>JANUWF010001392.1:5342500-6542500 GCA_026120185.1 Voacanga thouarsii
AAGATAATTGGATATGTTTTGTGACATAATCAATCAAAATTACTATTAAAATGCCCAAAAGCTAATACATTTACAAAGATAGGCATATCAAATTAACGATCCAACCATTAGATTTAATAAAATCACTAAAAAAAGATTTATAACCAAATTTTAAGGTAATCGAATATGTTTTGGTATAAAATCTTGTATAATCTCTAAAAAATACAGAAAACCTAATATATTTAGAAAGATAGGCATATCAAATTAACAATCCAACAGTTAAATTTGATGAAATCACTAAAAAAACATATTATAACTAAATTTAAAGGTAATTAGATATATTTTTCTATTTAATCTAGTATAAACTCTATAAAAATTCTTGAAAGCTAACCCATTTACAAAGATAGACATATCAAATTAATAATCTAGCCATTAGATTTATTAAAATTACTAAAAATACATATTATGACCAAATTTGAAGGCAATCGAATATATTTTGACACAGAATCTAGCATAATCTCTATAAAAATACATAAAACCTAGTACATTTTGAAAGATAGGCATATCACATTAACAATCCAGCTGTTAGATTTAATAAAATCACTAAAAAAAAAAAATATTATGACTAAATTTAACGGTAATCGGTTGTGTTTTGTCACTTAATCTAGTATAAAATCTATAAAAATGCTTGAAAGCTTACCCATTTACAAAGATAGACATATCAAATTAACGATCCAACCATTAAATTTATTAAAATTACTAAAAAAATATATTATGATCAAATTTAAAGGCAATCGGATATATTTTGGCACATAATCTAGCATAATCTCTATAAAAATATAGAAAATGTAACACATTTAGAAAGATAGGCATACCAAATTAACAATCCAACCATTAGATTTGACAAAATCATGAAAAAAAGTATTATGACCAAATTTGAAGATAATTAGATATGTTTTGCCACTTAATGTAGTATAAAATCTATAAAAATGCTCGAAAACTAACCCATTTACAAAGATAGACATATCAAATGAACGATCCAACCATCACATTTCTTAAAATTACTAAAAAATATATTATGACAAAATTTGAAGGTAATTGAAAATATTTTACCACCTAATCTTGTACAAATTCTATTTAAATACTCAAACCCTAATGCATTTACAAAGATAGCATATCAAATTAATGATCAAACCGTAATATTTGATAAAATCACTAAAAAATATTTCGTGGCCAAATTTAAAGGTAATTGGATATATTTTGCTATAGAATCATCTCTATAAAAATATGAAAAACTTTATTCATTTAGAAAAATAGGCATATCAAATTAACGATTCAACCGTTAGATTTGATAAAATCACTAAAAAAAGTATTAATACAAGATTTAAAGGTAATCTGATATGCTTTACGATTGAATCTATAAAAATGATCGAAACCTAACCCATTTACAAAGATTGGCCTATCAATTTAATGATCCAACCATCAAATTTCTTAAAATTGCTAAAAAAAAACATATTATGACCAAATTGGAAGGTAATCAGATATGTTTTACTGACTAATCTTTCATAATCATTATAAAAATACCCAAAACCTAGCACATTTACTAGGAGAGACATATTAAATTAACGATCCAACCGTTAAACTTATTAAATTTACTAAAAAATGTATTATGACCAAATTTAAAAGTAATCGAACTTATTTTGTCACATAATCTAGCTTAATTTATATAAATCAATCCAAAATATAACGAATTTATAAATATTAAAAAATTTAGGGACTAATTTGTAAAATTTTTGGGATAATATTTTAAATATTATAAAATTTAATGACCAATTTATAAATTTTTTATTATCATTTATAATTTTACAAAATTTATTGAGCGATTTGTAAAAGTTGGGGTCATGTCTTTCTATATTTAAAAATTTAGGGACCAATTAATAAAATTTTTAGGGTTATATTACAAATATTTTAAAATTTAGGGATTAATTTACACAATTTTGAGGTCATTTTGTTATACAAGATTTAAAGACTAATTTATAAAATTTTTGGGGCCATGTTATAAATATTTAAAAATTTTAAGATAGGTATTAGCAAGGAAATATGAATTTTGTCACCAAATTTGTAGTTAATAGTGATAAAAATTAATATTTTTAGCTAGAAAATGAATTTTTGTTGCTGATGATGCATTATTAGCGAGAAAAATTTAGTTAGGAAATGAATTTTCGTCACTGATGATGCATCATTAGCGAGCAAAATTAAATTTTCCCCAGTAATACACTTATTTCCTTGCTAAAGCCATCACTTTTAGCTAGAAAATAAAAATTTTGTCGTCAAATGTCTTAATCTGTAGCAACAAATAGCTTTTGTCGCTGAAATTTTTTTTTTCTTGCTAAATGGTACTTTTGGCAACAAAACTTAGTTAGGAAAAAATTTTTGTTGCTAATGTTATATTTTCTTGTAGTGTGCGTAGATCAAGAGGGTGCCAAAGACATTCTCTATCATTATCATGAAGGACCAGCTGGTGGACACTATCAAGCCAATGGAACTACAAGAAAAATTCTGGAATCGGGATTCTACTAGCCCACAATTTTTAAAGACACTCACAAGTTTGCGAAAACTGTGATAGATGCCAAAGGACAGGTAACATTTCTAAGGCTCATGAGATGCTATTGTCAATCTTCCAAGCTTGTGAAATTTTTTATTGTTGAGAATTGATTTTATGGGACCTTTTCCAAGTTCTTTTGGTAATAAGTATATTTTGGTGGCTGTTGACTAGGTATCTAAATGGGTGAAAGCATAGGCCTTGCCAACAAATGATGCTCGGGCGGTAGTGAAGTTTTTGAATATTTTTTTTTTACCTGATTTGGAGTGCCTAGTATGCTTATAAGTAATAAGGGGGCTCATTTTTACAACAATCAGTTGGAGAGAGTGCTAAACAAGTTAGGTGTGACTCACAAGCTAGCTACCTCTTACCATCCCCAGACTAGTGGCCAAGTAGAGGTAGTCAACAAAGAATCAAAAAGGATTCTGGAAATGGTGGTGAACTATACTAGGAAGATTGGAGTGTGAAATTAGATTATATTCTTTGGGCATATCGGACAGCATTTAAGATACCTCTAGGTACTACTCCATATAGATTAGTTTATGGGAAGTCCTATCATTTACCTATGGAAATTGAGCATAAGGGATTCTGGGCCATTAAGTTAGTGAAATTTGATCTTGATACTATATGAGAAAAGAGATTTCTTCAATTGAATGAACTTAATGAGTTAAGGAGTGAAGCTTATGAGAAGCATAAAATATACAAGGAAAGGTCAAGCAATGGCATGATAAGAATATTCTGCCAAATCGGGAGTTCAAATAGGGGAATTAATTAAGTGTTGCTATATAATTCAAGGCTGAGATTATTTTCTAGAAAACTATAATCAAGTTGGTCTGGACTGGCTCACTCAAGCTGATTTTCCCTATATGCAACAGACACTCAAGCAACAGACATTCTTATTATAGTTTTCTGGGAAAGAACATTGGAGATATGGAAAGAGTTTTCATCTCGAATTATATAGCAACACTTAATTATAGTTTTATGGGAAAACTATAATTGAATGAACTATATAGCAACACTTAATTATAGTTTTCTGGAAAAGAGATTTCTTCAATTGAATGAACTTAAGGAGTTAAGGAGTGAAGCTTATGAGAAGCATAAAATATACAAGGAAAGGTTAAGCAATGGCATGATAAGAGTATTCTTCCAAATCGGGAGTTCAAATAGGGGAATTAAGTGTTGCTATATAATTCAAGGCTGAGATTATTTCCCAAAAAACTATAATCAAGATGGTCTGGACTGGCTCACTGAAGCTGTTTTTCCCTATATGCAACAAACACTCAAGCAACAGACATTCTTATTATAGTTTTCATATGTTTCATCCATATTTTGGAAAGAACATTGGAGATATGGAAAGAGTTTCATCCATCCTATATGCAACAGACACTCAAGCTGTTTCATCAAGTTTTTCTCGTTAATAGATAACTCTTATGATTTCTATGGACAAGCCTTTCTTCTCTTCTTGCTGTATAACATTGAGCTGCAAATTCCTTGAGGAGTATTACTCTATTTTCTTTTCTCTATTTTTATTTTAGTCCCATTGTATATACATTGCATATTCCTTTAGCCAATGAGGACATTGTGCATTTTAACTGTAGGGGAGAGAGAATTGAGTATTATTCTTGCAAGAATTTTTGAAAAACTTTAAAAAATGGGGTAAATTGAACTAAAATTTTTTCAATTTCTTTTGGTATATTTTGACTTGTTTGGAATTACTATTCTTTGTCTTTTGATATACGAATTCAAATTAAGGTTGTTTTGACGGAATTTTCTTTGGTAAATGTGTATATTTAGTGTGATATATAACAAGTTTTGAGAATTTGGTTTAACCTTGTTTATTGTTTTTAGTAAATTTTGTGATATTGTATTTTTTGGGAATTGATGAGAAACTTGTGAGGAAACATAAGTATAGAACTTTAGCCTATTTATATTCTATGATCTTCTAGTTAGTCCTAATTCTGGGTTTAAGTAAATGCAGATTGGGATAAGAAAAAGAGCTATTAGCGTAAAATAATGCAAATGCTGAAAAATCACTCATTATGCCTTTACTAGGCATTTACATTACTTTAACATAATGAGGGTAATGTAAAAGCTGAAAGATTTTTATTCTATCTCTACTAGGCAATAACATTTACCTTGCAAAAACAAGTGTATAGACCAATTTTCTGTTTATTACTCAGGTTGCAGTAGCTTTTAGAAGTTAGAGAACTTAAATAGCCCTTATTCCTAGCTTATACAAATCACTGGAGTCATATTCTCAAATTAAAAGATAGGATGAGACTGAATTGAATCAATATAGACTTGTTTAATCTAACTTCGATGGCCTTGTCAAATTCTATTAATTGACTTCGATGTGCTTCAAATATTTACTATATTAATCCTATTAATTGTCAAATAAATAATACTTAGACGGAACTTAATAATAAAAAAAGAAAGGCCACATCAAATAACTCTTTTTTATGGCACTTGAGATTAGGACATATAAATTCTAATAGAATTTAGAGGTTAATCTAAATGGGTCTTTAGACTTATTGAAATTGAAGGAATAGCCTCAGTGTAAATCTTGTTTTATGGGTAAAATAACCAAAAGGTCTTTTACTCAAAAGGCGGAAAGGGCCAAGGCAATATTGGAGTTAGTTTATACTGATTTTTGTGGTCCTATATCTTCAACTGCTAGAGGAGGTTATGAATACTTCATCATATTCACAGATTATCACACGCATTTTAGTTATGTTTACTTAATAAGGTGCAAGTCTGACTCTTTTGATAAATTCAAGGGGTTTAAAGTTGAGGTAGAGCGTCAAACTAGTAAACTAATCGAAAAGCTAAGATCAGATCATGGTAGAGATTATCTCATTGGTGAATTCAAGGACTATTTGGCACATCAGGATATAGTATCTTAGCTAACTGCACCTAGGACTCCGAAGTAGAATAGAGTAGCTGGGAGAAGAAATAGAATGTTGATGGAAATGGTCAAAAGCATGATGAGTCATGCAACTCTTCCTATTTCATTTTGGGGATATGCCTTGGAAACAACAATATATATTCTGAACTTGGTGCCTTCTAAGTCAGTGCCTAGGATACCCTATGAGATGTAGACTGGACAAAGGCCCAGTATGAATTATTTCAAGGTATGGAGTTGTCCAACATATGCATTGACTAAAGGAAGTATGTTAGACCTAAAATCAAAATTGTACTACTTAGTAGGGTAGAACAAGGGGTGGATACTTTTATCATTCCCAAGAGCAAAAGTACCTATTAGTATTCATACTAGATATTTGGATGATGAATAAAGTATGTCCACTAAGGTTTCGAATAAGGTATAATTGGAAGAGAAATTGATTGATACTTCAACTTCAAGTACCCCAATTGAGGAAACTAAAGAGGCACAATCAGATGTTCCTATACAAAATGAACCACGTCGTAGTGGGAGGATATCTAGGGTTCCTGAAAGATGGACTGGAGAAGCCTTTGAGGTAGTTTTCGACTATTAGGAACAAGATCCCACTAGATACGATAAGACTATTGCTGATGTTGATGCAGATAAATGGTAAGTAGCAATGGATACCGAGGTTGAGTCTATGTATCTCAATTAAGTTTGGGATCTTATCACTACACTTGAAGGGATTAAACCCATAAGGTACAAGTGGGTATACAAGAGAAAGAGAAGTGCAGATGGGAAGGTGAAAACCTTTAAAATAAGGTTGGTTGCAAAATGTTATACTAAAAAAGAAGAGATCGATTACAAGGATACCTTTTCACCTGTTACCATGCTTAAATGAATACGCATTTTTTTGGCCATCACATGTCATTATAACTATGAGATTTGACAAATGGATGTCAAGACAACCTTTCTTAATAGCTATCTTAGCGAAGACATCTACTTGATCCAACCTAAAGGCTTTATTACAAAAGGCCGAATGCATATAGCTTGTAAGCTTAATAAGTTCATTTATAAATTTAAGCAAGCATCACAAGTATAGAACATATATTTTGATGAGATTGTAAAGTCTTATGGTTTCATACAAAACGTGGATGAACCATACGTGTATAGAAAGACAGATGGCAACAATGTATCTTTTATGGTACTTTATGTAGATGACTTTCTACTTTTTGGGAATAATGTAAGAATATTATCATCTATAAAGGTTTGGCTATCAAGTAAATTTAGCATGAAAGATATGGAAGAAGCTAGCTACATTCTTGGAATAAATATTCTTAATGATAGGAAACAAAGAATGTTAAGCTTATCCCAATCTGCTTACATTGACAAGATATTGGCTAGGTTTAGCATGGATCAGTGTAAAGAGGCAATCATACCCTTTAGACACGGATTGACCTTATCTTCCAAGTAGTGTCCTAAGACACAGGAAGAAAAGAAAAGGATGAGTAGGATTCTCTATACCCCAACAGTGAGAAGTCTCATGTATGTCATGCTTTGCACAAGACCGGATATCTGTTTTGCAGTAGGCATGATTAGCAGGTATCAGTTAAACTCAGGAGAAAAACATTGGCAAGCTGTAAAGTATATTCTCAAGTACATAAAGGGAACGAGGGACTACACGCTTGTTTACAAGGCCGATGACTTGGTTCCTACTTGTTATATGGACTCAAATTTTTAGACAGATAAAGATGAAAGAAAATTCATTAGTGGATATATTTTTACTTTGTCTAGGGGGCTATTTCATGGAGGAATGTAAAGAAATCTTGTATTGTTAATTCTACTAAAGAAGTTGAGTATGTGGCAGCTTTAGAAGCTTCTAAAGAAGCAATTTGGCTTCGAAAGTTTCTCACAAAATTTGGAATTGTACCATAAATAGATAGGCCCATTACTATATATGTGACAATTCTGGAACTGCGTCATAATGCAAGGAGCCAAGAAACCACCAGAAAGACAAACATATTGAGAGAAAGTATCACTTGATTCGAGGTTCGTCTAGAAACAAGAGATAGTGGTTGACCAGATTTTCTCTACAAATAATCTAGTGGACCCATTTACCAAGACTTTAATAGAGAAGGTGTTTTAAAGACACTTAGATGTTATAGGGGTAGGCACATATGGACTTTCATAGTCCGTTTAGTATAACTGGGAAATTGTTGGAGTGTATGCCCAAAATGGCCTATGTACTTCTATATTTTGGAAATTAATAAAAGTTTCATTCATTAATGTTTGTTTGTTTACATATATTGCACATTAAAGGTCTAAACGTGTTAGTAAGTAATCTACGTGATTGGGTTGTGCTTTCACGGTAAGATGTAGATTATGGACTACCAACACATAAGTGAAAAATTGTTCTTGATCGATTGATGGAGTTGGGCACTTCATCAAAGTTTAGATCATTATACTATTGTTTCTAAATAGGGAATAGTTTACCTTTAACCAGTGAGTAGTCCACTCACACTAATAGTGTAAGTGTATTTGAAATACGTAGAACTAGAGCACATAATAATAATCTTTATAAAAGTACTAAATTAAATAAAGATTGGTTTATCGCAACTACTGAGTGGACGAGTACTTTAAGACTTAAGTATAAATTGGTGATATGGTAAAGCTAGACTTGTACAGTTTGATGTATTTTGGGTGAGGTCTTATCGTAAGGCCAATAACCTTATACATTAGGTATATGACTCTAGTTAATTAAGACGGACTTATACAATAGAGTTTTTATGTTTCATTGTGTGAAAAAATCACCCATTTGTGATCGTCCGGGATAATCTAATAGTCTAAGGCCTTAGGAAACATGACTAAGTATGTGCACTTTTGGGTAGCACCCTGTGATAAGTGGATAAATACTGAAAGTTATGGATTATCGGACTAGCTATTAAAATATGATAGATATCATTGAGAAATGTATTAGTATAGTTTTTCTATTTCAATGATGGGTGTTACATAGAGACGTATTTTTATCATTATACCTGTAGGTCAAAGACACTATACTTGCAATATTATTCTCGGGGACAATATTTTTATATGGTGATGAATGGAATATTTAAAATAATAAAATATAGCTATTTGTTAGTGGGGGTATTTTGGTCATTTTAGTAGCCAAGAATAATATGTCTTTTGGTTCCCAAAGTAGCTCAAATAACCTTAGTAAATTCATTTACTATATGAACTTATTGGGTAAATTTATTATTAGAAGAATTATTCTAGGAGTTTAATTAATTATTTATTTGGGCTTGAAAAATTAATTGAACAAATTTTATTAATTTATTTATTAATTAATTATCTTCCATAAATTTATATTGGGTCCAAGTAAATTAATTAATTAATAAAAAGTTAATTTAATTAATTGATATATTAATTAATTATCTTGAATAATTTTATATTGGGCCCAAATAGATTAATTAATTAACAAAAAAGCTATTTAATTAGTTTTGGACTAGTTAAGAAAAGCCTTGACTCACCAGGGTTTGGGTGTAGCAGCTAATAGGTTTTAGAAACCTAAGTTAGCTACCATTACACAAGAAAAGGAAAAAAAAAAAGGAAATTAGGAAATAAAAAGGAAAAAGAAAAGGTCAGCTGTTGGTTTTGTGAAAGGAAAAGGAAAGCTGGTTTTTTCTTCTTAAAAAGGCATCATGTGTGCCTGAAATGGGTTGACTGAATTTCTTAGAAGAATAACAGAGCTTTTGATTTTTCTTGACAAAATAAGGCCGTCGTTTTTCTTTTTATCATTTTTCTTTTACCATTTTGGCTCTTCCATTTTTCTTCCAATCTCATTCACCCTAATTCTACTTTTACCCGTAGAGGTCCATAGAGGTTCGAGAATACTCTGGAAGGTCAAGAGCTAGGAAACATGATAAGTGTTTGATGCGAAAGAGCTAAAGGTTAGTTGGTATACCTGCAAAACAAGTAGATGTCCCAGTTCAGGAAGTGCTGTCAAACCCAAATTTAACTATGGTTATTTAAATAAAATGCACTAGAAGTAAGTACTCCTAGACTTTGCTAAAAAAAAAAATATTAATTTGCTATCTTCCACTGCATATTAATTTTTTCGTGGTCCTTTAAATCCAGCCAGCTGATTTTCCTTTTTCTGACGTAGAATTCGAACCTCAGCAACCTATGGATGCAAGCAGTGATGATGAGGTTCAAATAATAGAACCACCGCCAGCCCTACTTGTTCCAGTAATTGACTTAGTGTATGATAGTGATGAGGAGGTGAAGACATTGATTTCTTTTATTTGATGTATTACTTTTGGGAACTTTATTTAGTTATTTTATGTATAAGTATTTGATCAGTTATAATAAGTTTGAAGTTAGTTCATTTCTTTTGAGTCTTGTTATCTAGTTATAAAGACCCATTTTCTTAAGGTCGGGGCAACATTCTCGCCCATTTTGGGATGCATAGGTAGTGGGTGTTACACTTATCCGTTTGTTGGAATAGTCCGTCAAAAAGGGCTATAAATTATTAGCCTCAAACAGAGAGAGTAAATATTAATTTTTTAAATGGAAATTTCTCTATAAATAATTTCCTTTAGAATCAACTTCTATATAGTTAGAACTTCCTCAATTCCCCTCTCTTGATGTATTTTTTATTATCATATATGATGTTGATTTTCAACTATTCAATTAGAGACACAATCTATAATATAATTGTCGATTTTAAACACTAACACTTACTGTTGTTGGGGATATGCCCAAGAGTCAATTTGTACTTATACAATTGTCATTATGTTTTATATAATAATATGAGGCTTTCCTTTCCATGAATAGTGGGTTTTGTTTTGTTGGTCATCAAGTACGTGACTTGATAGTAAAACCCTACAATGAATACAATGACTATTCTAAAACTGTCCCTGATCGATTATTATTATTGGAATAATAATAAATTAATATTAGTATGTTTGTGACTTGATGGCTATGTTTTACTGGCCATGGATATTTGTGATATCGAGTCAAGACATAAATAAATGTTAGAGAACATTGTATTGGACATGACCCACTGTGAGAGTACTTCATGGAATATGTCATAAGTACTTTCTAGTCATAATAATATTGAAAGTCCTTTGACCTAAATTCATCATAGTTTCTTACTTGATAAATTCTATATTTTGACATTGTCTAAAGTTGTCTTTAACCGAGATAATAAATTAGACTACTTGTTGGATATAGAATAAATCAAGGAGAGGAATATGATTGATTGTGAAGGAATTTGTCCCTCTCGAGTTATGGGAGAGATATCCATGGGCCCCTTGATAAGTTAGATCGTTAAAATGCATGGCCGTGCTCAAATATATCAATCTAAGATATTGATATCATTTGTTTGAACAGATCTACTATGAAATCAAGAAATAATTGATTAAGCTTAATAAGGATGACATGCTCCGTGCCTTATGCTTAATCTGGATATCGTGTGACAAAAGGACTAAATATAAAATTATGGTTTGGTTCAAAGAGATCACCGATCTTCATTTAACCTGGATAGTTATAATGTTTTGCTAGAAACCGCTTATAACTTGTGGGCCATTTAAATATGATTTAGGCACAGTTGTCGGTGTTAAATGAACCTATAGGGTCACACAATAAGCGAACTTGTTAGGTTATTTTTCTGGTGACCAGGTTCGATGAATCTGGATGATATCCAGATTATAAGAATCTGACTCGGTAAAATAATTAGTTAAATTACCGAGATAATGGCAGAATCTTATCATATCAGTTTTAATTTAATTTGAATTTAAATTAAAATATGATAAGATATGATTAGGGTTGAACTCTAAGAGGTTCGAGGGTTTTTTAAGAAAACCCTAGCCGTTTTTTCAATAGTCCAATTTTTCGGTTGAGAACATTCGTGCCATTCTCTACCAGGGAAAAAAAACCTCTCAAACCCTAGGCGCTAGCACTCCCCGGGTATCGAGTGAGTTCGCGGTGTGTATCCGATAGAGGACGTTCGCATACTGCAGCGTCTGGTGATTGTTCGGGTTGAACGCACAACAGCGCAACCAGAATCGAAGGATTTCGATTACAGCAACCAGAGGTAATTCTTAAAGCTTAGATCTTCTTAATCGTTTACTTGGGTCCTCGGGAGGGATTCGTAGATGTTTTCCGCGTTTAGGATTCCACGAATCCCAACGGTGGTATTAGAGCCTGGTTGCTAAACGATTAGGTTGATTTATCTGTATTAATCGTATTGTTGAATACATGTATACTATGTATGTATGAATTTAACGGGTATGTATCAACATGTTCGCATGATTATGATTTTAGAATACTTAGCATGCAGACTGCCTGAATTAGGTTTAATGTGTGCATCTTAGTCGCCTGATCAGACCAGATTAGTTGCAGATTGTCTGTAAATTGGTCTGTTTTAATATGATATGGTATCTTAAGCATGCTATCCGTCGTTCTATATTTGCGAATTGCTTTTATTAATCGGACATGATAATATGTTATCTGTATAAATATAATCAAAAGAACGCATATTGTCTGTAATATGAATTTTCACGGCGATGGTTATTAAGGGGTCCGAACGTTAACTTGATTAATTTTCGGAAATCGGAAGGCAAAATCTCATTCAATGAGAGTAGGAAAAATCGTTTTTTCTTCCGGGGGCGCTGCCCCCGGAGACCCCCGCCCGCTGACCGGCCACGGGACCTCCGCCAGGGGCGCTGCCCCTTGACCCCGCCAGGGGCGTTGCCCCTTGGAACCCCAACTAACTGTTCGTTGTGTGTTATTCGTCGATGTTTTTGATTGTAGTTGTGGATTATTTTGAATAGTGCATAGCATGGCCCGTTTTATCCCAATGTGATTGGCTGGTTACATTATGGTTGTTTTAAGTTTTAATTTTTTAAATACGGCCTGCGTGTCGTTTTTCATTGTTGTAAAATTGTACTGTTTTCCTAGAACAGGAATTATTTTAATTTACTATCCAATGTAAAAGAAGACGGCAGCCGACATTTACAACCAAGGAGGAGTATGCTCAAGGCATTAGAGAATGCTTAAGGAGTTCATATACCTAGATTGACCACCTTGATCTTCACTTTGCTCGTGATGATCAACATAGGTTATGGGCCATGCTATGTCACTTTTATTTATGTCTTGCATGCATATTTGATATGTTTATTTTCTGCTTACTACAATCCAATCAAATTTTTAAAGAAAAAAAAATTTAAGTGTTAAATGCCTTTCAAAATCAAACACTTGTTATTACTTGGATCATCATATGGTCATTCCTACCAAAGTAGGATGCTTTTGATTATCTTAGTGAGATAAGATGGAAAATAGTTTTCCATATGTTTGATATGGTTTGACTTAACTGGGCTATCAAAATGGTTTTGGGCCTAGGGAATTTTATGAGATATTTTAGCCGGGACATTTGATGTCTATCTCATTTAAAATTAGAATTTTATTTAATTATAAGATTAAAGCCAAAGCTTACTTATGATTAAAACAAAATATTTTTCCCCACTGCGAAACATCAAAGTGTTGAAGTTTCAAAAAGTTTAAATGCTTTTAGTGGGAGTTTTTCGTTAGAGTCTCAAAAATTAATTACTTTGCATATTTTTGTATGTAGATAATGGCAACAAACAGTTGGAATAATTCATTGCGATCTGTGCTTGAGAAAGACAAGCTTAGTGGGACTAACTTTCTTGATTGGGCACGAAACTTAAGAATTGTTCTTAAGCAAGAAAAAAGGCTCTATGTTCTTGAAAATCCTACTCCCCTTGCTCCAGCAAATAACGCCTCAAAAGCTGAAAAAGATGCTTATAGTAAGCACAAAGATGACTCCAACGATGTTACTTGCCTCATGCTAGCAACCATGAACTACGAACTTCAAAAACAGTTTGAAGAAGCGAGAGGCATATGACATGATTGTGCATCTCAAGGAAATGTTCCAAGAGCAAGCACGACAAGAGAGATTTGAAACTCACAAGGCGTTAAATGCATGTAAGATGGTTTACGGCACCTCGGTAAGTGCTCATGTCCTTAAAATGAAGGGCTATCTAGATCATCTTGATAAGCTTGGTGCTCCTATTAATCATGACATGGCCACGGATTTGATCTTGGGCTCTTTACTGCTTGAGTATGACCAGTTTGTCATGAATTTTAACATGCATAATATGGAGAAATCCATTACTTGAATTGCATGGGATGCTAAAACAAGCTGAACCGAACATTAAGAAGAATACTCCAAGTGTTCTAATGGTTCAAAAAGGGAAAGGCAAAAAGAACAACCAAAAGGGCAAGGTCATGGCTAGTAAGGGTAAGGACAAGGCAAAGTCCAAGTTCAAGCCCAAACCTAAGGCCAAGACACCAAAGGAGGGAGCTTGCCACCATTGTGGAGAACAAGGACATTGGTTAAGAAATTGCAAGCTCTATTTGGAAGCAAAGAAAAAGAAGGGCGGTGAGGCTGCCGCTCGGTATTTATGTTATTGAAATTAATTTATCTACTTCGATTCATGGGTATTGGATACCGGTTGTGGATCTCACATTTGTGTAAATGTGCGGGGTCTAAAAAGGAGTAGAGCCTTGGCAAAAGGCGAGGTGGACCTACGAGTTGCGAATGGAGCAAAAGTTGCTTGCGGTAGGCTGTAGGAACTTTTGAATTAATTTTGCCCGGTGGGCTTGTTTTAGAAGCTGAACAATTGTTTTTATGTTCCTGCTATGAGTAGGAATATTATTTCAGTTTCTTGTTTGGATTTAGAAGGTTTTGAATTTGTTATTAGGAATAACATTTGCTCCATTAATAAAAACGGCATTTTTTATGGAGATGCTTCATTATCGAATGGGCTTTATATTCTAAATCTTCGTGGATCTTCGAGACATGTCTATCTATAATATAAATACTAAGAGATTGAAATCCAATGATTTAAATCGGACTTACTTACGGCATTGTCGTTTGGGCCATATAAATGAGAAACGCATAACAAAGCTTCATAATGATGGGCTTCTAAAATCGTTTGATTTAGAATCTTACGAGTACATGTGATTCTTGTTTATTAGGCAAAATGACTAAAGCGCCTTTCAAGAGACAAAATGAAAGGGCAAGCTGATTTATTGGGCCTAATACATACCGATGTATGTGGACCAATGAATTCACTCGCTAGAGGAGGATTTCGATACTTCATTACATTTACGAGATGATTTCAGCGAGATATGGCTACACGTATCCGATGAAACACAAATCTGAATCGTTCCAGAAATTCAAAGAATTTCAAAATGAAGTACAAAATCAACTTGGCAAAAGTATCAAAACACTTCGATCGGATCGAGGTGGTGAATACTTAAGCCACGAGTTTGACGAGCATCTTAAAAATTGTGGAATTATTTCCCAATTAACTCCACCAGGAACACCTCAATGGAATGGTGTATACGAACGGAGAAATTAGACTTTATTAGATATGGTTCGATCAATGATGAGTCAAACTGATCTTCCAATCTCCTTTTGGGGTTATGCCCTGGAGACTGCTGCATTCATACTAAATCGAGTTCCATCTAAATCGGTTCAGAAAACGCCATATGAGATATGGACTGGGAGACAACCTAGTTTGTTATTTACGAAGATTTGGGGTTGTGAAGTTTATGTAAAGCGTTTATTATCCGATAAACTTGCACCTAAATCCGATAAATGCATATTTGTGGGGTATCCTAAAGAAACTAAAGGATATCAATTTTATCTCCCAAAAGAAAATAGAGTAATTGTTGCTCGAAATGGATTCTTTCTTGAAAATGAATTTATTTCCAAAAGAATCGATGGGAGTAAAATACATCTTGATGAGATTCAAGGACCACGATTATTGCTCGAACCTCATCAAGATGAGATTCAAGAGCCACAATTAGTGCACGAACCAAATAATGAATCTCGATTAGATGGCTCACAAGTCCAAGATGAGCCTACATCTATAGAACAAGGACCTCGAAGATCCGATAGGGTTCGTCAACAACTCTGAGAGATATGGATTTCTCATCACCGACGATCACAATGTGGAGCTTATGGTTAATGATGAGCCCACTTCCTATCAAGAAGCCATTAAGAGTTCTGACTCTAGAAAATGGTTAGAGACTATGAAGTCTGAGATGCAATCCATGTATGATAACCAAGTTTGGAATTTGGTTAACCCACCTAAAGGTTCAAAAACCATTGGGTGTAAGTGGGTTTTCAAAAAGAAAACAGACATGGAGGGAAATGTGCATACATACAAAGCACGACTGGTAGCAAAAGGTTATAGACAAACTCATGGTATAGACTATGATGAAACCTTTTCACCAGTTGTAATGCTTAAATCTATCGAGAATTCTTCTTGCCATAGCGAGCATATTATGACTATGAAATTTGGCAAATGGATGTCAAAACCGCGTTTCTTAATGGAAACTTACTCGAAGATGTGTACATGACACAACTCGAGGGTTTTGATGATCCTTTGAATTCTAATAAAGTGTGCAAGCTTCAAAGATCCATTTATGGATTGAAGCAAGCATCTCGAAGCTGGAATCTTCATTTTGATGAAGCAATTAAAGAATTTAACTTTATCAAAAATGAAGATGAGCCTTGTGTCTATAAGAAAACAAGTGGGAATGCTATAGTCTTTTTGGTACTTTATGTTGATGATATCTTACTCATTGGAAACGACATCCCAACTCTACAAAGTGTAAAGACATGGTTGGGAAATTGTTTCTCAATGAAAGACTTAGGTGAAGCTGCCTATATTCTAGGTATACGGATCTATAGAGATAGATCTAGAAAGCTAATTGGACTAAGTCAAAGTGCATACATTGACAAGGTGCTGAAAAGGTTCGGTATGCAAGACTCTAAGAGAGGATTCTTGCCAATGTCACATGGCATTAAGCTCAACAAAACTCAAAGTCCTTCTACGAAGGATGAAGAAGAGCGCATGAACAAGATACCATACGCTTCCGCTATAGGGTCTATCATGTATGCCATGTTATGTACTCGACCCGATGTATCATATGCATTGAGCATGACAAGCAGGTTCCAGTCAAATCCTGGAGAGGCACACTGGACTGCTGTTAAGAACATACTAAAGTACTTAAGAAGAACTAAAGATATGTTCTTAGTTTATGGAGGACAAGAAGGCGAGCTAGTTGTAAATGGTTACAGCGATGCTAGTTTTCGGTCCGACATAGATGATTATAGATCGCAATCGGGTTTTCTATTTTGTTTGAATGGAGGTGCTTGTAAGGCTGGAAAAGTTCAAAGCAAGACACCGTAGCCGATTCTACTACAGAAGCTGAGTATGTAGCTGCCTTAGCTGCAGCTAAAGAAGCAGTTTGGATTAAAAAGTTCATTACAGAATTAGATGTAGTTCCTAGTATTGTGAACCCAGTGGATCTCTATTGTTACAACAATGGAGCCATTGCACAAGCTAAGGAACCAAGATCACATCAGCGATCCAAACATATACTTAGACGTTTTCATCTCATTCGAGAAATTGTTGATAGAGGAGATGTCAATGTATGCAAGGTGCCAACTGATGACAATGTTGCGGATCCATCGACAAAGCCTCTCCCATCGTCTAAACATGATAGTCATACTAGAACAATGGGATTACGGCTTATGCCAAATTGGTCTTAGTGCAAGTGGGAGACTGTTGGGGATATGCCCAAGAGTCAATTTGTACTTATACAATTGTCATTATGTTTTATATAATAATATGAGGCTTTCCTTTCTATGAATAGTGAGTTTTATTTTGTTGGTCATCAAGTACGTGACTTGATAGTAAAACCCTACAATGAATACAATGACTATTCTAAAAGCTGTCCACGATCGATTATTATTATTGGAATAATAATAAATTAATATTAGTATGTTTGTGACTTGATGGCTATGTTTTCTTGGCCATGGATATTTGTGATATCGAGTCAAGACATAAATAAATGTTAGAGAACATTGTATTGGACATGACCCATTTGTGAGAGTACTTCATGGAATATGTCATAAGTACTTTCTAGCCATAATAATATTGAAAGTCCTTTGACCTAAATTCATCATAGTTTCTTACTTGATAAATTCTATATTTTGACATTGTCTAAAGTTGTCTTTAACCGAGATAATAAATTAGACTACTTGTTGGATATAGAATAAATCAAGGAGAGGAATATGATTGATTGTGAAGGAATTTGTCCCTCTCAGTTATGGGAGAGATATCCATGGGCCCCTTGATAAGTTAGACTGTTAAAATGCATGGCCGTGCTCAAATATATCAATCTAAGATATTGATATCATTTGTTTGAACAGTCTACTATGAAATCAAGAAATAATTGATTAAGCTTAATAAGGATGACATGCTCAGTGCCTTATGCTTAATCCGGATATCGTGTGACAAAAGGACTAAATATAAAATTATGGTTTGGTTCAAAGAGATCACCGATCTTCATTTAACCTGGATAGTTATAATGTTTTGCTAGAAACCGCTTATAACTTGTGGGCCACTTAAATATGATTTAGGCATGCTGCCAGTGTTAAATGAACCTATAGGGTCACACAATAAGCGAACTTGTTAGGTTATTTTTACGGTGACCAGGTTCGATGAATCGGATGATATCCAGATTATAAGAATACGACTCGGTAAAATAATTAGTTAAATTATCGAGATAATGGCGAGAATCTTATCATATCAGTTTTAATTTAATTTGAATTTAAATTAAAATATGATAAGATATGATTAGGGTTGAACTCTAAGAGGTTCGAGGGTTTTTTAAGAAAACCCTAGCCGTCTTTTCAATAGTCCAATTTTTCGGTTGAGAACATTCGTGTCATTCTCTACCAGGGAAAAAAAAACCTCTCAAACCCTAGGCGCTAGCACTCCCGGAGTATCGAGTGAGTTCGCGGTGTGTATCAGATAGAGGACGTTCGCATCTCTGCGGCGTACGGTGATTGTTCGGGTTGAACGCACAACAGCGCAACCAAAATCGAAGGATTTCGATTACAGCAACCAGAGGTAATTCTTAAAGCTTAGATCTTCTTAATCGTTTACTTGGGTCCTCGGGAGGGATTCGTAGATGTTTTCCGCGTTTAGGATTCCACGAATCCCAACAACTGTGACATGGATAATGGTGAATCTCAGACAATTACAACAAGTATCATAAGGTTAAGCCCATATTTGAACTTATAGAGGCCTTGCATTGGCAACAACCTAACTTTCTTTCACTAGGATATTAATGTGAGCATGGAAGGCTCTTAGAAATCTAAGAACAGGTAACTAAGAGTTAGTTATGTTACAATCCTCACTTTTGTACTTTAATCGATTACTACTATGTATAGAATAAAAATTTGTATAAGTGACTAGAATAAGAAATGATTAGTATAATAAGATGAACGTTTTGGTATGATAAACATATTTAAGGGCATTATTAGAATTTTGAAATTACGGGGACCTGAATGGAACTTTTGAATTTGTTCTACCTGTACCCTAAATCTTCAGATTGTGACTACTTTTTGTAGAATGGGAATTTAAGGGAACATTAAGAATAAAAATTGATCAGTGTAATGAGACGAGTATTTTGGTATAAATTAAGCTATCGGAGATATCAAGGGCATTTTCATAATTTTTACCGCGATCAGGATTTTGACTGTAAATTTTATAGGATTGGGAAAGAATTGAAGATTTTGAATGTTACCATTGAATTTAGTGCAATTTATATAATTTATTGGTGGAATAAAATATTTTTCCAATACGACCTAAATTTTTGTTTTTTCCGAGAAAAATTCTAAATGCGGTCGAAATTGAAACAAGTAACCGAATATGATTGGTGGATAGAAACAAGTGTCAAAGAACCATTAAAGGAGTGAAATATTTATAGAACTATGTTATTAGAAAAGCTTATTAAATAAGCTTAAGAAATAATAAGGAAAATTGTGAAAGATTGAGAAAATAACATATGTAAAGTTAGCCACAATGTGTGACCAATTTGGTCCCAATTTTGACCAGTAAATGGTGGTGGAAATGTTGTGAAAATAGCCATATTTTGTGCAGTTATAAGGGAGAAAAGAAAGAGAGAAGAAAAAGAGAGAACATAAGAGAAAAAGTTGAGAAAAATCAAGGAAAATTAGAAAAGAGAGAGAGAGAGAAGTGTATGTTCTTGGTGTTCTTAGTGATTCTTGGAGCAAAATCAAGCTAGAAGATCTCATACACAAGGTAAAAAGTTATACTTCATGAATTAAAGTTGTAGATTTCATTGTAAGGATTATTATGGTGTGAATATTGTTGAGAAAATATGAAAGTTGTGAATTTGTCTAGCATGATTTCTATGTTTGGTGAAGATTGGTGTGTGCATATGTGTGCTGGTTTGTTTGAGGGTTTATATACTATGTTTTATAAGGTATATGAAGGTATTTTGATGGTGGTTTGGGTGGTTGTTCATGGCTGTAAAGGTGTAAGAAATGGAAAGGAAGATGCAATTAATTGTTGAAGAAAATGAATTGTTAATGTTGTTGTTTGCACTTGTTGAACATGATGTTGGAAAATATGATTTTTCTAGGCTAAGTATCTCTAAACATTAGAGAATTTAAGGCTATTATGATGGAATTTAAGATGGTTTAATTGTTATATAGTTGTTAGGATTAAAGTAGAATAGATGGTGTGAAGAAAGGAAATAAAAACAGAAATTCTGTTTTGAAGAAATCCTAAGCAGCCTTGAAAAATAAATAAAATGTACAAGTTGGCTTGTTCATTTAGAACCTTATACCTGAAACTTGTAGCTAAATGTCTTAGAATCATTTTGGGACTAATTTTACATTATTTGGAGTTGTGAGTAAAATGTTATGATGAAAATATCACAAGTTGCCAAAACAGTAACGAGATTGAGAAGTGGAGATGTTGGACCCAAAACTAAGTGAAATAAGAAGGAAAATCAGTGTTTCATGAATTTAAAATTGTAAAGGAATGTCTTGAGGACATTTTGGAACAAGTTTGACTTCAATTGGACTTATGAATTAAAAGCTATGATATAACAAACATGTGTGACAAGAATGAAGAAATGCAGAATTTTGTTTAGTAAGAAATAAACTCAAGTATTGTTCTATTTGTGTTAATGGATGAAAGAGAGATCACAAGAACATATGGAAACCTTGGATATTTGTTTGAACAAAGAGATGGGAAATGAATTAATGAGCCTTTGATTATTTCAAATATTTATCGTATTTTGGTTAGAAGAAGTGTGAAAGAAGAAAATAGAATATTTTCTACTCACATAATAGTTTTGTGTTGGTCATTCCTTAGAATGATAAGTGAGGTTTGTATTGACTCTTGATATAGGTCATTTATCTTCAATGCTTCGTAAAGGACTAAGAGTACTATATACATCATCACATTGAGCTAGGATACGAGGTGAGTCCTACTGCTTTTTAAATCTTATTTTAGCTAAGTGTTTTCCTGAAACACACGTGCTCTTCTGATACAGTTAATTATTTCTTGATATATTATGAGATAAATGTTATACTTGAATTTGAAAGCATTATTAAGCACTCGATTTCTTGAATATCCTAGATATGAAATATCTCATGTGATTTTTTGAATTTTCAAATCTCGGTTTTGGTAAAGTGTTTTCCTGATATGGAAACATGGTTTGCTGATGTGCTCAAGTGCGAACCTTCTATATGGATTTGGAAGCATGATGAACAATATGAATATTAAACTCTTGATTTCCTAAACTTGTCAATCATTGAATCCAATATGTGACTAACTTGAATTTTTGGCGTATGCACTAACTTGAGTATTTGGCGTAAGCACTAACTTATATACTTGGCGTATGCACTAACTTGAATACTTGACATAAGAACTACCTTAAATATTTGCACTAACTTGAATACTTGGCGTAAGCACTAACTTTACTACTTGGCATAAGCACTAACTTGAATACTTGACATATGCACTAACATGAATACTTGGCGTACGCACTAACTTGAATACTTGGCGTAAGTACTAACTTGACCACTTGGTGTAAACACTAACTTGACTACATGGCGTAAGCACTGACTTGACTATTTGGTGTAAGCACTGACTTGAATACTTGGCGTAAGCACTGACTATACTTGAATACTCAAATACTTGAATGAGAATATCATATATTATATTCTACATACTTGAATTAACATGTTTTCACTTAAAATCCTTGAATACCTGCTTTAAGAATGTTTTCACACGAAAATTTCTAAACTAGCTTATGTTGAAATTATTTTTTATGAGATCTTTTCAGTTGAAAACACTAGTACACACGGGACTTACTGAGCTTTATGCTCACACGTGTGATATCTCTTTTGAAAAATTTAGGATTAGAGGTGCAGCGAAAATGTGGTGGACTCCTAGAGGCTTATGCTACATCTTAGACCTGTTATACCCGTGAGTGTATATATCATAAGCCAAATTCTTGTACTTTTCTATTTTGGAAAAATTTTTGCTCCTTATTGAGTAAAGTTTATTATAAAGACCCTTTATCTGAGCAATCAGACGGGGCAACATCTTACAAAGTTACAACCCACTACGTTATGGAAATATGGGGTGTTACAAGTTATCCAACTCCATATTAAATTTACACACACAAGAAACTAGATGTAAATGCAAAGAACTTACTTAAGATTTGGTAGATTTAACCTACTTAAAAAATACCTCAATACTATAATCTATCAAGAGATTAGAACAAAGAGGATGAGAATTTGTCAAATTCAAACCTATCAAGAATACTAGACAAAACTAGCACCCAAGATTAGAGAACAAGTTTTATATTATCTCTTTGAAGTTTAAAGATACTGATTAAATGTGGGTCTAAACCCTTTGATTTGGTCTTGCTGAAATGAGAATCACCCTTACACTCTCTCTTAAAAGAGTTTAGTTTCCTACCAAAACCTTTAACTTCAGAATCTATTTATTATAAG
This sequence comes from Voacanga thouarsii, assembly GCA_026120185.1. Lineage (NCBI taxonomy): Eukaryota > Viridiplantae > Streptophyta > Magnoliopsida > Gentianales > Apocynaceae > Voacanga > Voacanga thouarsii. Next base: position 5,364,911 of record JANUWF010001392.1, read on the forward strand.
AGATATAATGATATATATATAGATGCCATATCTTTAACTATTAGGGATGCTAATTGTAATCAAAAGAGGTTTTAAAATAAGTAAAATTAGCCCTTAAAACGATTACAAACCAAAGTCAAATATAAAATAACCGAAACAAAGTCAAAATATACAATACATAGCCTTCAGTGATGTTACACAACTATATACAGGGGGTGTAGGGCTGTGCCCGTGTTTGGTTGATTCAAATTGGCCTATGCACAAGCAATTGATGGCCATGCATCTAGCTATGCACCTAAACTTTTGGGAGCTTTTGATTTTGCAATTTGTACGATTTGGCGCATGCCTGTGCATTCAAGCTATGCGGCCCCTATTGCCGCACTCCAATCTTGATCTTCTTGCTCTCTTTTGTCTTATGTTAGATGTCCTTGACGCTCTATGTAAATTGTTGATCATTTTGAGCTCTTTTTCGTCATTCTTTCACCATCCATCTTTTCACAAGTCTCTTGGCTCTTGACTTTTTGGCTTGACATTCCTCTTGAATCCTCTTGAAAATTAATCTCACCAAAGGAGTCATGAGTCGTGGCTTAGACACTCCTCTCCCTTCTTTAGTGTAGCCTTCATGCCTTGGACGATTTCTATCACTTTTCCCTTCTTTGTGTTGGTTCGTTTTCGAATTGGCTCATATATAGAAATTCAAATAAGAATTTTTGGGTGCAAAATTTAAAACTTTGATCCTTAGCATGCTTTTTGTTTTCTAATGTGTAAAATTTAGGTGCATAAAAATCATACAATTTAAATCCGTCCCTAGCTAAATTTTAATTAAAATATTAATCCTCAAATTATATATTTGAGCAAGTATACTCATCTCAAGCATAGTATAGGAATTAATAAGTATCTATCCTCAAGGAACAACTACTATTAGTTACTCTTCACTCATTATTTAACCGGCTTAATAAAGTGATAATAGAATAAATAAATAAATAAATAATATATACAACTCAAGGGTGAAAGAATATGCAATTTAGACAAATATTCTTGATGACATGGCAATAAATTCCTTAATAAGTATCACAATCAATTATTATCTTAGCATCATGAAGGAATTAAAATAGACCCACTCCCTTTGCAATCCATGGAATCACTATCTTCTAGTTAAATTAGTGAACATATTTTGTTTCAACCAATTTATCCAAAAGATACATTAAAAATCAATCCCCAAGTTAAATCCCTATGTTCTAGGTGTTTTAAAGTATGAAATTAGCCAATAAATCTATATTCTAGCAATCATCAACTAATCTTTGATTACCCAAGTTCTTGACAATTAACCTATTTTTCAAAAAGTTAAGAGATAAAAAAAATATGAAATTAATTAAATTAAAACCACTATAAACCTCTTTTGCAAGCAAATTAATACGAAGAATTAATCAATCAATTCCTTAGTAAAAACAAGTAATCAAATTCCAAGAAAAATAATCAATTGATCAAAGAACCAAATTAACTCAAAACCATAAATTTAAGAATAATATCCAAATACAATTAAAGAAAAAACTCATCATTTTTCAAAAAAAAAAGAAAACAAAGGAAAGAAATAAGTTCTCATAGACAAGTCCTTCAACTTCTCTTGAGAAAATATTACATGGGTGCATTCTAAATATTTGTCTAACTCTCCATGTGCACTCCCTTTTCCTAACATGAATGGCCTTATTTATAGGTACAAAAGATTTCCTTAAAGCTCAAACTACAAAAGAATTAGTTTCCTAAGAGAATTTTGAAATCTTGCATAGAATCACCGACTTCAATTAATTACGATAGAGCCAAAGAAAACAAGCCAAGCCATCTCTGTTTACTCCCTTAGCCGATCGCTATTTCCTATTAAAGCCGCAAAGCCGAGTTCTTCTCTTTTCTTTTATTTCACTGCCCAAGCCTATCTGAGCCATGAAGCCATATTATCGAGCCATTTCTTTCCTTCTGCTAAGTCGGCAAGTAGCCCGAGCTGAAGCCAATCATTTTTTTCTTGTTGAGCCGCCAAGCCGCGAGCGCTACTTCCTTTTCTTCATCTATGCTGAGTCGTAGCTAGTCGAGCCCGAGCTGCGGCTTCTTATTTCCTTCTCCCTTTGCTGAGCCGCGGCTAGCTGAGTAGTGGCTTCTTCTTGTTGTAGCCAGCCGCAGGATGATGCCACGGTTGCTCTCTCTCTCTCTCTCTCTTTTTTTTCTTTTGTTTGTTTTTTTGTTTGTTTAGTGACCATGAAGCTGCAACTTTTCCATTCTTTGTATTCTTCAGCGGGCCACCTTTTTTCTTCTTGAAGTCGGCTCACTCGAGCCGACTTTCCTTCTTGAAGCCTTTCGCGGCTTGCATGCATCCTCCCACAGCTACTTTCATATTTTTGCACTCAATTAAGCCGCAAGTCATGTGGCCATTTTTTTTTTTTTTGTTTTTCGTTCTTCCTCCAGACTTGGGTCGACACTCAGTCAGTCTTCTGGTTTAGTGCCAGGTCTTCACTAGAATTTCTTTAATTAACTCTAAATTCACCTATTTTCGCATAAAATATTAGAAAAATATTTTTATAAGTGAAATATCAAATAGAACGGAATATGACTGGTTATTATATAAAAAATATTACAAAATATCCTCAAATGATTAGGAAAATATATGTAAATTTAGGCCCTATCATATTCCCTCACACTTGAATCTTGGCTTGTCCCTAAGCAAAATACTTAAGACAAAGCACACAAAACAAATTAACTCTTCTCAAATTCATCCATAACAAAGTCATAATTTCTTTTCCAACAATAGAAATAATTTTTTTCATTCATTTAACCCTTTTGAAATCTTTATAAACTCATGTATTAAATTAAACATGTTAAGATCCTTAAAATTAAGTTAAACAAGTTTATATTTTAGTCTAAGAAAATTATTTCATCCTTCAAACCAAGACATAGGTAACACAAATCATATAAGTCAAGTTGTTTAACCAATTCAAAAGTCATAGAATCAAATTTGCACAACCTTAAGTAGAAAAATAAAGAGACACTCATTTTTTTCAATATGACTTAGGGAATTAGCCTTAAGAAAGTAGATTTCTCTTCACTAACCGTATTGTCCCCTTTTTTTGTCATCAACATTTGTCTCTTTACTTTTCGCCTTCGGGATAGCTTCAAGAGAGTGCATCGAACAATACTTGTTACTTCTCTCCATATTGACCCCCTTTTTAGCAGGAATTTTTTTTAAAGCATTTTTTTCCTAATAAAAAACAAGCATTTTCTTTTGAAAAAATAAACAAATCTTTCTACTCATTTTTTCAGCTCACCAAAAGAAAATTGCACTCTTTTATTTTCAATTCTCACCATTCTTATTCATAACTCCAAGTTAAACAAATTTAGAAAACCATGAATCAAGAATTAATCAACAACATTTCCTATATTTCATCACATTATCCATGACCAAATAAGAAAAGTAAAATAAAATTCAAATACTAAAATATAATCAAGATTAACTTAAATTGCTAAGAATTAACATATTCAACTTAATATACAATTTTAGCCAAATAAAAATCTAACCAATTTAAATGACAAAATCATATCCAAAGAGAAAGAGAAAATAATAACCTTATCATAGGCAAAAATAATTTCATGCCAAATTAAAAAAAAATTTCCCAGAGTCCTAAGAAAATCTATTGAATCTTAGAAAAATGCACTTGAGAAAGTATTAAATCCCTCCCTCATACTTACATTAGACATTGTTCTCAATGGCCTAAAAGAGCACAATAAAACATAACCAAGGGACAAAAAAAAAAAAAAAAGAGAAAAAAGAAAAAAATACTCCCCAAGGCAGATTAGTTCCAAGAAAAAAGAAGTTCTTCTTCAAAAAGTTGAAAGAAGCAGTGTCATCAACATGGGAGTTAAGAAACCTACAAAAAGAAAAACAAACATGCCAAGTAAAAGCATAAAAATGAATAGAAAAGTAAACAAAATAAATGCACACTAAAAATCAAAGAAAAAAAATAGAAAGTTAAAGCATTTAAGAACCCCCTAAAGTAGAGGCTCTATATGGGCCTCTATATTATCCTTCAAAGGGACCACCAAATGGGCCACCACGACCTCTAAATAGACCACGAGGTCGTTTTTGTCTCTTCTAATAATGTCACCAATAATCCCCTTGAATATCTTGATTAAGCCTTAGATTGAACAAAATATCATCGTGGCGTTACTAAGTATGCTCAATCCTATCAAACATTTGATCATGCCTTACCTTCATATCAGCTATGTCTACCCTTATTCCAGCTATTTCGTCCCTCAAATGCTCTAAAGATGTATAAATATTGGCTAGAATGTTGACACTAACATTTGATGGTCTCCCAGAATGCCTTCATGGTTGGGAAGGTTCCTTTTCTTACTCAATTGGAAGATCAAGAATGCTAGTTTGGGGAACCTCCCTTGCCCTTGGACCATGTCGATGTTGTAGCACTAAACTTATAGCCACAATGAGTTAATACTTGTTCAGTGACTACATTATGTGAAGTAGTAGGTTCCACAAGTTCATTCTCCATAGAAACATCAAAAGTATCCAAAACCTGTGAAATCACCAAGGAAAGAACAAATGCTTTAGTAGCAAGGCCATTAGCCACCACCTCGCACATAGAAGTTAGTAATAAAGGGGCAAGGGAAATGGGTTCTCCACAAAGTATTTTAGAGAGTATATAAACATCAATGATTCTAACTTCATTCAAACTACTTGATCGAGGGCAAACATTAAAAGACAAGAGATATAAAATAACCCTCTATTGAGGAACTAGATCATTATTGGGGAGAAGAGAAGAACCATGTGTAGATGCTTTTGGTTCCAAACCCAACTGGCAATAGGTAATATTAAAATTCCAAGTTGGCTTAGAAGAGATCATCTTATTGTGGTGGTCAATTTCTATCTAAGGACCACTATCATCAACTCTTAAAATGGTAGCTAATTGAGCCCTGGTCAAAATTGTAGATGTACCTTTTAAAGATGTTTTGATTTGTTTCAAATATCTTTCCTTTTACTTTTAATATTTGCATAAAATTCTTTCACAAGGGTAGGATAAAAGTTACCTCTCAACTTTAAAATTGGACCCCAACCAATCTTTCCAAACATCTCAATTATATACAAAGGCCGATGAAGGAAAGGCTTGATTGTTTTTTCAACAATGATCCTATTCAAGACCCTAGTATCATACAATTCCTCACATTTTTTTATTAGTGAAATTCTTTGGATGAAAAGAAGGTAGCTCTGAAGATGGGTCAAAAGATGAGGATGGTTTAGTATGTTTGTGAGGTTTGAAAAAGTGTTTTGTTTTAGGCATTTTGACTCAAACAAACACATCTTACAAATGGTATTCTTTTCAGTTAAAAACTTTTTCCAGAATTTTGATTTTCAAGAAAAATAATGCTTAAAATATCATTGACAATGTCCAACTCAAATAGCAAAAATACAATGTTAGCAAGTATATTGTCGAACTAAAATCTCAACAAGGTCACTTTAGAATAACAAGAAGAATATCACAGTGATCCTCCAAAAAATATCCACAAAATCAACAATCATAGAAAATTATGCAAACAACATTAGTAGCACCAAAATCATAGCCTAATCATCTCATGCATATTTGCAGCTCCAAATAAATTCAACACGAATCATTTCAACCAAAGTACATAATTCCTCAAAATTGAATACCAATGAATGTGAAGAAAATTCAAGAGGAAACTATGTACCATTATTTGAATAAATGTTTAGTACCACTGAGCTCTCTAAACTTTGGAGCTTTGCGATGTGAATTTGTGATGAATCGGTAAAAGAAGGAAAGAATTGTTAAGGAAGATGAACGAAGAAGAAGACCTTCAGTGTAGATGAACTAAGCAAGCAAGAAAGCAATGCTTTTGGAGAAAATAGGGAGAGAAGAAATAGATATGTGGTGAAAAGAACAAGAAATCTAGTTGAAAACAAACATGGTCATGTCAGTTTTGTTTGGTTGTAGAGACAAAAAGCTGAAGAACGTGTGAAGTTGGTTGTCTTCTTGTGTAAAAGAGAAACCTGAAAATTTGAAAGCGTGGTAGGCTCGGTTGGAGTGTTAACTGAAGCCATTGTTAGCAAAGCCAAGCCAAGGTTGTGGAAAATTAAGAAATCTCTCTTTTGTTTTTTTTTTTCAAAAAGAATGCATGCATGTCTAAGGATCACAATTATAATACAATAGCACTAAGAAAACAATTACAACAATATACTCTAAGTACAAATTACAAGTATGTTAGTATTATTAATATAAGATGTTTAACAATTAATAAAAATACAACAACAATTATTAAAGTTCAATAATATATGATTTATTCACAATACACACACACACACACACACACACAAAAGAAAATATATACAATACAATAAGAAAATTATTTACATGGCACCAAAGAAAGACAAATAATTGCATATTTTCTTACATGGCTAAATCAATGAACTCCAAGCTTTCATGATATTGTTCTCCGACAACGGCATAAAAAACTTGATGCATAAAATTTAGGTGTATAAAAATCATACAATTTAAATCTATCCCCAGCCAAGTTTTAATAAAACATTAATCCCCAAATTACACATATGAACAAGTATACTCATTGCAAGTATAGTATAGGAAATTAACGAGCATCGATCCTCAAGGAACAACTACAATTAGTTTCCTTTCATTCATTGTTTAACCGATCTAATAAAGTGATAATAGAATAAAAAGAAAAATAAAAAAATATATACAACTTAAGGATACAAGAATATATACAATTTAGAAAATATTCTTGATAAGATGACAATGAATTACTTAGCAAGTATCACAATCAATTATTATTTTGATATCATAAAGGAATTAAAATAGACCCACTTCGTTTACAATCCATGGAATCACTATCCTCTAGTTAAATTAATGAATATATTCTATCTCAACCAATTTACGTAGAAGATGCATTAAAAATCAACCCCCAAGTTAAATCCCTATGTTTTAGCTGATTTAAAGCATGGAATTAGCCAATGAATCTATATTCTAGCAATCATCAACTAATCTTTGATTACCTAAGTTCTTGATAATTAACACATTTTTCAAGCAAGTTAAGAGATAACAAATATGAAATTAATTAAATTGAATCTACTATCAACCATTTTTGCAAGCAAGTTAACAAGAAGAATCAATCAATCAATTTTCTTTAAAAAAAACAAGTAATCAAATCTCAAGTAAAATAATCAATTGATCAATGGACTAAATTAATTCAAAATCATAAATCCAAGAATAACATCTAATTACAATTAAGAATTAAACTTATCATTGTTCAAGAAAAAGAAAACAAAGGAAAGAAATAGGTACTCATACACAAGCCCTTCAACTTCCAATGAAAACTCCTTCTAAATCAATACTCATTGAGTGATAAATTTCTCTAGAGAAAATATTACATGGGTGCACTCTAAATATTTGTCTAACTCTCCATGTGTGCACCTCCTTTTCCTAATGTGAATGGCCTTATTTATAGGCACAAAAGATTTCCTTGAAGCTCAAACTGCAAAAGAAGTAGTTTCCTAAGAGAGTTTTGAAATCTTGCATAGAATCATTGACTTCAATTAATTACGATAGAGCCAAAGAAAACAAGCCAAGCCATCTCTATTTACTTTCTTAGCCGATCGCTATTTCCTATCGAAGCCGCAAAGCCAAATTCTTTGATTTTCTTTTATTTCATTGTGTGAGCCTATCCGAGCCATGAAGCCACATTATCGAGCCATTTTTTTCCTTCTACTAAGCCGGCAAGTAGCCCAAGCCATGAATACAATAATTTTTTTCCTGTTGAGCTGCCGAGCCACTAGAGCTACTTCTTCTTTTTTTTTTTTTGCTGAGCTGTGGCTAGCTGTGCTACGGCTTTGTCTTGTTGCATCAAGCCGCGTCATGCATGTTAGTGTTGTGCCTTAGAGGCAATCACTTGTACATTGTATATGACACATTTTCTTTTAATAAAAGATATTATTTATCTTACAGTTTCTTTTGTTTACTTTAAGTAATATAACTGTTCGATAAAATCCCTAGTACAACACTGTGTTAAGAAAATCATGATAGAGATTATGATATGAGATTCCTACTACACTAGATGGTATTGGTACTTAAATAGTGTAACACCTCGCTACCTAGGCCCGCCAGGGCTAGGGATGTCGTCCCGTCCAAAGGACAAGGGGTCTTTATGTTGGGATTCGTGGACTCCTAAACGCGGAAAACATCTACGAATCCCTCCCGAGGACCCAAGTAAACGATTAAGAAGATCTAAGCTTTAAGAGTTACCTCTGGTTGCTGTAATCGAAATCCTTCGATTCTGGTTGCGCTGTTGTACGTTCGACCCGAACAAGCACCAGACGCTGCAGTATGCGAACGTCCTCTATGGATACACACCGCGAACTCACTCGATACCCGGGAAGTGCTAGCGCCTAGGGTTTGAGAGGTTTCTTTTTCCTCTGGTAGAGAATGGCACGAATGTTCTCAACCGAAAAATTGGACTATCGAAAGACGGCTAGGGTTTTCTTAAAAAACCCTCGAACCTATTAGAGTCCAACCCTAATCATATCTTATCATATTCTAATTTAAATTCAAATTAAATTAAAACTGATATGATAAGATTCTGCTATTATCTCGGTAATTTAACTAATTTATTTTACCGAGTCAGATTTTTATAATCTGGATATCATCCAGATTCATCGAACCTGGTCACCAGAAAAATAACCTAACAAGTTCGCTTATTGTGTGACCCTATAGGTTCATTTAACACTGGCAGCGTGCCTAAATCGTATTTAAATGGCCCACAAGTTATAAGCGGTTTCTAGCAAAACATTATAACTATCCAGGTTAAATGAAGATCGGTGATCTCTTTGAACCAAACCATAATTTTATATTTAGTCCCTTTGTCACACGATATCCAGATTAAGCATAAGGCACGTAGCATGTCATCCTTATTAAGCTTAATCAATTATTTCTTGATTTCATAGTAGACTGTTCAAACAAATGATATCAATATCTTAGATTGATATATTTGAGCACGGCCATGCATTTTTTTTAACAGTCTAACTTATCAAGGGGCCCATGGATATCTCTCCCATAATTGAGAGGGACAAATTCCTTCACAATCAATCATATTCCTCTCCTTGATTTATTTTATATCCAACGAGTAGTCTAATTTATTATCTCGGTTAAAGACAACTTTAGACAATGTCAAAATATAGAATTTATCAAGTAAGAAACTATGATGAATTTAGGTCGAAGGACTTTCAATATTATTATGGCTAGAAAGTACTTATGACATATTCCATGAAGTACTCTCACAGTGGGTCATGTCCAATACAATGTTCTCTAACATTTATTTATGTCTTGACTCGATATCACAAATATCCATGGCCAGTAAAACATAGCCATCAAGTCACAAACATACTAATCTTAATTTATTATTATTCCAATAATAATAATCGATCAGGGACAGCTTTAGAATAGTCATTGTATTCATTGTAGGGTTTTACTATCAAGTCACGTACTTGATGACCAACAAAACAAAACTCACTATTCATGGAAAGGAAAGCCTCATATTATTATATAAAACATAATGACAATTGTATATGCATAAATTGACTCTGGGCATATCCCCAACACTTTATAACTAGGATACACAAATATAATAGCGGAAATAAAATGACACTTCAACTTAAAATTTATTACAACACGAAAGAAATAATAATAAATCCAAGAATACTCAAAACAAATCCATAATAAAAATTCATCCGCTCTCAGCTCTCCCAACATTACATAAAATAAATCCTCAGAAAATTCTTCCAAAGCAGACAATATATAGCTACTCATGCCCACAGCGGGATGGACCTGAAATCATGATAAAATGGTGATGAGACAGAAATCTCAGTAAGTCCGTGTGTGCTTTGGGTGTTTAGGGAAAACAGTTCGTGGATGCAAAGTGTGAAACCTTTATAAGAGAAATACTGGTAAGCAATAACATTAGTCAAAAGCAAGAGTGGCGTTTTGGTTTTTCCAGCCATACATAAGTAATAAAATCAACCACTCGAAAGAAAGGGATATGGGTTAGCACACATTGGGCCCCATAACCGGTCAGAATGCTGACACTTTGTGCAGACTGACAAAAGTAGGTAATCGGCCTACTGGGCAAGATGCTCCTCCTTCTCTATACCCAAAGAACAACCGGGTGTCCATTTCGGCAAACCACAGTCACTTGACTGAAAATAAACTACTAGCTCGGACCGGTACGACTCACTGGACTGACATCTTATCCGGGAAGGACTCACTCCTCAGAGGTGGCCACCTACTGAGAGACTTACCCTAACCCTTCAAAGACTAGTCCTAATAGTCCACCCTTATTGAGTACTCAACGACGTTTCCCACTTGGGATAAAATGAACAAAACACTGTTCCACCTGAAAATGGCAATTTATGACCTTTCCAAAGTCTTTAACAAAATCAGTTTTAGGAAGAGTTTAAGTTTGAGTAAATCTGCTCATTGGATTTTAAATATTTCAAATGTTTGGAATAAGAAAGGATTTAACACTCAATTGCCTTTACATAAATGAGTGTCCATGCACTCTACACATGGCTTGCCATAATAAACATTTTGCATCAAACAGGTTTTATGCAGGAGCTTACCTGATTCTTGCTCACAATAACAAGATCTCCAACGGCAGACCTAACCCCACATGGGCAAATACAAATCACAATCAATTTCAAGCCACAAACTACTTCCTTAATTTTAAATCGACTCAACTTACTACTACTATGATCCTAGTGTCCCAAGCTTTAAGGTTAAACAAGAAGTAAATAGGTTTAAGAGTTGAGCCTAGCACAATTATTTAAAATAATTAATAGTTTGGGAAATAAATTTAATAAGTTGAAAGCTTAAATCTTGTTAGGGAAAATTTAGAGTTTATTTGATCAAGAGTTCTAGGTAGTATTAAATAAAATATTGATTTATTAATTATTTAGTTGTTAGAAAATAATTGGTAGCTAAAATTAGTTGAAAATAAATTTAATGAGTCTCACTTGAACAATATTAAATAAATTCTTAAGGAGTTTTGATTAGAAGATAATAGTTAAATTTTTAGTAATATATATTCTACTAATTGTAATTATTTTCATAAAGGCTTTAATTGATCTCATTATATTAAGTAATATATACATATAAATATATACATATATATATATATATATATATTATTTTTCTAGCAAAAATCATTATTTGTTTGACTAAAATATCCTTTATATATATGACAATCCAAATCTACCTTTCCTAGGGGGGTTTTTTTTTTCCGAAAAATACTAAGATAAATTATTTTATTGAATATTTTATTCATGAAATAAAAATTTGTTTGGGGACAACTAGATCATGATCAAATTCCTATGGCTAACCACAATCAATACATACACAATCCTTTAATTCATCAAATCATCCAAATCATGCATACAAGAATAGATCTCAACTTATCAACACATGATCTAACCCCTACTAGCATAAACATGATCATGGCTTCAATATTAATCCATCATGAATATAAATCCTATTCACCAAAGGTGACATAATCTCTAGCATACTTCATCACATATACTACTTATGACATGCATCAACCTCAAATCATCATATAATCATCCAAGACAATCCTTCCATGCATAAATCCCATCTCCTTCACAATCATACATATATTCATACTCCAATCTCAACAATATATATATACATTATCACCCTAGAGACATAATTCTAGAGTTTAAAAGAAGGATTGATGGTACTTACTTGATTGATGAATGCCTCGAAGGAGTTTAGAGTAGATCTCAACTCCTAGATGTCTAACTTTGTCCAAAGGAGATGGCGAGAGCATGATTATGGAGAAGAAGTCATCCGGCCAAGGGAGAGGAGTTTCGGCCGTGAGAGAGAGAGAGAGAGAGAGAGAGAGAGAGAGAGAGAGAGAGAGAAGAAGAAGAAGAAGAAGAAGAAGAAGAAGAAGAAGAAGAAGAAGAGATCATTAGCATGTTTACTCACATAGGTTCCCACTAGAGATCAAGTTTGGAGAGGATGAAGTTGATAGAGTAAATTTATCTTGAAGATGTTCTTGTCCTTCACAGAAATTTCTGCTTTTGATCCGAAATAGCAAGATGTTTTGAGGAGTTTGATGTTAATAATGGTGTTGATGGACTCATAGTAGTGAGTAGATCAAATCTAGAAGTTTTTGAGAGGATTTGAGATGGTTTGAAGGGGTATTAAGTGTAGGGAAGAGGTAGGTGTTCTTGGTGTAGTGTGTGTGTTCTTGGAGCTTGAGAGATTTCGAGAGATTGTAGTGTGTAGCTGCCGAATTTCTGTGAGAGATAGGGCTGGCTGAATTTATGTAGGGTTTAGGGAGTTGTTTCTCTGATTTGGAAGGAAAAATGAAAGGTTAGTTGTTACAATCTTTGAAGAATATTTTTAGGAAGTGAATTTGGAAACTAAATATTCCAAGAATATCTTGATTGTTGGACAGCTTTGAAAGTCTGCCATAGCTGACTGTTTGAGTAGAATTTCGGTGAGATTAATGCTGGTTTATGGAAGCTTATGGTGGCCGAAAGTAGGGTGCTTAATGGTGAAGAAGATGTCTGGTCAATTAAGCAAGATTTTATGGAAGGTTGCTAAACAAGGATGGATGGAATTTTGGAAACCAATCAATCTAAATTGCATAGATTTGTTGGAGAGATTTTCGGACAGCCATTGCTGCTTTTCGTCCAAAAGCTTGAGGGAAACAATGGAGCTCTGTTAATGGAGGTTTACGGAAGGTTTTGACAGATTAGGGCTGGTGTTTCGGCTGGAAGAAAAATAGGAAACAAAGCTGGTAGTTTGGACTGCCCAGAATTTCGCTGAACAGAAATTTCTGGGCAGATTTTCGACTGCCACTTCCAGCCAATTTGCAGAGAGCTTGAAGGGGGATTTCTGGGGTACTCAAGGCTGGTTTCCAGCTTTCTTTATGGAGGAAAAACATGGCTAAGGTACTGAACAAAATCTGGTAGAAATCAGTTTGGTTTTGGACCTCCAAAGTAGCGATTTTGCCCAGAATTTTCACTGGTTTTGCGCAGCCTTTGTGCAGCCCGAAAATGGCAGAAATAATTCATGTTTCAAACTGATCTTAAGGCCATTTTTCTGACAGAATTTGGGAAGGAAAGTCAGCTAAGAAGCTCGACAATTTGAAGGTACAACAAGCTGAAAAATTTCAGCTCATTCTAAGAAGTAAGATGAATTAGTCTAGAGTGAAATTTCAGCAAGTTTACTAGAGGGATTTTTCCCCTTGGAATTTCCTACCATTCTTCCACATTTTTCAGACCATGAGAAGCCTTTTACTAGGACATTTTGATCTCACAAGATCACAACATTTTATTGAAATTTCTGGAAAGAAAATGGATAGAACAACTTGATCAAACCAATGAGTTGAAAATTGAGGAAAATTAAGGATCAAGAGAAAATGAATTCCCTTTAAGAAATTCGAGTAGAGTAAAGGAGTGGAATGAGAATACTCCTAACATGTCTCTCTTAGGACCATCATCCCTACCTTACTCTAAGCTCATAAGACCGAAATTTCCTCCACTAAGCAAAAATAAAATTTAATCTAGCTAAAGCTTCTATGATGGAATTTGAACCCAAGACCTCAAGAATTAATTCCAAAACTCTAACCACTACACCACAACAACTCTTGTTGATATTTTCACTAGAAAATTATTTTCTATTCAATCCACAGGCTATCTCCCTATTTTCACCTCGGGCAAAAATTACCATCTTGCCCCTCTCACACAATACTCACCAACAAGACTTCAAGACAATAATACTCGAATCCAAAACACATAAAAATCATATGAAAATATATTTAACCATGAAATAAAATATGATATGCATCCCAACCCCCTTACTCTAATGTTGGTTTTGACCGGGGTTTCACAAATAGTCCCTAGTCATAGTATTAATGAGACAGGACATCATTAATGCGTTAAGACTAGCATGTGTTAGACTTTCTGATTTAATCGGGCGGTGGTTCTCATAACCGTGAGTATTGAGATACTCAAAGTTAACACATAGATGTTTGTTAATGGAATAAGTTCATTGGATGACCTAGCTTTGAGATAATCACATGGATAACTATTTAGTGCTAGTGATATAATCTTAATATAGCAAACATGCAAGTATTCTTAGACTTTAGATCTCCAAGATACTTTGTTTGCTGAGCCTTGTACTTTGATTCCAATCTTCGGAGCTCGATCGAGGGCCGCCTATGGGATGAATATTGGGTACATTGTGAGGTAAACGAAAGTAGTTGAGATGGTCAATAAAAGATTCACCACTCTTAATAGTAGGGGCGAATATCTCACGGCCACTTATAGAAATTACTACTCGAAAAGTCCTTAGCCAAGGCAATTGTGTATTGAAAATAATTCCAATTGATACACATCTAGAGTAGTGGGTTCCTGGTATAAGTACTATTGTATTCGGGCTAGAATTATTTCTAGAGGGAGTTGGCACTAATTCCGTACTCCAAACCGAATGAGATATTGTATGGTGAAAGGAGTTAATTGCACTGAAGTTTGTTATTGAAGGGTTCATGTCAAGCCACTTGACTTCCTGGACTCTTGGGTGGTCATGATGTGTTGCTAGATACCGCTCATGATCTGGGAATATGGGTTTATTAATTGATGAATTAATAAACCAATTCTTATTAGAATTAATAGGATTAATTCTAATTAATTGTGGATTATTAATCTTAACGACGTTTGAATTAATTCATGTTCTCTACCAATTGACTGGGAAACCTAATAGGTCACACACAATGGAGGATTATATACTCAAGATGTTATTTGATAACATAGTGGGGTTAATTGAAAGAAAGAGAAGTTGTTGTGGACAAATTATAATTAGTTATAATTTGTGGCCCAAGTTATAATTGTGAGAACTTGTGTTTCTAATTACAATTAGGGAGTTCTAATAGGATTAGAATTCTCAGTTTTGGGAAGGGAATTTCGTATGATATATAGTAGATATAACACACGAAAACCTTAGCTGAGATGATACACGAAATCCCCAGCCAAGTCACAAGTTTTTCCCTTCTTCTCTCTCCCTCTCGTTTTGCTGAAAATAAGAGAACCCTAGCCGCCATTATTGTTTCTTCTAGCACAGAAATTTTGGTGCTTGAGTATTCCTCTATGTAGATTACTATTAGAGATAATCACACATTGTGATTATAGTGGTTAGACGTTCAACTCACATGGAGGTTGATCATGAGGATTGCTGGATTGCGCCTCAACTCGAAGAAGAAAATTTTGTTCTTTGGACGATCACCTAAAAGTAAAAAGCTGTTACCTTTAGTCTCTTTATGTCTTGTTTTTCACATATAGACGGGTCCTGGGAGGGTATCTCGTTTTATTTTCTGCTGTGCCGTATGCGATACGAGCCTGAGATACCCAACAATGCATTCATCATGCCATGGTTGCTCTCTCTCTCTCTCTTTTTTCTTTTGTTTCTCGTGTTTGTTCAGTGACCATGAAGCCGCAACTTTTCCTTTCTTTGTCTTTTTCAGCGAGCCGCCTTCTTTCTTCTTGAAGTCAACTCACCTTCTTGAAGCCTCCTGCGGCTTGCATACATCCTCCTACAACGACTTTCATATTTTTGCACTCAATTAGGCCATGGGTCATTTGGCCAATTTTTGTCTGTTTTTCGTTCTTCCTCCAGACTTGGCCTAGCACTAGGTTAGTCTTCCGGCCTGGTGCCGGGTCTTCACTGGAATTTCTTTAATTAACTCCAAATTCACCTATTTTCGTATAAAATATCAGAAAAATATTTTTATAAGTGAAATATCAAATAGAAAGAAATATGATTGGTTATTATATCAAAAGTATCACAAAATATCCTTAAATAACTAGAAAAATATATGTAAATTTAGGCCCTATTATTTTCTCTCGTTACCATCCACATTTTTTTTTTCTTATTTTACCTCCACTCTTTTTTCTTTCTCACCTTCTTATTTATCTCTCCATTCTTTTTCTCTCAAATTTGAATAGGAAATTCTATTTTTAACCCCCTCTTATTTCAATTTCTCAAATTTATCTCCAATTTCTTCTTTTGTTTTTCTCTCAATATTTTTCCCATCCCTATTCTTCTTTTGCTTCTCCCTTTCGTCCATCATTTTCTTTTCCTTCTTTCTAAAAATATTTTGATCTCTCAAAACATCACTAGGGGATAAAAGAATTAGCATGATCTTCTTTTAATTCTTCTTCAAAGAGTAAGTATTTCCTTTCCCATTGTAGACCACATCTCTATCAAACATCTGTGGTCTCTCCAACAAAATATTCCCAATATACATAGGATATATATCACATGTCAGTTCATCCTTATACTCTCCTATGCCAATTACAACCTTTGCTTGCTTATTTACTTTCACTTTGACACAATTGTTCAACTAATGGAACTAGTAGGGATTAGTTGTTTCAAGGTTTCTAGTTCTAACTCCTTCACCAATATAGCTCTAATCAAATTTTTACAAATTTTCCCAGTAATAAGAATACAACATGGCTATTACTTGATTAGACACCTTAAAAACAAAATATTATCGCTTTGTATATCATCTCATTTTTCAATCTTATGAGCATACTCAATTCTTCTTGCTACTCTAATTAATGGATAAATTGGCTCAATCACCATCCCTGATTTACAACCTACTTTAACCTTTCTAAGCCATACTTTTCTCAAATTTATTGATTGGCTAAATATAGGATTAGTATAAGTAGTTTGCTTGGGGTTTGCTCTCGCAACCTCTAGAGATTGTTTCTCAACAATTACATTAATTTTTTTGGCCAAGTTGGTCTTCTATTCGACCTTTTGCTGCTTAATATACCTTTTCTTTCATAATCACGTGCTCCACAAAATCTCCTAATTGCCAATTTATTGGGAATATTAACTTTAGTATGCTTATAGGTGCAATTTCTAATTCTTTAAAACCTATCATTCTTTCATTATGGCTTATTAGGACAAGTGTAGAAGTAATGGCCTTTTTTTCCAACAATTAGAGCAATCATACTCCATCTTCTTTTGCACTCCACTATTTGAGTAATTTTACAATCTATCATTTGCTTTTCTTTGTGGTCCTTCTACAAGAATTCCATCATCCTTATAATTTCTCATATATTTCCCCCTTATATTCACCGCACTTTCCTCCACTAGTACTTTAACCTTCATCATAGTTTTCATATTCATCTCCATATTCCCATTCTTTATCATTAAATCTGTTGTGCCCTCCTCTATTTGAATACGAGGTTTTATAGAAATCACTCTTTCTACTTTGAGCATTCATAAGTGCTGAGCTTTTTAAATCATATGAACTCTCGTAAGCAATTTTTCAAGAGGTATACCTACAAAATTTTGAGTTGGAAAACAAAAGAAAAAGTTCCTCACTTCACTCCCTCACGTGTTTAGCACTCAATTTGACGGTCACCCTTCGCTTGTGTTTGCATTCTTTTTTAGCTTTTATAACAATAAGCTCACTCTATTACCTTTTTATAATTCTTAGTTTGCTTACTCAAGTTCTTCCCAACTCTTTCCAATTCAAAGGATTTAGCTTAACTTGTAAAGTCAACTAAACTCTAATAAATAAGAAGAAAGGACTTTTAGAAGCAATTTATCGAATACTTGGTAGGCATCAAATGACATTAAGGAGTTCTATGCAAAATAATGCTACCACAACCTCAAGTACAATTTTAAAAATTAACAATTTACACAAGGTAATGATTTCTCAAGGATGACAAATTCAAGAAAATAATAGTAGGAGTTTAGGTTACACAATTGCTTCCCAAGCTTAAGGTAAGTTCAAAGAGAAACAAATTTTTTTTTTCTAGTGGTTATAAGAAATATTTACCTCACTAAGAACAATTTACTATGTAAGAAGACAATGTATTTCATGAATGAAAACTTTAGAAGTTATGTATGAGTAATTACAAGTCATTAATGCAATATATCAAGTGCCTTATGTGCAATCTCGTAAATCAACTTGTTTTAGAAAATCTCAGCTTTGATTTGGCCCAAGTCAATAAAATTTCACACTAAATGATTCTTCAAATATCAATATATCATGTAGGTACAATTTCACAATATACCCATGGCAAAAATTGAAGTTTTTAACTCACCAAAAATTGCAAGAAATTAGTTACGGGATTATAAGATTTGTAGTAATATTTTGATGATATTTTGGCACTTTAAGCATCAAATCAACAATTTTTTTCATTCCAAATGATTCCTCAAATATCATACCAACATATAAGATCAATTTAATGTCAAGTTGATAGTATAGTTTTAAGTTTTGAACCTTCAAAAATGCCAATAAAGTAAGTGAAGAAAATCTGAAAATTTTTCACTAGTTCTTGAAGAAGTTTGTACCTGCTGCTAAAAAAAAGTTGGTTAATTAAAATTAACACAATACAAGCTCTAATGCCACTTTGATATGAGCATGGAAGCCTCTTAGAAATCCAAGAACAAGTAACCAAGAGTTGGTCATCCAACTCTCTACCAAATTCACACACAAGAAACTAGAAGCAAATGTAACTAACCTACTTGAGATTTGGTGAATCTAACCTACTTCAAAAATACCTCAACACCTTAATCTATTAAGAGTTTAGAACAAAGATGATAGGAATTTGAACGCACCCAAACTCAAACCTATCAAGAACATTAGACAAAACGAGCACTGTTAGGCATGAAAGTGTCATATTTTGATAGCTCTTTTACTTGACTTTTGCGTGATCTTTTGTGTGATTTTGGATGGTTTTTATTCATTTTGTGTGTTTATGTATTTTTAGGTTATGCTGGTGAAAAATGAGTAAAATAAGGGCTTAAACGATTGAATTTTGTGTTAAAGATTATTGGTAAATGATTTGGGAAGAGTTGGAAGTAATTTAGATCTATTGGAAGTGAGCAAAATATGCATGGGTATGCAAACTAGATGCATGACCATGTAGACTAGACGCATGGGCATATAGAAAAGATGCATAGGCATGCAGAGTATGCACGACTAGATGCATGGGGTGTACATAATGGATGAATTTCGTTTGACCCCAGAAGCTTGTAAAATTAAAGGAAATTAATGCTCTGGCATATGCACGGTCATGCATATGCCCGTGCATGTGCACAACTAAGGTGCACAACCATGCTCTTGCCCGTGCTACTATCGTGAGGTTTTGGACAAATTTTATGCATGGGATGAGTGCACAATAGTGCATACAGGCCATGCAATGTCCTTGAATATTTTAGAAAGTCCTAAATAAGTTTAAATGCAGTTTAAACTTCCTAAATTTAATCAAGGATGGTTTAGATGCTCTATATAAATGTGGAGAACATTTAGATTCAGAAGATCCTTCAATATACAACTATAATACACCTTTCTTTCATCAAAAAAGGCTAAGAAAAGAAGGGGGAAGGAGTCTGGAGGTAAGAAGAACTTCAGATTAGGAACTTACCAAGTTTTATCATCCAAACTTTCTCTTGTTTCCGATTATACTTTGTTTTTATGTTTTATGTTCAAGATCTATCTTATTTTTAGGCTATGTTTTGTTATTGATTTTGATAGTTGGAGATTCATATGTTAAAAATCATATTTTTGATATTGTTAAGATTGCCTCATGAGTATTTATGCAATTTAATCTTCCTTTTCTTAGTTCAATTGTGTGGAGTTTCTTATGTTTGGCCAACATATGTAACTTATATGATTGAATTGCTAAGTTAATTGATTTTTTGATGAATTATCTAAGTAAAAATTAGTAATCTTGATTAGGTTGCATCTTTTTAGACTTGATTAGGATTGATAGGGAATTGCATGGTTTAAGTTGTGTATATTTGCATCTTTTTGGAGTATATGTTTACTTGATGTTGATGATGCCTTAATGTGAGTATCAATCTTATTTTTCAATCTATAATAATTGATTAATTGAAGTATTAATATCTTTAAGAAAATATTAATCAACTTGGATTAAATTAAGAATAAGGTTAGGGATTGGTTGGGGGCGTTTGATGAGGATTAGTTCACTTTTGAAAGTATAGAAATTTTTGACTCTTTTGCATGAATTCTAAAATCAACAATTCAAGGTAATCCAATCAATGACAAGTTTCCTAATTAATTGCATGACATAGGCCTAAGAACTAGGTAACTTCTCAATTGATCTTCAAGATTCATTTTTCTAACTTGTTTCTTATCTTGATTTTTAATTTCTTAATTTGATTAGGTTAATTTTAGTTAGTTTCTTATTTTGATTTCCCCCATTTACTTTTTGTTTTAAGACATCATAAGATTCATTTAAGTTAATTGTTAACAAGAGTTGTTTATGAGATTAAGATCGGAGTAAAGATGGAGTATACTTCTCTTGTTTCATGAGGAATTGATACCTTACTTGCTACTATACTATGATATATCTTTAGGAGTAGGGTTTAAAATTTATTGGTGTGTAATGATTGCATTTTTTCTAAAAATCCCATTGTATGTCGTAATCTCCTCTCACAACAATTTTTTAGTGCCATTGCTGGGGACAAAAGAAAAGTTTGATCATCTTTATTCTTTGATTGATTCTTGTAATACTTGATTTTGATTAGTTCTTTTGGTGACAATTTTGTTCTTTTTCTTTTTTCTTTTGATTTTATTTTATTTTGTAAGTTGCTCATCTTCTTGTAGGAAACTAAGGAGACAACACCAAAATGCTAAATAGGAAATTGAAAGTTGCAAAGAATTTGCTCCATTGAAGGGTAATTCTTTAAAACTGATGCAAATTTGCTTCTCGGTGTTTTATTTCCTATTCTTGTGTTTACAATGAATACCAATCTTTCACTTAAAGAACTTGCTACCCTTACCCTAAATAATAATCCCTTGTGCATTATTTTTCTGAAAATTAATCACAATTTTAAATTGCAATCGGGTTTGATTCAAATTTGGCCCTCTTTTCATGGGTTACTGGGAGAAGATCCACATAGGTGTTTGAAGGAATTTCATATTGTATGTTCTAATATGAAACCGGATGAAATTTAAGATAAGGTCATCAAATTGCATACATTCCTATTTAGTTTGCATGGTGGAGCTAAAGATTGGTTGTATGATTTGCATATAGGTTCCATCATAAATTGGTTAAGCATGCGAAAAGCTTTTTCTTGAAAAATACTTTCCCGCATCTAGAGATGCATCAATTAGGAAGGAAATATGTGGAATAAGGCAACTGCATAGGAAATCATTACATGATTATTGGGAAAGGTTTAAAAGACTTTGTGCTAGTTGCCCGCATCATCAAATTAGTGACCAACTATTTGCACAATATTTTAATGAAGGGTTACATCCTCATGATAGGTCAATGATTGATGCAACTAGTGGAGGTGCCCTTGTGGACAAAACCCTCACAAGCCGCTAAGAATTTAATTACTAATGTAGCATCTAGCACGTAATCTTTTGACACCATGGATGATCCCATAAGGAAAGTAGGTGAGATAGGTACAATTTCTTTAGAAATAAGGTTGACAAACTCACAAATTTAGTAGGAAAGATTTTGGAAACAAATTCAGAAATTAAGACGTGTCATTTTTGTCATTCTCTTGATCATTCTAGTGATATTTGTGCTAGTTTGGATTTTAAGGAACATGCCTATACCTTAGGTTTTTCTAATTGAACCCTTAGGAGATTCAATGCATTTTCTAATACTTTTAATGAGGGATTTAGAGATCACCAAAATTTTAGGTGGGAAAACCAAAGGTTGGGAAACCTATGTCTAACAATCTTTTCACATATGCACCTCCCCTCTCCAATCCATCTCAAGGCATGTCTTGAGAAGAAATGGTCCAGTCTCTTGTATCTAACTCTTAGTTTCAAAATGAGACCTAGTCTTGCATTCATCATCTAGAAAACTAACTAGGAAAATTAACCTTGAAGATGAATAATATAATGGTACATGTTTTGAATGAATTTCACTCTCAATCCTTCGCACCTCAAAAAAATGCCAAAGCTATCACCTTTAGAAGTGGAAAAGAGTTGAGTGGACCTAGGACAAAGTCTTTAGAGGAGGAGGATGAATTAGAGGTAGCATAAGTACCCAAGACAAAAAATGAATCTAGTGTAAGGGAGCCTAATTTAGGAAAGTCGACATCTAACAAAGTGAAACCACCTTTCCTTAGTAGATTAGCTAAAAGTAGGAAGGAGGACTTAGAAAAAGACCATTTGAAAATTTTTAAGAAAGTAGAAATTAATCTTCCCTTACTTGAAGCAATTAGGCAAGTTCCCAGCTATGCCAAGTTCCTAAAAAAATTGTGTACTAATAAAAAGAGGCTTAAGGTAGATGAAAAGGTAACCGTAAGAGAAAATGTTTCCACTATTCTTCAAAGAAAACTTCTTCCAAAACAAAAGGATCCTGGCATGTTCATCATTCCCTACGTCATTGGAAACAAGTCAATTTCAAGTTGCATATTAGCTTTAGGAACATCCATTATTGTCATTCCATATTCTCTTTATGCTACCTTAGATCTCAGACTTTTGAGCCCAAAAAAGATATGTTATCCAACTAGAGGATAGGTTCGAAGCATACCCCAAAGGAGTGGTTGAAGATGTTCTAGTAAAAATTAATGATTTAGTTTTTCTGGCGGATTTTTTTGTTCTCAAAATGGAGGGAAGATCTTCTTTAAATTCTTTCCCCATTTTTTTAGGAAGACCAGTCTTGAAGATGACTTGGACACAAATTGATGTTCACAATGACACACTATAAATGCAATTTGATGGGGAAAAAAATTTCTTTAATATTTTTTATGCCATGAAATTTTCTTATGATGAGTAGTCTAATATCTCAGTGATTGAGATGATTGACCCACTTGTTGATGAAATACTTGAACTTACATACATGAAGATGATATAATCGATGTGGACTTAAGTTTTAATAAGCACCTGCTAAATTCTTTGCTTTTGGATTTTGATGTTGACATGATTAACATGGTTGAAGAATTAGTTGCGTGTCCCATCTTTGAGCATAAAATTGATTTGCCTATTTCTCATGAAAGTATGTTGCCATCTATTGTGAGTCCCCTTCACTTGAGTTGAAACCATTGCCATCTCATCTCAAATATGCATATTTGGTGAAGAAATATTACCTGTCATTATTGTAAATATTCTTTCTTCTTCTCAAGAGGAGAGGTTAATTTCTGTGCTTAGAGACCACAAAACTGCCATTGGTTAGACCTTAGCTGACATTAAGGGAATTAGTCTGATAGGACCAAAATTAGTCATATAATTCCTAGTTATTTGAGGCTATTTTGTGATACATTTTGTTTAATAATTGGTCATATTCCTTCATATTTGAGATTTTACTTTTTGAAAGGTATTTTGTGTATTATTTCAGATTTTAAGGGTAAAACAAGGCAAAATTGTCGCAAAACATAGTAGAGGCGTTGTCGGCCAGGACAAGGGAACCGGTGCCGGCCATGTGCTCCTGGCACGTATTTTGAGGTAATAAAAAATTAGTGAAACAGAGTGGAACAGAATGGAACCAGCACCGGTTTGGAGCTTAGAGACGGCGCCGGCTGCAGTCTGCAGTCTGGAACACTTGGCGCGAAAATCAAGAAAAATCGACGAACGGACATAGAGACAGACCACAACCGCCGCTAATCCTAGGTAGGACAGGTGGCACCGGCTGTGCACTAGTGTTGGGGCAATGCCTCGATTTTTGTGCGCATTTTTGGCAATTTTCAGAGTTTTAGTATTTTCCTAATTCTATTCTGCCAGAAACCCTAGAGGGACGACTTTAGGTACTTCTAAAGCCTATAAATAGGGAAAAACACAAGATTAAGAGACAATTCACAGATCAAAACATCAAATCACTCAAATTCAAGGAGGAATTCTTTAAATCAAGGAGGATTGTATAACGGGGTCTACAAAGGAAGAAGAAGGAGGCTTGTCTATGAGTGCTTTCTTTTAACTTTGTTTTCTTTTTCTTGAACAATGATGTATTAATTGTTTCATTGTAATTTGACATTATTTTAGGTACTCATAATTTTTAGAGTTACTTTGATCTTTTGACTAATTGATTGTTATTCTTAATATTTAATTACTTGTGCTAATTACGAGATTAGTTGGTTGTTTATTTCCATTAACTTGCTTGACCAAAGGGATTGATGGTGGTCTCAATTTATTGATTTCATATTTGTTGTCTCTTAACTTGTTTGACCAAATAGGTTAATTGCTAGGAACGGGGTAATTAAAGATTAATCAATGTCTACCAGACCATGGATTCATTGGTTAGTTTCATGTTTTAAATTTGCCAGACCATAGAAATTTAATCAAGTATTATGTTTAATGCATCTTTTGGGTGAATTAGTTGAGACATGCTATGTGATGCTAACTTGTCTAGAAGATAGTGATTTCATAGATTGAAAAAGAAGCGAATCTATCTTAATCCTTCATGATGCTAAAAGAATAATTAGTTATAATAATGATTGGGTACTTTAAGTTCATGTTTGTCAAAATAATAGTTTGAGTTGCATAATTTTCCATCATTGACATGTATATATTATATTATATTATTTTCTTTTTTATTCTTTTTCACTTTATTGGGTCGGTTAAACAATGAAAGAAAAAAGATTAATGCATACATGTTCTTTGTGGATCGACACTCGTTTTAAACCTATGCTATGCTTAATGATGAGTACGCTTGCTCATATGTGTAATTTGAGGTTAACATTTTAATTTAAACTTGATTGGGAATGTGCTTATTTTTATATGATTTTTATACCCAAATCTAGACACATCAAGTTTTTGGCGCTGTTGCCGGGAAAAAAAATTATGTTCCTTTATTTAATAATTCTTTCATTTTTTTTCCTCGTGCCAAAAACATATCAAGTTTTTGGTGCCGTTGCTGGGGAACAATATCATGAAAGCTTAGATTTTGTTGATTTAACCATGTGCATATGTAAATGTGTAAATATGTAAATATGTAAATTTGTACAATTGTTCTTTTTGCAAAAAATGTGCCATCTTTTATATCGTATGTATCAGTGTAATTCAATTTACTAATTTTGACTGATATTTAATTGACTAACGTGTTCTTGTAATTTGTTTGAATTGTGAATTCCATTATCTAACTATCCTCTATGTTTAGGTAAAATGGCGAATTAGAACCAGAGGAGGTTTAATGAGAGACAGTACCCCCATTACTTTTCTGAGATAACATGCAAAGAACCAGAATCCATAGAACTGGATATAGTGATTGGAAAATTTCCTATCCATGTTACAAAACGTTTCCAAGAAATAGATTCCACATTTGAGATGTTTGAGGAGATGATCTGTAATACGGAAAGACAAATCTGGTTTTTGACTGACATGGTGTTGAAATCTAACGAACTAGCACTAGTAGACAAAAAGGAAACAACTGTTGTCACATTACGGAGTAGAAAAGAGCTGCCAGATAGTGCAGACTACAACCGGCGCTGGATAGAGGAAGAGAACCGGTGCCAGCTGCCCTGTGCACCCGAGAACAGAGGTTCCACCATGTGATATGGGCTAAATTAGTCATATTTTTCCTAGTTATTCGAGACTCTTTTGTGATACATTTTGTTCAACAACTAGTCATTTTCCTTCATATTTGAGATTTTATTCTTGGAAAGGTATTTTGTTCATTATTTTAGATTTTTGGGATAAAACAAAGCAAAAATATTGCAAAACAGATTAGAGGTGGCGCTAGCTAGGATAGAGGAACCGACGCCGACCATGCACTGTTTGCACGAACTTTGAGGTGACAAACAATTGGAGAAACAGAACACAACCGGCGCCGGCTCCGAGAGCCAAGGTGGCACCGGCTATGCCCTGAAGTTAAGGCGGTGCTTGATTTTTTATACGCGATTTTTTGTAATCTGTGGAGTTTTAGTACTTTCTAACTTCTACTCAGCCAAGAACATTACGCCAATAAGTTTATTTACTTCCCAAGCCTATAAATAGATGGAAAACATAAGGAAAAGAGGGAGAATTCATTGATCATCATAGAAAATTACTCAAATCAAAAGAGGAACTCTTCAATTCAAGAAGGGTTGTGCAAAAAGGTCTTTAAAGGAAGAAGAATGTGGCTTGTTTATGAGTGCTTTCTTTTACTTTGTTTTCTTTTTCTTGAACAATGGTATGTTAATTATTTTATTGTAATTTGACATTATTTTAGATATTCATGGTTTTTAGAGTTATTTGATCTTTTGATTAATTGGTTTTTTTTTCTTGGTATTTAATTACTTGGGCGTATTACGGGATTGATTGATTGTTTCTTTCTATTGACTTTCTTGGAAAAGGGGTTAATTGCTAAGAACAAGGTAGTTAAATGTTAATTGATGTCTGTCAGGAATGGATTCATTGGTTAATTTCATATTTTAAGTTTACTAGGAATGAAAATTTAATCAAAGGATTGTGTTTAATGTATCTTTTGGGTAAGACTGGTTGAGACAGGAATGTGATGCTAAGTTATCTAGAAGATAGGGATTCATGAATTGGAAAAGAAGTGAGTCTACTTTAATCCTTCATGATGCCAAGAGAATGATTAGTTATGATAATGATTAGGTACTTTAAGATTATTTTTGTCGAAACAATAGTTTGAGTTGCATACTTCTCCATCCTTAACATGTATATATTTTTATTTTATTTTATTTTATTTTATTTCTTTTTCACTTTATTGAGTCGGTAAACAATGAAAGATAGGTGATTAGTGTATACTTGTTCCTTGAGGATCGACATTCGTTTGAACCCTATGCTATGTTAATAATGAGTACGCTTGCTCATATGTGTAATTTGGGGTTTACGTTTGATTGTAAACTTGAATGGGAATATGCTTATTTTATTATGATTTTTATACCTAAATCCATACGCATCACCATGCAACCGGTGCTAGCCGGAGAAGAAGAACCGACGCCGACTGCACCCTGCCCTACTCCCGAAAATCCCACTAGAAATCCAACGTTTCAGCCTCAAATTCCTTATCCTACTCGTATATACAAATCCTGAAAAGAGGCCCAATTTGGTAAATTCCTTGAGATATTTAAACAACTACACATAAACATCCTACTCAGTGAAACTTTAATCCACATACCTAAATATACCAAATTTCTCAAAAGCATGCTTGTAAGCAAAAAGTGATTGGAAGAACTGTCCATAGTTGTTCTAAATGAAGAATGTTCCGCCATATTGCAGGACAAACAGAATTTGCCACATAAAGAGAATGATCCAGGGAGTTTCTCTATTCCATGTTTAATTGGCACTTTAAATTTCTGTAATGCATTAGTTGACTTAACTACTAGCATTAATTTACTGCCATATAAAATATTTCAAAAGCTAGGCCTAGGAGAACCCCAACCCACTAGGATGAGTATTCAACTCGCAGATAGATCTATCAAATATCCTAGGGGTATAATAGAAGATGTGCTTGTAAAAGTTGACAAATTCATATTTCCAGTGGATTTCATTATCCTTGACATGGATGAAGATTCCAAAGTCCCTTTAATCTTAAGTAGACCCTTCCCTTCTACAGTAAAAGCGTTAATTGATGTTCATTGGGGGAGGTTGACACTTAGGGTTGGGAATTAGGAAGTAGTTATTCAAATCCACAAAAGCATGCAACATCCTTCATCTTCTGATGATTCTTATTTAAGAATTGATAATCTTGATGAGTCGATTTTGGATTTTATGTAGGAATCATTTGAGGAGGAGTTGGTGGAAACTTCAGTAGCATATTTGGAGGACTCTATCGATGACTCTAGGATGACGAAATTTGAAAAACTTGAGAAAAGCAGTTTGGGGAGAATGAAATCATCCATAGAGGATCTTCCAGAATTGGATCTAAAAGACCTACCCGAGCATTTGGAATATGTGTTCTTGGTTGAAGGATGCAAATTGCTTGTGATCATTGCTAAAGATCTAACTAAAGAACAGAACACCAAATTGGTAAGTGTGTTGGGGAAATATAAGGGAGTAATAGCATGGAAGATCACAAATATAAATGGAATTAGTCCATCATTTTGCACCCATAAGATTTTGATGGAAGAAGGTGAAAAGCTTATAGTGCAACCCCAACGTAGGTTGAACCCACATATGAGTGATGTGGTAAAAGGTGAGGTGATTAAGTTTCTAGATTCAGGCATTATTTACTATATTTCTGATAGTATATAGGTGAGTCCTACTCAAGTGGTACCAAAGAAGGGAGGAATGCTGGTAAGCCCTAACGATAAAAATGAGTTAGTCCCCATGAGATTGGTCACAGGTTGGAGGTTTTGCATTAATTATAGGATGCTCAACAAAGCCACTAGGAAAGACCACTTCCGTCTCCCTTTTATTAATCAAATATTGGAAAGGTTAGCCGGACATGAATATTATTGTTTCTTGGATGGATTTTTTGGCTACCTACAAATCCCCATAGCTCATGAGGACCAAGAAAAAACCACTTTCACATATCCATATGGTACTTTTGCATATTGTCGAATGCCGTTTGGTCTTTGCAATGGTCCCGGAATATTCCAAAGATGCATGACAACTATATCTGAATGGCTCGTGGGGAACATCATGGAGGTATTTATGGATGATTTCTCAATTTTTGGTGATTCATTTGACTTGTGTTTATCTAATCTTGGAAAGGTATTAGCAAGATGTGAAGATACTAACCTCAGGCTTAATTGGGAAAAATGCCACTTTATGGTGCAAGAAGGTATTGTGTTAGGGTATAAAATTTCAAGGAAAGGTATAGAGGTAGATAGAGCAAAAATTGAAGCAACTGGGAAGCTGCCTCCTCCTACTTCTGTGAAAGCTATAATGAGCTTTCTTGGTTATGTAAGTTTTTACAGGAGGTTCATCTTAGATTTCTCAAAAATTTCCAAACCTCTTACTTCTTTACTTGAAGATGCTGTGTTTAATTTTGATGAAAAATGCCTCAATGCTTTCACCATGCTTAAGGAGAAATTGATTTATTCACCCATTTTGATTACACCTAATTAGTCTCTTCCATTTGAACTAATGTGTGATGCAAGTGATTTTGCAGTTGGTGCAGTAGTTAGACAAATGAGGAATATGCATTTCCAGCCCATATATTATGCAAGCAAGACTTTAACGAATGCGCAGAAAACTACACAACAACATAGAAAGAATTGCTTGCCATATTATTCGCTTTTGATAAATTTTGTTCTTATCTTATTCTATCCAAAATCATTGTTTATACAGACCATTCTGCCCTAATATACCTACTAACCAAATATGATTCCAAACCAAGATTGATAAGACGGGTATTATTATTGTAGGAATTTTATTTGGAAATTAGGAAAAAAAAGGGTGCGAAAAACTTAGCGCGAATCACTTGTCAAGACTGGAAAATCCCAACTTGGACTCATTGGTAGAAGAAGACATCAATGACACCTTTCCGGATGAGCAACTCTTACTCATAGAGGGTGAGATTCCAAATACCCCTTGGTTCACAGACTTTGCTAACTATTTGATTGCAGGAATTATCCCAACAGATCTCACAATAAACAAAAGAAGAAATTTCTCTCCAATGTAAGGCATTACTTTTGGGAAGACCCTTATTTGTTTAAGTGTTGTGCTGACCAAATCATTCGAAGATGTGTGGACTCTAAGAAATGAGAGAATATTCTTCGACATTGTCATGAAGGACTTGCTGGAGGCCACTACCAAGCCAACAACACTACATGAAAGGTGCTTGAGTCTGGATTCTATTGGCCCACATTGTTCAAAGATGCCTTATAGGTTTGTTCAAAGTTGTGATAGGTGTCAACGCACAGGTAACATTTCTAAATCTAATGAGATGCCATTACAAAATTTTCAAACTTGTGAAGTATTTGATTGTTGGGGGATAGACTTATGGGACCTTTTCCTAGTTCCTTGGGTAATAAATATATTTTGGTAGCAGTGGATTACGTTTCTAAGTGGGTAGAAGCACAGGCTTTACCGACTAATGATGTAAGGGGTGTGGTAAAATTTCTGAAAAAACTTTTCACCCGTTTTGGTGTGCCTAAGGTGCTCATTAGTGATAGGAGGACTCATTTTTGTAATGCTCAAATGGGAAAAGTTTTCAACCATCTAGGAGTGAACCATAGGTTTGCCACCCCCTATCATCCCCAAACAAGTGGACAAGTTGAAGTGGTTAATAGGGAAATCAAAAGAATCTTGGAAAAAACTGTTAACTATACTAGGAAGGATTGGAGTCTAAAATTAGATGACACTCTTTGCCCATACAAGACAGCTTTTGAGACTCCAATTGGCACAAGCCCTTTTCGGTTAATTTATGGGAAAGCATGTCATTTACCTGTTAAGATTGAGCATAAAACTTATTGGGTTATAAAACTCGTTAACCTTGATTTTGAGTCAACGGGAAAGTTAAGGTTGTTCCAACTCACAGCCTTGGAGGAGTTGCGCAAGGATGCTTATGATAATTCACTACAATATAAAGAGAAGGTAAAAAAATGGCACGATAAGCATATCACTCGTCAACAAGAATTTGAGAAAGGCGATTAAGTGTTGTTATTCAATTCTCACTTACGACTTTTTCCAGGTAAGTTGAAATTTAAGATGGTCGGGACCATACACGGTAAGCAAAATATTTCCCTTTGGCACCATTGAAATTACTCACCCCACTAGGGGCACTTTCAAAGTCAATGGCAATCACGCGAAATGCTATGTTAGGGAAAGTCTGCGCAACACAGATAAGGTGGATGTGCTCTTCGACACTGCAAAATAAAACTTCTTGGGTTATCTTAACTTCTTTCTTTTGTGCTATCTACTTTTCTTTTGTACCATTTTCTTTACTTTTTTTTTAATTTTTCTTTTCTAGTTTTTATGCTTTGGTGTGTTTCTTTTATATTTTTCTTTTTAGGTACTTCGACAATGCTCCTTTCTGCTGGAACTCAACTCTTGTGTGGGAGAATATTAACTGTAATGGAAGTATTTTCTTTTTTATCTTTTCCCCTTTATTTTTGGTCCTGTGGCATTATTCCATTGCTTTATTTATTTGGCCATTGAGGACAATGTCCAGTTCAAGTGTGGGGGAGTGGTTAGAATAGGAATTCTTCTATGCTTTATTCTTTTTGGAATTCTTCTTTGAACTTTATGAGCTAAATTTTCAAAAAAAAAATTCTGATTTTGTGCGCTTTCAAGATATATTTTTAATGCATGTCTTTGTGCTAGATCATAGAGCGTATGTTCTATATCATTTGTGACTTATGCATGACTTTTTGCACGCACTTGGACTAAGTAGTTCTTGATCAAATGCTTTACATATTCTTAAACCTGTTTTTCTGTTAAAATTCATTGAGCATTTTAGAACTTACTTGAATACATCTCGAGGTGAAATAAGAAAGATATTATTATTTAACTTAGGGATGACGGTAATAGGCCTTCTTTGGATAGTTTGAGCTTTTCAAGCCTACCTATTTGATATTATCCCTAGTGCCTATTTTGAGCCTAAATCGTTAATTTTTTTCTTAAACCCATTATCATACTTTGTCCATTATTTTTTTCTGAGAGTTTGATTTACTTTCCAAATATCTGATTGCTCTTGATGGATAAAAGTACAAGTAGAAGAAGTATGAGGGAAAATAATTGTATAAATGTCATGACTTGTTACTTTTAGTCATGTGTTATGTGTTGAGTTGAAGTTCAGAAAGGAGGAAAAGAAAGGAAAACAAAAACAAAAAGCTGCTAGAAAATGCTGAGAAAAAAAATTTGAGAAACAAATAAAAGTAGCAGTTGAAAAGAAAAGAAAAGGTAATGAAGAGCTGAGAGAAAAAGAAAAAAAAAAATGAGCATAAGAAGAATGTTAGTTGGAATGAGAATTGTTGAAAATTTGATGATCTTGTGCAAAGATTATTGATGAGTTGAGAATTATTGGTGAAAAGAATGCAAGATTTGCTTGAACTGTAAGATGATTGTTATACAAGGTTATGGGTATTTGATTGATTTTAGGGCAGGAGAGCAAGAAAAGTTTGGAATTTCTGGATACATTTTGTTTATCCTTTTCTGGCAAACTCTCATTGTCTTTAATATTTGATTTCCCTATATCCTTCGTTT
This sequence comes from Voacanga thouarsii, assembly GCA_026120185.1. Taxonomy (NCBI): domain Eukaryota; kingdom Viridiplantae; phylum Streptophyta; class Magnoliopsida; order Gentianales; family Apocynaceae; genus Voacanga; species Voacanga thouarsii. The sequence continues at coordinate 5,397,029 of JANUWF010001392.1, forward strand.
GACAGCTACATTACAAACCCTTTAGCCTTACATTACAAGCTTGAAAGTCTTACTTGACCTAAATAGAATCATGATATGTCTCGGATTAGTGGAGAGAGTGTATGAAAAGTAAGCTTATGGCATGCATATATTTTTAAACTAACTTCTTTCCAATGGTTTGAGAATGATGTTAGGTGTTGGGATGGTTCTACTAGTCATTCTTCACTTACACAAGTCTTACATTTGTTATAAAGGTATAGTAGTATATGTTTTGTTGTCTTGAATAGAGAAAGCATTGGAAATATTATTTTGAAATTGATTGAGTGATTTTTGCTAAAACTTATGTTTTTCTACTATTCTTTGATACTTTGCTTGAGGATAAGCAAAGAGCTAAGTGTGGAAGAATGTGATAGGGCCTAAATTAGTCATATATTTTCAAGTTATTTGAGGCTATTTTGTGATACATTTTGTTCAATAACTGGTCATATTCCTTCATATTTGAAATTTTACCCTTGGAAAAGTATTTTGTGCATTATTTCAGATTTTAGAGGTAAAATAAGGCAAAATCGTGGCAAAATAAAGTAGAGGCGACACCGGCCAGGACAGGGGAACCGGTGCTGGCCACGTGCTATTGGTTCGCATTTTGAGGCAACAAAAAATTAGTGAAATAGAGTAGAACAGAATGGAACTAGCACCAGTTTGGAGCTCAGGGGTGGCACCGGCTGCAGTCTGAAATATTTGGCACGAAAATCAAGAAAAATTGACGAATGGACATAGATACTAACCACAACAAGCACCGACTCTAGGCAAGACAGGCGTCACTGGCTGTGCACTGGTGTTGAGGTGGTACCTCGATTTTCATGTGCATTTTTGGCAATTTCTAGAGTTTTAGTATTTTCATACTTCTATTCAGCTAGAAACCCTAGAAGGACGACTTTAGGCACTTCTAAAGCCTATAAATAGGGGAAAAACACAAGATTAAAGGAGAATTTACGGATCAAAACATTAAATCACTTAAATTCAATGAGGAATTCTTCAAATCAATGAGGATTGTACAATAGGGTCTACAAAAGAATAAGAAGGAGGCTTGTCTATGAGTTCTTTCTTTTAACTTTGTTTTCTATTTCTTGAACAATGATGTGTTAATTGTTTTATTATAATTTGACATTATTTTAGGTATTCATGATTTTTAGAGTTACTTTGATCTTTTGACTAATTGATTGTTGTTCTTGATATTTAATTACTTGTGCTAATTATGAGATTAGTTGGTTATTTCTTTCCATTAACTTGCTTGACCAAAAGGGTTGATGGTGGTCTCAATTCATTGATTTCATATTTGTTGTCTCTTAACTTGCTTGACCAAAGGGGTTAATTGCTAAGAACGGGGTAATTAAAGATTAATCAATGTCTGCCAGACCATGGATTCGTTGGTTAGTTTCATGTTTTAAATTTGTCATACCACAGAAATTTAATTAAGGATTGTGTTTAATACATCTTTTGGGTGAATTAGTTGAGACAGACTATGTGATGCTAATTTGTCTAGAAGATAATGATTTCATGGATTGAAAAAGAAGTGAATCTATTTCAATCCTTCATGATGCCAAGAGAATAATTAGTTATGATAATGATTGGGTACTTTAAGATCATGTTTGTCAAAATAATAGTTTGAGTTGCATAATTTTCCATCATTGACATGTATATATTATATTATATTATACTATTTTATTTTCCTTTTAATTCTTTTTCACTTTATTGGGTCAGTTAAACAATGAAAGAAAAAGGATTAATGCATACTTGTTCCTTAAGGATCGACACTCATTTTAAACCCTATGCTATGCTTAATAATGAGTACGCTTGCTCTTATGTGTAATTTGTGGTTAACGTTTTAATTTAAACTTGATTGGGAATGTGCTTATTTTTATATGATTTTTATACCCAAATCTAAACACATCACAGTCCATCTACGTGCATGCATCACATCATTCTAGAGGATGAGACTAAGACATCTAGAGAACTCCAAATGAGATTAAACCCCCAAATGATAGAAGTAGTGAAGAATGAAGTTTTAAAATTGCTAAAAGTTAATATCATTTTTCCTATCTTCGACTCTAGATGGGTAAGTCCAATTCCTATAGTTCCCAAGAAATTTGGTATTACCTTCGTTGAAAATAAGGAAGGAGAAAAGGTTCCTACTTGGCGTCAAAATAGTTAGAGGGTATGTACCAATTATAGGACACAAAATGCCAACACTAGGAAGGACCATTTTCCTTTGCCTTTCATGGATCAAATGTTAGAACATCTTGCTAGTTCTTTATATTTTTGCTTTCTGGATGGGTTTTCTGGATATTTTAAAATCGCCACTGCAACCGAGGATCAAGAAAAGACCATATTCATATGTTTTTTTAGAACTTTTGCTTATAGGAGAATGCCTTTTGGTCTGTGAAATGGTCCTGAAACTTTTCGAAGATGCATGCTTTTTTTTTTTCTTAGTATGCTACTAATATTATTAAAATTTTCATGGATGATTTTACTGTGTATGGGAATTCATTTGATTCATGCTTAGAAAATTTGGAACTCATTCTTAAAAGCTGCATTAAAACTAACCTTGTTTTGAACTATGAAAAGTGTTACTTTATGGTAAATCAAGGATTAATTTTAGGGCATGTTTTTTCGGCTAAGGGAATTGAAATTGATAAAGTAAAAATTGATGTAATGAAATCTCTTCCTTATTCTTCCAATGTATGGGGAATAAAGGCCTTTCTAGGCCATGCTAAATTTTATAGAAGGTTCATCAAAGATTTTTTAGAAATTACTCAACCTTTGTGTCATTTATTGCAAAAAGAAACTCCTTTTGACTTTGATAAAAATTGAAAGAAAGCTTTTGATTTGCTTAAGGAAATATTGATTTTTGTCCCTATTATCCAACCACCCAACTAGGATGTGCTTTTTGAAATCATGTGTGATGCTAGTTATGGTGCATTGCGTACATATAAAATCCAAATCAATTAAGCCCACATACACACAGGTTTTAAAAAGTAAAATTCCAATTAGAATTACACAACACACATACATTTAGGCAAGTGCACCTAACATGTAGTCTACTATTGTCGGCAAGTATCAAAGAACTTTAGGGAACGGGGGCTACTATCACTACTTTTTTCTTTTCTCATTGTTAGCCAAATATGAATGTAAGGTGTACAACTAACTACAGTGGAAGAGAGGTTATGTTCTTGCACACAAAATAGAGTCACAAAATCTCTAATGAATAAGAAAGAGAATAACCCATACAATAAAAGGAAGTCCCCTGCTTAAGACCTAAGAAATGAGTACCCTTTGGATCTATAATTCCTAATTCTAGACACCGGAGTGAGTCACATGTCAATCTCATCCTCTCGAGTTATGAAATTTCTACCCCCAAATTTGATTAATCAATATCTCCACCCTAAAGGATCACAAGAAAAATAAAACCATAGAGAAAAATAGCAATTTAAAATTTTCTAGAGTTAAAGTCTAGGAATACTTACTCTTAGGCCTCTTAGATTGAATAACCAGAGGATTTGGGTTTAATGGAATGCTTTAGTTTGTCATGATTACTTGTTCTGCAGGAATTTCGACCGAATATCGACTCATTCGCATGAAACACGCATACCAAGATTGCTAAATTTCAATCTTCTAAAGTATTCTCGAACCTCCTATAGGCTATCTATTGGTGAAAGTAGAATAATATGAGAAAGAATAATCATACTAGAAGAACTAACTGGGAGAGCATTTACCAAGGAAGAAACCAAAGAAAAATTGCCCCCCCCCCCTTCCAAAAAAGAAAACTAGTGGCGTCCCAATGAAAAGAAAAAAAAAAAAAAAGCTATATACTACTTTTTCCCTTGTGTCTAAAAAAATGTGAACTAATTCACATGTCCGTTAGACCAAAACAACCGAAAAATATAGGAAATATATATAGCTTTCCTATTTGGTTTTATTGATTTTGTTTCCAAAAATGTGAAAAACTACTTCACGTATTATTAGACACTAAAACAAAGAAAACCATGACATTCCTTTTGTTTCTTGATTTCATTTCTGAACATGTCAATTCAAATCCATGTAGCATCAGACATCAAGAAACCAAACTTCATAGAATTCCTTTTTTTTTTTTATTTGTTTCCTTTTTTTTTCCTTTTCCTTTTTTCCTTTTTTTTAATTTGTGATGACTATCCTTTGTTTCCAAAATAACAAAAACCATCACACACAACCGTAGTAGGCTAAGGTATATTTTTAATTAGCCCAAGACTAATCAACTAGCTCTCTCATTAATTAATTAATTTATTTGGGCCAAATATAAAATTACTCAAGATAATTAATTTATAAATTAATTTAATTAAATTAGGCTAAAGCTAATTAAATAGCTCTCTTATTAATTAATTAATCTATTTGGGCCCAATATATAATTACCTAAGATAATTAATTAATAAACTATTTAAATCAAATTAGCCTAATAAATTGTTCTAGCCCAGATAAATAATTATTGGACTCCTAGAATAATTTCTTCTAACATTAATTTCACCCCAAGCCCATGTAGTAAATAAAATTCACTAAGGTTACTTGAATTACTTGGGGAACCAAAAGACATTATTCTTGGCTATTAAAATGACCAAAATGGATTTGGTAACAAATAGCTGTATTTTATCATTTTAAATATTCTATCTATGACTATATGGAAATATGACCCCAAGAATAATATTGCAAGTGCGATGTTCTCGACCTACAGATGTAATGATAAAAATATCCCTCTACGTAACACCCATAATTGAAATAGGAAAAATGTACTAACACCTTCCTCAATGACATCTACCATTATTTGATAACTAGTTCGATAATCCATGACTTTCAGTATGTACCAACTTATTTTCGAGAGCTACCTAAAAGCATACATACTAAGTCACGTTTCCCAGGACACTGGTTTATTTAGTTTATCCTGGACAATTACAAGAAGGTGATATCTTCACTAAGTGAAGTGTAAAATCCCTATTGTATAAGTCCGTCTTAATTAACTAGAGTTATACACCCAACGTACAAGGTTATTAGCCTTGTATTAAGACCTTACCCATCTTACATCAAAGTGCACAAGTCCAGTTTTATCAAACTACCAACTTATACTCAAGTCTAAACGTACTCGTCCATGCAGTAGCGGCAACAAACCAATCTTTATTTATTATAGTACTTCTATAAAAATTATTATTGCGTGGTCCAATTCTATGTATTCCAAATATGCTTATACTATTGGCATGAATGGACTACTCACTGGTTAAAGTAAACCATTCTTCATTTAGAAGTCATAGTGTAATGATCCAAACTTTGACGAAATGTCCAACTTCATCAATTGATCAAGAATATTTTTACTTGTATGTTAATAGCCTATGATCTACTCATTTCTGTGAAAGCACGACCAAATCACGCAAATCACTTATTAACACACTTAGACCTTAATGTGCAAATATGTAAACAAACAAATATTAATGAATGAAATATTTTATTAATTTTCAAAATACAGAAATACATAGTCTATTTTGAGTATACATTCTAACAATCTCCTGCTTGCATTAAATGGACTATAATAGTCTATATGTGCCTACCCCTATGATATCCAAGTGTTTTCGAAACACCTTCTCCGTCAAAGACTTGGTAAATAGGTCTGCTAGATTATTTGAAAAGTAAATTTGGTCAACCATTATCTCCCATTTCAACTCTTAGATCAAGTGATACTTCCTCTTAATGTGTTTGCCCTTCCTATGGTTCATTGCATTGCGATACAACTCCAGAATTGTCACAATATACAATAATAGGCCTATCCATTTGTAGCACAACTTTAAGTTCTATGAGGATCTTTCGGAGCCAAACCACTTCTTTTAAAGTTTTTGAAGCTACTATATACTCAGCTTCCATAGTAAAATTAGCAATACACGATTGTTTTACACTCCTCCATAAAATAGCCCCTCCAAACAAAGTGAAAATGTATCCACTAGTGGATTTTCTTTTATCTTTATCTGCCTGAAAGTCTGAGTCAGTGTAACCTAGAAGAATTAAATCATCAGCTCTATAAATAAGCATATAATTCCTTATTCCCTTTAGGTACTTTATTAGTATATACTTTACAACTTGTTAATATTCTTTCCATGGGTTTGATTGATACCTGCTAACCATGCCTAATGCAAAACAAATATCTGGCCTTGTACAAAGCATGGTATACATGAGATGTCTCACTACCAAGGCATAAGGAATCATTTTCATCCTATGTATTAGGATACTATTTAGAAGACAAGCTCAATCCGTATCAAAAGGGTATGATTATCCCTTTACACTGATCCATGCTAAACCTTAGCTAGTATCTTTTTAACTTATATATATTGGGATAAGTCTAACATTCTTTGTTTCCTATCTCTAAGAAACTTTTTTCCAAGAATGTAACTAGCTTCTCCTATATCCTTCATACTAAATTGACTGATAGCCAAACCTTGATAGACAACAATGTCCCTATATAATTTACAATGAGTAGAATGTTATCTATATAAAGTACCATAAAAGACACATTGTTCCTATCTATCTTTCTATATATATATGGTTCATCCACATTTTGTATGAAATAATAAGACTTTATAGTCTCATCAAAACGTATATTCTATGTATGTGGTGCTTGCTTAAATCTATAAATGGAATTCTTAAGCTTACAGACTATATTTTCTTGGCCTTTCACAATAAAACCTTCAGATTGGGTCATATAGATATCTTCACTAAAATAGCCATTAAGAAAAGCTGTCTTGACATCCATCTGTCATATCTCATAGTCATAATGACATGCGATGACCAAGAGAATACAAATGGACTTAAGCATGGCAATAGGTGAAAAGGTATCCTCATAATTGATCACTTCTTTCTAAGTATAACTTTTTACAACCAACCTTACTTTATAGGTTTTCACCTTTCTAGCTACGCCTCATTTTCTTTTGTATACCTACTTGCACCTAATGAGTTTAATTCCTTCAGGTGTAGTGACAAGATCCCATACATGATTGAGATACATAAACTTAATCTCAGCATCTATTGCCATTTGCCATTTGTTTGCATCGACATCAGTAATGGCTTCATCATATCTAGCGAGATTTTGTTCCTGATGGTTAGAAACTACCTCAAAGGCTTCTCCAGTCTATCTTTCAAGAACCCTAGACATCCTCCTACTATGATGCGGTTCAATTTGTATGGGAATATCTGGCTATACCTCTTTAGGCTTTTCAATTAGGGTACTAGAAGTTGAAGTGTCATTTAACTTCTCTTCCAATTCTACCTTACATAAAACCTTAGTGGACACACTTTGTTCATCCTCCAAGTATCTAGCATGAGTACTAATAAATAATTTTTGCTTTTGAGAATGATAATAGTATCCACCCCTTATTCCTTTTGGATACCACACGAAGTAGCACAATGCTAATCTTAGATCTAGCTTACTTCTCTTAGTTAGTGCATAAGTTGGGAAATCTCATACTTTAAGACGATTCATATTGGGCTTACGTTCAGTTCACATCTCATAGGGTATCTTAGACATCGACTTGGAAGGTACTAAGTTTAGAATATATGTCGCTATTTCCAGAGTATATCCCCAAAAAGAAATAAAAAGAGTTGCATGACTCATATTTCTGACCATTTTCATCAATGTTCTATTTCTTCCCTCAGCTACTCCATTCTACTGGGGAGTCTTAGGTGCAGTTAGCTGAGATACTATTCTCTGATGTGCTAAGAAGTCATTGAATTCACCAAAGAGATATTCTCCACCACGATCTGATCTTAGCTTTTTTATTAGTTTACCTATTTGACACTCCACCTTAGCTTTAAACTCCTTGAATTTATTAAAATAGTTAGATTTGCACCTCATCAAGTAAATATAACTAAAAAGCATTTGATCATCTGTGAATATGATAAAGTATTCGTAACCTCCTCTTATAGGTGTAGACATAGGACCACAAATAACAGTATAAACTAACTTTAATATTTCTTTGGCTCTTTTCGTCTTTTGAGTAAAGGTCATTTTGGTCATTTCACCCATAAGATAAGATTCACATTGAGGCTATTCCTCCAATTTCAATGAGTCCAAGGACCCATTTTGGATTAACCTCTAAATTCGATTAGGATGTATAGGCCCCAATTTTAAATGCCATAAATATGATTATTTGATATGACCTTTTTCTTCTTATTATTAGGTTTCGTCTGAGTATTATTTATTTGATAACTAATAGGATTAATATAGAAAAGATTGCCATACATGTTTTCAGAATAAATAATTTTTTCATCTCTACTGATTAAAATACTAGAATAAAAAGAAACAGAATATCCTTGATTAATCAATATTAAAACTGAAATCAAATTCTGTTTAAAATTAGAAACATATAAATTATCTTTCAAAACTAAAATCCTATTACAACCAAATAGGAGTTCTAAGTTTCCCACTGCTTTGGCCTATACTTATGCTCCATTGCCCATTCTCAATCCATTCTCCCCTCTACTGAGTCACCTTATCTTGCTAAATCCCTGTAAGGAGTTACAGATATGGTTAGTGGCTCCGAAATCAACAATCTAAGTGGATGATGATCTAACCATTCATATAGACTCTAAGTAAATAGCAGTACCTGAAGAAGACTTGGCAAAGAAGTCCGGACAATCTTTGTTGAAGTGTCTCTTCTTGTCATACTTGAACCATTTGCCCTTGGGCTTGGCGTCGAGCTTGGATAGACCAGGCTTAGACCCCTTAGGTTGGTTCTTCTTCTTCTCAAACTTTTTGAGCTAAGCCTTAATTCTAGAAGAAGAACCAAAATCTTTGATACAGGCTTCATGATTTTCTCAGCAGCCTGGAGTTCCTTCATTAACTCGGACAAAAAAATATACTCAACATGTTCATATTATAATTTAACTTGAACTAAGAATATGAATTTGGCAAAGTCTCAAGAACTATATCAATTTGGCTCTCAGGATCAATTATTGTCCCTAGGACCTCGGCCTCCTCGAAATGAGCAATCATCTTGTGGGTATGCTCGTGAATTGATGCCCCTTCAGCCATTTTAGTATTTATGATTGCCCTAAGAGCTTCCTACCTTGCAGGCCGGCTCTTGTCAGCAAACATGGTGTGTAACGATACATCGATATCATACGTAGTAGGCATGTTCTCGTACTTTGATTGAAGAACATTAAACATGAAAGCTAGCATATAGTATCTAGCCATCTCATTAGCTTTCCTCCATACCTTCTCAGCCTCACGATCTTAGTCTGTAAAATCTTTCCCAATTTTAGGATAGGGGTTGGTCAGAATATATTTGTACTCTTCTGCAGTGAGTTCAATGTTCAGATTCCTTTTCTAATCTACGTAATTAGATCCAGTTAATTTATTCTCCTTGAGAATAATGGACAAATAACTAAAACCGGACATTTTTGTTGATTGAAAAAAAAATTTCATTCAAAAAAATATTTGTTTTGAAAAAAATATAAAAAATGCACATTTAAAATATCACATTATTTTCATAATATGGTTAACCTATTAAAACCATTATCAAAAATATTAAAAATTTTGCTATTAGAAACATTGACAGAGTTTCGTAGTAAGGTTAACAATTTTCTAAGTTAAGTGTATAACCATCACAAATTAAATTTCCTTAATAGGTAATAATCCAGAGATAGTTCCATTGATAGGACGTCCACTACTCTCACCACCTATGGATAATTTAGTATTAATGCCTCCAACGATAAGATGACTGATACTAACATATATCCTCGGTATTAATTATAATTCCTCTGTTAGTTCTAGATTCTTGTAGAAATTTATCCTATAGAGGGTCATACTTAGAATAACACGAGGATAACCACAATATCTAATAGAAATTTGTGGTGGAAGCCGTGGGGCCGTTGAAACCCTTCTCCCACTTAATCTTTTGAGAAAAATAGGTTTTTGGAAAAAATATTTTTTAAAAATTAATTAGTTTTTATTAACTTTAGTGAAATCCAAAATTTCAACCATTATTCTTTATGTCAAGGATAAAATCCTTTAAGAGAATAAACTATGAATTTTTATTTTCACTACTTAATTTAAAACTATTTTCTAGGAACTAAATTTAAAATACTTAAATTCAAAATATTCTCCATGTCAAGGATAAAATCCTTTGGAAGAATAAACTATGAATTTTATTTTAAATTCCTTAGTTCCATTTTAAAAACATTTTCCTTACTTATTTTATTTAGAGAAAAAATTAATTTCTCAAAAACCTTTGTGCATTTGATCACAAAATTAAATAAAATAGCCATACCCCCAAAAATAAACTTTTTACATCCTATTTCTAATTTTTAATTTTTATGTGACCAAATAATGGATTAAACATCAAAATAATAAAATTAAAATGATCTTGTTTAATCCTAAGGGGGTTCCACCTTTACTAACTATTTTGATGCAATTTTTTTTATCACAATAAATAAACCATTGCATGAAAAATAAACTTGTATGATATGGGCCCCAAAAGAAAAAGAATTAGAAGGAAAAAATTAAATGAAAAAACTTGGAAGCTCGAACTACACAAATTGTGATCAAATCACCTAAGAAAACCCGCTCCTTGCTTGCTCCAAAATCATCAACCATTTTCCCCATTTTTTTTTCTCCTTGGAGTTTCGATGTTGCTCAGGCACCAATATTGTTACACGAAATTCCCATAGATGAATTTAAAAATAATATCAATCGCCTATACCTTTCAAAACAAGACGTACACAAATTCTACAGAAAATGAATAACAATATATACAAATTCCTGTGTCTCCACACGCCAGACATACACAATATCTACTATATCCAAAACCATAAGGGATCCATACAATCACAAAGATTGAATTTTTTAATTAGTAAAGGAACTACCTTTCTAGTTATTGACCCTAAGCATGCTCCTAGATTATAACCATGGCTCCGATACCACTTGAAGGATCGCAGGAAAAATAAAACTGCAGCAGAAAATAGTAATTTAAAATTTTTTCCGAGCCAAAGTCTAGGAATGCTTACTTTTAGACCACTTAGATTGAATAACAGAAGGATTTGGATTTGATTGAATGCTTTAGTTTGTCACGACTACTTGTTTCACAGGAATTTTGTCCAAGCATCGACTCATTCACATCATACACACGCACCAAGGTTGTTAATTTTTAATCTTCCAAAGTATTCTCAAACCTCCTATAGGCTATTTACTAATAAAAGTAGAATAATATGTGAAATAATAATAATATCAGAAAAATTAATTAGGAGGGTTTTTACCAAGGAAGAAACCAAAGAAAAATTGCCACAATAAAAAAAAAAAAAACCAGTGGCGTCCCAATGTAAAGAAAAAAAATGAAAAGCCATAAACTACTTTTTCCCTTTGTGTTTAAAAATAATGTGAACTAGTTCACATGTCCATCAGACCAAAACAAACGAAAAATATACATAATATATATAGCTTTCCTATTTGGTTTTATTGATTTCGTTTTCGAAAACGTGAAAAAATACTTCACGTATCATCAGGCACTAAAATAAAGAAAACCATGCCATTCCATTTGTTTCTTTATTTCGTTTCTAAGAACGTGAATTTAAATCCACGCAGCATCAGACATCAAGAAACCAAACTTCATAGCATTCATTTTTTTTTTTTAATTTGTTTCCTTTCCTTTCCTTTCCTCTCCCCCCCCCCCTTATTCTACTCCTTTGTTTCCAAACTAACAAAAACCACCACACACAACCGTAGTGGGCTAATGTATATTTCTAATTAGCTCAAGACTAATTAAATAGTTCATTTATTAGTTAATTAATCTACCTGGATCCAACATAAAATTATTCAAGATAATTAGTTAATAAATTAATTTAATAAAATTAGTTCAAGATTAATTAAATAACTCTCTTATTAATTAATTAATCTATTTGGACCCAATATAAAATTACCCAAGATAATTAATTAATAAACTAATATAATCAAATTAGCCGAATAAATTATTCTAACTCATATAAATAATTATTAGACTCTTAGAATAATTTTTTCCAACATTAATTTCACCCAACAAGTCCATATAGTAAATAAAATTCACTAAGGTTATCCGAGCTATTTTGGGGGGTCAAAAGACATATTATTCTTGACTATTAAAATGATTAGAATACCTTTGCTAACAAATAGCTATATTTAATCTTTTTAAATATTTTATTTATCATCATATAAAAATATTAACCCCAAGAATAATATTGCAAGTGTGATGCCCTCGACCTACAAGTGTAATGCTGAAAATATCCCTCTACGTAATACCCGTCATTGAGATAGGAAAACTGTATTAACACCTTTCTCAATGACATTTACCATCATTTGATTACTAATCCGATCTATGACTTCTAGTATGCACCAACTTATTTTCAGGAGCTACCCAAAAACATACATATTAAGTCACGCTTATCAAGGCCCTAGTTTATTTAGATTATTCTGGACAATCACAAGGGAGTGATATCTTCACTAAGTGAAGCTTAGAAACTCTATTATATAAGTTTGTCTTAATTAATTAGAGTCATACACCCAATGTACATGGTTATTGGCCTTGCATTAAGACCTTATCCATCATACATCAAAATGTACAAGTCCAACTTCATCAGACCACCAACTTATACCCACGTCTAAAAGTATTCATCCACGCAGTAGTAGAACCCAATCTTTATTTATTATAGTACTTTTATAAAGATAATTATTGTGTGGTCCAATTCTACGTATTCCAAATACGCTAATACTATTGGCGCGAGTAACTACTCACTGGTCAAAAGTAAACCATTCTTCATTTAGAATCTATAGTGTAATGATCTAAACCTTAATGAAGTACCCAGCTTCATCAGTTGATCAAGAATATTTTTACTCATATGTTAGTAGCCCATGATCTATACTTTTCTGTTAAAGCACGACCCAATCACGTATATCACTTACTAACACGCTTAGATCTTAATGTGCAAACATATGTAAATAAATAAATATTAATGGATGAAATATTTTATTAATTCACAAAATACAGAAAATATATAATCCATTTTGGGTATACATTCCAACATACCCAACCAACCAAACCTAAGGGTGCATTAATCATCACTTACTATTGCAAATCATCCGGAAACCACAAAATTTCTATCTCTAGGAAATTTCATGAGCCTATTTGTTATTAGTCCCAATTCCTAACCTCACTCTTCGGTTAATTAAAAATGACAAGTGTTAACCTAGTCAAATGGGTGTCCTATTCTCATCCACATCTCTCGAAATTATTAAGGAAGAATGATTAATTGAAATAAATCAATCAAAGCTGAATCTATCAAAATAACCAAATAAACTCAAATAACCGAGTACCAAATAACAAGAATCATAGATCTAAAGAAAATACATCATTTTCAAACAAAAAAATAAGGTACAACCCTTCATTACAATTAAAAATCCATTCTTATCATATGAATACAAGTAGTATTACAAAAGGAATAGAAAGGCAAATTCATAGACACGTTTTTATTATTCTTCCTCTTGAAATCTTCAAGTGGACTCCCTTCCTCTTCTTTGGATCTCTTAGTCCTTCCCTCTTATTGGTACTCAAACTCATAAGATCTAGGATTTTTGAGAGAAACCCTACCCTTTTTCAAACTCTCCTCATTTGATTTTGAGTGTAAAGAGTGGTTAAATAAGGGTTTGGCTGAGTGAGATCTTAAAATGCACTTAAAACTGTGCTTTCCTCGCTAATGGGCCACCAAAGAAACTTGAACTTCCCTGGGCCACCATGGGGAAGTTCAATTTCCCTAGGCCATCTAATTTCTAGAAAAACTAGGCTCGCAGAACAAAACTAGATGGCCTAGGGAACTTCAACCAAAATGTATATATACATATTTGTACATAACCAGGCAGCCTATGGAAGTTAGACTTCCCTAGTCTGCCATGTTTTTGGAATTTTGACACAAAAGAAAAAGTAGCCTAGGGAAGCTAGACTTCCTTGGCCACCACCTAAACTATCTATATAGATAATTACATATAACCAAGTGGCCTAGGGAAGTCAAGGTTCCTTAGGCTGTCAAAAATCTAGAATTTGTATCCATAAGGACTAAAAAACTGGTGGCCTAGGGAACCCTGGGCCGCCTTCTCTCTAGACAAATATGTATAATTCACACAAAATCCAGCGGCCTAGGGAAGTTAGGTTGTCCTCTTCCTGGACAAAAATTTTTCAACTCTTCTTTTCTTCTATTTTCATCCTTCTTCTTCCTTGTTCTTCTTCCTTTTATCTTTACTTGATCTTTTCCATTTCCCAACAAAATAAAATAAGAATGTGGTGAGTGGTGATTTACACAAAAATTTATCTCCATTGAAGCACAAAAACAATAGAAAATGTGTATACAATGAAGCCTTATCACACACCCCCACACTTATATCTTTACTTGTCCTCAAGCAAAACCATAAAGCACCACAAGCAAAAAAGTCTTTTCACATGATAGGATGGGACTTTTGAACATAAGTAGGCCAAGATGGTAAAGGTATTATTTCTCTTTTGTGTTGAGAATCAAGTTCAAAACCTAATTAGCTAAGCCAATTTTTGTGTAAATTAATAAATTAGGAATGAAATAATCAAAACCATCGAAGTTAAGTTAAACAAGTATGTGCTCATTCAAAGTGTTCCATTTTGATTCATTGAGTTTCGAAAGTGAGTAGTGTGATTCATATAAGCTAAGCCAATAAGTTAATTCGAAGTTCTATGATCTCCCAACCACCAAAGTCCAAATAGGAAAATGTAGGATTGGTCCATAAGCTCACTTTATTCTCTCAATACTTTTTTCAATTTTTTTCTTTGTCTTCTAGTAAGGTGATGTAAAAGCCTAGTAAAGATGTATAATAATGATTTTTCAGATTTTACGTTACCTTTTTCTAGAAAGTTTTCTATATGTTTGTTGATTAGACAAGGTAATACAAAGGCCTAGTAAATATATAGATAATTGGTTTCCAGCTTTTGTGTTACGTTATTTTATTCTCTTATTATTTTACCTCAATCCACATTTACACACCTAGAATAAGGACAAGTGGAGCAATCATAGAATAAAGATTAGCCTAAAGTTTCATACTTATATTTCATCACAACCACAACCTCAATTGCCAAAGAAATAATATGGTGTCACTTTTACTAAGGCCTAAACAAGGTTACTTTAAATTCTCCAGATTTAACTATTTCATTCCTAGTATACAAGTTTACCCAAAAATAAACATATCCAATAGGTGTTAAATTCAATTCTCATGCCAAAAAGGGAGCGACAACAATACCATCAAGGCCTAACAAAGTAAAAAAAAAAAAAAAAGGCCCAATCACGTAACTCTTGAACATCAAAGAAAAATGGCCCAATTCATGCACAACTCCTCCAAATCAAAACAAATTGCATAATAAAAACTTGAAGAGAATATTAACCAAAAAAAATTGCATAATAAAAATGTGAAGAGAATATTAACCTAACCCCTCCCTGAAGGCTTAAAATGGCAAAAATCATAAAAACGAAAGCATGTCAGGAAAACTAAAATTTTACCTCTGTGATTGAATGGCCTTCTTTGCATTGGTGTAAATGTTTGTATAAGGATATTTGAGGCTAGTGGCTCACATCCTTACAAACGTCTAGTGCGTCTCATTCACGCGAAACTTTTAATCTTTTGAAATGGTGCTCGTAGTACAGCCGGTGAAAGCTTAAAGTTTAGGTTTTGATAACCCTTGAAATGGGTTTGTTTTTTTGTGAAGGAAGTTGAACTCCGAAGAGGCTTCTGTTTTCTTTGCTTCTGTTTCTTTATGATTCACCCACACACAGAATAGCCAAAAAAAAAAAAAAAAAAACACTGAGCTCCTTTAATTCATTTCTCATCCATTTCAATCGATCCCTGAGAGAGAATCCAATTGCATACAAATGCTTTCTATTATCCAGCATGTGATCCTGTGTTGTTTTTTAATTAATTAATTAATTAATTAATTAATTAATTTTTTAAATTTTATTTTACCTTGGTCTTATTCATTGGGCTAGATAAAATTATTTATTTTTGGGTTTGAACACCCATAAATAATAAATCTCAATTATTTATTTTCTGGACTTTATTAAACAATCTAATAAATAATTAACAAGCCTAAATAGACCAAATAAAATTTCATACATTTTACCTAGTTCCAGATTAATTTTTTAATTATTCAATTTGGACCCGAAATAATTAATTAACCAATTAAACTAGATAAAATAAAATACTCTCTCTCAAACTTTTTATTTTATTCTAATCCAATAATAAATTAGACTAATAAAATAAAAATCCATTATTATCAAAACCAATTTCTTAACCCAAATCTTTCATATCTTAAGGGCTATTTCGGGGACCAGAAGACGCATTGCCTTGGCTACTAAAATGACTAAAATAACTATGCTATATAAATAACCATATTTTATATTTTAAATATTTCCTAATATCAACATAAGGAAATATTGACCCCAAGGACAATACTGCGTTAGCAAAGTCTTCGACCTATAGGTGTAATGATTAAAATACCCCTCTATGCATTGCCGTGCAATTAGAGAGGAAGAGTGTACTAACACCTCTCTAATAAACATCTACTATCCTTAAACCTCTAGTCCAATAATCTACTACTCCTAGAATATTTTCACTTTTCAAGAGAGTTACTCTAAAGTAAATATTCAAGTCATGTTCCCCAGGACTGTAGTTAATTAGACCATTCGAACAGTCACAAGGGGCGATATAGCGTAGAAGCTATCTTGTACAAGTCTATCTTAACAAATTAGTCACATATACCTAACATGCAAGTATATTGGTTCTACGAAAGAATCTCAACTACAGCATATCAAAATATATGCTTCTAACGTTGTCAGACTACCAACTCATACTCAAGCGGTACAGTATTAGTCCACGCTGTAGTAATAATAGTCTAGGTTTCTTTTAAATAGTACTTTTTAGAAACCACTATTACTAGTCCTATTCCACGTATTCGAAATACACTCATACTATGAAGTGAGTGGACTACTCACTGGCTAAAAGTAAACCATTCCCCATTTAGAATTCATAACACAATAACCTATACATGATCAGATTCCCATTCTCATCAATCGGTTAAGAACAAACATTTATATGTTAAGTAACATGTGATTCATACCTTACTGTGAAAGACCACCATTCACATAAACCACTTACTTAAACACATGGGTCCTTTCCAAACAAATATTGTGCACAACTAAATTGTAAATTCACAAACAAATTTTGAAAATAAATTTTTTTATTAATAAATTCGATAATTACATCAGATAAATTAGTTTAGAAGGTATATATTTGATAATTACATGTATATGTATATATATATACATGTATCTATATATTTATTAATATTCTATATTTATATACATGTATGTATATATTTATTAATACTCTATATATATAAATACATATATATATATATATACGTAAATATATTAATATATTAAAATAGTGTGTGTATATATATATATATATATATATATATATATTAGTATATATTTATATGCTTTTGCTTTATTAATATATATGTGTGTGAATATATGATTATATATAAATTAATATATTAAAATACTTTATATATATATATATATATATTATATTAATATATATTTATATTCTGCATTATATAAATATACATATATATATGTATGTATGTGTGTGTATACATACATACATACATATACACACACACACACACATATATATATATATATATATATATTAGTCAATTGGCGCAAGCCTTTTGTTTGTTTCCTAAACGTTTTAGGAATCAACCAATAACTGAAATTTTCTTATCTTTTCATTATGGCCTTAAGATTTTCAAATTGTTATTCAGCCCATAAGGTATTGCTAATTATAATTTGGCCCCAATAATAAAAACTACTTATAATTGACCACATAAAATTATTTCTTCTTACAAATTAACCCCATAATATTATCAAATAATATTTTGAGTACCAATTCCTCTATTGTGTGTGTGACCTATTAGATTTTCTAGTCATTTGATAGCTAATATAAGTTAATCCTATCATAATAGAATTAATAATTCTTTTATAATTAGAATTAATTTATTAATTCTAATTAGGATTAAATGTATTGATTCTATAATTAATAAATCCATATTTTGTAGATCATGAGCGGTATCTAGCAATACATAATGACGACCCAAAAATTCAGAAAGTTAAGTGGCTTGACATGAACCTTTCAATAGCGAAACGTCGGTGCAATAAACTCCTTGTACCATACAATATTTTATTCGGTTTAGAGTATGAAATCAGTGCCAACTCCCTCCAGAATATTAATTAATTATGACATGAATATTTTAGTACTTATTCTTGGAATTTTTTGCTCATCATGTATATCAATTGGAACTATTTTCAACATATAGTCGCCTTAGCCAAGGACTTCATAAGTAATGATTCTTACAAGTGGCCATGAGATGTTCACTCATACTATTAAGAGTGATGAATCCTATATTGACCTTCTCAACTACTTTTGTTTATTTCACGTTGTACCCAATGTTCATCCCATAGGCGGTCTTGTAAGGACTCTTGAGATTGGAATCAAAGTACAATGCTTGGCAAAAAAAATACCTTGGAGTTCTCAAGTCTAAGAACACTTGCACATTTGATATAATAAGATTCTATCATTAACACTAAATAGTTGTTCATGTGATTATCTCATAGTTAGGTCATCCAATATTCTTGTTCAAATAACAAGCATCTATATGTTAACTTTGA
Source organism: Voacanga thouarsii (assembly GCA_026120185.1). Classification (NCBI taxonomy): domain Eukaryota; kingdom Viridiplantae; phylum Streptophyta; class Magnoliopsida; order Gentianales; family Apocynaceae; genus Voacanga; species Voacanga thouarsii. The sequence continues at coordinate 5,415,842 of JANUWF010001392.1, forward strand.
ATATCATATTACTCATGGATGTGAGAACTACCGTATGATCAAATCGAGAAGTATAACACGTGCTAATCCTAACGGATTAATGATGTCCTATCTCATTAATACTATGGCTAGGGATAATTTAAGAACAAACACATTTTAGTTTAGTAGAAACCTCATATCATGATCTTTATAATGATTTCTTTAACATAGTGTTGTATTTGAGACTTTATCTAATAGTTTTTTTATACATAAATATATGGAATAAAGAAATTGAAAGATAAAGAATACTTTTTATTGATTTAATGTGCAAAATACATTGTATAAATGATTACTTCTAGGGTACAATCCTAATCATTTTCCACTTGCACTAGACCCAATCATTCATGTATCTAATACCAAATGGCTGAACATGACCATCATGTTTCTTTTTAGATAATGCTTTTGTAAGTGGATCAGTTATGTTATGATAAGTAGGAACTCTCTTTATCTTTACATCTTTTCTATGAATGATTTCTCTAATAAAGTGGTTGCGTCTAAGTACATTGTTGGATCGCTGATGAGATCGTGATTCCTTTGTTTGTGCAATGGCTCCATTGTTATCACAATATAAGGGTATTGGATCAACAATGCTAGGTATCACACCTAGTTCTGTAATAAACTTCTTGATTCAGACCACTTCCTTAGCTACTTCAAAAGCTGCTATATAATCAATTTCAGTGGTTGAGTTAGCAATTGTATCTTATTTGAAACTTTTCCAACTAACTGCCCTACCTATAAAAGTGAACACGTATCCTGATTGGGATTTGTAATCATCCTTATCAGATTGGAAACTAGCATTAGTATACCCTCTAACTTACAAGTCACCATCTCCATATACCAAAAATACATCATTAGTTCTTCTCAAGTACTTAAGGATATTCTTGATAACCATCCAATGACCTTCTCCAGGGTCTGATTGGTATTTGTTCGTCAAACTGAGAATACAAGATATAGCAAACCTTGTAAGTATCATAGCATATATGATAAAATCAATTGCCGATGCATACAGTATATTATTCATGTTATCCCTTTTATCTTGTGTCTTAGGACACATAGATTTTGAAAGGCTTACCTCATGGGTCATAGGTAAGAATCCCTTCTTAGATTGATTCATGCTAAACCTGTTTAGCATTTTGCCTATGTATGTAGATTGTGAAAGATCAAGTAATCTTTTTGATCTATCTCTATAGATCTTTATTCCCAAAATATATGTTGCATCTCCAAGGTTGTTCATGGAGAACTTCTTGGATAACCAAATTTTGATTGATTGTAGAATAGAGACATCAGTTTCTATTAATAATATGTCATCTACATATAGTAATAGGAAAATAATTGCACTCCCACTAATTTTCTTGTATACACAAGGTTCATCTATGTTTTGTTCGAAACTGAATACTTTAATTATCTCATCAAAACGGATGTTCCAACTCCTAGAAGCTTGCTTTAGTCCATAAATGGATCTTTGTAGCTTGCACACTTTAGTGTGATGCTTGGATTTGAAACCCTCAGGTTATGTCATGTACACTTCCTCAGTAAAATTTCTATTAATTAAAGTTGTTTTCACATCTTTTTTTGCCAAATCTCATAATTATAATGAGTGGCAAGTAATAGGAGTATCCTAATAAATTTCAGCATTACTACTGGTGAAAAATTTTATCATAGTCAATACCTTATTTCTGACGATAACCTTTTGCAATTGCCCCTCCAATGGTCCATTTTTCCACAATGGTGACATGGGTCTTTAATAGCTATCTCTTTTTTCTTTACACCACCTTTAGATTTAATTGGATTCTTCTTCTTCTCTTTAAAAACATTTTCCCTTTTAGAAGAAGAATAAACTAATAAGACTGCATTATGTTCTTTCTTTATAGAAGACTCCACAGTCTTAAGAAGGTTGATCAACTTAGATATTGTGGCCTCAATCTTATTCATCTGGTAGTTCATTACAAATTGTGAAAATCTAACTGGCAAAGATTGAAGAATTAAGTTTATACTTAATTCGTGATCCGTAGTAAACCCAAATGATCTAAGTTTCTCAATTAACCCTAGCATCTTAAGTCTATTAGTGGCTACCGAAGTGTTTTCTACTATCTTAGAATGGAATAACTACTTAGATATCTCATATCTTTCTGTTCTTGCTTGCATATCAAAAAGCTCTCTTAGATAGACGATAATAGTATATGCAACCCTATGCTCATACTGTTTTTGAACTCAGTGGTCATTAATGCCATCATGATACAAGATGCCGTGTCACTGTCCTTTTTATATTTGTTATGGACTTCATTCTTTTTAGCAAGAGTATCATCAGCTGGTGGTGGTAGAATTGAAGCATTTAACACGTAGAGCAGCTTTTTCGATTTGAGAACGATTCTCAAATTTCTATACCAGTCCAAGAAGTTTAATTTGGTGTGCTTATTTATTTCCAAAATGCTACATAAGTTCAAATTTGTTGTCATGATGCAAATGACCAAGATGAAAGATAAGAGACATTAGACTATGTATATACACATGAAATGCATTTAATTAGGTCTTTAATTAAATGTGTATTTAACCCACTATATTGTTCAAATCAATAACCCTCACTATTGACTCGGGAAAGCCTGTTAGATGCTTTCCTAGTGGTCCGACATCCAAATTCTTTAAGAATGGCCTTGGGTATGTCCAATAAACCATTCTTAAGTTCAATGGTAGATATCCAATATAAATTTCATCAAATGTAACTACCGAATTGTTAGGTGATTAACATCTTTTAATCTTAAAACACTTAGTGTTATTGTTATGCCCTAGAGGCAATTGCTTGTATTCTGTATATTATGCATTATTAAATAAAATAAGGCATTCTTTATCTTTCAATTTGTTTTATTTATATTTACATGTGAATATAACTGTTAGATAAAGTCCCAAGTGCAACACTGTGTTAAGGGAATCATGTTGTGAGGTTCCCACTATATTAAATAGTGTTCGTGCTTAAATTATCCCTAGTCATAGTATTAATAAGATAGGACATTATTAATACATTAAGACTAGCACATGTTATACTTCCTCATTTGATCTGGCGGTGGTTCTCACATTCGTGAGTATTGTGATACTCAAAATTAATACATAGATGCTTGTAACCTGAATAAGTACATTGGATGACCTGACTATAAGATAATCACACGGATAACTATTTAGTGCCAGTGATAGAATCTCATCATAACAAATTTGCAAGTATCCTTAGATTTGAGATCTCTAAGGTACTTTATTTTCTAAGTGTTAGACTTTGATTCTAATCTTTAGAGTCCTGAAAAGACCGCCTATAGGATGGATATTGGGTACAATATAAAGTAAATGAAAATAGTTGAGAGGATCAATAAAGGATTCACCATTCCTAATAGTAGGGGTGAATATCTCAAGGCTACTTGTAGGAATTAGTACTACTCGAGAAGTTCTTGGCTAAGGCGATTGTGTATTGAAAATCGTTCCAATTGATAGATATGACGTGTAGTGGATTTCGGGAACAAGTACTAAAATATTTGAGCTAGAATTAATTTATTATTCTGGAAAAGAATTGGCACTAATTCCGTACTCCAAACCGAATAAGATATTATATGGTGAAAGGAGTTTATTGCATTGTTATTTGCTGTTGAAAGGTTTGTGTCAAGCCACTTGACTTTCTGGACTTTTGGGTGGTCATGATGTGTTACTAGATACCGCTCATGATTTGCTGAATATGGATTTGTTAATTAGAGAATTAATAAATAAATCCTTATTAGAATTAATACGTTAATTCTAAAATTATTAAGGATTATTAATTTTAAAGATGTTTATATTAATTCATATTTTGCTACCAATAGACTAAGAAACCTAATAGGTCACACATAATAAAGTCTTGAGTGCTCAATATATATTATTTGATAACATTATGGGGATTAATTATGTGAAGAGAATAACTTTATAGGTAAATTATAAGTTTGTTATAATTCAAGGACTTAATTACAATTATATGAATTTGAATGACTTAATTGAAATTAATGAAACCTGGAGTACTTAATTATAATTATTAAAAGTTCTAAAACCTATAAGAATAAGGAAATCACTCCTTTTATAGGGGTGAAAAAACTTGGAAACAAAGACGTTGTTTTTCCAATGAAACTCTTCTTCTCTTCCACGAAAATTACCCAAGCCACCATTAACCCTTCTAGCAGAAGGTTTGGTCTTGCTTGAGCAATCGGACTTGTGTGGATTTCTATTAGAGAACTCTCTATAATTGAGATTTATTGATTTGAACGAGATGAAGAACATTATTCTAAGCCTATACAAATTGTTGGATCGCACCACAAATTGAAGAAGAAATTTGTATTAACAGAGGCGGCACCGAAGGTATTTTCTTACATGTTTTGATTCCTTTTAACGCATACTAGTGATCCTTGTTGTCTGAAATTCCTGTTTTTCTTCGACTACCCAAATCTATTTTACATGGGGAATTCCTACAGTTAGTGCTACCCTAACTTAGCCTCTAATATTCTTTATGCCTGGGTATGCCCAACAAGGATAAAGATATTAGTTAACTTCAACCCATTAATTAGGAATCATATTGCATAGTTCGAACATGCTTAATGTCGAGTAAGCTTGGGTATGCCCAACAATCTAATCTCGAAAAAGAAATCTTGTTTTTGCTATATTAACGGAAGGCTTTAGATTTAATATTGTTTGAGAGATTTTAATTATTTAATTAATAGTCTCATCGTTTGCCATGCATAATATTAACACTGACATAATTGTAATAAACTCAATTACATGGCATGGTTATGGACTTTTTTAGATTTATTTTCTTGAGCCAAGAAGGAACTTAATTTTGGTCAAAACCTATGTGTTTATGTATGTTTTGAGAAGAAAGTCTTACCATCTTCTTGCTTTGCCTTGGTCGCCATCTCTATAGATTCATAAAATAATTTATAATCTTATTTAACCTATGTAATCTAATTACATAAATTCCTAATGAAAAAACCTCGAGTTACATTTGAGGGAAATTTGATGAAAAAAGATATTACAAGAGAATTATAGAGAAAGGCAGGACACGCATGCCCTATTTATTGAAAACAAAGCAATAAAATGCATGACACAATTTAAATTAATCAAATTAATTTGGTATAAGTCCATAACTAGCCAACATGCCAATATTATGCTTAAAACACATTAAGCAAAAATAAATAAATAAATATGCATCAAATATTAAATTATAAATTTATTATTTTAAATTTTAATTAATGAATCCCAAAATCAAATTTTGGTTTTTGGAATAAAATATTTCAGTGGGTCCTTGAAGAAATAACTAGAAAATCGGGGTCAAACGCATAATGATTGAAACTATACATATAATTTTTAATTAATTCAATGATTGAAATAATTTTCAATCATGAAGCTACAGACTTCATGTAGACTTGCCCAATTTTTTTTTTTTTTAAATTATAAAATTAGGCATAATTCCAATCAGTGAAGACAATCGCCATAGTAAAAAAAAAAAAAAAAATCTGGCTTTCACAAGAAGACAACTGCCACATCTATGACTTGCACCTCAATTCCTTTTATAGAATTTAATTATGGCACAAGCCTCACAAGGTTGTTAATCATCCTCCCAAGGATGCAACCAAAACCACTCTGGTCAACCTTTGCAATTGAATATGTAAAACGAAATTCCTTTTTTTTTTTTTAAAGTATAATAATAGCATAAGCCTCCTAAGGATGTTTATCATTCTCCTAAGGAAACAACTAAAAACCAATTTGAAAATTGTTTCCTTAATGAATTTTCTGTTAGTGAATTAACAAAATTTTTTTCTCCTTTTCGCGCCTTTAGTTTCCTTAACAAATTTAAGGAAACAAAAACCTTTTTTTCCTTTTTTTTTTCTCAGAAACAATTTTTGTGAATTAAAGGGAAACACTTTCTATAATTTACTGAAACCAATTTTAGTAATTAATACACGCATATATATATATATATATATATATATATATAACCCATTAAAATAAAAATTTTCGAAAAAAAAATTTATATGAAACAATTTTTATGGACCCAAATTTAACCTTGACACTATTTCAAATTTTAAAATATTTATGAAACAATTTCATAACGGCAAAATTATTTTAAAATAATTTCAAAATAATAATAAAATCCGTAAAATGCAAACGAGATGTCTGTGATACCACTATTAGATTTTGATCATAAAAACTAATTTATGCGTAATAGAAAAATAAAACGGAATCCATGCAAAGGATTACTCGTATGTAATTAACCGGATCATCAGAAGGGAAGAAAAATTAATTACCTTAAAAATGCAGCTTTTAAATTTTTTTTCTTCTGCACGAACCCCCTTAAAAAATCGATCAAATCGAGCCACCAAATTCTAAAAATAGGAATTTCTCTAATATTGATCCACACGAAGAATGTACTCAAGAACTACCAAAATCTATGCTAGTAGAATAATGCTTCGTAGCTTTATAATTAATTTGTATTGGAAAGGAGAAAAAAAACTTCTTTGAAAAGAAGAATAAGGAAAAACGAAACCCCATGTTTTTCCCATTAAAAGAAAAGAAAACCATAGTTTTATTTCCAAAAGGAAAAACTCTGTCCATTTTTTTTCTCACCCAAAACCATACATACATACATACACACACACACACACACACACATATATATATATATATATATATATATATATATATATATATATAGGTCAATTGGAGCAAGCCTTTTGTTTGTTTCCTAAACTTTTTAGGAATCAAACAATAACTAAAATTTTCTTATCTTTTCATTATGGCATTGGGATTTCTAAATTTCTATTTAGCCCACAAGGTATTGCTAATTACAATTTTGCCCCAAGAATTATAACTACTTATAATTCGTCCCATAATGTTATTTCTTCTCATAAATTAACCCTATCATATTATCAAATAATATTTTGAGTACCAATTCCTCTATTGTGTGTGACCTTGTAACACCCCATATTTCCATGACGTAGTGGGCTATAACTTTGTGGAATGTCACCCTGTCTGATTGCTCAAACAAGGGGTCTTTATAATAAACTTCATTCAATAGGTAGCGAAATTTTTTTCAAAATCGAAAAGTACAAGAATTTGGCTTCTGATACATACACTCACGGATATAACAGGTCCAAGATGTAGTATGAGTATTTGGGAGTCCACTGCGCTTTTGCTGCGCCTCTGATCCTAAATTTTTCAAAAGAGGTAACACACGTGTGAATGTAAAGCTCAGTGAGTCCTGTGTGTGCTAGTGTTTTCAGCTAAAAAGATCTCATGAAGAATAATCTCAGCATAAGCTAGTTCAGAAATTCTCATGTGAAAGCAACTCAAAACAAGTATTCAAGAATTCCGAGTGAAAACATGCTGATTCAAGTATTCAGAATACTAGCATAAGATATTCTGATTCAAGTATTCAAGTATAGTTAGCGCTTACACCAAGTAGTCAAATCAGTGCTTAGGCCAAGTAGTCAAGTCAGTACATATGCTAAGTATTTAAGTAGTACATACGCTAAGTATTCAAGTACTACATACACTAAGTATTCAAGTTGGTACGTACGCCGAGTAGTCAAGTTAGTGCATACGCCAAGTATTCAAGTTAGTGCTTATGCCAAGTATTCAAGTTAGTACTTATGCCAAATAGTCAAGTTAGTGTATACACCAAGTATTTAAGTTTGTGCTTACGCCAAGTACTCAAGTTAGTGCATATGCCAAGTAGTCAAGTTAGTTATGTATTGGATTCAAGGGTTGACAAGTTCAAGAAAACAAGAATTCAGGATTCATATTGCACATCATGTTTCCAAATCCATATAGAAGGCTCACACTTGAGCGTATCAGGAAACATTTTCCATATCAGGAAAACGCTTTACCAAAACTAGGATTTGGAAATTGAAAAGATCACACGAGATATTTCATATCCAAGATATTCAAGAAATCGAGTGGTTGATAATGCTTTCAAATTCAAGTGTAACATTCATCTCATAATTTATAAAAAAAACATTAACCGTATCAGGAAAACACATGATCATTTGAGGAAAACACTTAGCTAAAATAGGATTTAAAAGTGGTGGGACTCACCTCGTATCCTAGCTCAATATGATGATGTATATAGTGCTCTTAGTCCTTTATGAAGCTTTGAAGATAAATGACCTATATCGAGAGTCATTCCCAAACTCGCTTATCATTCTAAGGTATGACTAACACAAAACTATTATGTGAATAGAAAATATTCTATTTTTTTCTTCCTCACTTCTTCTAACCAAAATGAAATAAATACTTTGAATGATCAAAAGCTCATTCATTCATTTCCTATCTCTTTGTTTAAACAAATATCTAAGGTTTCCATATGTTCTTGTGATCTCTCTTTCATCCATTAACACCAATAGAATAATACTTGAGTTTATTTCTTGCTAAACAAAATTCTGCATTTCATCATTCTTGTCACACATGTTTGTTTATATCGTAACTTTTGATTCATAAGTCTAATTGATGTCAAACTTGTTCCAAAATGTCCTCAAGACAATCCTTTACAATTTCCAATTCATGAACCACTGATTTCCTTTCTTATTTCACTCAATTTTGCATACAACATCTCAGCTTCTTAATCTCGTTACTGTTTTGGCAGCTTGTGATATTTTCATCATAATTTTTTACTCACAACTCCAAATCATGTAAAATTGGTCCCAAAATGATCCTAAGACATTTAGCTACAAGTTTCAAGTCATGAGGTTCCAAATAAACAAGCCAATATGTACAGTGTATTTGTTCTCAAGGCTGCTCGGGATTTCTTCAAAACAGAATTTCTGTTTTGTTTATCTCTTCAAACCATTTATTCTACTTTAATACAAACAACTATATAACACTTAAACCATCTTAAATTCCATCATAATGGCCTCCAATTATCTAAATTTCAGAGATACTTAGCCCAGAAAAATCATATTTTCCAGCATCAAGTTCAACAAGTGCAAACAACAACATTAATGATTCATTTTCTTCAACAATTAATTCCATCTTTCCTTTCCATTTCTTACACCTTTACAGCCATGAACAACCACCCAAACCACCATCAAAACACCTTCATATACCTTATAAAATATAGTATATAAACTCTCAAGCAAACCGGTACACATATACAAACACCAATCTTCACCAAACATAGAAATCATGCTAGATAAACTCACAACTTTCATATTTTTCCAACAATATTCATACCATAATAATCCTTGCAATGAAATCTACAACTTTAATTCATGAAGTATAGCTTTTTACCTTATGTATGAGATCTTCTAGCTTGATTTTGCTCCAAGAATCACCAAGAACACCAAGACCACACACTTCTCTCTCTCTTTTCTAATTTTCCTTGATTTTTCCCAAAATTTTTCTCATATTTTCTCTCTTTTTCTTCTCTCTTTCTTTCCTCCCTTATACCTGAACGAAATATGGATGTTTTCACAGAATTTTCACTGCCATTTTCTGGTCAAAATTGTGACCAAATGGGTCACACATTGTGGCTAACTTTACACATGTCATTTTCTCAAATTTCACCATTTTCCTTATTATTTCTTAAGCTTATTTAATAAGATTTTCTAATTACATAATCCCATAAAAATTTCACTCCTTTAATGCTACTTTGAAATTTGTTTCTATCCATCAATCATATTCAGCCACTTGTTTCAATTTCAACTGCATTTTAGAATTTTTCTCAGAAATAACAAAATTTCAGGTCTGTATTGAAAAAATATTTTATTCCACCAATAAATTCTATAAATTCTACTGAATTCAATGGTAACATTCAAAATATTCAATTCTTTCTCAATCCTATAAAATTTACGATTAAGATCCCGATTGCGCGGTCAAAATTATGAAAATGCCCCTAATACCTCTGATAGCTTAATTTATACCAAAATACTAGTCTCATTACAATGATAAATTTTTATTCTTAATATACCTTTAAATTCTTATTCTACTAGAAGTAGTCGCAATGTGAAGATTAAGGTACGGATAAAACAAATTCAAAAATTCTATTCAGGTCCCCATAATTTTAAAACTTGAATAGTGCCCTTAAATATGTTTATCATACCAAAACATTCATCTCATTATATTGATCATTTTGTGTTCTGGTCACTTATACAAATTCTTATTCTATATATAGTTGTAGCCGATTAAAATACAAAAGTGGGGATTGTTACAGACCTATTAGGTTTTCTAGTCATTTGGTAGCTAATATGAATTAATCATCTCAAAATATAATTATAATCATTATAATCAATTTATTATTTCTAATTAACATTAATGTATTAATTTTATAATTAATAAATCCATATTTCGCGAATCATGAGCGGTATTTAGCAACATATCATAACCACCCAAAAATTCAGAAAGTTAAGTGGCTTGACATGAACCTTTCAGTAGCGAAATGTTAGTGCAATAAACTCCTTTTGCCATACATATCTCATTTGGTTTAGAGTATAGAATTAGTACCAACTCTCTCCAAAATATTAATTAATTCTGGCATAAATATTTTAGTACTTGTTCCCGGAATCCATTACTCATCATGTATATCAATTAGAACTATTTCCAATATATAGTTGCCTTGGCCAAGGACTTCATGAGTAATGATTCCTCCAAGTGGCCATGTGTACCTAATGTCCATCTCATAGACGGCTTGCAAGGACTCCAAAGATTGGAATCAAAGTACAATGCTTAGCAAACAAAATATCTTAGAGTTCTCAAGTCCAAGGATACTTATACATTTGCTATAATGAGATTCTATCACTGGTACTAAATAGTTATCCATGTGATTATCTCATAGTTAGGTCATCTAATGTACTTGTTCAAATAATAAGTATCCACGTGTTAACTTTGAGTTTCACAATACTCACGGTTATGAGAACTACCACTTGATCAAATCAAGAAGTATAACACATGTTAATCTTAACATATTAATAATGTCCTATATCATTAATATTATGACTAGAGATAATTTAAGAACAAACACATTCTAGTGTAGTAGGAACTTCACATCATGATCTTTATCACAATTTTCTTAATATAGTGGTGTACTTAAGACTTTATCTAATAGTTTTTATATACATAAACATATGGAATTAAGAAACTGAAAGATAGAGAATGCCTTTTATTGATTTAATGTGTGAAATACATTGCATAAATGTTTGCTTCTAGGACACAATCCTAACATTCTCAACTTTCCTGGAAATAGCCTCAAACTTGAATTAAACAGTAGCACTTGATCATCCTCCTTGAATATGCGACTTTGTATGATGTGTTTGTCATGCCACTTTTACATGTTCTCCTTGTAGATTCTTGAGTTCTCATAAGCTGTGTTCCTCCATTTATCTAGCTTATTCACTTGAAGAAGTCTTTTTGTTCCTGCAGAGTCAAGATCAAAATTAACCAACTTGATGACTCAAAAGGCTTTATACTCTACTTCTACAGGTAGATGACACAATTTTCCATAGACCAGCCTTTATAGGATGGTTCCTATAGGTGTCATGTATACTGTCTAGTAAGCCCAAGGAACATCGTCTAATTTCACACTCCAATTTCTCCTAATATGATTTGCCACCTTTTCTAAGATTCTTTTTAGCTTTCTATTTACTACTTCAACTTGGCCACTAGTTTGGGGGTGATAGGGAGTTGCTAGCTTGTGGGTCACACATAATCTATTTAACACCCTCTCCAACTAGTTGTTGCAAAAATGAGTTGCTCCATCACTTATTAGCACTCTAGGCATACCAAAGCGAGTAAATAGCTTTTTTAAAAACTTAATCGCTACCCTAGCATCATTTGTAGGTAATGCCTGTGCTGCTACCCACTTAGATACGTAGTTAACAGCCGCTAAAATATACTTGTTACCAAAAGAACTTAGAAAAGGTCCCATAAAGTCAATCCCTCAACAATCAAATATCTCACAAGCTTGGAAAATAGAAAGTGGCATCTTATGAACTTTAGTGATATTATCTGTCCGCTGACACCTATCGCAACTAGTCACAAACTTATGTGCATCCTTAAATACTGAAAGCCAGTAGAATCCAGAGTTAAGAATCTTTCTTGTTGTCCTATTTACTTGATAACGCCCCGCAAATGGTTCTTCATGGTAATGTCAAAGAATGTCCTAGGGATCAGCAGTGTCCACACATCTTCGAATGACGTGATCTGCACATAAACGAAACAAGAGTAGATCCTCTCAAAAGTAATATTCATATCAGAAAAGAATTTCTTCCTCTGTTGTGGAGTAAATTCTTTTAGAAGGATACCTACTGCAAGAAAGTTAGCATAGTTAGCAAACAAAAGGGAAATGGAATTTTTACTTTCAACCCATAAGAGTTGTTCATTAGGAAAGACATCATTGATCTATTCTTCTTTTAGTACTTCCAAAATAGGGTTTCTAACTTTGATAGGTGATTCGCAGCTAACTTTTCAGCTCACTTCTTGTCAATGATCTCCAAATTGAACTACTGCAAAAATAATACTCATCTAATCAATCTGGCCTTAGGGTCACATTTAGCAAGAAGGTATTTTAGTACATAGTAATCAGTATAAACCACAACTTTAGATAAAACAAGGTAAGGGTGAAATTTATCAAAAGGAAATACTATTGCGAGAAACTCTTTTTCTGTGGTAGTATAATTCTCTTATGTTGCTATGAGAGTTTTGCTGGCATAGTAGATTGGCTGAAAGGACTTACCCCACCTTTGTCCAAGAACTGCTCCAACTACATAGTCACTTGCATCACACATCAGTTCAAAAGGGAGTAATTAATTGAGAACAACTAAAATGGGGGAGTTAATCAATTTTTCCTTCAACAAGTTAAAAGCATATAAGTAATTTTCATCAAAATTAAAGGAGGCATTTTTTTTAAGTAAAGAAGTAAGGGGTTCAAAATTTTTTGAGAAATCTTGGATGAATTTCCTGTAGAAGCCTGCATGTCCAAAAAACTCCTAATGGTCCTCACAGAAGTTGGTGGAGGAAGCTTTTCAATTAGCTCTATCTTAGCTCGATCAACTTCAATCCTTTTGTGTGAAATCTTATACCCCAACGTAATTCCTTCATTTACCATAAAGCGACATTTCTCCCAATTTAACACAGGATTTGCCTTTTCACACCTTTTAAGTACTTTCTCTAGATTTTTCAAACAAAGATCAAAGGAATCATCAAAAACAAATAAGTTGTCCATGAACACTTCCATTATTTCTCCTACCAATCCTTCAAAAATGGCCATCATATATCTTTGAAAATTTCCAATCCTATTACACAATCCAAGACATGTGCCTGTAAGAAAAAGTCCCAAAAAGGCAGGTGAATGTATTTTTCTCTCAATCTTTAAGGGCTATAGGAATATGAAAGTAGCCAGAAAATCCATCTAAGAAGTAGTAGGACATGTGTCCAGCTAGCCTTTCTAATATCTGATCAATGAAGGGAAGGGAAAAATGGTCCTTTCTTGTGACATCATTTAGTTTTCTATAGTCAGTGCATATTCTTCATCCCGTGAAAAGCCTCATTGGAATAAGCTCAATCTTCTCATTAGGTGCCACTCTTATGCCTCCCTTCTTTGGTACCACTTATGTTGGGCTCACCTACATACTGTCTAAAATGGGATATACAATTCCTGCATCCAATAGTTTAATTACTTCGCCATTAACCACTTCTTTCATGTTTGAGATTAATCTCTGTTGGGATTATACTATAGGCTTTAGATCTTCCTCAAGCAGGGTCTTATGAGCGTAGAACGAAGGACTGATTCCTTTAATGTCCGTGAGTTTCCATGCTACAACCTTCTTGTGATTCTGAAGTATTTGAATTAGCTGTAGCTTTTGCTTTTCCTTTAGACCTTTTGTAATTATCACTGGCAAACTGTTTCCTGGAGCAAAAAAATGCGTACTCGAGATGATTTGGAAGCTCTTTCAATTCTAGCTCAGGTGGGTCCTTAATAGATGATCTTATTCACCCAAGTCTTGACCCCTCTATCACCTAAAAAACTATTAGTTCAGTTTTGTCCTTGGAGTTCTCCATATGTGCTAATAGTTCTTGGAGATATTGTTCTACATCTTCCATTAGCCTATCCTTTGGTCCACTAAACGAAGTGTTCTTGCAAAAATTAAGAAATGCAATCATGTAGAATATCAATCCTAAATCAATCATCTTGAAAGAATGAATATTTCATACTATTTGAAAGTCTTATGATAACTTTCTCCTCCTCAACTCTTAATATCAGCTTTCCCTCATGAATATTTATAATAGCCTTAATAGTAGCCAGGAAAGGTCTACCTAGGATAAATGGAACCTTGGAGTCTTCATTCATATCAAGAATAACAAAATCTACTAGAAAAATGAATTTGTCAACTTTAACAAGCACATTCTCTACAATCCCTCTAGGATATTTGATGGTTCTATCTACTAATTGAATACTCAGCCTAGTGGGTTTTGGTTCACCTAAGCCCAAAGTACAAAAAGTACTAAAAGGTAGGAAGTTGATAGTAACTGCTAAATCTACTAATGTTGTGCCAAAAGTGGTGCTACCTATTACACAAGGAATGGAAAAACTCCATAGATCTTTCAATTTCTGTGGTAGCCTTTCTTTATATTAGAGAAGGGCAGAACACTCTTCATTAGAGATGCAAGTAGATAGCTTCTCTAGCTTCCTTTTGTTGGACAGGATATCCTAGCATACTTGGGTATCTGTGTCAGTACCTCAACAAGGGGGAGATTGATTTGTAGCTATTTCAATAACTCTAAGAACTTTTTAAATTAATGCTCATCTTTTTCTTTTCTCAGATGATCTAGATATAGCACAGAATAAGGATGCTTCGGCTTTTCTATCTTTTTTGTTCCCACTGTCTTAGGTAGAGGTATTACCTTTTATGTTTTCCTTGATCTGCAGGTGAGTTCTGTTCTTTATCTTGCAACTCTCCTATTCTTCCTTCATCATCATCCTTACTCAATAGTATCATAGGGTTAGTCAGCTCTTTACCACTTCTCAATGTGATTGCTTTAACAAGTTCATGGGAAGCATAATCCTCAAGATTCTTAACAAATAGTCTAATCTCATCTCTTAGATTTCGGATTAATGACTCTTGAAGCCTTATTAATGCCTCTACTTCCTCAAAATATGAAATGGTTGAAATATCAAATTGCTCTAGAAGTTGCTCAAGTGATGACCCATAACTTGACTCATGAATGCCATGGACATCATTAACCCCCTCACCGTGATAACCATCTTGAAAGTCATTTCCCCAACACCATACACCTTTCCCCTCATCATTATCCATATAACAGTTTCAAATCAACCTCGCATGAACAATTAATAACTACAATAAATGAATAGTGAAAGAATTCCTTAATAGAAACAAAAAAGATTAATAATTCCCAAAATATTCATTAATCCTCAAAATTACAAGGCAAAAACAAATTTCATGAAAAAGAAATGATTTTTAGTCTCTAAAAGATGAACAAAATGTTCGAGTTCAAAAGCCATTCATTTATTAAACAAAAACACAAAATAATATTACTCCCCAAAATAACTCAAAGTCCCACATCAACATGCATAATTTATAGGAGAACTAAATAGTTTCTTCAATTCCAAAAAAATAATGAACAGAAATAAGATGTAAACCAAGGAAGTTCTCCCTAAAAGACAAGTTCGTCCAACCAAAACATATACCACATATCCACAATCAAAATTCTAATTTCAAGCAATAAGAATACACTCTCCAACACACTGAGTCAATTTCCATTTCTCATCCCAAGAAATCTAACAAATGAAATTCAAATCACAAATCACAAATCTCTAATCTCCAACAATCTCCTTATAATCATCCTTAACCAACCAAATAAAAAGATATAAATGAATAAACCAATACATGAAATTAAAATTATTCAAAATAAAAATAAATAAATTGTACAACAACAATACAACAACAATCAAAGAATTCTCAAATACAATTTTGGACAAAATGAATGCAATCACAACACATATACAATAACTATTCACAAATAAGTTAGTAATATGTGTAAGTATATGTACAAATATAAGGCTAAATCAGGAAGAATTAAAGTTTTTAGAATATAGCCTAACCAAGTCCCCAGCAACGATGCCAAAGACTTGATGGGTTCATTGTATAAATATAAAATCCAAATCAATTAAGCCTATATATGTACAAGTTTTAATAAGTAAAATGGCTAATTAGAATTACATAAAATACACATTTAGGCAAGTGCACCTATCGTGTGTCTAGTATTAAAGAACCTTAGGGAACGAGACCTACTACCCCTACTTCTTTTCTCATTGTTTAGCTAATAAATGTAAGGTGCACAACTAACTATAGTGGAAGAGAGGTTGCACACAAGAGAGAGTCACAAAATTTCCAAGGAATAAGAAAGAGAATAAGCTATGCAATAAAAAAAAGTCCCCCATTCAAGACCTAAGAAATGAATACCCTTTAGATCTATAATTCCTAATTCTAGCCACTGGAGTGAGTCACATATCAATCTCACCCTCTTATGAGTTATGAGATTTCTACTCTCAAATTCAATTAATCAATATCTTTACCTAACCAACCAAACTTAAGGATGCATTAATATTCACTCACTATCCGAAATCATCCAGAAGCCACAAAACCCTATCCCTAGGCAATTTTATAAGCCCATTGGTTAGTAGTCCTAATTTCTAACCTCCTTCTTAGATTAATTGAAAATGACAAATGTTAACCTAGATAAGCGAGTATCCTATTCTCAATCCCATCTCTCGAAATTATTAAGGAAGAGCGATTAATTGAAATAAATTAATCAAAGTCCAATCAACCAAGATAACTAAATAAACTCAAATAACCAAATGCCAAAGAACAAGAATTATAGATCTAGAGAAAATACATCATTTTCAAGTACAAAAATAGGGTACAACCCTTCATTACAATTAAAAATCCATTCTTAGCATAGGAATACAAGTAGCATTACAAAAGGAATAGAAATGCACACTCATAGATAAGCTTTTCTTCTTTTTCCTCTTGAAATATTCAAGAAGACTCCCTTCTTCTCCATTAGATCTCTTGGTCTTTCCTTCTTCTTGGTACTCAAACTCATAAGAACTAGGGTTCTTGAGAGAAACCTTAGCCTTTTGCAAACTCTCCTCTTTTGATTTTTAGTGTAAAGAGTGATTAAGTAGGGTTTAGTCGAGTGAGATTTGAAAATGTGCTCAAAACTGTGCTTTCCTCACTAGTGGGTGGCCCAGGGAACTTAAACTTCCTGGGGCCGCCATGTTTTTCTAGAACCAAGGTGGCCTAGGGAAGTTCCCTAGGCTACCTAGTTTCTGGAAAAACTAGGCTAGCAGAAGAAAACCAGGCGGCATAGGGAACTTCAAGTTCCTTGGGCTAGCAGCCAAAATACACACACACACACACACACACACACACACACACACACATATTTACATAAAAAAAACTTCCCTGGGCCGCCACCTAAGCTATCTATATATACAATTACATATAACCAAATGGCCTAGGAAAGTCAATGTTCCTTAGGCTACCAAAAATCTAGAATTGGTATCCATAAGAACTCAAAAGCTGGTGGCATAGGGAACTTAAACTTCTTCCTCTCTGGACAAGTATGTATAATTCACACAAAACTTGGCGGCCTAGGGAAATTATACTTCCTTTGGTTGCCTTATTCTATTTTCATCCTTTTTCTTCCTTGTTCTTCTTCTTTTTATCTTCACTTGATCTTTTCCATTTCCTAGCAAAACAAAATGAGAACGGTGTAATAAGCGGTGATTTACACAAAGATTTATCTCCATTGAAGCAAAAAAAAAAAAAAAAATAGAAAATGTGTACATGATGAAGTCTCATCTGCTAGTGATAAGGCGTTAGGTGCAGTTTTAGGGCAAAAGGTAGATAAGGTTCCTCATGTCATTTATTATACTTCTCACATGCTTAATCCTGCACAATACATTTATACTACCACAAAGAATGAACTTTATGTTATTGTTTTTGCATTGGTAAAATTTTAGTCATACTTGTTAGGAATAAAGGTAATCATCTTTTCTGACTATGCAGCTTTAAGACACTTGCTCAAGAAGAAAGAGTCTAAACGTAGACTCTTGAGATGGATTCTTTTGCTACAAGAATTTGATGTTGAAATTCATGATGAAAGAGGAGTGGAGAATTATGAGACTGACCATCTTTGTAGGCTTACCTATGAAGGGGAAGTATTGCATATCTTTGATTTATTTCTTGAAGAGCATTTACACATGTTGCATGGTAGTTCTCCTTGGTATGCTGACATTGTAAATTATTTGGTAACCAAAGAATTATCTATGGAATTAATTAAGGCTCAAAAGGAAAAAATTTACGCATGATGCTAAGGAAAAAAAATTAAGCATGATGCCAAGCTCTATATTTGGGATGATCCTTATTTGTTCAAAATTTGTATGGATAATATTGTGAGAAAATATATGCCTGAAAAAGAATTTCAATCTATACTTGCATTTTGTCATACATTTGAGTGTGGAGGGTCATTTTGGTCCACAGTGTACAACACATAGGGTTCTTAAATTTGAGTTCGTTTGGCCAAGTTTACGTAAAGATGCTTATTTGTTTGTGAAAAGTGAATATCAAAGAATTGGAAAAATGCCTAGAAAAGATGAGTTGCATCTCTGTTAAATTCTACCCAGTGAGTTTTTTTTTTTTATTTATCTTTGGGGCATTGATTTTATGGGACCTTTTCCTAAATCTTTTGGTAACATTGACATTTTATTGGTGGTGCATTATGTTTCTAAGTAGGTTGAGGTAAGAGCTACAAAGTCCAACGATGCTAAGGTGGCTGTTTATTTTATTCGGGGCCAAATTTTCAATAGGTTTGGAATTCCTAAGGCAATCGTTAGTGTTAGAGGATCCTACTTTTATAATCGTGTTGTTGAAGCTTCATTAAAAAAATACAAAGTTCATCATAAGATTTCCACTCCTTATCATCCCTAAACAAATGGTTAAGCTGACATTTCTAATAGGGAGATTAAGACAATTCTTGAAAAAGTTATGAACCCTAATTGAAGAGATTGGAGTCTTTGTTTGGGTGATACATTATGGGTATATAGAACCACATTTAAAACCCCAATTGGCATGTCACCATTTCGGCTTGTTTTGGGAAAAGCTTGTTACCTTCTGATGGAATTAGAACATAAGGCATTTTGGACTATTAGGCAATGTAATTTGAATATTCATAATTCTCTAGTTCACCGTAAGTTACAAATTCAAGAGTTGAAAAAGATTAGGAATGATGTGTATGAGAACTCTTTAATTTTCAAGGAGAAGACTAAGCTTTACTACGACAAGTTGACCTCAAAAAAAACTTTTAAAGTGGGAGATAAGGTTTTGCTTCATAACTCTCATTTGTGCATTTTTCTAGGAAAGCTTATATAATACCCCTACTAGAAATAATATCATAAGCATAGAATTGGGGGTTGCCCTGTCTGAACTCCCAAACAATGGATCTTTATAACAATTAGAGCTAAAGAAAGGAAATAAATATAACAACTCACTTATAAAAGCTATCTAAAAGCTTATACTGTATTTTATAACTTAAAAGGAAGTGTAACTCAAGGTACTTCTACACATCAGCTACGTCTATGTACTGCATATGTATAACCGGCAAAGTGCACAAACTCAAAATTGTAAACTCTTTCCAGTGCTGTCGGACTTTAAATCTTGAATCTAGAAAATCTAGGGAATGTGTGAGTGAAAATCACTCAGTGAGCCCCATGTGTGCGGTATTTTTTCTTAGAAAATTGGAGAAAAACGATTTGTCAAGTGTTTTCCTGTTAAGACCAACTAACTGAAGCATGTTATACTTTTCCACGGAAAACAACTTTATGGCTAGATAGCAAAAGTTTCGATCAAAATTCATTTAAAAGTTCGGGCATGTTTGAAAAATTGAGTTTTGATCAATATCATTACCTACAATTCGGGCATAATTGAAAAACAAACTTTAAATCAACATCATTGCCCCATTTTTAGAAATACATGTACTTCTCTCAATTGAAGGTCAGCATGCGTGCAAAGCTTTTAAGGCTTCGCCTTCGACATCACAGTCTTATTGTGCTAAGGAATAGCCTACAGCACTCAACTGTGCATTGTCAAAATGGTAAGTGCATGCTAGCACAATACCTCAAATAAGCATATTTCGCTTGCCATTGTAAGTCCAGGAGTTCCAATCCTGACGTCAAGCACTATCGAGACGGCAAGGGATTGAACACGCCAAGTGTCCCTATCCAGCAACTATGAACAACCCATAAATAATATGCTCGTCACATAAAGCAATCACTAGGCACAAAACAACTAGCTAGGGCGACTAATCTCAATATTCTATTGCCCTGTTTAGAGTAAGACAATCTCTAAAACTGATCGGGTTATTTGGAGTAGTCTATCTCTAAAGTAAGCTAATATAGTGATCAAAGCCTCCGCAGAGTACTTAACGTCTTCTCTAATTCACAAGACCAGTATCGATGTTACATTCCCAAAAGGAATGCCTAAAAAATATTTTATGGGGCCAAAATATTATTTTTCAAATGTTAATTCTATACCATGGAATTCTTCTCCAAAAACCATGGCATAGAAGGATAAGAAGTCCTTCTCACATTATAAAACCATTCCTTAAGGGCATTTAGTTAAATTATGAAATTTAAGTATACTTGAGTCCAAAAGAAATTTCTTTCAGGTAATCTAGAAATCCAACTCCAAAAAGAAAATTAAATTCAAGGATTTCATGATTTATCGTGCCTGAGTACTTTAGAAATAATTCCTCATTCTATTAAAGAAAGGAATTGTAAATTCGCATATTTTATCATAAAGCACGAAATGGAACATATTTGTCCAAGTAAAATGTCCATATATGGTATATAACACATGGTAAACTTCATTTCCATGATTACTTGTACATTAAATTATTTAACATACACAGAGTTCAAAATCCTTTGTAAAATATTCCATTTCGTAGGAATTGGTCACTTCATGGCTCAGAAAAACCAAGACTTTAGTTAGAAAAACCAACAGGGTCTTTTATTCACATTTTCATGCTTTAGAGGAAAAATAGTCATATTAGAAGGTATTTGTAAATAGAAGAGTCCATTTTCCCATTTAAATCATAGCATGAAATAAGATTTCACTTTCGCAGAAAAACCATAGTTTTTAATAAATAAAAAAAACCAAAGTTGATTTAGGAAAACACAAAAATCCATTAGCCTTTTTCTTCAAACCTTAAAGAAGGAATCACCAAGTGTAGGTGATTTAATATATGAAAATCCATATTTCTCCTATGATTTAGTACAGGGTAAATGTGTTTCTTTCTCAGAAAACCACATCTTCATTCAGAGAAACCAAAGGATTTCCATCACATAGTTTAGTGAACTAAAAACAAATTCACTAGCATTTATCATTAAAACATTTTACGAGGACTCACCTTGAGTAGTCTTTCACTCAACTATATAAACAGTTCTCAATTTTATTGTGAAATCCTTAGAGTGAACTACCTACAACAATGATCAATCAATATCTCACTTAGTATCCTAGGATTTAAGTTCCTATTTCTCCATTTCATACTAAAATGAAATATATTCCTTGAGATAATCAAACCTTATTGTCCAATTCATTATTTCTTCTCCTTTACATGAATACACGGTTTCCATGTACCTTCATGATCTCTCGTATATCCATCAATGCAAATAAAAATCAATTCATGAATTCATTTCCTTGAAATAAAATTCTGCATTTTCCTTCCTTGGTTCATATTCTTACTTTTTGCATAACTTTCAACATACATATCCAAATCACTTCAAACTTACACAAAAATGCTCCTAGAATCCTTATCTTCAATCTCATGAATTTTATTCACACAATTCCTGAAAAAGCATAGAACATCTGGGGGCAATTCTGTCCACAATTTCTATAATTCATCCACTTTTCTTACCAAAACACATTCTATCTCTATTCTTCCTTTACCATAGCATATGAATATCATTTAATTCATTCCATTTCTCACTTTAACATCATTAAATCACTTGATCTTCAGTCATGAACAAAACAGTACTTTCAACCTTAAACAAACACAACCGGAAGCCTTGAATAAAGTATAACAATCTTGTATTTTCTCAATAAATTAACCATTTTCCACTTTATTTGTTACTTCCACTTATACAACTATATGCAGCCATGACCAACCCATTATAATACCTACAAATCACACTCAAACATCACATAAAACACAACCAATAGTTCTTAAGTCCAACCGCCACACATCACACACATAAAAATAACTTTATACATAAATCCTCACTAAGCATATTACATACTTTATGCATATTTCCTTGCAAAATTCTTATCAAAATGTTCATCAAAATCTACTTATCATCTTTAATTCAAGAAGGGTAGCTTTTTACCTTGTAGATAGTGATCTCCAAGCTGAAAAATGGCCAAGCTATTCCCTCCCTTTCGTCTCCTAGTCTCTTGGAAATATCTCTCTCTCTCTCTCTCTATTTTGTTTTGTTTTTCTTTCTCTTATTTCTTGTCCTTTTTGCAGATGATTTCTGACTGCCTAAAAGCTAATTCCACCGCCCTTCGTCTTTTTATATAGAGAATTTTGGTCACAAGGACAACATATCATTAAATGCTCCAAGGTTAGTTGGTGAAATCCTATTGATCCAAATATATGCTTAGGTGACTTGTAGAACTTGGTAGAATTCTTTAGAAATTCCTAGAATTTCCACTTAGTTCAAGCAAGAAATCATCACATGCCAAATATTTTCCATACAACCAATCACCAACTACCACTTAATTCTGATACAACCAATCTCTCCTCACTATATAGCTTTCATTCATCCAATTACTTTGTGCCACATTGTTTTTAACTAACTAATCACATGATGCCACCTTGCATGAATTTCGCATGCAACTAATCAAATAAGAACACATGGTCGTCAACCAAATCACAAAACGACACATGGCTTTCCCAAGCAATCACAAGATAACACTTGTTGTCTTTTGTCCAAAATACTTTATTTCTTCAGAAATACACCTAATCACGTCACTATTCATCTTGGTTGGAAAAACTTTTTATTTGAGTAATGCGATCTACATGTTAAACTAATTGAACAGTGTCTCTCAAAATTTTTAAATTCTCGCTCAGTTTTTCGCAATTCGCGGTCAAATTTCCAATAATACCTTTGAAAAATTTTATTGCACTAAAACTTTCATCTCATTGTTCTGATTATTTCTTGTTCTAACTTTATGTAAAAATTATCACTTGGTACAAAGTAGTTACCAGTCGAAGTATAAAAGGACAAGATATTATAATTTGCCCTCCTTCAAAGAATTTCGTCCTCAAAATTGAGCTTATCTTCGAAAAAGTTATGAGTACGTCTTTCGTATTTTCACTTTTATTTTTCCCATGTCACATCCATGATAGAATGATAATTCCAAAGTATTTTAACAAGTGAAATTTTCTTATATCGTAATTCCTTTTTGGCATAATCCAAAATCTTGATCATTTTCTCCTCATAGCTTAGATTTGGAGTCATCTTAATGGTTTCTTTATTCAATACATGCTCAAGATCAACCATGTATTTCCGATGTTGAGAAACACGAAATACATCGTAGACACCCTGTAATTCCGTAGGTAAATCTATTCGATACTTCACTTTCCTAATCCCTTCCAAGATCGCAACAGTCTAATACATCAAGGGGCTAACTTCTTCCTCTACACATTACTCCTAAGTGACATTTTAGCGTCAATCTTAAGTATACTCGGGTTCTTTCTATAAGTTCCAAATCTCTTCTGTGTCAGTTGGCATACCTCTTCTACTGACTTTGTGTAGTTTCTTCTTTTGTCTTGATTAATTTTACCATTCGTCATACTTCTTCAAGATTTAAAATATCTTACGCGCTCTATTTTCGCCTTAAGCTTTTCTAATATAGGGGCAATTGACATATTGATAACTGTTATTGTATATAAATTTCACATATACCAAATTATCAATATACTTAGTTCTAAAATTCAATGTATATGCCTATAACATATTTCCCAGAATTCAAATCACTTGCTCTGTCTGTTCATCGGTTGGTGGGTGTGTTGTGGTATTGAATTTCAATATTGTATAGCTGCTATAACTTCCCTAAAATCTTGAAGTAAATCTTGGATCATAATCAGACATAATGCTATGAGGTATGCCATGTAGTCTAATCACTTTTTTTTTTTATGTCAATTTTACTTAATTTCTCCAAAGAGTCCCATTGACAGGTAGATTTGGTCAATCAATCTACCACAACTCAAATGGTATCTCTTTATTCTATTGTCAAGGGTAATCCTCAAGGTCCTTGTTGTTCAAGCGTTATTTCTGACAAGTAAGTATTGAGCTATTGATTATAGAGGGTCTCTTTTTCTTTTCAACCACTGATAGTGTTGCCTTAAATTGTAATACATCTTAACCGTTCCAAAATAAATAGTATATTTACTTCGGTGTGCCTGCCTCAGTTAAAATACCTCATCTTATGAGTCTTCCTTGACATATAATATTGGTCTTTGATAGAAAGAATCCCTTTACGATTTATTTAGCAATCACTGTTTCTCCTCATTCTCTTTTTTTTCCAAAGGAATTCATCACTTATGGTAGAAAGATGGTTGAACTAAAATATTACTCATCCTCATCCATCTGCCAATTCTAATGTTTTTAATTTTCAAGGTTTGTACTATCCAAGTTAGTGACATCTCGCCTTTCTATCTATATCTACCACTACATTTACTTTTGTAGGGCAATATTGAAATTCTGCTAAAATCGTATCCATCTTCTTATGTGCATATTTAAATCTTCTTGAGTGAAAATATATCTTAAGCTCCTACAACTCGTAAAAACTTTAAACTTAGCACCATACAAATAATATTTTCATTTCTTTCAAACTAGAAAATTTGATGTTAATTTCAAGTCATGAATACTCATAAGATCTCAGTTTTCTTGACATATAATCTATCATCTTTTTCTCTTGCATTGATATTTTTCTAAAACTCTTAGTCAAAGTATAAGTGTAGACCTCATGGAGCTTATTTATCTTTGATGAGATTAAAACAGAAGTGTTATTCACCCTGCTCTTTAGTTCCTAAAATTTCTTTTCTTATCCCCAACGTTTTATCCTTCTTCTTAACAAATAATATAGGCATTCCTCATGTAGAGGTGATGGACTAAATGACCTATTCAAGGGATTCTTGTAATCTCAAGTTCTTCTAATTCTTTGAAAGAAACGTCCAAATACTTCACAAACCACTTAACTGCATTTAGGTTTCCTTGCCTCAATTAATTTAGTCCTAAAGGAAACTAGATATCCCATACATCCCTTATAAATCTTCTTTTCATGCCTTAGTTCCTGATATCAGATAATTATTTTTTTTCTTTTTCTAAACCTCTAATAAGTTCAGTACAACCTTTCTGGATTTGTAGAATTACACCACCTTATTCTAATAATCAACTTGAGCATGATATTAGAATAACCAGTTTGTCCCTAAGGTGGTATTAAGATTGCCTGTGGCATGTGAAAGAAACCTCAAATTATCTAACAAGTCTTTTATCATATGTATGTGTGTGTGTATACAACCATGAAAGTTTGACAGTACTAAAGACAACATATATATTACATATACGTCCATCCTATCTTAATTTATATTTATTCATTTCTTCTTTACATGCTTCAATCACCATATCTTCTATATAATATTCACACAATATTCACATTATACTATAACATTTACTCCTTTTGTCTACCATTCTTTGGTACAATTGATTTCTTCTTGTCTGGTGTCGTCTTGGAACTTGAAGATTCATATGCTCTAATTTTCTTCATACTTAGTTGTCCTTTCTACTGTTTTATCTGAATTCTCTCATTTTTGTTATCTCCTTTAGCAATATGTGCACGGCCTTGTCCTCTTTCTTGTCGACAATTAGCTAGTACATGTCCTTCTCTTCCATATTTATAGCATTTTCTAAGTCTCTTTCTGCACCTTTCATATGTATGCCCATTTTTATGACAAAAGGTACAACACTTATGTCTCATTCTCTTGAGTACCGACCCATCCTTTTTTGAATCTTTCTTGCTATTTTGCCTCGCCTATCCCAATAGTCTCTCAAAATCCTGTCTAGCTTGTTCTTGATCATTTTCTTCCATTCGAAAGGCCATTTTGATAGTAGTAACATAATTAGTTGGAGCCAAGATGACAAGATTTATCTAAGTTCAGGTTGTAATCTTTTCGTAAAGAGTTGGATTCGATCCAATTCGGTTCATAACATCAAGGGATAACATTTTGACAATCATGAAAATTTAGTAGCATACCTTCTAACTGTTTTCTCTTCTTGTTTGAAAATTTGGAATTCCTTTTCTCTTTGCTCAATCACCTAGTGAGGTATGAGTTCCTTTATAAACTCTTCTCGGAACTCCGCCCAAGTCCATTCTTTATGTTCCTGCTTTTTCTCTTCTTTCTTCCTAATCAACCGGTCTTGTGCGGGTCCTTGAAAGCTAGTTGTAGAAAGATACACTTTCTTTTGGTTCATATAATCCAAGACTGTAAAGAAATTCTCCATCTTGTCCATCCAAATTTTGGCCTCTTGTTCTTGATCTAATCTTCCACAAAATTGAGAAGGAGAAGACTTTAGAAATTGGTCTAAAATTTGGTCCATTTCTACTCCTGGACAATGTTCCTCTTAAGATAGAATCCCTGCAATGTATTGAAACACTTCTATCATTTTATATAAATTTTAGGTCATCATATTCCCTAGGGGTAATATCCACGCTTCTTGTGAGGCAATCTTTTCACTCCTAACTAAGTTTTCTTCAGCTTGGCCTCCGACATATCCATAGGAAATCTTTTGAGACATCTTCTCACAATTTCTTTCACCTATCATTAAGAAAAATAATAATTCTTATAACATTTGCACCAGGTATTCCACAATACAATCAAGAATAAATCATGAGAATAAAAAGGTTAGAAATTCTCACATCTAAGCTTATTCAAGTCTAAATATAGATGTATCCAATACTTCCCAAAGTATACACAACTAGAAAGACACAAGGATAACTATACGAGAAAGTGAGCAACTTGATAAAATTTCCTTGACTTCTTTTTCTTATCTCCACACCAAATTTCAAACAACCTTGTCCCTAAAGAAAATTTCTTCTCTATTCACATATCTATATTATTACTGTTTACCTTTATCCATCGAGTATTCATGAGTTTAAGAACTTTTCCTTCAAAATATTTACTCTGATCACACTGAAAAGTTCATTCCTATAACTAAAGTCGCCAATATTAGGCCTTGATATCAATTGTAACACCCCTACTAGAAATAATATTAGAAATGGGAAATAGAATTAGGGGTCACCCTATTTGAACTCCTAGATAAGGGATCTTTATAACAATTAGAGCAAAAATAAAGGAAATAAATATAGTAAATCACATATAAAAGTTATCTAAAACCTTATACTGTATTTTATAACTTAAAAGGAAGTGTAACTTGTAATACCCCGCATTTTATCTTCGAATGGCTACTATTTGTAATAGGATGAGAATTTGTATCAATGGCTAGAACAAAAGTTGATCGGTGTAATGAGACGAATATTTGGTATAATAATATTTTGTTGGGACCTGGATGTAATTATTAGATTTGTTCTACCCGTACCCTAAATCTTCAGAAGGCTATTATTATTAATAAAATAAGAATTTGAGGGTACGCTGATAATGGAAATTGATCAGTGCGATGAAACACACGTTTTGGTGTGAATTATATTATCCGGGTTATCAGGGAAATTTTCGTCATTTTGACCGCGCCCGTGACTTTGACCGCGAATTTGACCAAATAGAGAAGAAATTGAAGAATCTAAGTATTATCAATGGATTCAGTAGAATTTTTGGAGTTGAATGGTGCGATAAAATATTTTTTCGTTTCGGACCCGATTTTAGTCATTTCTGAAAAAAAAAGAAAGGAAATTGTGGTTAAAAATGGTGGGTGTGGCATTTTGTGATTGGTAGCCCATGACATATGTCAATTTAAGAGAGGTTGCATGAAGGATTCATGCAAGATGCATGAAATTAAAGAATTACAAAATAAATGAAGAATGATGTTTAATTTTGTAATTGAAACACATCATTTGTGGGTCCTTTAGATTAAGGTCTTGTGCATTTTGATTGGCCAATACATGGACCATGAGAAGGTGATTGAATGGCTGAAAATTGGCCAAGAAATTGATAGCCATGCAAGAAGAAATGAAGGGAAAGTTTTAAAGAGGAAAATAGGTGGTTGGTGTGTAGAAATTTCGTTGGAACACACCTAAGTATATCCACCATTCAATAAACAAAAACAAGAGATGAATGGCCAAGATTGGATAGTGAATGGTGGTGAGAAGAGGCTGTTATACAGCCTGAATTTTGGCAGCCAAGAGGGAAGAAATCCAAGAGAAAAGAAATTAAACAAGAGAGAGAAAAAAGCTAGTGTGTGTTTTTGGTGTTCTATGTGAGATTGAGAAGTTCTTGGAGTAAAATCACTTCAAATAGCCTCAAATACAAGGTAAAAGCTCACCTTGCTAGAGGTAAAGTTGTTGTTGGGTGAATGATGGTTATGTTGATATGAATTTTAATATGAAAATAAGATTTTCATGTATTGATTTTAGATCAAAGCTATGGTTTGTGGCTTTTGTGTATGAACCTTATATATGCTTATGTGTGTGTTAGCTGCGTAAGGGTTTTTGAATGATATTTTGTATGAAGAAGAACTGAATAATTATGGTAGTTTGAAGGGTTGTTTCCAGTTGAGGAGATGATGATCAAAATAGAATAAAAATAGAATTTACTTAGTTGGAAAAATGGATTGTACTAGTTTGTGATTAGAAAAGGTGAATTCGTATTGAATAAGTGTAACCCTTGTGAGCTATTGGAATCTAAAAATCACAGAATTAAAGATGATTTGAAGGAAAATTGAATGAATTAATGGTTCCAAGGTGTTAAAGGCTACAGGAAAACAAATGAAAGCATGAATAGTGGAATTGAAGCAAAACTATTGGGGCAGTTTTTGCCCAGTAGCGTGTCACAGGAACTAGAACTCTGAAAACTACTTATGCAAAATTAAAGTTAAGAGTCTTATGGTCATTTGGTATATCATAGAGTCAAATCAGAGTTGTGGATTGAAAGTTATATGCAAAAAACATCATGTGTCAAGCGGTTAAATTTCAAAAAATTAGTCCGAAAATGGATGAACTTAAGGATGATTAATTGTGTGATTTTGGATGAAATGAATGTGAATTATGAGGTGAATCCCTTGTATATGAAGGGCGAGAGAATGTGGAAAAACAAAAATGAAAGAATTGATCAAACGACAAAAAAATGACGTGAACGAAAGTTGAACGTTTTCCTTAACCATCAGCTAACTATTGGCCCTGTCGGCTAAACGTCGGTTGGACGCCAGCTACTCATCAGGCACTTTGGCTAACCGCCAGTTATTTTTTGGCCAAATATGATTTGACCTGAAAATGATGTTTGGTGTAGGTTTATCAGTAAACGACCAACAGAACGTTGAAAACAGCAGTAACGGTGATTGAACGGCCATAAACGGAAAAGAGTTAATTGGACACGTGGTGAGTCCCTTTGACTTCTAAAACCTTTTGAAAGCTAGTGTACTTCACTTTTCCATGAAACACTATGTTTTATACCATTTTGGAAATCCCTTAATATATTTAAGGTTTATCTAAGCAAGAATTGTTTTGTGCCATTTTGGACTCGAATGAACTTCATATTTGGCTTGGAAACTTTAATAGATTATTAAAGTATGAATTTTGTGAATTTATTCATTTTTGGATTAAATACTTGGAATTTTTAGAAAATGATGAATTTTGGAATCGGATATTTATAAATTGACTGGAATGGCCTTATTAGAACATTTTATAGACATGTGTTTGAAAACTTTGAATTTAATCTTCTCTTGGGATTAGAAATCTAGATTTTTTGAAATGAGTTCCTTTTGGAATCAGGTATACTATTTAGACTTATCACTAAAAGTCCATGTAGATTGACGTATCACATTCACCCCTTTTTAGGCCCAAGTGTTCTTATTAGACCCAAACTTATGAATCAATCCAGAACCAACTAGGCAGCGTGTCTTAGATCCTACACCAATAACTGGTTACTTGCTCTAATACCAAAATGTCCATCCTATGCCTGCGGGTCTGAGAACGTGATTATTACTATTCAGACTTATCAATAAAAGTCCATGTAGATTGAGGTATCACATTTAC
The DNA here is from genome assembly GCA_026120185.1 of Voacanga thouarsii. Taxonomy (NCBI): domain Eukaryota; kingdom Viridiplantae; phylum Streptophyta; class Magnoliopsida; order Gentianales; family Apocynaceae; genus Voacanga; species Voacanga thouarsii. The sequence goes on from JANUWF010001392.1 coordinate 5,446,198, forward strand.
CCTTTTTAGGCCTAAGCATTCTCATTAGACCCAAACTTATGAATCAATCCAGAACCAACTAGGCGGCGTGGCTTAGATCCTACACCAATAACTGGTTACTTGCTCTAATACCAAAATGGCCACCTCGTGCTTGTGAGTTCGGGAATGTGATTATAGGCCTGGTAGCTCCCATAGTCAACTACTTGGCTGCTGTCCTAGCTTGGCCAAAATAGATATCCCGAGTTGAAAATAGGTACTTAAATCTATCTTTATATACCATTCAGACTTATCTTCAGAAGTTCATGTGGGATTAGGGTATCATACTTACAGTATGGAAGGAGGTGCAAATTAGGTGACCAATTTCAAGTTTTTGTTATTTGTTTGAGGGGAATAGTACAAAAAACCTTCTATATACAATCCTAGAATTTATGATAGTTTTAGAGACATTATATATGGTGGTTATATACAACAGACCATCGTATATAACAAATAAAAAAATGATTCCTTGTCCTGTCGTATATTATGTAATATTTGCGACAGGCCATCATATATAGTACAATAAATGTGACGTTCTATTGTAAAAGTCTATTAAATAAGACGGTTTTGAGGCCATCATAAATGGATGGCTATATATGACGAGCTTTCATTTATTGTTGATAGTTTTGTAGCCATCGTGAAAAATAGAGTATTTTTCTTTCCTCAAGCAATCGTTTTACCAGCCGGTAGCTAGGGGAAGAAATCATTTGTTGGACTTTTCTTGTTATAATATATGCCCAAGATAGAATATGTATTTCTATATTACGAATTGTAATAAAATATTTTATTTATTAAGGATTAGTTGTTTACATATATTTATACATTAAGGTCCAAGTATGAAAAAAAAAAAAAAAAAGACATATTTGTTGGGTTACAGTAAAGTATAGGTAATTGACATTTGACATACAAGAAAAATATAGTTCTTGGTCTTTTGATGAAATTGGGCATTTCATCAAGGTAAGATCATTATGCGTTGATTTCTAAATAAAGAATGGTTTACCTTTAACCAGTGAGTAGTTCTCTCACACCATTAGCATAAGCGTATTTAGAATACATAGAAGTAGACCTATAATAGTGGTTTCTAATAAGATACTATATTTAAAAAAAACACTACTATTACTATCACAGCATCGACGAGTACCCTAAGGTTTGAGTATAAATTGGCGGTTTAATAAAGCTAAACTTATGTACTTTAATGTATGATTGGTGAGGTATTTATGTGTGATAAACAACCTTATATGTTGAGTGTATGACTCGAGTTAATTTAGCTAGACTTAGACAATAGAATTTCTATGCTTCACTTAGTAAAGATAAATTACCTCCTTAGGTTGTCCAAGATAATCTAAATAATCAAGGACCCTAGGAATGTGACTTAGTATTGTATGTTTTTAGGTAGTTCCCGGAGATAAGAAAGTATATACTATAAGTCATGAATTATTAGACTAGATGTTTAAGGATGGTAGATGTCGTTATAAAAAGTATTAATACATTTTTCTTATCTCAATTATGGGTATTACGTAAATTGAAATTTTAATCATTATACCTGTAGGTCAAAGGCACTGCATTTTTAATATTATTTTTGGAGTCAATATTTTCATATTGTGGTATTAAAATATTTAAAATGATAAACTAGAGTTATTTATTAGCAAGGGTACTTTAGTTATTTTAGTAGTTAAGAATAATATGTCTTTTGGTCTCCAAAGTAGTTCAAGTAGCCTTAGTAATTTATTTACTAAGTGGGCTTACTAGATAAAATAAATATTGGAATAATTATTTTAAGAGTCCAATAATTATTTTTTTGGGTTAGAATAAGATATTGGGCTAGTTTATTAAATTAGATTATTAATTAATTGCTTTAGATAATTTTATATTGTGTCCAAGAGAAACAATTAATTAATAAAAGAGTTAAATATCAGTCTTGGACTGATTAAGAGGTTGGGTCAAACCTTAGCCCATCTAGGAGTGAGAAGGACGGCTACCAAGTTGTGGGAACCCTAGGTAGTCATCCCACATTAAAAAGAAAAAGGAGGCTCAGGGTCTAGGTGTGTGCAATTAACATAGCGATGCATCTTTGACACGAGAGAAAAAAAATAGCCCTACCTGAATTGCTGCCACCTTTCACTCAAGCTCTACCATGTTTCTTCCTTTTTTCTTCATCTTGATTTTCTATTGCCACCAATTGATAGCCCATAATAGGTGTGAGAATACTTTGAAAGATTGAAATGTGGTATTTTTAGTACGTATATGATGTGAAGAAGCATATGTTTGGCCAGAATTTCCATAGAACAAGTACTTGTTACAAACCAGGAAGTAAAGAATTCGAGTGTTCTACCTAAAGAGGTTTCGTTGAACCCAATTCCACCACTAGTAGTTTGATTTTTGCACCATAAAAAGTAAGTATATCCTAAATTCCTAATAGGAAATAATTTTTGAAAAAGTAATTCCACATCATTTTTATTTCTCACTATCCTTCAAGTGATATCAGAGCCACTGGTTATAATTTAGAAGTGTGCTTAGGGTTAATAATCAGAAAGGTGGTTCTGTTATTAATTAAATTCAGTCTTTATGATTAGTTTGTGATTCCTCATGGTTTTGATATGTGTAGATATTATGTATGCCTCGTGTGTAGAGGCTTAGGCATGTTTATTAAGTTGTTCTTCACATTTCCAATAAAACTCTTGTAAGTCTTGTTTTGAAAGGCATGGGTGATTGTATATTCTTTCTTTTGTCAATCTAGTAAAACTTTATAACAATGGCGATGCCTAGTCAATGATGAAAATTCCATGAAGAAAAGATGAAAGCAATTCGCAAAAGCTCAATTCATGAAGGAACCGGTGCTTTGGCTTGGCTCTGGTTCACACTAGAGCCGGCCCCAGCTTAACCAAGCTAGCCCTAGCTTTGTTTCATAAAGCCAAGGCTAGTTTGGCCATGGATGAGGACCAGCTTGGGCTTGAAGATGCACCAGTTTAGTTCAAGAAAGGTGCCCATTCGAGGTTTTTCCTAGCAAGTTAGCATGGTCCAGTTTTCTTTGTATTTTTTTTTCTTTTGAGGTCCCATATCACGCGAGGATAATTTTCTTGTCGTGGATTATTTATCCATGATGAATATATTTGCATGAAAATGGTTAGTAAGGATGAAGCCCTCTAGGATTAAACACGGTCATTTTATTTTATGATGTTTAATCCATTACTTGATCACTTAGGAATTAAAGGATAGAAAGAGCATGTAAAAGGTTTACGTTTGAGAACATGTCTATTTCATTAATTTTGTGATCAAATGCATGACTTCTTGAGAATTATTTTTCTCTAGACAGAACAACTATAAAATTGTTTGGTTTAATAAAAGGAATTTAATAATTTCAAATTAAATTCATGATTTAATCGCTTAAAGGGTTTAATTCTTGACATATAAAATAATTTACATTTAATGATTTTAAATGTAACTCCTGGCAAAGGTTATTAACTTAAGTATTAGATATTAAAATTCATGGTTTATTCTTTTAAAAGCTTTCATTCTTGGCATAAAGAATAATATTAAATTTTAAATTTTTACTAAAGTTAATGGAACTAATATTTTATTAAAGAGAAACATTTTTCAAACCCATTTTTTGACAAAAGATTACATTGGATAGGATTACCAATGTCACAGGCCGACCTGTGATGGTTTACTTGCATGGGCAAGACCTTGCCCACACTTAATCCAAGTGCCAGACGCACTACGCCAATGCTCGTGTGTCTTCGAACGTGTTTAGGAAACCGAAGGAACTGAACGTTCTTAAGCATACTGAGCTACCTCTTATAGTTAGGCAGAGTATGCCTAGGAATATCTGAGACCTTGTCAAGGATGTCCTAAATATTTTTAAGGACACCCGAGCTTTACTAGCCGAAGGCCCAAGACAGAGAATGGAAGATAACATAGAATGACCTAAGACCAAGCTAGCCTATCATGCCCGATGCCAGCACCCAACGCCCAACTAAGGTGCCCAAGACCAACCGAAGGTGCTAGAGCTGTGTACTAACCCCATATGTTATGCACCCAAACCGAGCCCAGTACCCAATGCCATGCCTGTGCCGTGCGCCCAACGACCAGCCAGTGCCCTGCCCAGCAACTAGTTGGTGACGAGCCGATGCCAGCCGGCGACCAGAATTGTCGACCCTTCCATTTTTTTGTGTAAATATATAGATAGGATTTTGTTATATTTTTGTAAATTTTCTAAGGCCTTGAAGGCCATGCATGTAAATTTTCATAGTTAGATTCCTCGTAGTTAGGTCTATAGAAAATCAGTAAACTTTTTCCACCTTCTCGAAAAAATGGTATCTACTGCTGGAACTTGGGAAACATTTACTATGTCAATTATAGGGGACGTACAAAAACGAGAACGGGAAGAAGCAAACGAATTGGTTGTAAACATTGGTGTTCCCCCTCACCAGTTGTTATAAATACTTTGTACTCACTTTCAATTCAATGAAATGACTACTTTCATGTAATCGGGTGCTAGTTAACTTCCGTTTTATTATCATTTTCTATCGTTTTCATATCGTTCATTGTCATTTTTAATCGTTTTCATTGTGATCCACTGTGAGACCATTCAAGCTCACTTTTAAGTGTCTGAATGAGTTTGAAAGAGACTGGTGTGACGTTGGCTCGGGCCTAGCCAAGTTATAGGTATCATGGTTAGTCAGTTGTGGGAAAAACGACATGTGACAATTGATTTCAGAGCTTGTAGTTGTGCTACTATATTAAGTGGGAGATGGTATTAGGGACCGATGAATGTGCTAGCACCACTATTGGTGACAGTGCTATGTGAATATTTTTCCGTGCTAGTGGGAGTTGGTTTTAGAAGATCGATTGTTGTCTATTGAGACTCGAGGAGTCCATTTTTTACCAAACGGTGAATGATTTTTGTGTACAAGCCAAAGGAAAGCTTTGTAGGCAACCAAATTAGATTGTGACTATGTTGGACAGACTATGGCAGATGAGATAGATATGAGTGAACCAGTGACTGAGCTAGGACCCAACAAGCTTGCAATAGCGATGATTAGACCATTGTCGGCGAAGGCACAACAAGGAATCGACTGGAGGCATTGGAGGCCGCTGTGAACAAAATCAGTTCTATCTGTCTGGGAGAGTCTGAGATGGATACTAGGTCGCTGGTGAAGCGTGTAGGCTTCATGGAGTTAGACGTCGAGTGTCTTAGTGGCCAAACTGAGGATATAGATATCGCACTGAGAGAGACAATCCCTACAATACAATCTCATGAAGTCAGGCACGACCAGTAGGATGTTACGTTACTGGAGATACATATATCGGTAGCAGCCAATGCCCATGCCGTGGAAGAGGTGAGAGGTATGCTGAAAGAGATCCGTGCAAATCTGAGAATGCTCAAATTGGCCGTGGAATAGGTCAATACTGAGGGATAAGTACCGGTAGGGACCGTGTAAGCTCCAAAGAAAAAGGTTAGGGAGCCAAAAAGCTTCATGGGAGCAAGAGATGCCAAAAAGGTAGAGAACTTTTCCTTCGACCTTGGCTAATACTTCAAAATTATTGGGATAACCGAGGAGCGCCTAAAGGTAGACACCACTGCCACATACTTGGAAGACGATGCTAACCTATGGTGGAAGGTGCAGGTTACTGAGATGGAAGTAGGACGGCTGACCATTGAGACTTGGAAGGAGATGAAGACTGCCATAAAAAAGCAGTTCTTCCCCCAGAATGCAGAGTATGTCACGAGACGGAAGCTTAGGGAGTTGCGGAATACGAGAATGGTGTAGGAATATGTGAACTCCTTCCCCCACATACTTTCTCCAGATCGAGAATATGTCAGAGATAGACAAGCTATTCAATTTCACATAGGGATTAGAGCCGTGGGCCAGACAAGAACTGAACAGACAATATGTGTAAGACTTGGCACTGGCCATTTTGGTTACAAAGAGCTTGGAGCCTTCCAATCAAACCCTACGAGGGACAGGAATGAGAACCCCAAAAGAGTGAGTATGGGGCAGGAATCCGACCAAACCTAAGAAAGGAATGGTGGAAACGAAATGCCTTACAAATAAACTTTTCAGTCAATGTAAAACTCAAGTAGGAGAGACGGGCCACCTATCCTGAGAGAGGGATGAAACGAGAACCAAAAGGAGGACGGTGGGTAGTAAAAAAGGGCATATGAGTGCTTTTTATGCAATGGACCACACCTCGTTCGGAATTGCCCTAAGAGACAGCTAATGAATGTACTAACTGAACCTGACATATTGGCAACGTTGGTGAAAGCTATAAGAGCTGACACCTGGGAGGCAAGCCCTAGTGGAATTGAAGCACTAGAGAGGACAACTACATAAGGGCATTCGGTGAACAAGACGACTATATTGGAGTGTTTACTTGTGGATGGAACTCCCCAACAGGGAATACCCTAGAGACAAAGGAAAAAGAAAAGGGAAAGGGTAATAGAACCCAAACCCTGGCTACAATGCGAACAGTTCTGGAAGGAAAGGTCTGAGTACCGAAGGGACTAATATTCGTGGATATCCAGGTGAACAGTAGGCCCGTGAGAGCAATGGTGGATACCGAAGCATCCCACAATTATCTGGCCAGTTCAAAAGTTGGGCGATTAGGTCTGATACTAATGAAGGGTATAGGCTTAGTGAAGGCCGCTCAGTAGTAAATCGATCGTAGGACTTGCACATGGGGCGAGGATCAAGTTAGGTCCAGTCGAGTGCAGAACTACGTTCACCGTGGTGAAGATGGATGACTTCAAGCTCATCTTGGGTATGGAGTTTTTGAAGGACCTCAACATTGCTGTGATTTCTTATACGAATTTATTGGTGATGATGGGGAAGATTCCATGTGTCATACCTACCGAGAACTTCGAGGAAAAATCTAATAGAGGGTACAAGCTATCGACCATGTACTTGTTGGAGAGAGAATGTGAGGAATAGCATGCTCTGAGCTTCAACGAGAAAAGGCAAGTTCAGGGTCGTGGACTTTGCTACCAAACCTAGTCACCCAAAGGGACGCTTGTCTCCAAGGTGGCAAGGCCAACAATGTTGGGTTAAACACCCCAACGGTATAGGAGACCCCAAGAGCTTTAAGGTGATGATAGTGCCGAGGATGTCGCCAAATCAAGTGGGGAAAGATATTACAGGCCGATCTGTGATAGTTCGCTTGCATGAGTAAGACCTTACCCATGCCTAATCCAAGTGCCCGACGCACCACCCGAATGCTCGTGTGTCTTCAGACGTGTTCAGGAAACCGAAGACACCGAACGGTCCTAAGCATACTTGGCCACCTCCTATGGTTAGATTGAGTATGCTTAGGAACGCCCGAGACCTTATCAAGGATGTCCTAGACATGCTTAAGGATACCTGAGCTTCACTCATCGAAGGCCCAAAACAGATAGTGGAAGACAACACAGAACGACCCAAGACTAAGCTAGCCCGTCGTGCCTAGTGCCCAATGCCTAGCTGAGGTACCCGAGACCAACGGAAGGTGCTAGAGCCATGCGCCAAACCAGCATACTGTGCCCGTGCCATGCGCCTAGCGACTAGCCAGTGCTGTACCGAATGACTAGCCAGTGACGAGTTGTCGGCCAGTCTGCGACCAGAACCATCAGTCCCTCCGTTTTCTTGTGTAAATATGTAGATAGGCTTTTGTTGTATTTTTGTAAATTTTCTAAGGCCTTAAAGACTATGCATGTAAATGTTCATAGTTAGATTCTTTGTAGTTAGGCCTAGAGAAAATCGGTAAACTTTTTCCACCTCCTCGAAAAATGGTATCTACTGCTGGAACTTGGAAAAAGTTTACCACGTCTATTATAGAGGCATACAAAAATGAGATCGGGTAGAAGCAAACGAAGTTGGTTGAAAATATTGGTGTTCTCTCTCACCAATACTTGTTGTAAATACTTTGTACTTACTTTCAATTTAATGAAATAACTTCTTTCATGTAATTGGGTGCCGGTGAACTTTTGTTTTTTTGTCGTTTTCAAATCGTTCATTACCATTTTCAATTGTTTTCATTGTGATCCACTTCGAAACAATTCAAGCTCATTTTTAAGTGTCTGAATGAGTTCAAAAGAGATCAGTGTGATGTTAGCTCAGGCCTAGCTAAGTCACAGGCACCACGGTTAGTCAGTTGTGGGAAAAATGACCCGTGATAGTACCAATGACCCTATAGTTTCCATCATGAATTTCTATTAGAGATTATATTTATTTTCATGTCATTCTACGCATAACCCCCTATAGCATGGATTTTCAAAAGAATTAAGGTCTAATATAGGAATTGTAATTAATGCCTAGGATATATATTGGTATCGCCTAGCCTATATTAGAGGTATTAACAATAGATAATCCATAGGTAATATGAGTAGTGGCCATCCTATCGACGAAACTATTTTTATATCATTACCTATTAAGAAATTTTAAGTAGTAATGGTTATACACTTAACTTAGAAAATTGATAACCTTCTTAAAAGCCATGTCAATTCTTCTAAGAGCCAAACTTTTCATATTATTGATAATGGTTTTAGTGGGTTAACCATGTTATAGATATAATATGATGTTTATATGTGCATTTTTATATGTTTTCACGATTCAAACAAATTTATTAAATGAATGTTTTTTCTTTACAATCAATAGAAATGTTTAGTTTCAGTCTACTATCTATTATTTTTAAGGAAAATAAGTTATCTAAATTGAATTATACGGATTAGAAAAGGAATTTGAACATAGTACTCAGTGCTAAGAAGTACAAGTATGTTCTATAGACCTCTATTTTGAAATTCAAGAGGATTCTATTGACTAAGATCGTGAGATTGGGAGGACATGGAAGAAAGCTGATAATGTTAGTGTTGTACTCTAGAGACAATCACTTGTACCATGTATATTGCATAATAATTAATAAGAGGCATTCTTTATCTTTTAGTTTGATTATTATATCTTAATATAGGTATAAACTGTTTGATAAAGACCCTAGTACAACACAGTATTAAGAAGATCATGATGTGAGATTTCCACTACAGTATGTAGTTTTTGTGCTTGAATAATTCCTAGTCATAGTATTAATGAGACGGGACATTATTAATACGCCAAAACTAGCACATGTTATATCCCTTTATTAGATCAAGCGGTGATTTTCATAACCGTAAGTATTGTGACACTCAGGATTAATATGTGGATGCTTGTTATATGAACAAGTTCATTAGATGACCTAGCTATGAGATAATCACTTGGATAAGCTATTGAGTGTCAGTGATAGAATCTCAATATATCAAGTGTGTAAATATCTTTAGATTTGAGATCTTCAAGGTACTTGGTTTGCTGAGCATTGTACTTTGATTCTAATCTTTGGAGCCAGATTGAGGTATGCCTATGGGATGGATATTGGGTACAATGTGAGGTAGAAAGTGGTGAAGAGGATCGATAAAGGATTTACAACTCCTAATAGTAGGAGAGTATATCTCAGGGCCACTTGTAGAAATCATTACTCATGAAATCCTTAGCTAAGATGACTATGTGTTGGAAATAGTTCCAAATTTGATATATTTCTTGAGTAAGTACTAAAATATTCGGGCCATAATTAATAATATTCTGGATAGAGTTGACACTAATTCCATACTTTAGACCAAATAATATATAGTAAGGTGAAAAGAGTTTATTGCACTAGTTATTTGCTATTGAAAGGTTCACGTCAAACCACTTGACTTTCTAGACTTTTGGGTGATCAAGAATCATTGCTAGATGTCACTCTTGATCTATTAAATATGAATTTATTAATTAGAGAATTAATAAATTAATCCTATATTTTATTTAGAATTATTAATTCTAAAGTTGTTAGAATTAATTCATATTATGCTACTAATAAGACCAGGAAATCTAATGTGTCACACACAATAAGGATTCGAATGTTCAATATATATTATTTGATAATATTGTGGGGTTAATTGAGAAAAAAAATATTTATAGGTGAATTATAAGTTTGTTATAATTCATGGGGTTTGCTTACAATTATATAAACTTTAAGGGCCCAATTGTAGACATTGGATCTTGGATGACTTAATTACAATTAACACAAATCCTAAAAACTATAAATATGGGGATTGTTCCTTTGTGTAGACGTTGGAAAACAGAGCAAGAGAGGTGGACGTTCCTTCTCTTTCTTAATCCTTATTCTTCTCCAATTAAACCTAGTCGGTCCTTTTCTATTAGCATAGTTTTGAGCTGGTTTTGTGGGAAATTCTACCTTATGTACATTACTGCTAGAGATAATCCTACTCTTGGATTGTAGTGGCGCTTGGTGGAGGATCAAAAGCAGAGGAATTGGTGCTTTGGTTGGTGCAAGAAAATTTTGTTTTCTGCTACAGAAGGTAATCTCCGTTTCCTTCCTCTATTCCCGTTTTAATTCCAAACACATGATCCTTAGGTTTGGATTTCATAGTTATTTTCGCTGCCTTCTTATTTGATAAGCATGATGAAATCCCAATAGTGGTATCAAAGCCTTCATGTTTGTGTTTTAATGGGTTTTTAATCGCTTTGAAATCGTTTTTGAGTATGTAACTGTATGATCATGGTGATTATGTCTACTACTTTGTATGGCGTGCCTGGGTTTTCTGGTTTGAAGAGTCTCTGGGTCATTAAAAAATGGTTGGGAAGTTGTTTCCAAGTGGGTCTGTTTTGGCGTTAGATTTTTCTGCAATCATGCTTTTGATTCAACAATTTGGATTGTTGTTTAAATTGTGATGTAGATTACAGTTGGTTGTTAATATTGATTAACAATGCTTGATATCAAAATTATTTTGAACGGTCAGAAAATCTCGTTGCGGTTCATGCAAAATTCGTAGAAAATTCGGGAAAGAAGATGAACAGTGGCATTTTTCCACCTCTAGAGCATACCTAGTGCCGAGTACATTTTGTTACGCCCCGTGTCCGCAGACCCAGGAGTGCGACTATAGGCTTGGCAACACCCACAGTCAACTATTTGGCTGCTGTCCTCACTAGGCCAAAATGGATATCCCAAGTTGACAATGGATATTTAGTCCCATTCTTATATATCATTCACACTTCTCATCCAAATCCCATGTGGGATTGGGGTATCACATTCACCCCTCCTTTAGGCCCAAGCGTCCTCGCTGGGTCTATACTTTAAAGGCCAAATCTAGGACCAACCAGGCGGCATAGGATTCTAGAGGTGGCTCCCACCGCGCACGGTGTAGCACTTTGTTCCCATACCGGGGGCTAGTAACCTGGCTCTGATATAAAATGTCACGCCACGTGCCCGCGGACCCGGGAGCGCGAATATGGGCTTGACATCACCCACGGTCAACTATTTGGCTACCGTCCTCGCTGGGCCAAAATAGATACCCAAGTTAACAATGGATACTTAGACCCATTCTTATATACCATTCACACTTCTCATCCCAATCCCATGTGAGATCGGGGTATCACATTGATGTGAAACCCCAACTAAAACCAACTCTAGAGTAAGGGGGGGTAGGGATACATATCATATTTTCTTGCATGAATAAATATATATATTTGAATTATTTTATGTGCTTTAGAATTATAATTTATAGTCTAGAAGGCTTAGTTGTGCTTATTGAGTAGGAAGGGTAAAATGGTAATTTTTCTTGAGGTCAAATAGGGAGATAGCTTGAGGATTAATAGGAAAAATATTTAGGAGAAAAAAATAAGAACAAGAGTTATTGTGGTTTAGTGGTTAGAGCTTTGGAATTAATCTCTAAGGTCTTGAGTTTAAATCCGACCAATTAAGTTTTATCATGATTAAATTTTATTTTATATAAGGTGGATATTTTCGGCCATTGCATGCCATAAGAAGAAGTAGGAGTGTTGTCCTAGGGGAGACATGAATGGAATGTCTTAATCATATTCTTATGTCCTACAAAAATTCTTAAGGGATACATGCCCTTTTGTTCCCTAACTTACCTTAAATTCTTCACCCATTAAGCTTGTTCAATTATCCAAATCCATATTTTAATTCCAAAAAATTCAGCAAGGTTATTGATCTTGGAATTTTGAAAATGGCCCTTAGAGGATAGAGTTTTGACTGAAAATGGGGAAGGAGTTAAGGAAGGTTCCCAAGAGAACTAATCTCCATAGTTAAACCTTCAAACTCCACTCCATAAGTGTTCATCTTCTTCATGGTAGCAATCTGGAAATTTTCCAGCTTATTGGTCAGTTCAGCTTTCGAAAACTTCAGCCATTTTTCTCACTCAAATGCTACCAAAAAAATAGTCAATTTGTTCAGCTTGAAAACTAAAATCCTTTGCCAAAATTTGGACTGCACAAAAGCTGTGCAAACTAGAAAAAATTCCTGGACAGTTTCACAGCATGGCAGGCCAAAAACTAAGCTATTTCTTCTACCTTTCAAACCAGTAATTTAACTCTGTCTTTCCTCCATAAAGAAGGCTAAAAACTAGATTTAAATAACCCTCCAATACCTCTCCAAATTCTCTGTAAGTCGACTGGAACATTGTAGAAAAAACTGCACAAAAATTCTAGCAAACCAAGAAAAATTCCAGCCTTGCTCCCACTTCATGCCTTGTCTGAAAATCACTTCAACTTTATGCGAAATCAACCTTAGTCAAGCATGAACTGAACTTCATCACCTTCCCCCACTGACTTGCACGATGAACACCATAGCCATACCTTAAATTCCTCATTCAATTGCTCCAATCAAGCTTCCAATTAAAGTTCAAAATTCCAGCAAATTACTCCATGAAAACTTCCATGGATTAAGCTTCAAACAACCAGAGATTCTCACACCATTACATTCAGAATTTCAGCCACCCTATGCCTCCTTCGAACCTCATTCACTTCAACAAAAACCACAGCAAACCAGTCGGCCATTACAGCTCCAAAGAACCTCCTTCAATCAAACCACTCGACCATATCTTCTACCTTAATTCACTGCATGAATCACTCCTTTTGAAATTCAAATGAGCATATTTCCCTCTTCCCCCTAATCTGAAAATTCAATCACAAGAGTTCTTCTAACCATTCGGTCAACACCTTTCAGCAATTTTCGTCTAGCTGTCTCCATTCTCTCTATTTCTCTAAGAACACCAAGAACACACACCACCATTCTCCAAGTCTAAGACCATTGCAAACACCTCCAATCCCTTCCAAAAACTCCAGATCATGTCTACTCACCCTCTAGAGTCCATTTCTATATTTTATAATATCAAACATTGAAAACAAAATTTTGCTATCGGATAAAAAACTAGAACTTTTCTTGAAGGTTCAAGAACTCTCTCAAGGTAACCAAGAACGATTTTGATCATCTTCTTTCCTGCAATCATTAAACATGATATACTAATACTCTCTCTCTCTCTCGGCCGAAATGGTTATTTCAACCATGGCTGCTCTTCTTCTTCTTGCACGGACAAATCAAGCCTCCTACGCGTGTGGATCTCCTTGGATCTTCGACAAGATTGTCATCAACCAAGTATTCATCTTTGACTCTCTTCTCAATTCTAAAATCATGTCTCTTAGATGTTGTTTGAAAAGGATAGAATATGATTGGGGATGGAGTATGTGTTTGTATCAAGGAGTTGAGATCGGAGCATGAGGATGTTTTGTCATGGTTGAGTTTTATGATATTTTGTAGTTTGTTGCATGCTCTTCATGTCGTGAGTAAGTATGGATGATTAAGAATGATAGATATTATGTCACCTTTGGTGAATAGGGTTTTATGTTCTTGTATTCTTGTTGAAGCCATGTATATGATTATGCTTGGTAGAGATTTAGCCTTGTGATAGTAGGTTTAGATTTAAGCTTTTATTCATGAATGGATTGGTTTGTTGATTGATGTTAGATTTTATGTTCATGATTATTGGTAGCAATAGGAGAATTATGATCATGACCTTGTTGATCCTAAGCTATCTTAATTGACCAACTTTATTACGTTAATAAAAAAAATAAATACTATATTTTCCTCCAATAATTTTGAAAACCCTATGAAGCTTTAGAATTGGATTATTAAATGAAATAGTGATATTTTAACCAAATAAATGATATCTTCTATTAAAAATAATATATATATATATATTATATATAATAATGATATTAAATAAGGCCTTTTATATAAATAATCATAATAGGCAAAATATTAATCTTGTAGGTCATATATTCGTAAATTCTATTAAAAATTTATTTATTCCCCTTTGATAAAAAATTTTAATAAAATTTACTATTAACTTTATTTACTAATTATTTTCTATCTATTAATTATTAATTAAGAGATTAGTAATAATTTATTATTTTTAATAATATCATCTAAGACTTAGGACCCTTCATCAAATAAGCCCTAGTTTATTTAATAATAACAAAGATTTATATTTAAGCCTATAACTTATTATCCCTAGTTATTTTATCATCAAGCTAGATTTATTTTGTAAAACCCTTTATCATTTAACTTTAAAGCTTAGGACATTAGGGTCATGATTGTAATAAGTTAAACTAGGATTATTTATGGAAGGGGATATAGCTTGAGTTTAACCATATGGCTTGTGTTTACCCCAGGCGGGGTTACGTCAGCTTTGGAAGATCTTTGAATTAGCTCAAGCAAAGGATCAGGTAAGCTCCTGCATAAAACTTATTTGATGACAAAAGGTTACTACGGCAAGCCAAACGCGAAGTGTGTGGACATTCAATTTTGTAAAGGCAATTAAGAATTGTTTCCTTTCTTTTTTCAGTCAAACAAATTATTTGAAAATCAAAGAGCAGTTTTGCTCAAAAACCAAACTCCTTCTAAAACCAACTTTGACATGAATTTTAGAAACTCTTAATTGCCATTTCCAAATAAAGCAATGTTTTATCAATTTTCTCCCAAGTGGGACAATCAACGTTGAGTACTCAATAAGGGTAGGCTAGTAGTAATAGTTTTGAAGAGCAAGAGCGTGTCTTCTGGTAGGAGGCCACCTCTAGAAGATGAACTCAACTTGGAGAAGCTACAGTACTTCTTAGTCATGTCAGTCTGAGCTAGCAAGTTTCAATCATATGGACTGTGTGTTTCTTGAATGGACAATCGGTTTGTTTGGGTGTAGAAAAGGAGGAGAATCTTACCCGGTAGGCCGTACACCTACCTTTTGTCAGTCTGCACAAAGTGTGACATTCTGACCATTATATGGTCATGTGGCCCAACATGTGGTAACCCATGGCTACCTATTTGAGTGGTTGTATTTATTGCGCACTTGTATGGTTTTAAAAGAGGAAAACACCACTCTTTATTTTAATCTTATTTATTGCTTGCCAGTTCTCTCTCTCTCTCTTATGCAATTTTTACAACCTGCATTCATGAACTATTTTACCTGAGCACTCAAAGCACACGTGGGCTTACTGAGATTTTTATCTCATCACCTTTATGCCATGTTTTTAGGTTGGTCCTGCTGTGGAAATGAGTAGCTAGTTTGTTGCCTACTTTGAAGACATTGTGTTATTTAGTTTATGTATTGTTTTGAGAGATGATTGTAAACAATTTATTTTGGAGTTGTTCTTGAATTTTGGGTTGTAATAAGTTTAAATTTCAAGGTATTGTTTTATCTTCATTGGTGTGACCTAGTTATAAAGACTCTTTGTCCTTTGGACGGGGCGACATCCCTGGCCCTGGCGGGCCTAGGTAGTGCGGTGTTACACATTCGACCCACCGGCATTAGGTACACTCTATTCTTCCCCTATGCATGCCTCTAGAGCAAACCTGGCACCGGGTACCTTCTTCTCATCTGACGCCGATGCACTCTATCCTAGCACTGTTCTATAAAAAGAATAATAAGTTTTTTTTTATTATTTCTAATTTTGAGAATATGATCTAATAATGATTAGAATTAATTTGAAACCCATGATTTTGGATAAAAATATTTTCAAAATTACATGTACGACCCATAATTTTCTAAAATTTTGATTTTGGCCCAAAACTTTCTAAAGTTTGATTTTAGACCCAGATTTCTCCAAAATACTAATTTTGGATGTACATGCATTGGATGTTTTATAATGTATTTTAAGCACATTTTATTGGCATGGTGGATGGTTATGGACTAAAACCAAACTTATCTGTTCATGCATCTTTATCGCTTTATTTTAATTAAATAGGGCCTGCGCATCCTGCCTTATCTCAAATTCTTGTGTAATTCTCTTCTCATCTAGTTTCCCTCGAATGTAACTCGATATTTCTTCATTTAGAAAATTATGTAATTAGTTTATATAGGTTAGATTGAGGTAGAATTTTATTTACAAGATTTTGAAGACGGCAATCTAAACGAAGCAAGATGGTAAGACATTCTACTTAAATCATGCATGAACACATAGGGTTGACCATATTAATTTGCTTGATGGCTCGAGAAAATTAATTTAGAGAGTCCATAACCAAGCCATGTAATTGTTTATTACCATGTTTATCAATTTATGCTACTTATTGATAAATTGTATGCATGTCAAACAATGAGATAACTAAAAGGAATAAATCCCTCAAATAATATTAAATCTAATGCATTCCATTAATATAGTAAGAACGAAAACTCTTCTTCGATACCAGGTTGTTGGGCATACCCAAGCCTACTTGACATTAAGTATATTCAAGCCATGGAATTTAAGGAATTTGGCTATGGCTTGTTGGGCTAACCAAGGTCATTCTTAAGGAATTTGAATACTGGTCCACTAGGAAAGCTTCAACGGACTTTCCTGAGTCAATAGTGAGGGCTATTTATTTGAGTAAAATAGTATAACAAAAATGTGTTTAATTAAAGACCTAATTACTTGCATATCATGAGCATATACATGTTCTAATTACTCTATCTTTACATATAGGTCACTTGCATCATGTCAACAAACCTAAACCTATGTAGCATCTTCGAAACAAATAAGCTCACCGAATCAAACTATTTGGATTGGTATAGAAACTTGAGAATTGTTCTGAAGTCGAAAAAGTTGCTCTACGTGCTACATGCTCTTATTCTGCCACCTCCAGCCTAAGATGCTCCTGCTGATGAGTATGCTGTCCAAAAGAAGCACAAGGAGGACAGTGACATTGTACCATGTATTATGCTAGCGTCAATGACTCCTGAGATACAAAAACAACATGAGCATATGGATGCTCAAATCATTATCTTCCATCTTAAAGAGCTATTTGATAAACAAGCTAGAACTGAGAGATATGAGATCTCTAAGTAACTGTTCCGTTCTAAGATGATTGAGGGTGCTTCAGTGACCACTCATGGGCTGCAAATATTGCGCTATATTGAAAAGCTTGGGTCTCTTGGTTTCGTAATAGATCATGATTTAAGTGTTAACTTAATTCTACAACATTACTAATTAGTTTTTCACAATTTATGATTAACTGTCACATGAACAATATTGAGACCTCCATACCTGAGCTTATTAATCTATTTAAGACTGCTAAATTATCCATGAAGAAGGGTGATAAGGCGATCTTGCTAGTAGGTTCTTCGTCTTCTAAGAAGAAAGTTCCCAAGAAGAATAAGAAAAATCCTATCAAGCTCAATGGAGGAGTGAAGAAGAAGGAAGAAGCCACTAAAGGCCCATGTCATCATTGTGGCAAGATGGGCCATTGGAGGCGCAACTGTAAAGCCTACTTGGAAACCGTAAAGGAAAAGAATGAGAAGGAGAAGCTTACAAGCACTTCTACTTCTCCTCCTGGTATGTTTATGATTGCGATTAATACTACCTTTACTAATGAGATATGGGTATTGGATACCGGTTGTGGATATCATTTATATAATAATTTGTAGGGACTAAAAGGAAGTATGTAACACCCCACTACCTATGCCCTATTAGGGCTGGGGATGTCGCCCCGTTTATAGGATAAGGGGTCTTTATAACGAGGATACATAAAATAAAATAAAAAAATACTTCAAAATTTAACTTATTACAATCTAGCAATACATGAACAAATTCAAAAAATAAATATCTGTTACTGTCTCTCAAAGCAATACATAGGAAAAATAGCAGAGAGTCTTTAAGACATAGGCAATAATCTAGCTAATGACCTTTACAGTAGGATCAACTTAAAAACATAGTATAAAAGGTGGTGAGATAAAAATCTCAATAAGCCCGTGTGTGCTTTGGGTGTTTCAGGTAAAACAGTTCATGTATGCAAGTTGTAAATATTTCATAAAAAAAAGTGCTGGCAAGTATTAAATATATGTTATAAATGAAAAGGTGTTTTGCTTTCCAAAATGTACATGTGTACAATAAATACAACCACTCAAAAGAGGTTGCCATGGCACCACACATTGGGCTCCATGACAATATCATGATCAGAATGCCACACGTTAAGCATACTAACACAAGGTAGGTGTACGGCCTACCGAGTAAGATACTTTTCCATCTCTGCACCTAAACTTACCAGTTGTCCATTTCAGATTCACACAGTCCACTTGATTGAATTTGCTAGCTTAGATCGGTATGACCTACCGAACTGGCATCCTATCCGGGAAGGACTCACCCCTCAGAGGTAGCCACCTACTGAGAGACTTACCCTAACCCTTCAAAGATTAGTCCTAGTAGTCTACCCTTATTGAGTACTCAATATTATTTGTCCCACTTAGGAGAAAAAGGGATCATACAATGATTTACTTGAAAATAGCAATTAAGGTTTCTAAAATTCTTGTCAAAGTTTGGATTTTAGAAAGAGTTTAGCTTTTTTATGTAAAACTGCTTGTTTAAGCTCAAAATGGTTGCTTGACTGAAATAAAAGGAAAATTGTCCTTAATTGCCTTTACAGAACAAATGTTCATACACATTGAGTTTGGCTTGCCATATTAACTTTGGTCTTCAAATGACTTCATGCAGGACATTACTTGATCCTTTGCTCTTCTTGAACTCAAAAATCCTCCAAGGTCAACCTAACCCCTCCTGGGGTAAACACAAGGCATAAGATACCATTCGGACCATATCTTCCTTACACAAACACTACTAGAAAAATGCAATTTACCAACTAAATATTACCAACTGACCACGTCGGTCGGTACTTACCAACTAATTACCGACCGATTACCAACCGAAATGAAAATTGGAAAAATCTAAAACTTTTCCAACCACTTACCAACAAACATAATCGGTTGGTAAATAGTTAGTTGGTAATCGGTTGGTAATTTGGCGGGAAAATATATACCAATCGAATACCAACTGATAACACCTCGGTCGGTACATTATCAGTTGGTAATTTAATGGAAAAAATTTTACCAACTGATTACCAACCGAAATATATCAGTTGAAAATATATTCAGTTGGTAATTAGTTGGTAATTTGGCGGGAAAATATTTACCAACTGATTACCAATCGATGACAATCGGTTGATAATATATTCAATTGGTAATCGGTAGATATTTTAATTTAAAAATTTTATCGACCGATTACTAACCGAAACGTATCGGTTGGTAATATATTAGTTGGTAATCGGTTGGTATTTTTATTTAAAAATTTTACCGACCAATTACTAACTGAAATATATCGGTTGGTAATATATATTTAGATGGTAATCAGTTGGAATTTTAATTTTAAAGTTTAC
Source organism: Voacanga thouarsii (assembly GCA_026120185.1). Taxonomy (NCBI): domain Eukaryota; kingdom Viridiplantae; phylum Streptophyta; class Magnoliopsida; order Gentianales; family Apocynaceae; genus Voacanga; species Voacanga thouarsii. Next base: position 5,465,746 of record JANUWF010001392.1, read on the forward strand.
CAATCGATTATTAACCGAAATGTATCAGTTGGTAATATATTTAGTTGGTAATCTGTTAGTATTTTTGTTGGTAATTTAATTTAAAAATTTTATCGATCGATTACTAACCGAAATGTATCAGTTGGTACTATATTCAGTTAGTAATTGATTAATCTTTTAATTTAAAAATTTTACCGACCGATTACTAACTGAAATGTTTTGGTTGGTAAATCTAGTTAGTTGGTAATCGGTTAGTACTTTAATTTAAAAATTTTACAGATCGATTACTAACTGAAATGAATCAGTTGGTAATATATTTAGTTGATATTTTAATTTTAATTTTTTTAAAAAAAAATTAAAAAAATTAAAATATGCCACATGGCATTTGGTTTGCCATGTGGCGCCATACTGGAAAATCCAGCCTTTCTTGCAGCCACTAGGAGTCGAACCTGGGTCTCCATCATGGAGGCGCAGTATTCCAACCACTCTGCTATGTCATTGTTTGTTCAAATTGACATCATGTATTATATTTATTTATTTCTTGCAAAATATTACAATTATATGAAATACACTTTTAAAACTTGTAAATTTTGATTTAAATAAATAAATAAAGTAAATTTTTTTATCACTTTTGCTTTTTTAATTTTTTTAATTTTTAATTTGCTTCTATTTATCAGAGTATATAATTATTTTATACATATATTCCTAAATGATATAAATTTTATTTTTGAATTAATAATAAATGTAAGCAATTTTTTCATGCCTTTACTTATACAACAAATTTCTTAGTTCTAAATTTTTTTAATATAATAAATACTTTTGAATTTAGAAGACTCAGTTCATAATTTTTTAATCATGTAAATATTCATAACTAAATAGACATTAAAAAATTTATCAATTAGGTGTTTTAAATTTAACAATCAAAAAATTATATTATATTTGTACACATAATTTTATTAATAGGTATAATTGTTATTTTTTTTTATCATAATGTAAAAGTTGTTACTTTTATTTGTGTGACAATATAAATACGTAGGCATCATGTATATGTGTAGGATGTGTTTCCATCATATTTATATTTTTGTATATACATGCACATATATAAATAGTAATTACTGTAAGTCATACAAAATTAAATAAGAACAATCTTTATTAATGCACATAAATTGTCAATATATTCGTAAATTTGATTCTTTTATTTTATATTCAAATTGATAAACTTTTATATTTATATCATATACAACAAATATTATAAAAATAAAAAATTTTCAGTATAAAAAATATAAATACTTAGTAAAGTTACTATTTTTATCCCATACTTTTAATTACTATGTCATATTTTGTCTTTCTGTATACATGACATATATAAATTATAATTACTATATACAAAATTTATAAATTTTCAAGTTATATGTGAATGTATATTGAGACTTAAGGTCATATATTAGTTCATTATTAATGCATTTAGTCATTACTTGAATTCCTATATTTTTTTAACTTAGTTCATTTGGATAATTATATTTAAATCCCTAAAGTTTCTAAAAAAGAAACCCTTATGACCATAAATTTTTTTAAGCACAACCTATTTTAAATATCTTCTGAAAAATAACGAGCCAAGTGTAAAAATAAATAAATAAACTTTTAAAATAATTATTTCAAATTTTATATTGTTTTAACTTAGTTTATTTAGATAATTATATTTAAGTCCCTAAAGTTTTCAAAAGAAACCGTTATGACCATAAGTTTTCTCTCAAGTTGATTTCCTCCTGCCCCAATACCAACGAGTCAACGATATTCTCTCTTCTCACTCTCCCCTTGCTCAAACCCATCCCTTTCGTCAACAACCCTTCTTCCTCTTTTGCTATTTCCCACGCCACCGCCGCCCTTTTCCTTATTCTCGTCAGGTAGAAAGAAAAGACACAGTTAAGAAAACAGAAGATATGGATTTGGAAATTCTCTTCTTTGTTTTAGGATTCTGAGTTACTGAGTATTGAATAAATATGGATTCAAAAGACTCCAAATAGGGCTGTCAATGGGCCGAGTATACCCGGACCCGGACCTGTACCGGACTCGTTTTATAACGGGTCTAGTACACTTTTTTTCCTACCCGACCTGGACCCGAACCATTTACTCGTTTACTAGATATAAATAGGTCCGGGTATGGAACTATATTACCCATACCCGATTACCCGTTTAATAAATTATATTATATATATTATATAAAATATAAAATATATATTATATTATATATAAAATATATATTATATGTTATATTATATATATATAATATAATACATATAATATAATATATAAATATATATAATATATAAATATTATATAAATATTATATTTTATATTATATATATATATAATATTGATATATTTTAAGGGTTTTTTTTTTCCTCTTACCCTAACTCACCCTATTTCATCTATAGCTGCCGCCGTCTTCCTCTTCTCTTCAGTCCGCACTATCTTCCTCCTCTCCATTCATCCTTAACCTCATCTCATCTATAGCACTATCACCACCGAGTAGTCGTTGCCGCCACCGCTGACCCACGCGGCCCACGCCCACAGCAACACACGCACCGAGCCAGCTGCATCTGATCTGAGGTTAGTACCACCGAGCAATGTTTGATTTTTCGTTCACTGCTTTCTCTCTTCTCGTTGCTTTCTAGAACCCGGCGATTGTTTCTCTATTGGTCCTTGATCTGTGTGACTTCTATCACAGCTTGTTACAGATTGTTTGCTTTGTCTTCTGTCGTCAATAGGGTCCCTCTGTTTTCTCACCCCACCTTCAAAATATGCTCTCAAACAAAATGGAACTATCACAAGAAAAGTTTCAACAGTAACAATCATAGCCGTAGGAAAAATATTACTAATGCAATTGTAGGGGAATAGATAGGTGGCAATAAATATACATAGATATAGAAAGATCTGAAGGAAGAATCATGAGAAGGGCATAACAAAAAAAAAAAGCCCATTAAAATTAAAAGGACCCAGTTTCCATGTCAGCCGCCGAAACTGTACAGAAAGAGCACAGAACTGAGAGAGGAAGGCTCTGAACATAGCTAGAGATGTAAAAAGAGAAGTGAACAAAAGAGGTTGAAGAAGGTTTTAAAGTCTTCTTATCAGGCTTAAGGAAGCATTTTCCATTGCAATTGAATATCATCGGGACTTGAAACTGCAGACACTGTTCAATGTGCATCCGTTTCTTTCTTTCAAGTTTTTGCGTTCCCTTTCTTGTTTAATTCCCAGGGTTTCAGATTTAAAAGGAAAAGGAAAACCATTGTCAGCAAATAGCTCTTTTTTCTCTGTATTTTTTTGATTTCATAATTGGTGATACTCCTCATCTCTTGGCATATTTATTAGTAAATCCTCTGGGTTGCATTGAAATTTTGCCAGTTTGACACTTCTTCTGCAGACATTTTACATCATTAACAACGATTTTATTTCTATATTTTCCAAAAAGGATAAACAAAAGTGCTCCATCTCTAGTGTTGCTTGGTGTTGCATTTGATACTCCATCTACCTGCTTTATCTTCTATTCGTTGATTTGATGTCGCATTTTATACTCTAACTATCTACAATTCTCTGAGTTTATTTGATCTTTTTGCTATCAACAGATAGGTGCTTCGTTCAAACCATTGAAGAGTCATTTCTTGGTTGTGAGAGGATTTCTCAAGGCTAAAAAATTCAATTCGAACGAAAAGGTTTGTTCTCTCAAGCCTGGTTTCCATTTAGATTTTGTTTGTTTCTTCCATGGTTATCTTGTTCCTCTTCTTTTGATTTCTTCATGTATTACATAGCTAAGATTTACTGATTATTTCCCTATGTGTTCACCGTTTTAGACTAAAATGTATGTTTCAACACTAGTTTGACATAATTAATGACCAATCTAGAAACTAGTTCTTCTAGTTATGTCATTGCTTGGATAGTTTTTTGTTTGTGTTGACTTGACTGGGTGGTAAAATGGCTGGACACAAAAATTGGCACTTGTATTTGTGTAAACACAAAGGACTTTGATGTTTGTTTTATTATATTATGGACTTATTTGTTTGGATAAGTGGCTGATTGTACTTATACTTGACAATGCATACATGTTCAATCTGCAATTAATACTCCATCTAAGGGCAAGATCTGTTGCTTTATCGAGGGGGATGAGTAAGTGGTTTCTCTTTTTTGGTACTGCATATTCTTTTCATACAACGATTATGCAATCTGCATATTTTTTTTCTTTTGATATGAATTTTGTTAGAGAAACTTGCAATGTAAGACTTGGACTTTGCACTGCAGGGGTTTAAGCTTAATGGTTTAAAAAGGACATTGTCCTTAGGATCTTTTGACATGAATTGTGTGCTAAGTATATCGGGCGTCTATATAAACATGATTGGGCAACCATTCGGTGTTTTGCGACGATGGTTTACCATCATTAGCCCACGTATGATGCACAATGTCATGAAAGTATTAACAGATTTGTACATAATCCAAAGCGAAAAAAAACTTAAGTAATGTTCTAAATCAATAAAAAAAATACTAAAATCAGATGCAAAACCAAATTGCTGTTTTCTATCTCTATTATGTTATAGATTGTCTATTAGAGATGAGGAATTTTCAATTTTGCATATATTTTTTCACTGAATTCTTTTGATATGAATTTTGTTAGAGAAACTTGCAATGTAAGACTTGGACTTTGCACTGCAGGGGTTTAAGCTTAATGGTTTAAAAAGGACATTGTCCTTAGGATCTTTTGACATGAATTGTGTGCTAAGTATATCAGGCGTCTATATAAACATGATTGGGCAACCATTCGGTGTTTTGCGACGATGGTTTACTATCATTAGCCTACGTATGATGCACAATGTCATGAAAGTATTAACAGATTTGTACAGAATCCAAAGCGAAAAAAAAACTTAAGTAATGTGCTAAATCAATAAAAAATATTAAAATCAGATGCAAAACCAAATTGCTGTTTTCTATCTCTATTATGTTATAGATTGTCTATTAGAGATGAGGAATTTTCAATTTTGCATATATTTTTTCATTGAATTCTTTTGATATGAATTTTGTTAGAGAAACTTGCAATGTAAGACTTGGACTTTGCACTGCAGGGGTTTAAGCTTAATGGTTTAAAATGGACATTGTCCTTAGGATATTTTGATATGAATTGTGTGCTAAGTATATCGGGTGTCTATATAAACATGATTGGACAACCATTTGGTATTTTTACGACGATGGTTTACCATTAGAAGCCCACGTATGATGCACAATGTCATGAAAGCATTAACAGATTTGTACAGAATCCAAAGCGAAAAAAAACTTAAGGAATTTTGTTCAAGTTCCTTTGAGTGGTTCAAGTTTGCATTTTAGTATTTCATCTGATTATGAATTTTCTGGACAACATTGCTGATGATATAGTTGTCAATTTTTACTTCTTGAAGCCTGGTTATGTGTTTGTTTAGAAACATGAAAATTGGATATGCTATTGTGTCACCAAAGTCACCAATTTTTGTGAAGTTGCAGTTGCTTAGGATACAGGGTTGCATGTCTTAAAAGAAAAAATGATTGCCGATCATGACTTGATTGTTATGATCTAATGATCTCCTATGGCGGAAAAACAGAAGGGATCTTTTGTGGTGCTGAATATTTGATTGGTCCAGTCACTTTCGAATTGCAAATGGCAATTAGTTTGCTGTTCATAATTTGGTATCACAGAAGGAATTGACATCCATGTATATTGCTGTAGATTGTCCAAATATCATCTGGATCCATGTTTACCACCCGTTATAAAAAGCTATCTCTAAGCCTGATTTATTTTTCCCTTGCAGGTTTTGGAACTGGTTATAGCATCTCCCTTGCTAATGTATTGTCTAGTTTTATTTTAAATCTAAATATTAAACAAAAAAAATATAATTGGAGTGACATTTTAAATATCTTTGAGAGCTGAAACCTGTTTTGGTCTTAGTATTCGCCACCGTGTGAGAGCACTTTATGCTTGGAGATGAGATGGTACCCACAAGGAAAGCTCAATGAACTCTACACTTTTGACAGACAAAAATTCTTCTAATTATAGGAGAGAGGATTTGAATATATTGCAGCTTTCTTCGTTTGATCACAGGTCCATATTTTGTGAAGTTGTGGTTGTAATGCCATCTTTTGTTTCTTGTTTTCTTTGATCATTTCAACAGCAGCTATAAGCTGGTTATATGTTAACGAAAGCATGAGAGGCAGATTTACCTGAATCTAATACACTATCACATTATCATTTTTTGTTGTTATTCCTTTATATTCATGTTCATAAGGTTCTCCATTGGCTACTCTTGAGGAAACCACAGTGAACTAAAGCCATTCATGAAAAAAATGTTGTTTTGCCATGTTTCATGTTATGACTTGTTTTAGCCCTTTTTTTTTTAATTTTTTTGAAAGCTGAATTTAAAAGGTGATTCAATCACACATATCGGAGTAGTGATTGAATCAAACAAAATTTGCTGGAGTAGTGATTGGTTGAAGATTTTTGTTGGAGAAACTTGCAAAAAATAAAGCTGCAGTTCATAAGTTTCCTGTTTGTGGTTGTTGTCTATTTGTTGTTGTTAACTGAACCAATTATTTAGAGTTTACGTTAGATTTTTTTAGCTGTCTTTTGGTATGTATTCCTGTGAAGAAAAAGCAGGAAAGAGGGCTGAAACATGTTGTGTTCATGAGCTGTGAAAATGAGAAGCTGGTTATATGTTAACGAATGCATGCTGGGCATATTTATCTGAATCTAATACACAATCACATTATCATTTTTTGTTGTTATTCCTTTATATTCATGTTCATAAGGTTCTCCATTGGTTACTCTTGAGGAAACCACAGTGAACGAAATCCATTCATGAAAAAATGCTGTTTTGCCATGTTTGATGTTATGACTTGTTTTAGCCATTTTTTTTAAATTTTTTTTTTTGAAAGCTGAATTTAAAAGGTGATTCAATCACACATATCGGAGTAGTGATTGAATCAAATAAAATTTGCTGGAGTTGTGATTGGTTGAAGACTTTTGTTGGAGAAACTTGAAAAAAATAAAGCTGCAGTTCATAAGTTTCCTGTTTGTGGTTGTTGTCTGTATGTTGTTGTTAACTGAACCAATTGTTTAGAGTCTACATTAGATGTTTTTAGCTGTATTTTGGTATGTATTCCTGTGAAGAAAAAGCAGGAAAGAGGGCTGAAACATGTTGTGTTCATGAGGTGTGAAAATGAGAAGTTGGTTATATGTTAACAAATGCATGCTGGGCAGATTTATCTGAATCTAATACACTATCACATTATCATTTTTTGTTGTTATTCCTTTATATTCATGTTCATAAGGTTCTCCATTGGTTACTCTTGAAGAAACCACAGTGAACGAAAGCCATTCATGAAAAAAATGTTGTTTTGCCATGTTTCATGTTATGACTTGTTTTAGCCCTTTTTTTAAATTTTTTTTGAAAGCTGAATTTAAAAGGTGATTCAATCACACATATCAGAGTAGTGATTGAATCAAACAAAATTTACTGGAGTTTTGAGAGCTAAAAACTTTGCTGGAGTTGTGATTGGATGAAGATTTTTGTTGGAGAAACTTGCAAAAAACAAAGCTGCAGTTCATAAGTTTCCTGTTTGTGGTTGCTGTCTGTTTGTTGTTGTTCACTGAACCAATTGTTTAGAGTCTATGTTAGATGTTTTTAGCTGTCTTTTGGTATGTATTGCTGTGAAGAAAAAGCAGGAAAGAGGGCTGAAACATGTTGTGTTCATGAGGTGTGAAAATGAGAAGCTGGTTATATGTTAACGAATCCATGCTGGGCAGATTTATCTGAATCTAATGCACTATCACATTATCATTTTTTGTTGTTATTCCTTTATATTCATGTTCATAAGGTTCTCCATTGGTTACTCTTGAGGAAACCACAGTGAACGAAAGCCATTCATGAAAAAATGTTGTTTTGCCATGTTTCATGTTATGACTTGTTTTAGCCCTTTTTTTTAAATTTTTTTTGCAAGCTGAATTTAAAAGGTGATTCAATCACACATATCGGAGTAGTGATTGAATCAAACAAAATTTGCTGGAGTTGTGAGAGCTAAAAACTTTGCTGGAGTTGTGATTGGTTGAAGATTTTTGTTCGAGAAACTTGCAAAAAATAAAGCTGTAGTTCATAAGTTTCCTGTTTGTGGTTGCTGTCTATTTGTTGTATTTTACTAAACCAATTGTTTAGAGTCTACGTTAGTTGTTTTTAGCTGTCTTTTGGTATGTATTCCTGTGAAGAAAAAGCAGGAAAGAGGGCTGAAACATGTTGTGTTCATGAGGTGTGAAAATGAGAAGCTGGTTATATGTTAACGAATGCATGCTGGGCAGATTTATCTAAATCTAATACACTATCACATTATCATTTTTTGTTGTTATTCCTTTATATTCATGTTCATAAGGTTCTCCATTGGTTACTCTTGAGGAGACCACAGTGAACGAAAGCTATTCATGAAAAAAATGTTGTTTTGCCATGTTTCATGTTATGACTTGTTTTAGCCCTTTTATTTTATTTTTTTTGAAAGCTGAATTTAAAAGGTGATTCAATCACACAAATCGGAGTAGTGATTGAATCAAACAAAATTTGCTGGAGTTGTGATTGGTAGAAGATTTTTGTTGGAGAAACTCGCAAAAAACAAAGCTGCAGTTCATAAGTTTCCTGTTTGTGGTTGCTGTTTATTTGTTGTTGTTCACTGAACCAATTGTTTAGAGTCTATGTTAGATGTTTTTAGCTGTCTTTTGGTATGTATTCCTGTGAAGAAAAAGCAGGAAAGAGGGCTGAAACATGTTGTGTTCATGAGGTGTGAAAATGAGAAGCTGGTTATATGTTAACGAATGCATGCTAGGTAGATTTATCTGAATCTAATACACTATCACATTATCATTTTTTGTTGGTATTCCTTTATATTCATGTTCATAAGGTTCTCCATTGGTTACTCTTGAGGAAACCACAGTGAACGAAAGCCATTCATGAAAGAAATGTTGTTTTGCCATGTTTCATGTTATGATTGTTTTAGCCCTTTTTCTATTATTTTATTTTAAAAGCTGAATTTAAAAGGTAATTCAATCACACATATCGGAGTAGTGATTGAATAATTTGCTGGAGTTGTGAGAGCTAAAAACTTTGCTGGAGTTGTGATTGGTTGTAGATTTTTGTTGGAGAAACTTGCAAAAAGCAAAGCTGCAGTTCATAAGTTTCCTGTTTGTGGTTGCTGTCTGTTTGTTGTTGTTCACTGAACCAATTGTTTAGAGTCTATGTTAGATGTTTTTAGCTGTCTTTTGGTATGTATTGCTGTGAAGAAAAAGCAGGAAAGAGGGCTGAAACATGTTGTGTTCATGAGGTGTGAAAATAAGAAGTTGGTTATATGTTAACGAATCCATGCTGGGCAGATTTACCTGAATCTAATACACTATCACATTATCATTTTTTGCTATTATTCCTTTATATTCATGTTCATAAGGTTCTCCATTAGTTACTCTTGAGGAAACCACAGTGAACGAAAGCCATTCATGAAAAAATGCTGATTTGCCATGTTTCATGTTATGACTTGTTTTAGCCCTTTTTTTATTTTTTTTTATTTTGAAAGCTGAATTTAAAAGGTGATTCAATCACACATATCGGAGTAGTGATCAAATCAAACAAAATTTGCTGGAGTTGTGATTGGTTGAATCATTTTTGTTAGAGAAACTTGCAAAAAACAAAGCTGCAGTTCATAAGTTTCCTACTTGTGGTTGCTGGCTGTTTGTTGTTGTTCACTGAACCAATTGTTTAGAGTCTATGTTAGATGTTTTTAGCTGTCTTTTGGTATGTATTCCTGTGAAGAAAATGCAGGAAAGAGGGCTGAAACATGTTGTGTTCAGGAGGTGTGAAAATGAAATCTACAGAAATCTACTGCACACATGTCATCATCTTCTTCATCCATTTCATCGGCGCTTCCTTCGCATTTTGTGGAGACAATTGACTTTCAAAGTGCTATAAATGAGTTGGTGCAAAAGGCTGTTGACACACAGATTCAAGAAGTGTTGAGGACAAATGAGAGGTTGACAGCAGATGTTTCTTTGCTAACACAGATAGTTAAGGACTTAAGTGGATCAAATCAACCAGAAAATTAATTGGGCCTTCACTGTGTTTCTTAATTGTATTAATATTCCTTCACTGTTGTTAAACCATGGAGCTGCAGTTCATCTCCCTTTCATATTATGACAATCGTTTATGTTTAATTAAAGATGATGTTTGGTTAGGAAGTGTGGTATTTTGTGAGGGAATTTTGCTTTGAATTTGTGGAAGGATGATGTTTATATTTGTGGAAGGATGATGCTTATGTTTGTGGAAGAATGATATTTGTGTTGGATTTGACGATGTTTATCTTGGGGTTGTGGATGTGTTTTGGCTTTATTATTTTATGAATTTGGATTTCATGATGTTTGTGTTAGATTTGATGATGTTTATGTTAGGTTTGTGGATGTGTTTTGGCTTTATTATTTTATGAATTTGTCAAATGCAGGTGTTTGGTTATATGTTCAGATGAACTAGAATTCTACCAAATTAAAGAAAAATTACCAACTAAACAATCAGTTGGTAATTGAATAGAATTTTGTTGGTATTTCAATTGGTAATTGAAAATAATTCGGTTGGTAATATATTAAATACCAGTTAGTAATTTTCAAACCAACTATCTACCAACAAAAAAATTAGTTGGTAATTTACCAACAGATTTTAAATCACTAAAACAATTAGAAAATTACCAACTGAATATTTGGTTGGTAAAGAAAGAAAACTACCAACCGAAAAAAAAATTAGCAACTGAACAGTCTAGTTAGTAATTTACCAACAAAAAATTACCAACCGATTTTAAATAACTAAAATAGTTGGAAAATTACCAACTAAATGTTTAGTTGGTAAATAAATAAAACTACCAACTAAAAAAAAAAAAAAATTACCAACCGAAAGTCAGTTGGTAATTACTTACACATATATCGGTTGGTAGTAACATGTCTCGGTTGGTAAATTAATAAATTACAATCGTATTTTCAATACAAATTTACCAACTAAAAATTATAAATTTACAAACTACATTTTTGGTTGATAATTACCAACTGCATCAATCGGTTGGTAACATAGATGTTTGTTGGTAATTACCAACCGAAATAGTCAACTCATGTACCAAACTTAATGCTAAATTTCCAACCAAAAATTTTAAATTACCAACCGAGTTTTGGTTGGTAATTACCAACCAAAATAGTGAACTTAAATGCCAAACTTAATACCAAATTTTCAACCGACGATTTTACAGTACCAACCGAAATGCGGTTAGTAATTACCAACCGACTCCAAAAAATTTCAGTTGGAAAATTTACAAGCTAAGGTTTTTGCATGCGACGCCATTCGGTTGGTAATCGGTTGGTAAATCATGATTACCAACCGAATTTAGCTAATTACCAACCGATTTTGTCAGTTGGTAAATCACTTTTTTCTAGTAGTGAAATAATTCTTAGCTCAACTAGTTACACCCACAACTAACCATGACCATAACGTCTTAGGCTTTAATACTAGTTGATAAAGTATTTCATAAAATAAATCTAGCTTGATAAGTTAAAATAACCAGGGGTTCTAAAATAAATACTAATAAGCTATAGTTTCAATTAATAAATTCTGAGTATTACTGCTAATAAATAAACTAGTGTTAAATTTTGAATAATACTAAGTCCTAAATAATATTGGTAAATGGTGTTATCTAAATAGTACTATTATTAGAAATAATAAATTACCCTATAATTTTTAATTAATAATTAGTAGATAATAAATAACGAATAAAATTAATAATAAATAAATTATACTTAATTTTTAATTAATTAATAATAAATAAATTTTAATATAAATAATATTTATAGATATAGATAAAAGTTTTAGTAAGGTTAATTATTATGGTCAACATGGTTATTTGATATTAATTAATTCTAATATTTTACTTATTTTATACACACACACATATATATATACATATGTTTTTAATAAAAGATTATATTTATTTAACTAATAAAAACATTAATATTTTAATTAATATTCTATTTCCAAACCTCCCTAGCAATTTCAAATTTCATAGAGAAAATATCATAGTAATTCTAATTAAAGTTATAAAATTCGTTAATGAAAATAATTTTAGAATTAACAAAGAAAATATTTTCTATCATGATTTCGTATTGTGAGAAAAGATTCATGAGCACATTCCCTAACATCAAATAATAAACTCATCCATTCATGAACATACACTTGAATTAACACGTACTATCATTTGGTCATTCTCCTACTAAGCATAATCATCATCCATGACCTCAATGAAAAATAAGAACATACAAGCCTAATCACCATTGGTGTCACAACATCTATCATGCATAAAAACATTCATAAATCCCTCTAATCATGATGATCATACATTGATTCAAAAGGAAAATCCATAAAGCTTAATAATATATTTCAACCCTCATGTCCTAACTCCATCCCCTTCATCCACATACATATACTCAACCCCCATTCATATTCAATCTCACTATCATCATCTAAGATACATGAATTCAGAAATTTAAAAGGATGATTCAAGAAGAAATAATTGATAGATGATTGCTTGATGAAGGTTTCTTGATTAGTGAAGGTCCACGCGCTTGAGAGCCTTTTGATGTCCAAAAAAAAAAAACAGCCATGGTTGGCCATCATCATTTCAGCCGAGAGAGAGAGAGAGAGAGAGACGAAGTGCATTAGAATGGAGTATTAAAAGTTGAGTAGAAAAGAAAGAACAAGGAGGTTGCTCTTGACTTACCATTTGATGTTCTTGGGACCTTCAACAAAAAAACTGATTTTGATCCGTTTGAAAATTCTAGTTTGTGTGATTTTGTGTTATAAAGAACAGAAATGAAGACTAGGGATTGAGTATGAGTGTTCTGGAGTATTTGAGATTGATTGGAGATGTTTAGGATATGTTTAGGCTTGAAGAGGTTGAGTGTGTATTCTTGGTGTTCTTGGTGTTTTGAGAGAGTTTGAGAGAAAATGGTTTGAGAATTGCTGGAAATGCAATTGGCCGAATGGCCTTGTGCAATTAGGAGTTTCGGTTTTAGCAAGAAGGAGAGAGGAGTGATCATTTTTTTTTTTTTTTTTGAAATTCAAACGGAGGAAAATGAGGAGTTGTTTAAGGTAGAGGATTAGCTAATGGTGGTTGTTCATGGGAGTTCTCTTGCTCTTCAATGGTGTAGTTCTGATCAAGCTAGGTTTAATGCAAAGAATGGAGAGTTGTTCAGCTTATAATGTTGGCCGAAAATGGTCTCTAATGGCAGAGGAATTTTTGGTTGAATCACTTGCTACAAGAGTGTTTTGATGGAGCAAAAATTTGGAATTAGTTTGAAATTCAAATGAGTTTTGGATAGATTAATCTTAGGAGTTTTTTGAGGTGTGATCATGGAGTCCAAACACTCAAGGTTAGTGTGGGGGTCAATGGTATTCAGTCCATGGCTGAACAAGGCTGATTTTCAGAAGTTTGGATGGTGGTTTTCGGCCTTTGCCTTGAGAAACCAAACTAGAAATTTTTCTGGTTTTCAATGTTCAAGAGTACCTAGAATAGTGATGGTTTTTTATGCAGAATTTTATGCATTGTTTGGCCAATTTGTAGCTGTTTTTTTTAGGGTGTTTGAGGGTCTTTTAATGGTGATTTTCCAGCCTTCTACCTGAATAAAAATAGAGGAAGTTCTAGCTGATGTTATGACCAAAAGATGGCATCAAATCCAGCTCCCCGGCAATGAATTGCTGCAGGGAAAATTTCTGGTTTTTGGGTAGATTAAGCAGTCCGAAAATTCCCTGTTCTTCCAGCCTTGAACCTTACATGAAATGACCAATTTTCTGGTAGCAAATGGAGTAAGAATGTAGCCTAAAATTTTCAAAAACCATCTTGCACAAATTCTAGAAAATTTCCAGATTTTTCCTTTATTAAATCATGAACAAGATGAAGGTAGGATTGAAGGTCTAGCTATGGTGATTTCTTTTCTATGGAAACCCATCCTAACTCTCCTCCCTATTTTCAGTAATCCACTATCCCCAAGAGCTGATTTTTGAATTCCATTGCTAGGGGATTATCACAGATTTTTTTTTTTTTTTTGGAATTAAAAGAAGAGATTAATGGATCATGAATAATTTAAATTATGAAGTTGTTAGGACAAGGCTAGAGGAATTAAAGGAAACAAGAATTCCTCTAGAATTCTTTTTAGGACATGATCACATGATCAAGACATTATCTTCATGTCTCCCTTAAGACAACATTCCTCTCTTTAAGGAATGTAAGAAAATAAAAAATTCAAATATAGCTAAGATAATCATGCTTAAAACTTAAGTGATGGGATTTGAACTCATGACTTTAGAGATTAATTCTCAAAGCTCTAACCACTTAACCATACAAACTCTTGTTTTTATTTTCTCACCCAAATATTCTTCTTATGTAAACCTCAAGCCATCTTCCTATTTTGATCTCAAGCAAAATTACCTTTTTACCCTTCCTACCCCACAAGCATAAATAAGCCATTTAACCTATAAACCATAATTCTAAAGCACATAAAATCATTCAAAAACTTTATTTTTATGTAGAATGACATGATATGTATCCCAACCCCCTTACTTTAAGGTTGGCTTTAGGTGGGGTTTCACACAATACAAGGCTGGAAAAGGGCGATGTGGACCTACGAGCTACAAATAGTGCAAAGGTTACTGCACTAGCTGTGGGCACATATCAATTTAATCTACCTTCTAGATTAATTTTGGAACTTCAAAACTGCTATTTTGTACCATTTTTTTTGAAAAACATTATCTCAATTGCTTGTTTAGACTTATTTGGATTTTATTTAAATTTTAAGAATAAACGTTGTTCTTTTTCATTAAATGATATTCATTATGGTTCTACAACTTTGGTTAATAGTTTATATGTTCTAGACATAGATAATCCAATTCTCAATATAAGTGTAAAGAAATAAAGAAAAGATAACTCAATCTCAACTTACATATGGCATTGTCGTTTAGGCCATATAAATAAAAAATATGTGTCTAAGTTATACAAGTTGGGTGATCTGGGGTTATTTGATTATGAATTATATGACACATGCGATTCTTGTTTACTTGATAAAATGGATAAAACTCTATTTTCTGGAAAATGAGAAAGAGCTAAAGAGTTATTAGAACTAATACATACAAATGTATGTGGCCCAATGTCTATACAAGCAAGAGGAGGTTATCACTATTTTATAACCTTCATCGATGACTATTCACGATATGGGTATTTGTATTTAATGAAATACAATTCTGAAGCAATTAACAAGTTCAAAGACTTCAAGAATGAAGTAGAGAAATAATTTGGCAAGAGTATTAAAACTCTTAGATCTAATTGAGGAGGTGAATACTTAAGCCAAGAGTTTCAAAGTTATCTTAGAGATAATAGGATATTATCTTAATGGACTCCATCACATACACCTCAACATAATAGTGTATCTAACAGAATGAATCGAACCCTTCTAGAAGTGGTACGGACCATGATGGCTTTTGCAAAGTTACCAAAATCATTTTGGGAATATGCACTAGAGAGTGTTGTTTATATATTAAACAAAGTTCCGTAAAAAATGGTTGATACCACTCCTTATAAGCTAATCTTTGGTAAGAGACCAAAGTTATCTCGTTTAAGGATTTAGGGTTACCCTGCTTTTGTTAAAAGGGCAATGTCAGACAAACTTGAAAGTAAGTTTGACAAATGTTTGTTTGTTGGACATCTGAAAGAATCCTTCAGATATTACATCTATGTTCCTTTTGAAAATAAAGTTTTTGTTTCAAAACATACTATCTTCTTAAAGAAGGAGTATATGTTTAAAGAAGATAGTGGGAGCAAGCTTGAATTTAGTGAAGTTCAAGAAGAATAAACAAATATTAATCAACCGTTTGAACCTACACCTATTGATGAACCTTCTAACACACAAAAGCCTCGTAGGTTGAGTGGGATACGAGTGGCACCTGAGAGATATGATTTCTCATAATTAACCACAATGACGTATTGCTCATAGAAGAAGATGAGCCTACTACTTATAAGGACATTCTAAATAGTTCAAAATCTGACAAATGGCTTGAAGCTATGAAGTCAAAAATAGATTCTATGTATGATAATCAAGTATGGATTTTGGTTGATCCACCCGAAGGAATCAAGCCTATAGAGTGCAAATGGGTTTTCAAGAAGGAAACCAACATGGATGGTAATGTGGTTACCTATAAGGCACGTCTGGTTGCAAAAGGTTATCGACAACAGTAAGGTATGACTATAACGAAGCTTTTTCACCAGTCGCTATGCTAAAATCCATAAGAATACTCTTAGCACTTGCCGTTCATTATGACTATGAGGTTTGTTAAATGAATATGAAAATAACTTTCCTTAATGGAAACCTAATCGAGGAAGTGTATATGACACAACCTGAAGGTTACACATCCAAAGATGGCACAAAAGTATGCAAGTTGCAAAGGTCCATCTATGGACTTAAGCAAGAATCTAGGAGTTGGAACATCCATTTTGATGAGACAATTAAAGAATTTGGTTTCATTCAAAACATGGATAAACCTTATGTGTATAACAAGATTAGTGGGATTGCAGTTGTTTTCTTATTTCTTTATGTAGATGACATATTGCTAATAGGAAATGATGTTTCCTTCTTCAATCTGTAAAGATTTGATTATCCAAGATGTTCTCCATGAAAGACCTTGGAGAAGTAACCTATATTTTAAGAATAAGGATCTATAGAGATAGATCAAGAAGGTTGCCAGGTCTTTCGCAATCTACATACATAGATAAAGTGCTGAAGAGGTTCAACATGGATCAATCTAAAAAAAGATTCTTACCTATGACACATGGAGTAAGCCTTTCAAAGTCGATGTCTCCAAAGACACAAGTTGAAAGGGATCATATGAGTAGAATTTCATATACTTCGGCAATTGGGTCTATCATGTATGCTATAATATGTACTAGGCCCAATATACCATGTGTTTTTAGCATGATAAGTAGATACCAATCTGACCCTTGAGAGAGTCATTGGGCGGCTGTAAAGAATATCCTCAAGTACTTATGAAGGACTAAGGATATATTCTTAGTATATGGAGATGGTGATTTGCAAGTAAGAGGGTATACTGATGCCAGCTTTCACTCCGATAAGGACGGCTACAAATCACAATCTGGTTACGTATTTATGTTGTGTGGAAGGGCAGTGAGTTGGAAAGGTTCCAAACAAGATACTATTACCGACAATCGTCTAGAGCATGTACTAAGACGTTTTCATTTGATTAGAGATATCATTGATAAATGATATATAAAGATAGAGAGAATTCATATGGATCAGGACATAGCTGATCCACTTACTTAAGCACTTTTCCAAAAGAAACATGATAAACATGTTGAGTCATTCAGTATTTGATACATGAATACTTAGCTCTAGTGTAAGTGGGAGATTGTTAGCATTGTACCCTAAAGGCAATCACTTGTACCATGTATATTGCATAATAATTAATAAGAGACATTCTTTATCTTTCAATTTGATTGTTATATCTTAATATGCGTATAAAATGTTTGATAAAGTCTCTAGTATAACATAGTATTAAGGAAATCATGATAGAGATCATGATGTGAGATTCCAACCACACTATATAGTGTTTGTGAACGAATAATCTCTAGTTATAGTAATAATGAGACGGGACATTATTAATACGCCAAGACTAGCACATGTTATATCCCTTGATTGGATCAAGCGGTGGTTCTCATAACCGTGAGTATTGTGATACTCAGGATTAATATGTGGATGCTTGTTATATGAACAAGTTCATTGGATAACCTAGCTATGAGATAATCACTTGGACAAGCTATTGAGTGTCAGTGATAGAATCTCAATATAGCAAGTGTGTAAATATCCTTAGACTTGAGATCTCCAAGGTACTTGTTTGCTAAGCATTGAACTTTGATTCCAATCTCTGGAGTCAGATCGAGGGCGGCCTATGAGATGGATATTGGGTACAATGTAAGGTAAACAATAGTGATTGAGAGGATCAATAAAAGATTTACCACTCCTAATAGTAGGAGAGTATTTCTCAGAGCTACTTGTAGAAATCATTACTCATGAAGCCCTTGGCCAATGCGACTATGTATTAAAAATAGTTCCAAATTTGATAAATATATCGAGTAATGGATTTCTTGAATAAGTACTAAAATATTCCGGCCAGAATTAATAATATTCTAGATGGAGTTAGCACTAATTCTATGCTCTAGACTGAATGAGATATAGTATGGTGAAATGAGTTTATTGCACTGGTTATTTGCTATTAAAAGGTTCACATGTAGCCACTTGACTTTCTGGACTTTTGGGTGATCAAGAGTCATTGCTAGATGTCGCTATTGATATGCTAAATATGAATTTATTAATTAGAGAATTAATAAATTAATCCTATATTTTATTTAGGATTATTAATTCTAAAGTTGTTAGAATTAATTCATATTATGCTACCAATAAGATCAGGAAACCTAATGGGTCACACACAATAAAGATTTGAATGCTCAATATATATTATTTGATAATATTGTGGGGTTAATTGAGAGAAAAAATATATTGATAGGTGAATAATAAGTTTGTTATAATTCATAGGGTTTGGTTGCAATTATATAAACTTTAAGGGCCCAATTGTAGACATTGGATCTTGGAGGACTTAATTACAATTAACACAAATCCTAAAAACTATAAATATGGGAATTGTTTCCTTGTGTAGACATTGGAAAACAGAGCAAGAGAGGTGGATGTTCCTTCTATTTCTTAATCCTTATTCTTCTCCAATTAAACCTAGTCGCTCCTTTTCTACTAGCATAGTTTTGAGCGGGTTTTGTGAGCAATTCTACCTTATGTGCATTACTGCTAGAGATAATCCCACTCTTGGATTGTAGTGGCGCTTGGTGAACAATCAAAATTAGAGGAATTGATTCATTGGTTGGCGCGCAAGTAAATTTTATTTTCAACTACATAATGTAATCTCTATTTCCTTCCTTTATTCCCATTTTAATTGCAAACACGTGATCCTTGGGCATGGATTTCATAGTTATTTCTGTTGTGTTCTTATTTGATAAGTACGATGAAATCCCAGCAGATGAGATGGCTAGATGCTACATGCTAGGTTCCATATCCAATGTGCTTCAATTGAAGCACGAAAACATATCTCACTGCATACGATATTGATGTCTCATTGTACTCTCAAAGCAACTATGAACACTACGATGGCTGAGGGAGAATCAGTCCTACAACACATATTCAAGATGATTACTCACTTTGAGAAAGCTAAGGTTCTAGGGGTAACGATAGCTCCTAATAGCCAAATTGATATGGTTCTTGAGACCTTGCTAGATCTATTCTCAATTCTAGTTGAACTACAACATGAAAAAATTAAGTATAACTTTGACTGAGTTGATAAAGGAACTACAAGTAGCTAAAATGATAATGAAGTCCTGTCAAAGGTTTTGGTTGCTCATTTTGCTTCATCTTTTGGAACTAGGGCCCAGCCCAAGAAGTTCAAAAAGAAGAAGGGTTAAAACAATGCTAGGGCCTAGTCTAAGAAAGCTTAGCTTAAGAGGTTTATGCCTGGTCAATCCAAGCCCAACACCAAGCTTAAGTGCAAATGTTTCAAATGTGGCCAGAAATGACATTGGAAGAAAGATTGTTTAGAATTATTGGCTAAGTTTTCCTCTGGTATTACTCTTTATTCAGACTCTATTTTGATGACTGGATTATCATTCACATTGATTATTGATTTTGGAGCCACTGACCATAAATCTAACTCCTTAGAGGGGTTCAGTAGAATAAGAAAACTCACTAGAAGAGAGCATGGATTTCGAGTAGGCAACAAAGTATGTGTATAGGCTAAAGCAGTGGGAGACTTAGAACTATTATTTGATTGTAACAGGAATTTAGTTTTGAAAGATATTTTATATGTTTCTGGTTTTAAACAGAATTTGATTTCAGTTTCACGATTAATTAATCAATGTTATTCTATTTTATTTCACTTTGGTATTTCAATCAAAAAATATGGAAATATAATTTGTTCTGGAAACATGTATAAAAATTTCCTTTATGTTAATCTTATAAGTTGTCAAATAAATAATACTCAAATCGACCCTAATAATAAGAAGAAAAAAACCACATCAAAATAGTACTTAAAATTGGGACACATAAATCCAAATCAAATTTAGAGGTTAATCCAAAATATGCCTTTGGGCTTGTTGAGTTTGGAAGAATAGCTTCAGTGTAAATCCTATTTGGACAAAATAACCAAAAGGTCCTTTACAAAAGGTAGAAAGAGCCAAAGAAATACTTGATTTAGTTCGTACTAATGTTTGTGGATATATGTCTACACCAACTAGAGGACGATATAAATACTTCATCACTTTCACAAACGATCATACACATTTTGGTTATATTTATTTGATGAGGTGCAATTCTAATTTATTTGATAAATTGAATGAATTTAAGGCTAAAGTGGAGCATCAAACAGGTAAGCTAATCAAAAAGTTAAGATAGATTGTAGTACTAAATTCATGATTTAATCTTTTAAAGAGTTTAATCTTGGACATAGAAAATAATTTGAATTTAATTATTTTAAATTTAATTCCTAGCAAAGGTTATTAACTTAAGTAGTAGAAAATAAAATTCATGGTTTATTCTCTTAAAAGCTTTCATTCTTGACATAGAGAACAATAATGAATTTTGAATTTTTACTAAAGTTAATGCACTACGGGAAAATCGGGATTTAGAGACAAAACTTTTGAGGTGAAATTATTTCGTCTCTAAAAAGAGACCAATTTGAGACATAATGGAGACGAACTGATTTTTAAAAAATTAAAATAGGATATTTGCGACAAAATAGAGACGAATATTTTTTGTCTCTAAATAAAACATTTCTATTTGGTCTCTAAATAGATATAAAATAGAGACAAAAGTAATGCCGTGTCAATTTTGTCTCGAAATAGAGTCGAAACAACGACGACTCTCAATGCGTCTTGAATTTTAGAGATAAAATAGAGACGGATATTTTTCATCTCTAACTAAAACATTTCTATTTAGTCTCTAAATAGATGCAAAATAGAGAGGATAGTAAAGCCGTCTCAATTCTCCAAATAGAGTCAGAACCACGACGACGGTCAATGCGTCTCTAATATTAGAGACGAAATAGAGACAAAAAAGTTATTAGTCTCTAATATTAGAGATGAAATAGAAATGAAAAGGTTATTAGTGTCTAATGTATTTAAAATTAGAAACTAATTAGAGATGAATATGTGCATCTTTACCGTTTCATTACTCCATTTATTTGGATAATTTATCTCAAAATTTGAGATGATCTTAGTCCGCTCTAATTGGTCTCTAAACAGAGACATTTTAAAGATTATCGAATCTGTCTCAAATATTTGAGACTAATTAGAGTCTACATTTTTTGTTTCTAAATTTTGGAGACGAAAAGCATGATTTACGTTTTTGTCTCTAAATTAACTCTAATTTCAAATCCGTCTCAAAAATTGAAGACGGTCTTAGTCGTCTCTAATTGGTCTCTAAATAGAGACGTTTTAGAGATTATCAAATCCGTCTTAAATATTTGAGACAAATTAGAGTCTACATTCTTTATCTCTAAATTTTAGAAACGAAAACAATGATTTATGTTTTTGTCTCTAAATTGACTCTAATTTCGAGTCAATGGTCATTGTCTTCATTTTATTTTTAATTTTTTATTTAGAGAAAAAAATAGAGACTAGTTTGAATCGTCTTTATATCTCTAAGTATATTTGAAAAATTCAAAAAATTAAAATTTTATTATGTTAAAATGATAATAATTAGACGAGATTATAAATTGAACATGAATTTATAATATAATTCATTTCAGGTTTTAGATGCAATTAAATAAAAACTATGTTTATCATTCTAAATGATTGACGTTAATCTAAATATACGTTATTATTATCATTACACATTGTTATGTTGAACTATATGCTTGAGTTACTTTTAATGAAAATATGCAATAATGTCATTGTTAAACAATTTGAAGAAAATCTTTACATAATTGTTTACAGATTTATTTTAATCGCACTATTTATAATACTATTATGCATACTAGCCAAATTAACACATTTATAAAGATATGCATGTAAATTAATGATTACCTTCAAATTTGTCCATAATACTTTTTTTTTTTTTTAGCAATTTAACAAATCAACAACTGGATAATCATTGTAAATGCATTTTGTTTTGGGCTTTTATGTAGAGATTATGCTAGATTATGTGCCAAATCATATCCAATTATCTTTAAATTTAGACATAATACTTTTTTTTATAGCAATTTTAACAAATCTAACAGTTCGATCGTTAATTTGATATGCTAGTCTTTGTAAATGCATTAGGTTTTGGAGTTTTATATAGAGATTGTACTATATCATGTAGCAAATCATATCCAATTACCTTCAAATTTGGATATAATGCTTTTTTTTTTATATCAATTTTAACAAATCTAATGGTTGGATCGTTAATTTGATATGTTAAGCTTTATAAATGCATTAGGTTTTGGGCTTTTATGCAGAGATTAGCTAAATCATGTGGAAGAACATATCTGACCACTTTCAAATTTGATCATGATACTTTTTTAAGAAATTTTAATAAATCTAAAGGTTGTATCATTAATTTGATGTGCTAATCTTTGTAAATATGTTAGGTTTTAGGGTTTTATATAGAGATTATGCTACATTATGTGGCAAATTATATATGATATCCTTCAAATTTGGATATAATATGATGCGTATGGATTTGGGTATAAAAATCATATAAAAACTAAGCATATTCCCAATCAAGTTTACATTAAAATGTTAACCCCAAATTACACATATGAGTAAACGTACTCATCATTAACATAGCATAGGGTTCAAACGAGTGTCGATCCTCAAGGAATAAGTACACATTAATCCCTTTTCTTTTATTGTTTAATCGACTCAATAAAATAAAAAAGAAATAAAAAAGGAAAATAAAATAAAATAAAAATATATACATGTCAAGAATGTAGAATTATGTAACTCAACCCATTATTTTGACAAACATGATCTTAAAGAACCCAACCATCATCATAACTAATTATTCCCTTGGTATCATGAAGGATTAAGATAGACTCACTTCTTTTTCAATCCATGAAATCACTATCTTCTAGACAAATTAGCATCACATATTCTGTCTCAACTAATTCATCCAAAAGATGCATTAAATACAATCCTTGATTAAATTTCCATAATCTGGCAAACTTAAAACATGAAATTAACCAATGAATCCATATTCTGGCAGACATCAATTAACCTTCAATTATTTTGTTCTTGGCAATCAACCTCTTTTTCAAGCAAGTTAAGAGACAACAAATATGAAACTAATGAATTGAAACCACCATCAACCTCTTTTTCAAGCAAGTCAATGGAAAGAAACAACCAAATAATCTTGTAATAGGCACAAGTAATTACATACCAAGAAAAACAATCAATTAATCAAAAGATCAAATAACTCTAAATACCATGAATATCTAAAACAATGTTGAATTACAATAAAATAATTACCATATCATTGTTCAAGAAAAAGAAAATAAAGTAAAAGAAAGCACTCATAGACAAGCCTCCTTCTTCTTCCTTTGAAGACCTTCTTGTACAATCCTCCTTGATTTGAAGAATTCCTCCTTTGACTGAATGATTTTATGTGATACTAAATGAATTCTCTCATTTTCCCTTGCGTTTTTCATCTATTTATAGGCTTGGAAAGTGCCTAAACTCTCTGGTGTAATGTTCTTGGCCGAGTAGAAGTTGGAAGATACTAAAACTCCACAAATTACCAAAAATCGCGTAGAAAAATCACAGTCCCGCCTTTTCCTCAGAGCACAGCCGGCGCCGCCTTGGCTCTCAGAGCCGGCGCTGGTTATGTTTTGGTTCTCAACTCGTTCGTCGATTTTTTCTTGATTTCTACACCATGTATTCCAGAATGTAGCCGGTGCCTCCTTAGCTAATGGAGCCGGTGCCGATTCCACTCCATTTCGCTTTGTTTTGATAATTTTTTGTTGCCTCAAAGTTCGTGTCATTAGTGCATGGCCGGCGCCGGTTCCTATGCCCTGTCCGAAGCTGCCTCTCTTCTGTTTTGCGAGGTTTTTGCTTCGTTTTACCCCAAAATTTTGTAATAATGAACAAAATACCTTTTCAAGGGTAAAATCTCAAATATGAAGGAATATGACTAGTTATTGAACAAAATGTATCACAAAAGGGCCTCAAATAACTAGGAAAAATATAACTAATTTAGCCCTTATCATATTCCCCCACACTTAGCTCTTTGCTTATCCTCAAGCAAAGTATAAAAAATAAGTAGGAAAACACATGGTTTCATCAAATCACTCAATCAATTTCAAAACAATATCTCTAATGCTTCATTCATTCAAGAACATAAAACACATGCTACTACACCATTCACAACAAATGCAAGACTTGTGTAAGTGAATAATGACTTAGTAGAACTATCTTAAGAGTTCACAATATTCTCAAGCCATTGGAAAGAATTTATCTCAAAAAGAATATGCATTCCATAGGCTTACCTTTCATACACTCTCTCCACTAATCTGAGACATATCATGATTCTACTTAGGTCAAGTAAGACTTTCAAGCTTGTAATGTAAGGCTAAAGGCTTGTAATGTAGCTTATCAAACGAAGGATATAGGAGAATCAAATACCAAAGAAGATGAGAGTTCACAAGAAAAGGATAAACAAAATGTATCAATAATTTCCAACTCTTCTTGCTCTCCTATTCCAGAAATCAATCAAACCATAACCTTATTCAGCAATTACAACTCAACTCAAACAAATCCTGCATTTTTTCTTTTTTCTCTTCTTCTTCTCATCTTTTTACTTTCTTTATCCATTCTTCTCTATTTTTCACAAGATCACTTGACTTTTCAGCAATGGTGTTAAAGATTTGATATGAATTTAACTTTTACAGCTCAACCACCATTCCTCTTGTGATCTTCCTTCTCTCTTTTCTCTCTCAATTTCCTTTTTCCTTCACTCCTCTTTTGTTTTTACTACTGTTGTTCTTTTCTTTCTCACTTTTTTTCTTTCCATTCTTTCTATCAGCTTTTGGTCTTCTTTTCTTGTTTTCAATTCCTCTTTTCCCTTTCTTTTCTTTTTCTTGCTCAACACAACTATTGATACATGACTGAAAGTAACGAGTCATGATCTTTATCCAAGTATTCTCCCTTAACATGCTCCTACATATACTTTTATCCATCAAGTGCATAAAGATTTGGAAAAATTATTCAAACTCTCAGAAACAAGCAATGGACAAAGTATAATAACGGGTTTTAAAGAAAGAAATCAACAATTTAGGCTCAAAATAGGCACTATGGATAATATAAAAATAGGTAAGCTTGAAAAAGCTCAAACTATCCAAAGAAGACCTATTACCGTCATCCCTAAGTTAAATCTTGACTATCTTTCTTATTTCGCCTCGAGAGATATTCAAGTAAGTTCTAGAATGCTCCATGAATTTTAGTAGAAAAACAGGTTTAAGAACAATGCAAAGCATTTGATCAAGAACTACATTGTCCAAGTGCATGCAAAAAGTCATGCATAAGCCATAAATGATCTAGAACATATGCTCTATAATCCATCATAAAGACATGCATTAAAAATATAGCTTGAAATCTCAAAGAAAATCAGAAAAAGTTTGAAAATTTTTTATCACCAGAAGGATAAAGTATAAAAGAATGATGCATAGAAGGATTTTCAATTAAATCATTCCCCCACACTTAAACTGGACATTGTCCTCATTGGCCAAATAAATAGAACAAGGAATAAATAATGCCATGTGACCAAAAATATAAAGGAGAAGAGATAAGAAAGACAATACTTCCATGATGGAGTCGCTCCAATTTTTCAAACTTTGTGCTCAAAATAAAATTGATAAAAACTTGGACAAAGTATATCACCAAACCACTGCCCTACACTTAAATTGGACAATGTCCTCATTGGCAACAAATAAACGCAAGAAAGCATCTCCAAAGGGACCAAAAATAATAAAGGGGTAGAAAGTTTAATTAATACTTCCCAAGTGCAATAATGCTCCAATAGATATCCAAACTTGAGGTAAAAAGAAGGGCTTGTCCAAGAGGACTTTATTCTTATAAAACAAAACACAAATAAAAGCAAAAGAAAATTAATAATAAAATAAAAACAGACCTAAATAAAAGGAAACAAGCTAAAGAAAAAGACTAAAATAAAAAAATAAAATAAAAACTTTCCACACCCATCATACTTCCTCATCAAACCTTTTGAATGTAAAATGAAGAATGGAGGATTTTGAAAATGGAGGGTTCATGAAATCGATTTGTCTCAGTAAAGCAAAACACATAAACCTCATTCTCTAACATTCCTTTAGACACATAAATATCTTTTTCAACATATGAGTGCACATGGTATCTAATGGATGCATCAACTTTGAAATCATCGATTAACGCTGTAAAAGAATTTTTACAATTTTAAAATGCCCCTTTAAACTTGGTATTTGAGTTCTTAAAGATGGGATTGGAAAATCCTTACTTTTCAATGCTTCTACAAATACTAAGTTACCTCCCTAAAAATGGGGTGAATGGTAGAATTCATCAACATCCTCAAAGGGTTTCTTAGAATGAATGATAAATCCAACTTCTTGAGGTATGTTGAACTCCATACATCATCATTGGGACCATTGTTCTCCAAGAAGTGAGAAGAGCCTAAGAAATCATGTGACAAAGAAATATTAGAATTATGAGTACATAGAGTAGAATTAAATATCTCTCTTGCCACATCCTGCAATTGTCCCTCATAGCCTCTCTTTTTTTTCATGATCAATTATACGCGCTAGCATGAACTCATGAGTCTCCTCAACAATCTTAACTAATTGTTTCCTTTGATCGCCCAATCGTTGGAAAGCTTCTTCATGCCACTAAACAAATGAATGTGTATTGGCAATAAAAGAATTCACTAATGCTTCTAATGACGTCTCACTAAAAACATCAACGTTATCTTGTAATTTGTCAATCTATCATCAATACAACTCGTTTCTTCTTTTTTTTTTCTTTTATTTTTTTTTGTGACAAATGAAATAAAAATAATGAATACACAACAGTGATGGACACCAAGACTAACACCTAGAAAAGATAAGAAACAAGTTAGATAACAGAATTTATGATTAAAACAAAATTAAAAGATTACAAAGTTAGTCAATAGAACATAGCCAAAGTTAGTACATATTCACATATTTACATATTTATATATTTACATCGTTAAATCAGCAAAATCCAAGATTTTATGATATTGTTCCCCAGCAACGGCACAAAAAACTTGATGTTAAATCAAGTTTTTCACAAACACCTCTATGATGAAATAGAAAAATTTCCTAATCCCTGGCAACGGTGCCAAAAACTTGATGCGTATGGATTTGGGTAAAAAAATCATATAAAAACTAAGCACATTTTCAATCAAGTTTATATTAAAACGTTAACCCCAAATTACACATATGAGCAAGCGTACTCATCATTAACATAGCATAGGGTTCAAACGAGTGTCGATCCTCAAGGAACAAGTATATATTAATCCCTTTCCTTTTATCGTTTAACCGACTCAATAAAGTGAAAAAGAAATAAAAAGAAAAATAAAATAAAATAAAAATATATACATGTCAAGGATGTGGAATTATGTAACTTAAACCATTATTTTTACAAACATGATCTTAAAGAATCCAATTATCATCATAACTAATTATTCCCTTAGCATCATGAAGGATTAAGATAGACTCACTTTTTTTTCAATCCATAAAATCACTATCGTCTAGATAAATTAGCATCACATATTCTGTCTCAACTAATTCACCTAAAAGATGCATTAAACACAATCCTTGACTAAATTTCCATATTTTGGCAAACTTAAAACATGATATTAACCAATGAATCCATATTCTGGCAAACATCAATTAACCTTTAATTACTTTGTTCTTCACAATCAACCTTTTTTTCAAGCAAGTTAAGAGACAACAAATATGAAACTAATGAATTGAAACCACCATCAACCTCTTTTTCAAGTAAGTCAACGGAAAGAAACAACCAAATAATCTCGTAATAGGCACAAGAATTAAATACCAAGAAAAACAATCAATTAATCGAAAGATCAAATAACTCTAAATACCATGAATATCTAAAACAATGTCGAATTACAATTAAACAATTAATATATCATTGTTCAAGAAAAAGAAAACAAAGTAAAAGAAAGCACTTATAGACAAGCTTTCTTCTTCTTCCTTTGAAGACCTTCTTACTCAATCCTCCTTAATTTGAAGAATTCCTCATTTGACTGAATGATTTTCTATGATAATCAATGAATTCTCTCATTTTCCCTTGCGTTTTTCATCTATTTATAGGCTTGAAAAGTGCCTAAACTCGTTGATGTAATGTTCTTGGCCGAGTAGAAGTTGGAAGATACTAAAACTCCATAAATTACCAAAAACCGAGTAGAAAAATCACAATCCTGCCTTTTTCTCAGAGCACAGTCGGCGCCACCTTGGCTCTCGGAGCCGACGCTGGTTGTGTTTTGGTTCTCTACTCATTCGCTGATTTTTTTTCTTGATTTCAACACCATGTAGTCCAGAATATAGCCAGCGCTGCATTGGCTACTGGAGCCAGCACTGGTTCCACTCTGTTTCGCTCTGTTTTGACAATTTTTTGTCACCTCAAAGTTCGTATCATCAGTGCATGGCCGGCGCCGGTTCCAATGCCCTGTCCGGCACCGCCTCTCTTCTGTTTAGTGACGTTTTTTCTTCGTTTTACCCCAAAAATCGGTAATAATGAATAAAATACCTTTCCAAGGGTAAAATCTCAAATATGAAGGAATATGACTAGTTATTAAACAAAATATATCACAAAAGATCCTCAAATAATTAGGAAAAATATGACTAATTTAGCTCCTATCATAATACTGTTTTTTAGAAATTTTAACAAATCTAATAGTTAGATCATTAATTTGATATGCTAATCTTTGTAAATGCGTTAGGTTTTATATAGAGATTGTGCTAGAGCATGTGGTAAATCATATCCGATTACCTTCAAATTTGGCTATAATAATTGTTTTAGCACTTTTAACAAATTTAACGATTAGATCATTAATTTGATATGCTAATCATTGTAAATGTATTAGGTTTTGAACTTTTATGTAGATATTATGCTACATTATGTGGCAAATCATATCCGATTATCTTCAAATTTGGACATAATACTTTTTTTTTTTTATCAATTTTAACAAATCTAAAGTTTAGGTAATTAATTTGATTTATTAATCTTTGTAAATGCATTAGGTTTTGGACTTTTATATAGAGATTATGCTAATGTGGAAAATCATATATGTTACCTTCAAAATTGGACATAATATTTTTTTTAGTAATTTTAACAAATCTAATAGTTGAATCATTAATTTGATATGATAATCTTTGTAAATGCGTTAGGTTTTGGGGATTTATATAGAGATTATGTTAGATCATGCGGCAAATCATATCTGATTACTTTCAAATTTGGACATAATATTTTTTTATACCAATTTTAACAAATCTAACAGTTGGATCATTAATTTGATATGCTAATCTTTTTAAATGCGTTAGGTTTTGGGGTTTTATATAGAGATTATGCTAGATCATGTGGCAAATCATATTCGATTACCTTCAAATTTGGACGTAATACTTTTTTTTAGTAATTTTAATAAATCTAATTGTTGAATCATTAATTTGATATGCTAATCTTTGTAAATGCATTAGGTTTTGGGCTTTTATAGAGATTATGCTAAATCATGTGGCAAATCATATTCGATTACCTTCAAATTTGGACATAAACTTTTTTTTTAGCAAGTTTAACAAATCTAATAGTTGGATCATTAATTTGATTTCCTAATCATTTTAAATACGTTATGTTCTGGACTTTTATATAGAGATTATACTAGATTATATGACAAATTATATTCGATTAACTTCAAATTTGGACACAATACTTATTTTTTATTAATTTTAACAAATCTAACGGTTGGATCATTAATTTGGTCGCCAAACTTGTTCTAACTTTATTAACACATCTAACAGTTAGATAATTAAATTGCTAAGCTAAATTCCTTATACATCTTAGATCTCTCTGTGTGTATATATGTGCGCCGTAATACTTTTTTTTTTATAAGTATTAATTTAATCGATTAACTTTAAATTTTGTCACAACTTTCTTCTAATTAACTTTCATAAGATATTATTTTCTAAATTTACTTTATCTTTATCATTATCACTGTATATAGTTTTGTTGAACTACATTCTTGAATTACTTTTAATGGAAATATTATGTTTATGTTATAGATATTAATGTCATTGTAAAATATTTTAGAAGAAGCCTTTACATAATTATGTACAGATTTATCTTATCGCATGATTTATAATACTATTATAGTACTATTTGTAGAATAATTGTGTAGTATATGAAATAGTAGTATTATATAATGCTTGATGATAAAATTTATTCATAGATTATAAATTGATAATTCAATTAAATTACATAATAAATTTTTTAAGAAAAAAAAGAAGAAACTTTGCATGAGAAATTTAATTATTCATCGTTTAGAAAAACTAAAAATTTAAAAAATTATCAAAGTTTAATTTTAAAAATTAAGGACAAATTTAATAAAAAAGAGGACGTTAATAAAATTTTAGTCTCAATTGAATCTCTAATTCATCTCAAAATTCTATGAAGGGATATAAAACCTTAATAAAATTTTTAGCCATTCATTCAAAACTTGGTTGATGCCCGTACGTTGTACGGGATAGTTTTAATAAATTTATCAATTTTTTACGTTAAAAAAATAATTTAGATAAGAAGATAATTCTAATATTTTAAAAAATAAAAAATTCAGATAACTCTAATTTTTTTTTAAAAAAATCAATTTATATAACCATAATATTTAAAAAGAAAACTTCAAATTTTTGGAGGGATGAAATAAATAGATATGGTATAATACTTTTGGAATTTTCAAAAAGATGAAAAATGAGAAATTAAAAAGAACAAAAATTAAAATGGCAAATTAAATCTATCTTCTTGCCTTTTATTATTTGAATTTTCTCATTCTTATTTAGTCAAGGATTTTATCCCTTTTGCTACCGGTCTAAAACAATTCAGCATAAAAGAATTTTTGTTTCAAATTAAACTTGGTCAAGTAATCGCAATGGCAAAATTTTAATAATATAATTCCTGCTCAAATGAGGGGGAAAAAAAAACATTGAAACACTTTTGTGTGGGTGGAAATATTTCTAATGAAATAGTTGGTTTATGACTATCTCAACCCAGCGAAAAAATAAAAAAAAAAGAAAGGCTAGTGGATGACCATTGAAGTTGTCATTCAAAATTATATAGGGTACTTCAGATCCAGAAGCATTCAAGCATACATCAATCTACCAAACAATTAAGTTTAGTATTTGCATGAGTATAGTTTATTTATCCAAAAGAAAGAACAAATAATTCAAATTTCTTGGAATGTTTCTTCTATTTTTTCTCCATCTTGTAGAAAACCTTGTTAACATTTGTAGGGTAGTTGTCTGGAACTACCTTCTTAAACGGAGTAATGAGACCCGGAGAGGAGAACATTGTGCCACCAATTATGACAAAAGACTATTATAACAGAACCAAACGCATGTGACCATATCTTGTCCCATTTTGCTCCCCTTCCCTGTTTCGGTCTTTTTCCCAATATTCACCACCCCTACGGAATCCGTCTCTATTATACCAGCAGCCTTGCTGAGATTGGAGATAATTTCCTTGCCTTCAACACATGCATAATAATCTTCATCAATCAACAAGGGCTCTATCACCTCCAGAAGATTAGAGCTAGAGCTGTATTTATTTACACTACAAGTTGACCAACTCATTTTTGCCTTTCCACTATTGGTGTTTTCTATCTTTAGAAAGCCCTCTATCCCAGCCTCAATGAAGCATCACTGCAAGCATAGATAAATTTAAAAAAAAAATCACAAAATAGACCTAAACCGTTCACATTTCTTGTGCTAAACCAGAGTAAATACATTGAACATCTCGTAAGCATTTCAACAAACACCTTTTAATGATAAATGAGGAGTGTAGGGAATTGTGATGTAGGTTAGTCATTTTTATTCAACATCATCTTCTGCAAAACTTAAGGCTTGACATACTGATGGCTCCTCCACCTCTTCATCAATAGAAAAATATGATTTCTGTCTTATCAAGTCAGCCACTCTTTTAGCAAGTCCAAAATCCTTGGGAGTCTCAATTAAGCACTAAGCGGTCCTAATTCTTAGAAGCAGATCAGGCGCCACATTGATGTTTGGTGGAGAACTTTCAGATTCTGAACTCCTATGAACTACAATCTCACTAGGAATTTCCCACTGCTTTTTCACCCGGCCCTCAGTGGCAAAATTCTTGATTTTTGACTGTGTAGCACGCGACTTTCCAGCTGATAAAGAGCATTTCTTGTCACATCTCTTGCTTTCATTTCGATCATTTTCTAGCAAAGACCTCTTTCTTATTGCTGACGCCTGATTTGTGCTTTGATTATACCGACTTGCAACAACCCTATTTAGTCTCAGTGGCTTCTTACTAGTAGTAGCTGACTTATCACCATCTTTAAACAGGTTCTTTGGCTGTATGGAATTTACAACTGCATCTTCTTTCTTTAGAGTCTTCCTTGATGCAACTATTGTAGTAGCCTGCCTTGAAGCTTGAATCTTGGCATTGGGCTTTCTGGATTTTGGACTAAGGCTTAGGCTCTTTCTCCTTTCTTTAGTTACCTTCTCTTCATCAATATCTTACAGCTTCTAAAAGTAAGACTTTCGCCTATTTTGAATAGGTGTAATCGTAGACACTTGCTTACCAATTTACCTTGACTTCACACCTGCAAAAATCTCTGCAAGCCCCAAACTTATGCCCATTCATGCTCCAGCAACAATCTGTGACGCCTTCCAATCCCACATCTATTTTAATTATGTTGGAAGCATATTTCAACAAACACCATAGGTGGCTTTGTGAATGAAATACTGAGCATTGCCCATAACGCAAAGCATGCCAGCAATGATTCCCAAAGGCAAAAATGCTTCCAATATCACCCACGCCATCAATTTGCTCCTCTCTATTACATAACCCACCAAGGTTTAGAAATCAGTCTCCTCCACACTCTTCGGTTTAGACATTGTGCTGAGATTTTCCCTTATTCAATTAACCTTTGAAAGATGTCTTCTTAAATAAGAGAAGCAAGCCTCAGAAATATGAATTTCTTCAATTCAGATAATTTTGATTAGTTTTATATTATTTGAATTCATTAACTCTAATTAGTTCTATCTTATCTGAATTCATTGAACCCTAATAAAAAAAAATCTCTTAAAATTTCTAAAAAAAAAAATCTTTAAAAAATTTTAAATTCACAGTACCAAATGTCAATGCAGGAGAGTGCCATATGTCATAACTGGAGATTTTTGCAACTCCTATTATATATATATATCTTTTCCCAAGTGTCATCTCAAACCTCAACAAAGCAAATAGCTATTACCCTACAAGAAAAAGTGACTCTCTTTCTCAGTCGAAACTTATGT
Source organism: Voacanga thouarsii (assembly GCA_026120185.1). Lineage (NCBI taxonomy): Eukaryota > Viridiplantae > Streptophyta > Magnoliopsida > Gentianales > Apocynaceae > Voacanga > Voacanga thouarsii. The sequence goes on from JANUWF010001392.1 coordinate 5,499,504, forward strand.
TTGTTTGTATGTTTCTTCCTCAAAAGGTGAACCTATAGTAAGTAAAAGCATAGGGGCATTAGGGATTACCTCAGGTAAGTGGCAGTGAAGCATTGTATGGGGCTATATATATATATATATAGATTTTCCCAAGTGTCGTCTCAAACCTTAACAGAGCAAATAGCTATTACCCTACAAGAAAAAGTGACTCTTCTTCTCAGTCGAAACTTGTGCTTGTCTGTGTGTTTCTTCCTTAAAAGGTACCTATAGTAAGAAAAAGCAAAGGGGCATTAGGGATTACCTCAGGTAAGTGGAAGTGAAGCATTGTATGGGGCTAGAGTTGGTTGATTCTAAGAAGCAAGAAGGTACTCTAAATTTCTTCACCCATTTCTTTCGTTGAAATAGCCAAAAAGACTAGTAAAGGAGAAAGAAGGCAGCACTTTCCTATCTGTGAAATAATGCCGTAGCTAAGATTGACACCGCCCGTGAAGTTATATCTGAAATTGTGTTTCCATGTATCTGTGTTTCTTCTTCTTCTTCTTTTCTTCTTTTCATCAAATCCCTCTCTACGTTTCTTTCTTCATCTGTTTTTGCCACCATCTCTGATGCTATGTCTGAGATCAAGAAAGGTGAATTCCTTCCCCTCAATTGTCAGTGGGAGGCAGTGCGTCGAAGCCATTAAATAATAGAGATTGGTAAGTTGAAAGATTTTTAAAATTTTTGCCTAAATTTTAAGGAAATTAATGGTGCCCTTAACTTTTCTGTTATCTAGAGTTTTTGTGTTAGATTTGTTATGAATCATTTGATAAATGTGACACTTTAATTTCTTCTGTTTAGATGTTAAGTTATTTGGTGAATACATAATTTTTATATCTTTGTATTATTTTTACTGAAATTCAACTACTGAGTGATTATTGTCATAAAAAGTTTGATTTGTTTCATATCAATTTCTTCTTTTTCCCTTTACTATATTGTAATATTGATTTAGACACTGCTAAAATGTTTGGTGCATTTGTTAGTTAGTATTTTCATAACTTGTCTGTGTTGTTTTTGGATTATTATGTTATCAAATTAAAATGTTTATCTATGTTTTTATTTTCTTTTCTCCATTGTTTAGTCTTTTGGAGAATCTAGCTATTGATTTTCGTAACTGAAATTGGAATGATTATTTTCATAAAGATTTGAGTTCAAAATTGACCGTCCTTGTTTTTGTTTTTTGTTTTTTATTTTTTATTTTTTGAATGAGAGCATACCGGTTCAAGAGGTTTTTGAACAACTAAATTTCACAAGGGAAGGATTGACTAATCAGGAGGCTTCGCAGATGCTCCAAATATTTGTTCCCAACAAGCTAGATGAGAATAACCTGGAGGATTCTACAATTCTGCCTAAACATTTAGTCCTAAATATTTGGTTTGTTTCTGCCTACTGATTTTGCAATTCTTCCTAAACAAATATAGGGTAAGCCTCTAGCTTGGCAAGACTTTATTGGTATAGTAGCTCTGCTGGTCATTAACTCTAGTATAAGCTTCATTGAAGAAAGCAATACAAGAAATGATGCAGCAACTCTGATGGCAAGCCTTGTATCCAAGACAAAGGCTTGCTTCATTTACTATAGTTTCCAAGAACTTAAATGGCAATAGTCAAAAGTTTCAAATTTAAATGGGAGTAACAATTTGTTGAATATGTTATGATTTTGTAATACTTAATTTGGGCAGGTATTGAGAGATAGCAAATGGTCTGAACAAGAAGCAACAATCCTCATTCCTAAAGACGTGATAAGCGTCAAGCTGCGAGATATTATCCCCACAGATGCTCGTCGTCTTGAGGGTAATCCTCTCAAGATTGACCAATCTACTCTCACAAATGAATCATTGCTAGTCCCAAAGAACCTAGAGGATGAAATCTTTTTAGGTTGCACCTGTAAACAAGGTGAGATTGAGGCGGTAGTTATTGCTACTGGGATCAACAACTTCTTTAGACTACTTATCTTGTGGATAGCAGCAACCAAGTTGGTCACTTCCATAAGGTATATTCTTACAGCGATTGATAGGGCCTAAATTAGTCATATTTTTCCTAGTTATTTGAGGTTATTTTATGATATATTTTATGAAATAACTAGTCATATTCCTTCTTATTTGATATTTTCCATAAAAAAAATATTTTTCTGTAATTTTATGCCAAAATAAGAGAAAATTAGAGCTAATTGTGTGAATTTTCAGAACAGGACTAGCACCAGCCAGAAAGTGGAGCCGGCACCGGTTAGCTACTGGTGGAACAAAGGCATAGCAGGGAGATTGAGTGAAACAGGGGAGTGTAATTGAAATTGGAAATTAACGAAGGCGGCTTCACGGCTCACAAAAGGAGAACAAAGAATAAAAGCAAAGGAAAAAGGAAGCAAAGAATTCGGTCAGCCAAGGAAAAGTTGAACAGAAGCAAGAAAAGAAAGAAACAGTTTTGGTGGGACCAAGACAGAATTGAAAGTTAGCAATTACAGCAGCTGCATGAAAAAGGAAGCAGCTTGAGGATTTTCGTTGGCTTGCGGCTGAGTAGGAAGACAAAAGAAACAAAGAAAAGAAATTCAGTTCAGCACAACAAATTCATTAGCAGCTCAGGTTGGATTGCGGCTCAACTGAGCCGACACCACAAAGAAAAAGAAAGCAGCATTTCGGTGGGTTGCACGGCTTAAATTAGAAGCCAAATCGGACAATCACAAATCAACATCAATTGGGAGCCAATTTCAAAAATCTGAATTCCACAATCTTCAGCAGAAAATGACAAAATTGTTATAAAATTAGGGTAGTGTTAGAATAAAATCTTCACACTACACACTAATAAAACTCTAACTATTTTGCACAAGAGTTTCTCTCTTTCTCTTCTCTCACAATTTTCTCTAATCTTTCTTTCACTAATCTTTCTTTCACAAAATGATGATGTATTACAAGCTTAGAGAATAACTCTATTTAAAGAGCTCTAATTAGTGGAATACATCATGGCATACATCATCTTCCACTAAACTCAATTAGTGGTGTCTCTACTAAATGGTGGACATCCATAAAAATCTTCTATAATAATTCACATAAATCCATAATTAGTGGAGCCTCCACTAATTAATGGAGATTCCAATAATTCATAACACTCCCCCTTGGATGTCCATCCATTACGTAAAGAATATGCCTCGTTAAAACCTTACTAGATAAAAACCCAGTGTTAATATCCTTTTATTTTTTAAAGGATGACCATGTGTATTCTCAATGATTCTTCTCATCATGGTAGATCCCAGATGACCTAACCAGTCATGCCAAATGCTAAAAGTAATAGGATCAATAAACTTCTGGTTTACTAGATGATGAATTTCAATTGTACATATTTTTACAAAATATAGGCCAGTAGAAAAAGACGGCAGTTTTTCTAATACAGATTTCTTACTCAAATGCATTTGAGTAATATAAAGATGCTCAATCCCATTTTCCTCATTTGTTTCAATATGATACCCATTTCTGCGGATATCTTTAAAACTCAATAAATTTCTTCTGGATTTTGAGGAAAATAGTGCCTTATCAATAATAATTGTTTTTCCTTTAGGCAACAATATACTAGCTCTTCCGGAGCCCTCAATCACATTTGCACTACCGTTTATCGTATAAATATTTATTTCTCCCATTTTGAGATTAGAAAAACATTTCTCATTTTTTAGTATGGTGTGTGTAGTTCCACTATCAATAATGCATACATCATCATTAACAACAGCCATCTGAACACAAATATATGTATGCAAACGTAAATATTATTAGAATAGAATGAAAATGAAAATACAAAAATATCAGGTTAAGGCTTTAGTTCTTCTAGACACTGCCATCACCAATTAAATAGTCTATCCTACCGTCTGGGTGTTCAAAAATAATCCGATACATCCATATGGGTAATATTGATATTAAGATCTTCAGGATCAATATCATCATCATCAGTATCATTTATTGGATGTTGAAAAAAATTTGCTTCTACATTTTTATTTTTCAATGAAGCTTGATATAATTCAACTAAATGCTTAGCCGTACGACAGTTTCGTGACCAATGACCTTTCATGACACATCTATAACATATATCCTCATACTTTTCTTCAATTTCTTTTTCTTTTCCCTTACGATCTTTTTTGTTCCACTTCAGGTGGCCAGTATTTCTCACAGTTTGATTATAATTGTGATAAGGGAAATATCGAGCGTGTCTACACCATAACCATGACTACGGCCACGGCCATGGCCACGACCATGACTATAACGATGGCTTCTGCTAGAGCTAACAGCATTTACTTCTGGGAGTGCTGTTGAGCCAGTTGGTCTGGCTTCATCATTTCTCAATAATAACTCATTATTCTTCTCTGGAATGAGGAGGGCAGTAATTAAATCTATAAATTTTATATACCCCTTTTCTCGATATTGTTGCTGCAGGACAATATTCGAGGCATGAAAGGTGGAGAATGTCTTCTCCAACATATCTTCATCAGTCACTTTTTCTCAGCATAATTTTAATTGAGATGTAATTTTATACATTGCGGAGTTATATTCATTCACGGTTTTAAAATCTTGCAACCTTAGGTGCAACCATTCATACCGTGCAGTGGGTAGTACGACCATCTTCAGGTAGTCAAATCTTTCTTTTAAATTTACCCACAGGACATATGGATCTTTTTCGGTAAGATATTCCATTTTCAAATTTTCATCGAGATGACGACGAATAAAAATCAAAGCTTTAGCCTTGTATTGTGCAGATGCACTATTATTTGCTTGAATAGTTTCACTAAGGCTTTCAGCATTTAGATGCATTTTTGCATCGAGAACCCATGACATATAATTTTTTCAAGAAATATCAAGGGCTACAAATTCGAGTTTAGTGAGATTAGCCATAGAGATCAATAAATGCGTACCTGTCTTCTAGTTTTGTTAACGGCAGAAACTCATGCTTAGTCTTCTAGCTTTTGTACCGGTAGAGACTCGTGCTGATAACGTGTTATAAAATTAGGATAGTGTTAGAATAAAATCTTCACACTACACACTAATAAAACTCTAACTATTTTGCACAAGAGTTTCTCTCTTTCTCTTCTCTCACAATTTTCTCTAATCTTTCTTTCACTAATCTTTCTTTCACAAAATGATGGTGTATTACAAGCTTAGAGAATAGCTCTATTTATAGAGCTCTAATTAGTGGAATACATCATGGCATACATCATCTTCCACTAATCTCAATTAGTGGTGTCTCCACTAAATGGTGGACATCCATAAAAATCTTCTATAATAATTCACATAAATCCATAATTAGTGGATCCTCCACTAATTAATGGAGATTCCAATAATTCATAACAAAAATCCAATTGTTTCCAATTTCACAATTCAAAAAGGCGGTGGATTATTTAGGCTTTATTTAGAATTTTTATTTAGAATTTTTATTAATCCTTTTTTGTTTTGGATTTTTTAGGTAATTTCTTCTTCTTTATTTATGATTCTTTTAGGAACTTTGTAAGTCTATAAATAAAGGCCAATTTACCCTAGGAAAGGGGAGGTGCACAATGTAGGGACTTAGATTTATTTTAGAGTGCATCACCAATATTTTCTCGAGATAAATAATTCAAAGAGGACTTCATAGATCATAACAAAAAATTACTCAAATTAAAGGAGGAATTTTTCAATTCAAGGAGGGTTGTGCAAGAAGGTCTTCAAATGAGGAAGAAGAAGGCTTATCTATGAGTACTTTCTTTGACATTGTTTTCTTTTTCTTGAACAATGATGTATTAATTGTTTTATATTAATTTGACATTGTTTTAGGTATTCATGATTGTTAGAGTTACTTTGATCTTTTGATTAATTGATTATTATTCTTGGTGTTTAATTACTTGTGCTAATTAAGAGATTAATTGATTGTTTCTTCTATTAACTTGCTTGAAAAATGGGTTGATAGAAGTCTCAATTCATTAATTTCATATTTGTTGTCTCTTAACTTGCTTGAAAAAGATGTTAATAATGAAGAACTAGGTAATTGAAGGTTAATTGATGTCTGCCAAAATATGGATTCATTGATTAATTTCACGTTTTAAGTTTGCTAGAATATGAAAATTTAATCAAAGATTGTGTTTAATGCATCTTTGAATAAATTAGTTGAGACAGAATATGTGATGCTAATTTGTCTAGAAGATAGTATTTCATGGATTGAAAAAGAAGTGAATCTATCTTAATCCTTCATAATGCTAACAGAATGATTAGTTATGATAATGATTAGGTTCTTTAAGATCATGTTTGTCAAAAACAATGGTTTGAGTTACATAATTTTCCATCCTTGACATGTACATATTATTTTATTTTATTTTATTTATCCTTTTTATTTCTTTTTCACTTTATTGAGTCGGTTAAACAATGAAAGAAAAGTTATTAATGCATACTTGTTCCGTGAGGATCGACACTCGTTTGAACCCTATGCTATGTTAATGATAAGTACGCTTGCTCATATGAGTAATTTGAGGTTAACATTTTAATTTAAACTTGATTGGGATGTGCTTATTTTTATACCCAAATAAATACGCATCAAGTTTTTGGCACCGTTGCTGGGGAACAATATCATGAAAGTTTGGATTTTATTGATTTTAACCATGTTTATATGTTCGTATGTTTATATGTAAATATGTAAATATGTATATACGTGCCTTGTATGAGTAAGTGCCCTATTTTTTTTATTTGTATAATTCTATTTTAATTTTGCTATATGTTGTAAATACATCAATAGGTATATATATGTTCATAATAACTCACTTGTCTTTGTATGTTTGTATTTATTGTATATTTAGTTATTTAATTTTACTAACCTAATGTTAATGTGGAATATGTGTAATAATGGTATTTTAATTTGTTGATTTTTACGTCTATAATTTTGAGTCAATACTAACCTTTCTTATTTTCAGGTTTGGGCTTTTGATAACACGATATTTTAGACGGACTATTTTATTTTATTATTTATTTCTTTATTTACAATTTTTAATTTTAGTTTAATTTAGGAATTCTTGTTTTAAATGTATTGTGGTCATGCAGTCAATTAGGAAAGCTTTAGCAAAAAAAAAAAAAAAAAAAATCAACACCTAGACAGAACACAACTAGCGCTGGTTCCAGGTGGGGCCGGTGCCAGCCCTAGACTATTCCTTCTCTGATATAAAAAAAAAAAAAAAAATCCTTTTTCATTTGTTCCCTTGCCCTTTTTTCTTTTCTTCCCAAATTTTTCTTATTTTGTCTTTTTCTTCTTGTTTTCTTTTTCTTTGATTTTCTTGTTTGTTTTTCTTATTTGTCTTGTTCTTCTATTTTTCCTTCTTATTTTATTTTTTTCCTATTTCCCTAGAATGATCCTTTTATTCCTTCCTTTCATTTTCGTTTTCTTCTTCTTCTTCTTCTTCTTCTTCTTCTTCTTCTTCTTCTTCTTCTTCTTCTTCTTCTTCTTCTTCTTCTTCTTCTTCTTCTTCTTCACATTACTGGTCCCATGCATTCAAAATTATTTTTTAGAACTCACATGTTGGGGAACATAGTGGTGTAAAACGTTCTCGATTTTATCCTCTTGAATTTCTTGGCATTATGCATATGTGTTCTTGAGGAAAAATTTATTAGACAAATCATTGTTGAGTTTATTTGGTGGGACAAAAATGTATAGAATGGATTTTAAGTCTTGTGATTGTTTCTAAAGGTGAGCTATGTATTTTTTCTGAATTTTTGCCAATATGGACATCTTGGAAAATAGAACCTTGTTGTGATATTTTGCTATGATGGTTGAAGATTGATTGCCATTGTGCTGTTGCTATCTACGTTGGATATTATTCTTATTTTTCTTGAGTATAAAAAATCTGAAAAAGTTCTTCACTAAACAGAGAACTAATTGCAAAGAGGATCTTATGAACCCTTTGGAGGTGGTGGAGGTCTATTTGGTTTTTTTTTTTAATATAATTTGGAGACAAGGAGGACTCTACTTCGAGGGGGACTTAAAGGCTTTGACTTTCTATCTTTCTTCTCCCTTGATTTTTATTTTGTTTCAATTACTCTTCATGCTTTTACTTGTGTGTTCATCTATCTATTTGTAGGTTGAAGTTCATTGGCAATAATTCTTCCATTTTCTTGAAGAATGAACTTCTCATCTCTTGGAGCTAATCTACACTTGGGGAGTATTGCTTAAACTTTCTATCCCATTTCAATTTTGGTCCCATTGGAGATGCTTTATTGTGTTTATTTGTGGCCCATGAGGACATGGTCCAGTTTAAGTGTGGGGGAATGGTTTGGTGATATTTTTTGTCCAAGTTTTTATCAATTATCATGATATTTTCTTGTTGTCGATTTACTTTGAAATTTGAAATTTGAAATTTGGACTTTTCACGGAGCTAATCTACCTTGGGGAGTATTATTTTCTTTTCCCTCTTTACATTCTTGGTCCCTTGGTTATGCTTTAGTGTGCTACTTTAGGCCATTGAGAACAATGTCCAATTTAAGTATGGGGAGAGATTTAACATTTTCTCAAGTGCATCTTTGTGATTTTCAATGGATTTCCAATTATATATGTTTGAATTGTCGAATTATTTTTTTTAAAAAAAATAGTTTTGGAGCTAAATTGATTTTATTTGTTTATAATGAAGATATGATTTCCTTTTTAACTTTGGATATGGATTTGTCATTCAGTATGGTAGGATTTTATTAAAAAGGTAAATTTGTGTATTAAATTAGATTTCTCTAAGTCTTGAGAATTTAAGTTAATCTTGGTTATATTTGGTATTTTAGTTTTATTTTATTCTTAGAGTTTGAATATGGATGATATGATGAAATATGGGAAGAGTTGTTGATTAATTCTTGTACTATGGATTTAGAATTTGATTAACTTTGAGTTTTGAATGAGGAATGCGAGAGAAAAAATTTTTGAGTTAAAAAAAATATATGATAGGGGCAAAATTAGTCATACTTTGCCTAGGTATTTGAGGCTCTTTTGTAAGACATTTTGTGCAATAATTAGTCATATTCTTTCATATTTGAGATTTTATCCTTGGAAAGGTATTTTATTCATTATTTTAGATTTTTAGGTAAAATGAAGCAAAACCATCGCGAAACATAGCAGAGGTGGCGCCGACTGTAAGGCTGGAACCGGCGCCGGCTGAATTCTGGAACTTATGTGCAAAATTTGGAGAAAAATCGGTGAACAAGTGGAGAAGCAGAACACAGGCAGCGCCGGCTCCGAAGGACCAAGGCAGCGCCGGCTGTGTTCTGTCCTTCAGGCGGTGCTGCGATTTTTCTACGCGTTTTTGAAAATCTGAGGAGTTTTATTATCTTCCAACTTCTACTTGGCCAAGAACTTTATACCTACTAGTTTAGGTACTTCTTAAGGCTATAAATAGATGAAAAACACAAGGGAAAAGAGGAGAATTCATTATTCATCATAGAAAATCACTCAATCCAAGGAGGAATTCTTCAATTCAAGGAGGGTTGTGCAAGAAGGTCTTCAAAGGAAGAAGAAAGAGGCTTGTCTACGAGTGCTTTCTTTTACTTTGTTTTCTTTTCTTGACAATGATGTTTTAATTGTTTTATTGTAATTTGACATTGGTTTAGACGTTCATGGTATTTAGAGTTATTTGATCTTTTGATTAACTTATTGTTATTCTTGGTATTTAATTACTTGGGTTGATTGCGAGATTAATTGATTGTGCCGTTAACTTGCTTGAGAATAGGGTTGATGGTTTAAATTGATTGATTTTGTATTTGTTACCTTTTAACTTGCCTGAAAATGGGGTTAATTACAAGAATAGAGTAATTAAAGGTTAATTGATGTCTGCCAGAATATAGATTCAACTGGTTAATTTCATAGGTTAAGTTTGCCTGAGAATGGGACTTAATCGAAGAATTGTGTTTAATGCATCTTTTGGGTAAGACTGGTTGAGACAGAGTATGTGATACTAAGTTACCTAGAAGACATGTATTCATGGATTGAGAAAGAAGTGAGTCTATTTTAATTCTTCATGATGCCAAGAGAATAATTAGTTATGATAGAGGTTGGGTACTTTAAAGTCATGGTTGTCTAATCAATTGTTTGAATTACATAAATCTACGTCCTTGACATGTATATATTTTTCTTTTTATTTTCTTTTGTTTTATTTTATTTCGCTTTTGTTTTATCAGGTTGGTTAAACAATGAAAGAAAGGTAATTAATGTCTACTTGTTCCTTGAAGATCGACACTCGTTTGAACCCTATGCTCAGTTAATGATGAGTATACTTACTCATATGTGTGATTTGGGTTTAACGTTTTAATTTAAACTTGATTGGGAATGTGCTTAGTTTTTGTATGATTTTTATACCCAAGTCCGGACACATCAAGTTTTTTGCGCCGTTGCCGGGGAACAATAGCAAAAAAGCTTGGATTTTGTTGATTTAACCATGTAAATATATAAATATGTAAATATTTAAAATATGTACAATTGTTCTTTTCGCAAAAATGTGCTATCTTTTGTACTTTGTGTATTTGTGTATACCCTTGTAACCTAACTTAGTAACCTTGACCCTGTTTTATTGACTAACTTTTTCTTCTTTTAATGTTGTTGTAAATATGAATTGTGGTTATCTAACCTTCTTCTTGTCTTTTATAGGTATAGGTCGTGGAAAGCAGTGAAGTCATTTTTGTTGTTTGAAACAATTTTTATTTTGGTCATTTTTTTTTGTTCTTTTTATCATGTCTTCGTGAATTAAATTGCATTATTCATCATTATTGTATGTTCATCATTTTTCTTGCATTTAAAAAAAAAAACATTAGTGTATTGATTGGCAAAATTACAAGCTTGCATTGATGTTTTGGTGAGACGTCATTAAAGGCATTAGTGAATTCTTTTGTTGCCAATATCCGTTCAGTGGCATAAAGAAGCTTCCCAACAATTGTGCAATCAAAGAAAACACTTATTTAAGATTGTTGAGGAGAATCATAAGTTCATGTTGGCCCATACATTCGAACAAGAGAATCTCCAAGGGGATGAGAGATGCTACGAGGGGCAATTATCCACTGTGGGAAGGGTGGTATTCAATTCTTCACTATGTGCTAATAATCCAAATCTCTCTTTGTCACATGATTTCTTAGGTTCCTCTCTTTTCTTGGAGAATACGGGTCCAAATAATGATGTGTTGACTTTAGCATACTTCAAGGAGTTGGATCTTTCAACACTATATCGTAAGAAGTCCTTGGAGGATGGTGGAAATTTCTACCCTTCACCCCATTCAACGGGAGGTAACTTAGTTTTTGTAGATGTGTCGAAAAGTAAGGATTTCTTGATCCCATCCTTAAGAACTCAATTGCTAAGTTTTAAGGGGAATTTTAATTGTAAAAATTGTTTTGAAGGGTTAATTGGTGATTTCAAAGTTGATGCATCCGTTAGATACTATGTGCACTTATATATTGGAAAAGATATTTATGTGTCTAAAGGAATGTTAGAAAATGAGGTTTATATGTTTTGCTAAGACAAATCGTTTTCATGAACCTTCCATTTTTCAAAATCCTGCATTCTTCATTCTACATTCATCATGCCTATATTCTATTTTGAGCTTTAATTTCTTTCCAAAAAGGTGTCGAGGAAGCAGGATAGGTGTAGAGAGTTTTTGTTTTATTTTTATTATTTTAGTATTTTTCTTTAGTTTATTTTCTTTTATTTAGGTATGTTTTTATTTTATTATTATTTTTCGTGTGCTTTTATTTGTGTTTTGTTTTATAGGCATACAGTCCTCCTCTTGGACAAGCCTTTCTCTTTACCTCAAGCTTGGCTATCTATTGGAGCATTGTTGCACTTGGGAAGTATTACTTAAACTTTCTACCCATTTATTATTTTTGGTCCCTTTGGAGATGCTTTCTGGTGTTTATCTTTTGCCAAGGAGGACATTGTCCAATTTAAGTGTGGGGGAGTGATTTGGTGATATACTTTATCCAAGTTTTTATCAATTATCTTGGTGTTTTCTTAGTGTTGAGCTACTTTAGAAAAATTTAGTTTAAAAGTTCTGAAAATTTAAAGATTTAGAAGAGTGAAACTTTTGGAGCTAATTTGTTATGGAAGTATCTTCTTTCTTCTCTTTTCCCCTTTATTTTTGGTCCTATGGCACCTTCTTCCTTGTTATATTTATTTGGCCATTGAGGACAATGTCCAGTTTAAGTGTGGGGGAGTGATTCGATTGAAAATTCTTCTATACATATACTTTATCCTTCTTGTATGCATATTCTTTATCCTTCTTATGAGCAAAATTTTCAAAAAAAAATTCAATTTTTTTTTTACTTTCTTTGAGAGTTCAATCTGTATTTTTAATGCATGTCTTTATGAGGGATTATAGAGCATGTGTTCTAGATCATTTATGTCTTATGCATGACTTTTTGCACCCACTTGGACAAAGTAGGTCTTGATCAAATACTTTGCATTGTTCTCAAACCTGTTTTTTTTTTTTCTCTAAAATTCATGGAGCATTCTAGAACTTACTTGAATACCTCTTGAGGCGAAATAAGAAAGGTAATCATGATTTAACTTAGGGATGACGGTAATAGGCATTCTTTGGATAGTTTAAGCTTTTCAAGCCTACCTATTTTCATAATATCCATAGTGCCTATTTTTTAGCCTAAATTGTTGATTCTTTTCATTAAAACCCATCACAATATTTTGGCCATTGTTTGTGTTGAGAGTTTGCATAATTTTTCAAATCTTTATATTCTTGAAGGATGAAAGTATATGTATGATGAGAAAGAATGCAGGGATAAAGATCATGACTTGTTACTTTCAGTTATGGATCAATTACGAGTGGAGTTGGGAAAAGAAAGGAAGTAGAATGGAAGAAAGAAGTTAAAAAATTGAGGAAGAAAGAAAAAAATTTTGAGCTGAAAAATGAGAAAGAACAGCAGCAGTGAAAACAAAAGAGGAGTAAAAGAAAAGAGAATTGAAAGAAAAGAAAAGAAAAAAAGAAAAAAAAGATCACAAAAAGGATGGTGATTGAACTGTAAAAGTTAAGTTCATATAAAACACTTGACACCATTGCTGGAAAATTGAGTGATCTTGTGAGAAAAAGAGTTAATGACAAGAAGAGTGGAGAGAAAAAGAGAACAATGCAGGATTTGCTTGAAGTGCATAAGGTTTGTCATATAAGGTTATGGTTTGATTGATTCTTGGAATAGGAGAGCAAGAAGAGTTGGAAATTATAGATTTATTTTGGTTACCCTTTTCTTGCTAACTCTCAGTTTTTCTTTGATTTTTGATTTTCCTATATCCTTCATTTGCTAAGCCACATTACAAGCCTTTAGCCTTACATCACAAGCTTAAAAGTCCTACCTGATCTAAGTAGAATCATGATACGTCTCGGATTAGTAGAGAGAGTGTATGAAAAGTAAGCATATGGAATGCATATTCTTTTTGAACTGACTTCTTTCCAATGGTTTGAGAATATTGTGAAGTATTGAGATGGTTCTACTAAGTCATTTATCACTACACAAGTCTTTCATTGGTTGTGAAAGATTTAGTATCATATGTTTTATGTTCATGAATGAAGAAAGCATTGAAGATATGGTTTTGGAATTGATTGAGTGACTTGATTGAAACCTTGTGTTTTTCCTACTTGTTCTTGATACTTTGCTTGAGAATAGGCAAAGAGCTAAGTGTGGGGGAATATGATAAGGGCTAAATTAGTCATACTTTGCCTAGTTATTTAAGGCTCTTTTGTAAGACATTTTGTGTAATAACTAGTCATATTCTTTCATATTTGAGATTTTACCCCTGGAAAGGTATTTTGTTCATTATTTCAAATTTTTGGGTAAAACGAAGCAAAACCGTTGCGAAACAGAGCAAAGGTGGCGCTGGCTGTAAGGCTGGAACCGGCGCCGGCTGAATTCTAGAACTTATGCGCAAAATTTGGAGAAAAATTAGTGAACAAGTGGAGAAGCAGAACACAGGCAGCGCCGGCTCCGAAAGACCAAGGCGGCGCCGGCTGTGTTCTGTCCTTAAGGCGGTGTTGCGATTTTTCTATGCGTTTTTGGAAACCTGAGGCGTTTTAGTATATTTCAACTTCTACTCGGCCAAGAACTTTGTACTTACGAGTTTAGGTACTTCTTAAGCCTATAAATAGATGAAAAATACAAGGGAAAATAGGTGAATTCATTATTCATCATAGAAAATCACTCAATCCAAGGAGAAATTTTTCAATTCAAGGAGGGTTGTATAAGAAGGTCTTCAAAGGAAGAAGAAGGAGGCTTGTCTATAAGTGCTTTCTTTTACTTTATTTTCTTTTCTTGACAATGATGTTTTAATTGTTTTATTGTAATTTGACATTGGTTTAGACGTTCATGGTATTTAGAGTTATTTGATCTTTTGATTAACTAATTGTTATTCTTGGTATTTAATTACTTGGGTTGATTGCGAGATTAATTGATTGTGTCGTTAACTTGCTTGAGAATAGGGTTGATGGTTTAAATTGATTGATTTCATATTTGTTGCCTTTTAACTTGCCTGAAAATAGGGTTACTTACAAGAACAGAGTAATTAAAGGTTAATTGATATATGCCAGAATATGGATTCAATTGGTTAATTTCATAGGTTAAGTTTGCCTGAGAATGGGACTTAATCGAAGAATTGTGTTTAATGCATCTTTTGGATAAAACTGGTTGAGACAGAGTATGTGATACTAGGTTACCTAGAAGACATGGATTCATGAATTGAGAAAGAAGTGAGTCTATTTTAATTCTTCATGATGCCAAGAGAATAATTAGTTATGATAAAGGTTAGGTACTTTAAGATCATGGTTATCTAATCAATTGTTTGAATTACATAAATCTACACCCTTGACATGTATATATTTTTGTTTTTATTTTATTTTATTTTATTTTATTTCACTTTTGTTTTATTGAGTAAGTTTAACAATGAAAGAAAGGTAATTAATGTCTACATGTTCCTTGAGGATCGACACTCATTTGAACCCTATGCTCAGTTAATGATGAGTATACTTGCTCATATGTGTGATTTGTGTTTAACGTTTTAATTTAAACTTGATTGGGAATGTGCTTAGTTTTTGTATGATTTTTATACCCAAGTCCGGACACATCAATATATGAGAAAAAAAATTGAGTTGAGATAAAAATGTTCTTATTATTTTTATCTTTGAAGACCTTTTGCTAAAAAGGGGGTTAATATGGGGAGAATAGCAGGTGTATTTGGTGCACTTTCTTAAGGCTATCCCGAAGGCGAAAAGAAAAAATGAAAAGAAAAAATTACTAGAAAAAAAATGATGAGTGATGACTGTAAAGGGGGCTAATACGGTGTGTGAAGAGAAATTCATGCACTTAAGGCTATCAATTCCCAAAGCCATAATGCTTGAATTGGTTAAATGACTTAACTTGTATGATTTATGTTACCTATGTTTTTGCTTGAGGAGTGGAATAATTTTCATATACTAGATATAAGCTTGTTTAACATAACTTTGATGGCCTTGGGATTATTTGATTTAATGAATGAGTTTACAAAGGTTTTTAAAGGGTGAATGAATGACAATTGAGTATCTAAGGTTGGGAAAGAAATTATGGCTTTGTTATGGATGAATATGAAAAGAAATAAATTGTTTTAAATGCTTTGGTTAAGTATTTACTTGAGGACAAGTAAAGATTCAAGTGTGGGGGAATATGATGTATATTTAATTTGGTATAAAAATCATATAAAAATAAGCACATTCCCAATCAAGTTTAAATTAAAACGTTAACCCCAAATTATACATATGAGCAAGCGTACTCATCATTAACATAGCATAGGATTCAAACAAGTGTCGATCCTCAAGGAACAATTATGTATTAATCACTTTTCTTTCATTGTTTAACCAACTCAATAAAGTGAAAAAGAAATAAAAAGGATAAATAAAATAAAATAGAATAAAATAAAAGAATATGTACATGTCAAGGATGAAAAATTATGTAACTCAAATCATTATTTTGACAAACATGATCTTAAAGAACCTAATCATTATCATAACTAATCATTCTCTTGGCATCATGAAGGATTAAGATAGATTCACTTCTTTTACAATCAATGAAATCACTATCTTCTAGGCAAATTAGCATCACATATTCTGTCTCAACTAATTTACCCAAAAGATGCATTAAACACAATTGTTGATTAAATTTCTATATTCTGGCAAACATAAATTAATCTTCAATTACCTAGTTCATCGTAATTAACCTCTTTTTAAAGCAAGTTAAGAGACAACAAATATGAAATTAATGAATTGAGACTATCATCAACCCCTTTTTCAAGCAAGTTAATAGAAGAAACAACCAATTAATCTCTTAATTAGCACAAGTAATTAAACACCAAGAATAATAATCAATTAATCAAAAGATCAAAGTAACTCTAACAATCATGAATACCTAAAACAATGTCAAATTACAATTCTCAAGCTGCTTCCTTTTTCATGTGACTGCCGCAATTGCTGACTTTTAATTCTGCCTTGGCCCCACCGAAACTGTTTCTTTCTTTTCTTGCTTTTGTTTAGCTTTTCCTTGGCTGACCGAATTTTTTGCTTCCTTTTTCCTTGGCTTTTGTTCTTTGTTATCCTTTTGTGAGCCGTGAAGTTGCCTTCTTTAATTTCCAATTTCAATTGCACTCCCCTGTTTCACTCAATCTCTCTGCTATGCCTTTGTTCCGCTTGTAGCTAACCGGCGTTGTCTCCACTTTCAGGCTGGTCCTGGTCTTGTTCTAAAAAATCATATAATTAGCTCTAATTTTCTCATTTTTACATAAAATTACAGAAAAGTATTTTTATAAGGGAAATATCAAATAGGAAGGAATATGACTAGTTATTTTACAAAATGTATTACAAAATAGCCTCAAATAACTAGAAAAAATATGACTAATTTAGGCCCTATCAGCGATTGCCATAAAAAATATAATGGAATAAGGTTTTTGGCGTAAATGTTATGTACTTCAATGGATATAGTTTAATAAGAAAAAGGATGCTATTTATTTTTGTTGTGATTTAGCAACATGTCTGAGCATGGAGATTTCTTATGATTCTAATTTTTGTTGGTTGCATTTAAATAGTTTTTGGCTGTCATTGGTAATTTTTTTATCCATTCAATTGCTCCGAGAATCATAAAAGAAATAGTGTTGATGTACCCAATCTAGAAACAGAAATATAGGGATTGTATTGACAATCTGTTGGTTCTTCCCCCCCCCCCCATTTTCCCTTTGCTTGGGTTTTTTTTGCAAATTGAGCTTGTTTGGAGTTCTTCTAATCAATTCAGGGTTATCTGGTGAGTGTTTTTATTTCATATTTTTTCATCGTCTCAGATCGTATTTTAGGGAATTTTTATATTACAAAGATTTGTTCTTTAACTAATTTAATGTTCACAAACTTTGTTTACATCTGGGTATGTCTATTTTACTTGATCTAAGGTTGATTAACTTGTGGGTAGTGAATTTAAGCATAGAATTCTGCCTTTTTTTTCTTTTTTTTGTGTAACTATTTTGTTTATGTGGAACAGTTGATGTTTGGAGTGAAGTTTGAAATAATTGTGGGAATCCTGATAGCTTTTTAAAGGCTGCCTGTTTACTACTTGATTATATTTTGTTCTTGTAAAGCAATAATTAGATGCTACTTTATGAATGAATCTTACCCGAAGATTATCGAGTTCTATAATTATGTTAAAGGATGTGTAAAATTAGTTGATAAAATTAGCTGGTAAGTAGATCTTTGTCATAATTTTTTTACGAAGTTTTTGTAGGTTGATGGTTTTTAGGTGAAAGAAAAAAATTGTAAAAGTCGTCTAATTTTGTATTTATAAATTGAGGTAGCTTTGCAAAATCTAAAAACTTTGACTTAAGTAATGATGCTATTATCTTAATGTATGGAGGCTACATGTTTCATGCTCAATAGTCTTACTTGGGCAGGCTTTTGTTCATTACTATGTTGTTAATCCAACAGAATCTCTTTTATGTCATTAATTGTATCACAAAATTATCTGCTAATATTTCTCTCTCCCCACCCCCTTTATTTATATTTTTATTTTTCTCAGTGCTGTCCTCCACTATGGTCATGCAGCAACTCCAAATGACAGGGTATGTTGTTCAAGTTCTTTCTTTTCTAGTGTTCAATGAATTGGGGCCCATTCTTGTTTACTCTAGCTTTTCCAAAGCTATTGAAATGGAACAAAGAGAATAAATTGAAATCAGTTAAAAGCTTTGAGTGGCAAAAACTATATTCGTATAGTAGCTCCAAAGTGATTCTCGAAATTAGCATTTTTTTTCCAGATGCTTTTAAATTAAAGAGCAGGCAAGAATACCTTGAAGTAACTTCTCAATTTCTAGAATTAGTTAAGCATCCTATACTTAAGCAACCAGTATGAGTTCAGATATATATTTGTCTGGTTTAGGTAGTTCTTGGGCCATAAAATAAAATATCAAATTTATCTTTCTCCTGTTTCTAGTTTATTTGTCCAAGCATTTCTTCCATAGATGCAATTACTCTAATGGTGTTAGTTGTAGCTACTCATATTTGTGTTTGTCTAAATCAAGTGTAATCTAAAATGAGTATATGTCACTTGAATGCGTTTAGTATGTTTTGCCACCATTAGTTGTTGTGACCTCTTATTAAATGAAGTAAGGATGTCTTTATGTATATCATGCATTGGTGGAGATGGGCATCAAGCTAATATTTCTGATTGTGTGCTAATATTTTTTCCAATTATAGTTAAATTATGCTGAAGTAAAGCATATGACAAATTATGCTAAAGTAAAGTTTATTTAAGCTAACAACTCTTAAGTCTTAAACCTTAGTAATTCCTAAATTCTAGATTCCTTTGGGGTTTTATTCTTATAAATTTTTGTGTCCTTTCTAAATTCAAGATTACATTTTGTAATCCCATCTGAATTGTGGAATTCTCTTCTTCGTTAATCTGAAATCTGTAGAGGCAATGGAACTTGTTGTTAGATGGCTATTACCTATTGATCAATTAGTCCAGAACCTAACATTTCATGTAGCTTGACCTTAAGCCTCTTTTATTAAAACAAGCTTCCCACCCTTACCTGATACTTTTCTAAGGACTTGATGCCATATGGAAAGGAGACTATTTCATTGTTAAATAGCCATTGAAGTCCCATATCTATTAGCTAACAATTTTTTTCATAGTTTTCAGTGTAAACTATCTATGCTGAAGCATGGGATTATGAATGCTTAATTGAATTTTTACTATCAATTTTGTATATTCTTTATCCCCGCAAGATAGAGATTTTAGAAATCTCAATTTATCTATTCAGTTATTAGAATGTAGTGCTAATATACTTTCTCATCAAAGTAGAGAGACTCGGATTTGTTTTAATTTAAGGGTTCCAGAGTGTATTAAAGCTAAGATACTTTAAGATACCATTCATGGATAGTTTGTAGATAACATGAAAGAGAATAAGCTTTCATGATATCATTTCAGGTTGAACTTTGAAAGATTGCTTAGCAAGAGTTTCTTTGAATAAAGTGTTGGAGAGGAAAATTTTGGTTATAATAGCAGAGTCGATGCATGAATGTCTTTCTTCTGCTATAATGTCTTTTGTTGATTGGACATTCTAAAACTTGGCTTATTTCTTGCAAGATTAGAGGCCATTCAAAATTTAGTCTTTCTTATTTCCCTAGTAGTGCATGCCCCAAGTAAACCTATCATCTGAATGTGCTGTGAATGGTGTTGAAAGTTTTGCAGCCCCTTAGTTGCTGCTATACATACATTCTCCTTCCTATGTTGCTTTGTTAAGTCATGTCCATGTCTAGCCTTTTTGCATCTCTTCCAATCTGATGGCCTACACTTATTAGTTACTCTGTAATGAATGAGAATATGGAAGAGAGTATCCTTGTTTTTTTGGTTTGTTGTCTTTTATGCATTCATAGATACAAACTACTAATTTGTTTTGTTGACAACAAATTACATTTGTTGAAGGTATTCTAAATGGATGACAGGAGATTAGGAGATCTGTAGTTAAGAGATGACTTCCAAGGTTTAACATTCACATATACAGTATGCAGCTTCCTGATCTCTGGCTTTGATATTCGCATGACTAATGAAGTGATATATATATATATATATATATATATATATTGTACTTATTCCTAGGAAGGTTCTTTTCCTTTTGGTATTATTTTCTAATTTGTTTGTTATTCTGCTAGAAGATGCATCTGTTAGTTGTAATTCAAGGTCTCGATTAAAATGCAGTTTCTTCTATACTTTTGTAAACAGATATGTATGTGAGAGATAAAATTCTGGTCTTGTTAGACTCTTGGCAAGAGGCTTTTGGTAGTCCTAGAGGAAAATATCCTTAATATTATTGGGCTTATGAGGAATAAACTTATAGGAAATTTAGCATCTTCGTTTCACAGACATTATTAAAGTGTTCAATAATGCAGTTCCTTGCAGTCATTTATTTATATCAAGGAAGTGCATGAATGTTCATATTTGTGACAAAATAAAGTCAAAATAGTGACAAAAAGTCTACCTCTATGTTAGAGACAAAATGTTCATATTTGTCTCTAAATTTGTGACGGATTAGAGACGAAAATTCCATCTCTAATGAAGCGTTGACTTTGGTAGTTAACCTGATAAATTAGAGACAGATACTAACAATTTAGAGATGACTTATTTTTATCTCTATAATTTAGAGATCAAATTTTCAGTTTGTCTCTAATTAGAGACACCCTTTTTAGAAACCACGTATCTTTTGTCTCCATTTTGTCTCTGATGTCAATTTAGAGATGAATTCCAGTGTTTAGAGACGAAAATTTTTCGTCTTTAAATAGCAGTTTTCCCCTAGTGATGGAACTAATATTTTTAAAGAGAAATATTTTTCAAAACCCATTTTCTGATAAAATATTAAGTTGGAGAGGGGTACCAATGACTCGATGGCCTTCATCACAAATTTTTGTTAGATATTATGGTTATTCTCATGTTATTCTGAGCATGACCCCCTATAGAATGTATTTCCGTAAGAATTTAGGTCTCATGGAGGAACTACAATTAATTCCTAAGATATATGTTAGTGTCGGCCAGCCCTTGTTAGAGATATTAACAATAGATTATCCATAGGTAAGTGAGTAGGGTGCCATTCCATCAATGGAACTATTTTTATATCATTACCTATTAAGAAAGTTTGTTAGTGATGGTTACACACTTAACTTAGAAAATTGTTAACCTTCCTACAAGATATATTAATTCTTCTAAGAGCCAAAGTTTTCATATTATTGATAATGGTTTTAATGGGTTAACTACGTAATAGATATAATATGCTATTTATATATGCATTTTATATGTTTTCATAATTCAAACAAATTTATTAAATGAATGTTTTTCTTTGCAGTCAATAGAAATGTTTGGTTTCAGTCTATTGTCTATTATTCTTAAGGAAAATAAGTTAACGAAATTGAATTATATGGATTAGAAGATAAATTTGAACATACTACTCACTGTTGAGGAGTTCAAGTATATACTCATTAACCCCTATCCTGAAATTGGAGAAAATTCTATTGACCAAGACAATGAGACTGAGAGGGCATGGAAGAAAGCTGATCAGATGGCTAGATGCTACATGTTAGCTTTTTTGTCCAATGTGCTTTAATTGAAGCACAAGAACATGTCTCACTTCATACAACTGATAGGGCCTAAATTAGTTATATTTTTCCTAGTTATTTGAGGTTGTTTTGTGATACATTTTGTTCAATAACTAGCCGTATTCCTTCATATTTGAGATTTTACCCTTAAAAAGGTATTTAGTGCATTATTTTAGATGTTAGAGGTAAAAAAAAGCAAAAATGTCACAAAACAGAACAGAGGTGGCGCTGGACAGGCCAGAGGAAGGGGCACCGGCCACGCACTATTAGCACGAACTTCGAGGCACAAAAAATCGTTGAAACAGGACCGGAACAAAATCGAACCGGCGCCGGCTCTAGCAGCCTAGGCGGTGCCAGCTGTACTCTGGAAAACGTTATATTGAAATTAAGAAAAATTGGCAAACAACTAAAGAAACAGAACACAACCGGTGCTGGCTCCAGCAACCAAGGCGATGCTGGCTGTGCCCTGAGGATAAGGCAGAGCTTTAACTTTTGCATGCGGTTTTTGGTAATCTGCAGAATTTTAGTATCTTCATACTTCTACTTGGCCAAGAACCTTACACCAACGAGTTTAGGTACTTCCTAAGCCTATAAATAGATGGAAAACACAAAAGAAGGGGGAGAATTCGTAGAGCATAACAGAAAATCACTCAAATCAAAGGAAAAATTCTTCAATTCAAGGAGGATTGTGCAAGAAGGTCTTCAAAGGAAGAAGAAAGAGGCTTGTCTATGAGTGCTTTCTTTTACTTTGTTTTCTTTTTCTTGAACAAAGATGTATTAATTGTTTTATTGTAATTTGACATCGTTTTAGGTATTCATGATTTTTAGGACTACTTTGATCTTTTGATTAATTGATTATTATTCTTGGTGTTCAATTACTTGTTCTAATTACGAGATTAATTGGTTGTTTCTCTCCATTAACTTGCTTGAAAAAGAGGTTGATGGTGGTTTCAATTCATTAATTTCATATTTATTGTCTCTTAACTTGCTTGAAAAAGGTGTTAAATGCCAAGAACTAGGTAATTGAAGGTTAATTGATGTCTGACAGAATATGAATTCATTGGTTAATTTCATGTTTTAAGTTTGCCAGAATATGGAGATTTAATCAAGGATTGTGTTTAATGTATCTTTTGGGTGAATTAGTTGAGACAGAATATGTGATGCTAATTTGTCTAGAAGATAGTGATTTCATGGTTTGAAAAAGAAGTGAATCTATCTTAATCCTTCATGATGCCAAGAGAATAGTTAATTAGGATGTTGATTAGGTTCTTTAAGATCAAGTTTGTCAAGATAATGGTTTAAGTTACAGAATTCTCCATCCTTGACATGTACATATTCTTTTATTTTATTTTAGTTTATTTTATTTTCCTTTTTATTTATTTTTCACTTTATTGAGTCAGTTAAATAATGAGAGAAAAGTGATTAATGCATACTTGTTCCTTGAGGATCGACACTCGTTTGAACCCAATGCTCTATTTATTATTAGTACGCTTGCTCATATGTGTAATTTGGGGTTAACGTTTTAATTTAAACTTAATTGGAAATGTGCTTATTTTTATATGATTTCTATACCCAAATAAATACACATCAATGACATTGATGTATCGTTGTATACTATGTTTGTGGATAAGAGCTGGCATAAGGCAGGAAACTCTTTAAGCAACTATGAACACTAGGATGGCCGATAGAGCATCAATTCTAGAGCACATACTAAAGATGATTGCTCGCTTTAAGGAAGTCGAGGTTCTAGGGGCAACGATAGATCCTGGAGCCAAATTGACATGGTTCTTGATACCTTGCTAGATCTACTCTCAATTCAAGTTGAACTACAATATGAACAAGTTAAGTCTGACTTTGATTGAGTTGATGAAGGAACTATAACTAGATAAAAAGATAATAAAAGCCCATGTCAAATGTTTTAGTTGCTCATTCTGCTTTATCTTTTGGAACTAGGGCCCAACCCAAGACGTTTAAGAAGAAGAAAGGACAAAACAATGCAAGGTCCTAGTCTAAGAGGTCTAGGCCTGATCAATCTAAGCCCAACACCAAGCCCAAGTGCAAATGTTTCAAATGTGGCAAGAAAGGACACTGGAAGAAAGATGGTCCAAAATTCTTGGCCAACTCTTTCTAAGGTATTGCTCTTTATCTAGAGTCTATTTTAATGATTGGATCATCATTCACTTTGATTGTTAATTTTAGAGCTACTGACCATAAATCTAACTCCTTACAGGGTAGTAGGATAAGGAAACTCACTAGAAGAGAGCATGGACATCGAGTAGGCAACAGAGTATGACTATGGGCTAAAGCAGTGGGAGACCCAAAACTATTATTTGATTGTAATAGGAATTTAGTTTTGAAAGATATTTTATATGTTTTTATTTTAAACAGAATTTGATTTCAGTTTCACCATTAAATAATCAATATTATTCTATTTCTTTCTACTTTGGTGTTTTAATTAGTAAATATGAAAACATTATTTGTTCTAGAAACATGTATAAAAATCTCCTTTATGTTAATCGTATAAGTTGTCAAATAAATAATACACAAAACAAACCTAATAATAAGAAGAGAAAGGCCACTTCAAAATAGCACTGAAGATGGGGGTAGATAAGTTTGAATCAAATTCAGAGGTTCAGCTAAGATGGGCCTTTGCGCTCATTAAGTTTAGAAGAATGGACTCAATGTAAATCCTATTTGGGTAAACTAACCAAAAGGTCCTTTACAAAAAGTAGAAAGAGCTAAAGAAATACTTGATTTAGTTCATGCTGATGTTTGTAGTTCTATGTCTACACCAACTAGAGGATGATATGAATTCTTCATCACTTTCATAGATGATCATACACATTTTGGTTATATTTACTTGATGAGGTGCAAGTCTAATTCATTTGATAAATTCAAGGAATTTGAGGCTAAAGTAGAGTATTAGACGGGTAAGCTAATAAAAAAGTTAAGAATAGATTGTGATGGAGAGTACTTCTTAGGTGAATTCAAGGACTATTCGATACATAAGGGAATAGTATCTCCGTTAACTATACTTGGGACTCCCTAACTGAATGAAGTAGTTGAAAGAAGAAATAAAACTTTAATAGAGATGGTCAAAAGCATGATGAGTCATGCAACTCTTCCTATTTCCTTTGGGGAATATATTGGAGAAACAACAGCATATATTCTGAATTTAGTACCTTCTAAGTCTGTACTTAGGATACCTTATGAGATGTAGACTAGATGTAAGCCCAGTCTATATCATTTGAAGGTATATGGTTATCCAATTTATGTATTGAAAAAGAGAAATAAGGTAGAGCCAATAGCAGAATTATACTACTCTGTAGAGTATTCAAAAGGGATAAGAGGTGGATACTTTTATCATCTCTAAAAGCATAAAATACTTGTTAGTACTCAGGCAAGATACTTGGAAGATGAACAGAGTAAAAGAAAAGTTGCCTA
This sequence comes from Voacanga thouarsii, assembly GCA_026120185.1. Taxonomy (NCBI): domain Eukaryota; kingdom Viridiplantae; phylum Streptophyta; class Magnoliopsida; order Gentianales; family Apocynaceae; genus Voacanga; species Voacanga thouarsii. Next base: position 5,524,555 of record JANUWF010001392.1, read on the forward strand.
GAACTTTAACTTCCGATATGCCAATTGAAGAACTTAGAGAGATATCCTCCCAAAAAGATGTATTGGATAACCTTTTGATATAATCTCTGGCTTTCAGGAATAAGATCTCACTAGATGCGAAGAGATAATGATTGACACTCATATAGATATATGGTAAGAGGCAATGAATGCTGAGATAGAGTTTATATATCTCAATCAGGTCTAGGATCTTGTCACTGTACTTGAAGGGATTAAACCCATATGGTGTAAGTAGGTATACAAAAGGAAGAGAGATGCAAATAGAAAAGTTGAAACTTATAAAGTATGGTTAGTAGTAAAAGGTTATAATTAGAAAGAAAGTATAGATTATGAGGAGACTTTTTCTCCAGTAGCATAGTTAAGTCCATCCGTATATTTTAGTTATCGCATGTCACAATGATTATAAAATATAGCAAATGGATGTCAAAATAGCCTTTCTTAATAACTATCTTAGTAAAAACATCTATATGACTTAGCCTAAAGGCTTTATTTCTAAAGGCCAAGAGCATATGATCTGTAAACTTAAGAAGTTCATATATGGACTTAAACAAGCATCACGAGTATGGAACATATAATTTAATGAGACTATAAAGTCTTATGATTTTATATAAAACGTAAATGAATTGTGCATATATAGGAAAACATATAGGAATAATTTGTCATTTTTTGTACTTAATGTAGATGACATTTTACTTATTGAAACTGATGTAAGGATACTATCATCTATAAAGGCTCAGCTATCAAGTCAATTTAGTATAAAAGATATGGGAGAAGCTAACTACATTCTTAGGATAAAACTTCCTACAGATAGTAAACAACGAATGTTAAGCTTATCTCAATCTACTTATATTGACAAGATATTGGCTAAGTTTAGCATTGGTCAGTGCAAAGGGGTAATCATACCTTTTAGGCATGGATTGATATTATCTTCCAAAGAGTATACTCAGACATAAGAAGAAAAGAATAGAATCAGTAGGATTCCCTATACTTTAGTTGTGGGAAGTCTCATGTACGCCATACTTTATACTAGGATAGATATCCGTTTTGCCGTAGGCATGGTTAGTAGATATTAGTCAAACTTAGGGGAAGCACAATGGCAAGCTGTAAAGCATAGACCCAGTAATAAGAGATTATATGCTAGTTTACAAAGTCGACGATTTTGTTCCTATTGGTTACACTGATTCAGATTTCTAAGCAAATAAAGATGAAAGAAAATTCACTAGTAGATATGTATTTATTTTGTTTGGAGAAGCTATTGCATGAAGAAGTATGAAGCAATCTTGCATTACTGTTTCTACCATAGATGCTAAGTATGTGGCAGCTTCAGAAGCTTCTAAGGTAGCAATTTAGCTCTGGAAGTTCCTAGCAGAACTTGTAGTGGTGCCACAAATAGACAAGCCCATCATCATATATTATGATAATTTTTGAAGTCGTATTACAATATAAGGAACCAAAGAATCATAGGAAGGACAAACACATTGGGGGAAGGTGTTACCTGATCTGGAAGTTCATCTAGAAATGGGAGATATTGGTTAATATTAGATTTTCTATGCAAATAATATGGTGGATCTCTTTACCAAGCCTTTAATAGAAAATGCATTTCAGAGACACCTAGACTGTAATACCCCGTATTAGACCACCTTTAGTATGTGGAGAAAAGTCATGCATGCCATATTTTTTTATACTACATTTGATGATTTGAACTATTTTCACAAAAATATCAGTTTATTGTTGCATGAATTAATTGTCGTGTTATTTGAGTTAGTTGAGTTTTATTTTATAGAGAAGAATTTATTCGAAAGAGGATGCAACAAGTGAGTAGGAATCAAGGAAATTTATTAGGAGAATATTTACCAAGAATTATTGTAGAATAGTGGTTAGGCTTAGTGTGTATATATTCTTTGGTAACTTGAGTTCAAATCCCAACTCTTGCAAACCCTTTCCCTTTTCACTTTTGATAAACCATTTTCCCCTTATTTTCCTTTCCTTTGGCCAAAAATCCTAGGGGCTGCTGCCTTCTTATTTTCCAATTTCCTAAAATAGGGGTTTTTGCTATTATTTTTGGTTTTATTAAAAAGAATTTAATATAAATTAAATTCATAATATTCTCTAATTAATATTTTATTTCAAACTTTTAGGAAGTTTAATTATTTTATCATCTAGAATTTTCTAAGGATCTTACTAACGGGTTTCATTATGGAAAGAAGATTATAGGAACGTTTCCTTTGGAAACCATATTATAGCTACTACTTTCAAAAGAATGAAAGTTTTCCAAAGTTGTTCTCTCTAAAAGAGTTTATTTGGAAATAAAGAGATTTTGTCCAAAGCTTTAAAGGAAATAAATATTCTCCCAAGATTTATGACATTTTTGAAAGCTAGTGTTTAAGGAAAGGAAATTTCAGACTTATTCCAAGAATCTAGATTTTATCACCTAATAAAATTATTTCTCAATTAATTGCTTTTGCCTAAAATAAATTAGGGCATTATCTAAATTAATTCTTGAATCAACATCCCATTTATATTAACTAAAATTTCTGGAATAAAACCAACCCTAGCCGCCACCTTGATGAGTTTTTATTTCTTTTCAAGTTCCCTAAATAAAGGGGGGGGGGACTTCCTAAGTAATCCTAATCAATCAAGGTTCTTTTAAGCTAATAAAAAACTAGAAACTTCCCCTTCTTCCCACCAATTTTCGTCCACTGTTCACACGCACACACTCACGAAAATTCCAGTAGCCTTGTCCTACAATTTTCTCTCTTGTGTTTAGCTAAAACAACACCACCAAAAAGCTATCACATCTCTACTCCAATTTTCGGCCAACACAAGAACAAAAAGGTAGCTTATTTTCTCAACTCTTCCCCCCTTATTTTGGCCATAATAACAACTAGAGAACAGCCACCAAAAACTAGCCCTAAATCCCCTTAAATCTTGTTGGAATTCGGCTACAGCAATAGGAACAAAAGCTGTCATCTTTTCCTTCTTGTGATCAAGAGACCGAAGCAAGATTATACTCTACTAAACCCAAAACACCCGCATCTGTCTAGAAATTCCAGCCACCAACCCCTGCCAATAACTCGGCCAGAACAGCACCAATCTCTACCAAAATCGAATCCTAAGAGCAAGGTAAGCAACTCTTCAAACCCCTTCAACTTTTATTCAATTCTTCTTCTTCCTTTCTCCTGAATTTTGAACTAAAGGGGATTGATTTACCCCTATCATCTCGTGATCTTTGAATCAAGGAAACCAAGAGCCACCACTCAACTCTTCTTTCCAAAGTAAACTCCATCAAGCACCAAATGCGCCACCTTTGCTCTTGTTATTTCATCAAAGAGGTATTTAAGGATTAACTTTACTGATTTAAAAGGCATTAATCATTAGTGTATTGACTTATGAATGCTTATGGAGTCGAGCATGAATGAACTAGATTGATGAATTTGTCGATGTAAGCAATAGACAAAGCATGTATGAGATAGGACAATGATGTATCTTGACATGATGAATCTAGATCTATGCTAAATAGGTAAGGATGAGATATTTTAATGCTTATGGGGCTATTTATGATGATTTTATGCTAGTTGAATATAGGAGTTGTCATATAGGGAATTGATTTAGATCAATGCATGGTTATGATCAATGGAATGGTAAAGGGAAGTTGTACATGTGAGTTAATGGATTAAAGTACTTAGATACCTTGGATGAATTATGTGATTAATGAGATCATAGAGAGCCATATTGTAAGAAATAATAGATGGAATGAATAAATCCTAATTGTGGAATTATTTGCTCTAGATAAGGAATGAGTGGAAATGAAAGCAATCGATTGAGTTTGGTCTAGCTATTGATTTATCCAGGTAAGTCCTTGCATACTATTTTGATACAAGTTATATGTTTGCAAGTAATTTTTTCAATGTTATTTGCAATTAATGTCAATATGATGTTTTGACAAAAGGATTGAGACGTTGACTAAACATGATGAGTCATACTGGATTGTTGTGATACTTAGATTGGAAACGTGGATGTTTTACTTTCTAAACGAGTTTATCAAATTTCAATTATTCAAACCCAAAAATGATTTCTTACACTATTGTTAAATGATTTGAAAACGCTATTACAAAAAATCACGTTTTGCAATCAAACTAATCAAAGACTTTCGAAAAAGAAAAAATGATTTTGTCCCTAATAGGGGAGCGTAGAGTACTCTGCGAGGGTAGGCTAATGGTACTAGTCTCGAAGAAGAAGAGCAAGTCTTTTGGCTGGTGGCCACCTCCAGAAGAGGAACTCAACTTAGAGAGGCGACAGTACTACTTAGTTAGGCCGTCCGAGCTAGCGTATTAGTCCATATGGACATTGTTGATTCGAATTAGACAACTGGAATGTTGGATGTAGAGATGGAAGAGTATCTTACATAGTGGGTGGATCTCCCACTAGCCATTATTGAAAGAGTACATTGGGAAGTTATTATGGTAGTAACCATGATATGGATTGTGTTACTATATTGTTGAATCATTTGCTAATCCCTACCTAATGAATTATGAATATGATAAAATGATGATTTCTTGTGAGCTTTTTTTGGATTCATTGAGCAAGGTTCTTATGTATAACTGTTATTGATGAAATTGACTTACAAACATGATTTTATGATTTTGATAAACCTGCATACACAAAATGGTTACAATTAACACTTGCACACACGGGACTTACTGAGATGTCAATCTCATACCTTTTATATCATGATTTCAAAAGATTGCTTATACTGAGTAGGGTGGGGCATTAGGAGATGAACTCTAGTTATTCATTTATTTATTTTTTGAATATATTTCAAGTGATATTTTTTAGTTTTTATTTTCTAAACTTGTATAAGTTTTGCTTCCGAATGTATTGAAATTATTCCTTTAATTTTATTTAGCAGTTTTTTTTATACCTCGTTATAAAGACCCATGGTCATTTGAACGGGGTGACATCCTGCCCTATCTAGGTACCTAGGATGTGGGGTGTTAGAAGTGATATCCGAGCTTAGGTTTAGGCAGTTGACTCTATTTAATAGTACCTAAACCTTAGAAATTGAGATTTATTGAATAGTGCTTAAATATTAGGAATTGAGATTTACTTCCAACTCCTCTATGTTTCATTTATAAGATGACTAAAAGATCCGCAGCAGAGATTGGCCTTTTATGTGTGGTCCTACTAGTGGTAGAGTACCTAACCCCATCCCCGTACCAGATTCATCATCATCTGATTTAGAGGCAGAACCCGAGGGTGGATGGATTTTGGGTGAGGACAAGGTAGACCATGAGCCACCTATGATAGATGACTTTGGATTAGAGAAAGAACCCAAGGACTCGATACCTGAGATGCCTGTACTTGAGGAGAATGGGGATATAGTAGAGTATGAGGGAGATAATAAGGAGGAGATAGGGGATAGAGGAGTAATGAATAATGAGAGTGAGGATGAGCTAGGGGAACTTGAGATTGAGGGGGAGATAGGAGAGCTAGAGAGCAAGAGTGAGGCGGAAGTGATTGAGGGGGAGGGTAGTATTGATACACCTGCGACCCCATCCATAGAGGAAGAAATCTCGATGTTGCTGGGAAGTGAGTCCTATGAGTCAGAGTCTAGAAGACCTAAGAGTGCACTGATGATGGCTATGGAGAAACTGAGGGATGCGGAGTTGAGAGCTAAGTTAATGGGTAGAAACTCTGGAGAGTTCATGCTGGGGCAACCTAGGAAGAAGTATAGATCCTTTGGTTTTGCAAGAGATTGCAATGTAGATTGCAACATAGAACATGACAACAACAGTGCGGGATGGCTAGTAGAACCTCCTCCAAAGACTTTCGAGGATTCCATCGACTCTAGTAATGCTTAGAATTTAAGGACCATTAGTGCTAATTCTTTATTTTGAGACGTTTGTTTATTTATTTGATTCAGAATTTATTCTTTATTTCAAATTTTGTTTAGCCAGAATAAAAAGGGATACCTAGTGGGAACTCTCTTATTTTGGTGCTAATTTGGAATTGGTTAATAAAAATGTGATTTATTTTATTTCTTTATTCTACTTGGAGCATTATTTGAAAATTTTATTTTTTGATGCAGTACAAGTTATTTCAAATCTATAAGTTAAACAATTGCATGCTATGATCTTCCCCTTACTAAGGCCGGTATTAGGTGCAAGTAAATAGCACAAAGGCGTAGGACTGCTGTGCAAGGTAACTCTATTTCTGTTTTAATAGACTCCAGATCGACTCAGCCATATGTGAGCGATAAGTGTGCATGCCATTTGGGTTGGGACAGGGCAGAGTTACCTTATACCATGTTGGTGAGTACATCTTTAGGGAGGTAGAGAGCTACAAGTGAGGTAATTCAAGGGTGCAATATTGTGGTTGGAAAAGAGATTTTGAAGGTGGATCTCGTAGTCGTACCCATTAATGACTATGATATGATTTTGGGTATAGACTGGTTAGCAAAGCATGGAGCAAAAGTGGATTGCAAGGCCAAAACAGTGCAGTTTGTTAGACCTAGATGCGATTGTAATAAAGTTTAACGGGAGAAAGGTGAGGAAGTTGAAATTCTTGATAGCGGGAGTAATGTGCGAAAAATGCTAAAGAAGGGTTGTGTAGGATATTTGGCTTATCTAATCAACAAGCTCAAGGATTAATGTACCTTGGAGAGCACCGAGGTGGTGAAGGACTTCGCAGATGTATTTTCGGTGGAACTCACTTCTCTGCCACCTTCTTGAGAAGTCGAGTTTACCATCGATTAAGTTCTTGGAACGGAGCTGATGGCGAAGACTTCTTATCAAATAGCACATGCGGAATTCAAAGAATTGAAGGGACAACTTGAAGAATTGGTTAAGAAAGGATACATAAGACCTAGTACATCACCTTGGGGAGCTTCGGTGTTGTTCATAAAGAATAAAGATGGGACATTAAGATTGTGCATAGACTATAGAGGGCTGAATAACCTTCGGATCAAGAACAAGTATCCCTTACCTTTGATTGATGAGTTGTTTGATTAGTTGCAAGGTTCATGTTACTTTTCTAAGTTGGATCTCCGGCAAGGCTATTACCAAGTGCGAATCAAGGAGGAGGATATTCCCAAGACGGCTTTCAACACTAGATATGGCAACTACGAGTTCGTGGTGATGCCATTTGGAGTAACTAATGCACCCGCCGTTTTCATGGATCTTATGCACAGGGTTTTCCAGCCATACCTAGATAAGTTTATGGTAGTGTTCATAGACAATATTCTAATCTACTCTAAAAGTCCCAAGAAGCATGCGGAGCATTTAAAGTTGGTACTAAAAAAATTGAGAGAACGTAAACTCTATGCTAAGTTTAGCAAATGCAAGTTTTGGTTGGATTCAGTTGCTTTTCTTGGTCACGTGATATTTAAAGATGGAATCAAGGCGAACCCATCCAAGGTCGAAGCTGTCTCAAATTGGAAACAGCCGGAGAGCATAACCGAGATCAGGAGTTTCCTTAGATTGGCAGGATATTACTGCCATTTCATTAAGAACTTCTCTACGTTGGCGACGCCGATGACCCGATTGCTAAAGAAGGATGTGCCATACGTCTAGAATGATAAGTGCGAAAAGAGCTTCCAAAAACTTAAGAGGAGATTGATGACAACACTAATGTTGAGCCTACCTAAAGAAGGTAAGGCCTACTCCTTGTACACAGATAGGTCTAAGGAAGGTTTATTGGTGTGATGATGCAAGACAGGAAAGTTATCACCTACGCATCGAGGAAGTTGAAGCCACACGAGGTAAACTATCTAACGCACGACTTGGAGTAGGTAGCGATAGTGTTTGCTTTGAAGAAATGGTGACGCTATTTGTATGGAGCAGAATATGAAGTCTTCACGGATCATAAGAGCTTGAAATACATATTCATGCAAAAGGACTTGAACTTAAGGCAAAGAAGGTGGATAGAATTCTTGGAGGAGTACAAGTGTTAAATTAACTACCATCCAGGGAAAGTGAATGTGGTAGCTCATGCGTTGAGTCGGAAGGTTAGGATGGCTAGCTTGAGGGTACAAGATGTTCAAATAGTACAAGAAATCTTGGGGAAAAAGGCAGAAGTGGGAGAAGGGAAAATTAGCTTGAGCAACCTGAGATTAGAGCTTGAGCTGAGGAAGGAGATTGGTGAGGCTCAATAGAATAACCAAGAATTTTAGACCTTCAAGGCAAAAGAAGCAAAGAGAGGAAATAAGGAGTTTCGGACTAATAAAGCAGGAGTGATGTACTTTCGAGAATGGCTATGTGTACCGGATGTCTCCGTATTAAAGAGGAAGATAACGGATGAGGCTCATAAAACCAAGTATTCCATTCATCCGGGAGAAGTGAAGATGTATTAAGATTTGAAAAAGGCCTACTGGTGGTCGAGAATGAAAAGATATGTGGCACAAGACATCTCTACTTGCCTAGCATGTCAGAAAGTAAAAACGGAGCATAAGAGGGTAGCCGGATTGCTACAGCCATTGCCTATTCCCGAGTGGAAGTGGCAAGAGTTGACGATGAACTTTGTTACTGAATTACCGATATCTAAAACTTTGAAGAATGCTGTGTGGGTTGTGGTTGATAGATTGATTAAGACAGCTCATTTCATTCCGGTAAATGTGAAGGACTCTATGAAAAAATTAGCCAAGACATACATTCAGGAAGTGGTTAGATTGCATGGTGTACTATCGGGGATCGTATCCGACTGGGATCCTAGGTTCACTTCAAGGTTTTGGACCAAGTTTCAAGAGTCAATGGGGATGACTCTAAAGATCAGTACTTCTGCTCATCCGCAGACTGATGGACAGTCTGAGAGAGTCATCCAGATATTGAAAGACATGTTTAGGGCTAGTGTGTTGGATTTTGGAGATAAGTGGATAGATTATATACCCTATGCTGAGTTAGCATACAACAATAGTTATCAGGCATCGATTGGAATAGCACCCTACGAAGCATTGTATGGACAAAAATGTCAGGTATCATTGTATTGGGGTTGGACTGAGGATGGACAAATTAGCAAGCTTGGGGAGGTTAATATTGAGGAAATGGTAGACAAGGTAAAGATGATAAAGGAGAGACTGAAAGCTGCGCAAAGTCGACAGAGAGTTATGCGGACAACAGAAGAAAAGAATTGGAGTTTCAAGTGGGAAACCAGACTTTTCTAAAGATAACGCCGAGTAGAGGGATTCTGAAGCATCTTAAAGGAGGGAAGCTGAATCCTAGATACATAGGACCTTTTCCAGTGATTAAAAGGATTGGACCTGTAGCACATCGATTGGAGTTGCTGGAGGGATTGGTAGGAATTCACGATGTGTTCCGTGTGTCCCAATTGAAGAAATATAACCCAAAACCAGAGCATGTATTGAATGAGGAACCCTTGATCATACAGCCTGACTTGAGTTATGTGAAAAAACCAATTAAGGTTTTAGATTGTAGTGTCAAGACGTTGAAGAATAAGCAGATACCTATGGTGAAGATTTTGTGGGATCATCACGGTACTCAGGATGCAATGTGGGAGACTAGAGATTGGGTGAAGAGGAAGTATCCGAATTTGCATTAGAAGTTTAGCACCCTGAATTTTGGGATGAAATTCTCTTAAGGGGGAGAGGATGTAATATCGCGTATTAGACCACATTTAGTATGTGGGGAAAAGTCATGCATGTCACATTATTTTATACAACATTTGATGATTTGAACTATTTTCATAAAAAAATATTACTTTGTTGTTGCATGAATTAATTATCGTGTTATTTAAGTTATTTGAGTTTATTTTATTGAGGAGAATTTATTAGAAAGATGATGCAGCAAGTGAGTAGGAATCAAGGAAATTTATTAGGAGAATATTTACCAAGAATTATTGTAGAATAATGGTTAGGCTTGGTGTGTATGTATTCTTTGGTGACTTGAATTCAAATCCCAACTCTTGCAAACCCTTTCCCTTTTCACTTTTGATAAACCCTTTTTCCCATATTTTCCCTTCCCTTGGACGAAAATCCTAGGGGTTGTTGCCTTCTTATTCTCCAATTTCCTAAAATATGGGTTTTTGATTATTTTGGATTTTATTAAAAAGAATTTAATATAAATTAAATTCATAATATTCTCTAATTAATATTTTATTCCAAACTTTTAGGAAGTTTAATTATTTTATCTTCTAGAATTTTCTAAGGATCTTTCTAAAGGGTTTCATTATGGAAAGAAGATTATAGGAACGTTTCCTTTGGAAACCATATTATAGCTACTACTTTCAAAAGAAGGAAAGTTTTCCAAAGTTGTTCTCTCTAAAAGAGTTTATTTGGAAATAAAGAGATTTTGTCCAAAGCTTTAAAGGAAATAAATATTCTCCCAAGATTTATGACATTTTCGAAAGCTAGTGTTTATGGAAAGGAAATTTCAGACTTATTCCAAGAATCTAGATTTTATCACCTAATAAAATTATTCCCTAATTAATTGTTTTTGCCTAAAATAAATTAGGGCATTATCTAAATTAATTCTTGAATCAACACCCCATTTATATTAACTAAAATTTCTGGAATAAAACCAACCCTAGCCGCCACCTTGATGAGTTTTTATTTCTTTTCAAGTTCCCTAAATAAAGGAGGGGGGGGGGACTTCCTAAGTAATCCTAATCAATCAAGGTTCTTTTAAGCTAATAAAAAACTAGAAACTTCCCCTTCTTCCCACCAATTTTCGTCCACTGTTCACACGCACACACTCACGAAAATTCCAGTAGCCTTGTCCTACAATTTTCTCTCTTGTGTTTAGCTAAAACAACACCACCAAAAAGCTATCACATCTCTACTCCAATTTTTGGCCAACACAAGAACAAAAAGGTAGCTTATTTTCTCAACTCTTCCCCCCTTATTTTGGCCATAATAACACCTAGAGAACAGCCACCAAAACCAGCCCTAAATCCCCTTAAACCTTGTTGGAATTCGGCTACAGCAATAGGGACAAAAGCTGTCATCTTTTCCTTCTTGTGATCAAGAGACCGAAGCAAGATTAAACTCTACTAAACCCAAAACACCCGCTTCTATCTAGAAATTCCAGCCACAAACCCCTACCAATAACTCGGCCAGAACAGCACCAATCTCTACCAAAATCGAACCCTAAGAGCAAGGTAAGCAACTCTTCAAACCCTTTCAACTTTTATTCAATTCTTCTTCTTCCTTTCTCCTGAATTTTGAACTAAAGGGGATTGATTTACCCCTATCATCTCATGATCTTTGAATCAAGGAAACCAAGAGCCACCACTCAACTCTTCTTTCCAAAGTAAACTCCATCAAGCACCAAATGCGCTACATTTGCTCTAGTTATTTCATCAAAGAGGTATTTAAGGATTAACTTTACTGATTTAAAAGGCATTAATCTTTAGTGTATTGACTTATGAATGCTTATGGAGTCGAGCATGAATGAACTAGATTGATGAATTTGTCGATGTAAGCAATAGACAAAGCATGTATGAGATAGGACATTGATGTATCTTAACATGATAAATCTAGATCTATGCTAAATAGGTAAGGATGAGATATTTTAATGCTTATGCGGCTATTTATGATGATTTTATGCTAGTTGAATATAGGAGTTGTCATATAGGGAATTGATTTAAATCAATGCATGGTTTTGATCAATGGAATGGTAAAGGGAAGTTGTACATGTGAGTTAATGGATTAAAGTACTTAGATACCATGGATGAATTAGGTGATTAATGAGATCATGGAGAGCCATATTGTAAGAAATAATAGATGGAATGAATAAATCCTAATTGTGGAATTATTTGCTCTAGATAAGGAATGAGTGGAAATGAAAGCAATCGATTGAGTTTGGTCTAGCTATTGATTTATCCAGGTAAGTCCTTGCATACTATTTTGATACAAGTTATATGTTTGCAAGTAATTTTTTCAATGTTATTTGCAATTAATGTCAATATGATGTTTTGACAAAAGGATTGAGACGTTGACTAAACATGATGAGTCATACTGGATTGTTGTGATACTTAGATTGGAAACGTGGATGTTTTACTTTCTAAACGAGTTTATCAAATTTCAATTATTCAAACCCAAAAACGATTTCTTACACTATTGTTATACGATTTGAAAACGCTATTACAAAAAATTACGTTTTGCAATCAAACTAATCAAAGAATTTCGAAAAAGGGAAAATGATTCTGTCCCTAATAGGGGAGCGTTGAGTACTCAACGAGGGTAGGCTAATGGTACTAGTCTCGAAGAGGAAGAGTGAGTCTTCTAGCTGGTGGCCACCTCCAGAAGAGGAACTCAACTTAGAGAGGCGACAGTACTACTTAGTTAGGCCGTCCGAGCTAGCATATTAGTCCATATGGACATTGTTGATCCGAATTGGACAACTGGAATGTTGGATGTAGAGATGGAAGAGTATCTTACATAGTGGGTGGATCTCCCACTAGCTATTGTTGAAAGAGTACATTGGGAAGTTATCATGGTAGTAACCATGATATGAATTGTGTTACTATATTGTTGAATCATTTGCTAATCCCTACCTAATGAATTATGAATATGATGAAATGATGATTTCTTGTGAGATTTTTTGGATTCATTGAGCAAGGTTCTTATGTATTACTGTTATTGATGAAATTGACTTGCAAACACGATTTTATGATTTTGATAAACCTGCATGCACAAAATGGTTACAATTACCACTTCCACACACGGGACTTACTGAGATGTCAATCTCACACCTTTTTTATCATGATTTTAGGGGATTGCTTATATTGAGCAATGTGAGGCATTAGGAGATGAACTCCAGTTATTTACGTATTTATGTTTTGAATTTATTTCAAGAGATGTTTGTTAGTTTTGATTTTCCAGACTTGAATAAGTTTTATTTTCGAATATAATGAAATTATTTCTTTAATTTTATTTAGCAATTTTTTTTTGTACCTCGTTATAAAGACCCATGGTCCTTTGGACGGGGCGACATCCTGCCTTATCTAGGTACCAGGGTATGGGGTGTTATATAGACGTTATAAGGGTAGACACATATGAACTTTCACAATCTTTTTAGTGCAAGTGGGAGTTTGTTAGAATATATGTCCAAAATCAACTATGTATTTTAGTATTGCAAATTACTATAAAATATTTCATTCATTAAGGATTGTTTGTTTAAATATATTTACACATTAAAGTCTAAGTATGACAAATAAACGACCTATGTGATAGGTCATTCTTCACAATAAGATATAGGTCATGGACATTTGACATCAAGAAAAATATAGTTCTTGGTGTTTGATGAAACTAGACATTTCCTCAAGGTAAGATTAGTATGCTTTGATTTCTCAATAAATAATGGTTTACCTTTAATCGGTGAGTAGTTCTCTCATGTAATTTGTATAAACGTATTTAAAATATAGAGAACTGGACCCATAGTAGTAGTTTCTAATAAAGTACTATATTTAAAGTAATCAGACTATCACTACTACAGCGTGGATGAGCATCCTAAGGCTTGAGTATAGATTGGTGGTCTGGTAAAGCTAGACTTATGCTCTTTGATGTATGATAGGTGGGGTCTTTATGTGAGATTAATAACCTTGTACGTTGGGTGTATGATTCTAATTAATTAAGACAGACTTATATAATAGAGTTTCTATGCTTCATTTACTAGAGATAAATCAACCCCTTTTGATTGTCTAAGATAATTTAAATAATATAGGGTCTTAGGAATGCAACTTAGCATTGTATGCTTTTGGATAGCTCCTAGAGATAAGCAAGTACATACTAGAAGTCATAAATTATCAAACTAGTTGTCTAACGATGGTAGATGTCATTGAGAAATATGTTACTATATTTTTCCTATATCAATTATGGGTGTTACGTAAAGGGTATTTTCATTATTACACGTGTAGATCGAGGGCACTGCATTTGCAATATTGTTCTTATAGTCAATATTTTCATATGGTGATAACTAAAATATTTAAAATGATAAAATATAACTATTTATTAGTAAGGGTATTTTAGTAATTTTAATAGCAAAAAATAATATGTATTTTGTCCCCAAAATAGCTCAAGTAACCTTAGTATTTTATTTACTATGTGGGCTTATGAATGAAATAAATATTGGAAGAATTATTCTAATAGTTCAATAATTATTCATTTAGTCTAGAATAAGACATTGAGCCAATTTAGTAAATTAGCTTTTTAATTAATTATCTTAAATAATTTTATATTAGGCTAAAAAGAAATCATTAATTAATAAAAGAGATAGATATTAGTCTTGGATTGATTAAGAGGTTAGGCCAAATAATGGCCCACCTAGGAGTGAGAGTGTTGTCTACTAGGTTGTGGGAACACTAAGTAGCAGTCCTACATTAAAAAACAAAATGAGGCTCAGGGTTTGGGTGTGTGCAATTAACATAGAAGTGCATCTTTTTCGTGAGAGCAGAAAAAAAAAAATAGCCTTGCCTGAGCTGCCACCACCCTTCTCACTCAAGCTTTCCCACGTTTATTCTTTTATTCTTCATCCTAGTTTTCTATTGTCACTGATAAACAGCCCATAGTAGGTGTGAGAATATTCAGGAAGATCGAAAGGTAGTACTTTTTTATGCATATTTGATGCAAGAAGTAGATGTTTTACTAGAATTCCTACAGAGGAAGTATCTATTACAAACCAAGGGCACCAAGTTTGAGTGTTCCATCTAAGGAGGTTTTGTTAAACCCAATTTTGCTACCTGTTGTTTGCCCTTTGCATCGTAAAAATAAGTATATCTTGTTAGAAACAGGGTACCAATGAGCACAGACAGGCAACTCAACTGAATTGAACAAGCACCGCCTATACCCGACCAGGGCTCTAACAAATGCAATTATCAAATATCAATAATGCCGGCAAGGCCACACAGTTCAAACGTAAAGTAACTAGTAGAATTCAAACTCAATAGATAAGTCAGTAATAGACCTAAGTGACTTTTTCGCGGTTCTACCAGAATGTACCAAGCTCCGACACTCCTCTGCACAAGCTGCGATGTAACATACAGTACTGCTTACGGAATCACCAGTTCAATACTAGTTTGCCATTAAGACGTTATTCACCTCACTCAAATGCAATGGGTACAACGACTCTCCTTGCAGGATAAGATGGTCTCAAATCGCTATCGACGCACACCAACTGCGATCACCTCGAAAATCTCCTCAATTCACCGGTCCTGTTAAGCCAAAAATTATGGATCGTGGTAGGGAGAATGGAAGAGGCGATTTTTCTCTCAAGGAAGCAAGATACGAAAAAGAGCATGAACCCTAACGGCGGCCCTGTTCCCTTCTTTTAATCTCGCCTTAGGAAAACATTAAAACCTAATCAGAATTAGGAGACCCTAACTCCTTATCAGATTTTATATTTCCTTTTCCTCTTCAAGTTAGAGTTAATTGGGAAAAATAAAAATAGAGGAACGTGAAAACATGGGCTAAGCCCGAGCTCGAGCCAGGCCGGGAGGGCGGTGCGTGCGTGTGGCATCCTCCATACCTTAGTCTTTTCTATTAAGTCTATAGAAAAGCCTTTTAGTATATAAAGGCTTCCACACTTCTCAATTTTTCCCATGTGGGACTCATGTCTAACATGAGTTCTCAAATGGTTAAACACCCAACTTTAATAACATTTAATTATGAATTCCCACAATGAAAATGGCTTCTACCATAATCAAAACAATCTCTAACATGTCAAGAACAATTCCTATTAATTATTTTAGGCTAACTAATCATGAGTTAAAAGTTATTAACTCTCAAAGTTGCCATTTTCAATAATCCCCAACAAATTCATAGTTAAAAACTATCCAGGATTTACATAATTTGCTTTCGATAATGATACCTTCCAGTTTGAACCACTGCCTAAGTTATCCAACTTATGCCCCCACAGGAACAGATGGACTTAAGCCTTGAATCTGAACCTTATATGTGACGGTATCAATTGGTAAAAACAGACTATCGGCTATGGAGATAATCTTTAGAGTTGACACGTTATGGCCATGTGTCTCGATCCTGTCTCATGAGTGTATTCAGAGAAAACCTAATTCCTTTTAGTTGCGGCCACATAACAACACTCACATAGTTAGTGATCTCTAAGGATGTACTGCTAGCATCTTGTCTAAAAGACTTAATCTCATTCAAAGTTAAAACTCTTACTCATTGCAGTAAATGCACCACAGGCTTTTAGGAAAAGGACCTAGATACAAAAGTATCAGAATTGGTGCTAGATTCACTTAAATAGCTTGTTTATACCACATTGAACTGTCTTATGGGATCTCCACTTGGTCAGTTAGGTTGTCATTGTAGGTGAATCATTACTGGGTTATCAGTCCCATTCCCAACCTAGATTTAAGGAACAAGGATGTTTCTAGTCCCTTAGCTAGGGGGTTTGCAATGTTATTTTTGGATCCAACAAAGTCAACAGACACTATCCTTTCAAACACTAACTCCCTTATAAACTTAAGTCTAACCTAGATGTGTCTCCTAATCTTTTGATTATACTTGGTACTCTTTATCTTTGCAATTGCGGTTTGACTATCACAATGCACAGATAAAACAATAACAGACTTGCTAATCATTGGCAAAGAGGACAATAGTCCATACAGCCATTCAGCTTTCGTTCTAGTAGTATCTAAGGCACATAACTCAGCCTCAAAAGTTGACCGAGTTATCAAAGTCTGTTTACAAGACTTCCAGGCAACTGCACCGCCACCTAATGTAAACACATATCCAGTGCAACCATTGCTACCAGAGTTCTTGGCTATCCAGCTTGCATCACTATACCCTTTAAGTACAATAGGGAATTTCCCATAATGTAGCCCAAGGAAAACTGTTCTCTTCAAGTACCTTAGTACTCTATCTAAGGCCTCCCAATGAGTCTGATTTTGACAACTTGTATATCTTATTAGCTTAGATACAGAAAATGAAATATCTGGTCTTGAGCCATTTGCAAGATATTGCAAGCTACCAATAATTTGAGAATATCTTAATTGAGACACATGAACTCCACTTTCATTCTTGAACAAAGCTACAGAAGGTTCACTTAGAGTTTTAGAAATTCTACAATTTTGATAACCATATTTCTCAAGAACACTCTCAATATAGTGAGTTTGAGAAATGGTTATCCTCTCAGTTGAGCGAATCAACTTTAGGCCAAAAATCACATTTGCTACTCCCATATCCTTCATTTCAAACTTACTTTTCAAGAATGATTTAGTCTCATTAATTATCTTAACATTGGACGCAAATAGCAAAATGTCATCTACATACAGGCATAGAACAATACATGCATTACCTTTAACCTTACAATAAACACACTTGTCATTCGCATTTATGTTGAAGCCAAATGATAAAACAATTTTATCAATTTTTTCATTTCATTGTTTGGGTGCTTGTTTTAAACCATATAGGGATTTAACAAGTTTACAAACTTTTCCTTCATTTCATTTAGCTACAAATCCCTTAGGTTGATCGATATATATCTCTTCTTTAAGATCACCATGAAGAAAAGTTATCTTCATATCCATTTGGTGGATGGTGAGACCATATATAGAAGCCAATGCAATTAGTACTCGGATTGTAGTCAAACGAGCAACAGGAGAGTAGGTATAGAAATAGTCTATTCCCTTCTTTTGTCTAAACCCTTTGGCAACTAATCTGGCTTTATACTTATCTATGGTCCTATCTGGTTTAAGTTTCTTCTTAAATATCCATTTTTATCCAATTGTAGTGCACCTAGGAGGGAGATCTACCAATTCCCATGTCCTATTGGAGATAATAGAATCCATCTCACTTTTGACAGTTCCTTTCCAATGCCCTGCTTCTGAGGAGGCCATAGCTGCTTGAAAAGTTAAAGATTCATCCTCAACATTTTAAGTAACAAAATCACTTCCAAAGTCCTTGACTACCTTAGCTCTCTTACTCTTTCTAGGTTCTTCCAATTCGTCAATTTGAGTATTGGAACTATCTAAACTTGCGCTCATATTGTTCATCCTTTCCACATGACCAGGAATAGAATCAGATATTAAGGTTGAATCTAAAGTAGAAAAATCTTGAGGCAAAGCAGTTTTTATGGGAAACACATCCTCAAAGAATGTAGCATCATGGTATTGAATAATAGTGTTACAATCTATGCCAAGTATTTCAGACTTAATTACCAAAAACCTCATGGCATAGCTTGTTTCTACATAATCAATAAAGATGGCATCAATAGTCTTTGGTCATAACTTCTTCCTCTTATGTTCAGGGATTAGAACTTTTGCAAGACAACCCCACACACGGAAGTATTTTAAGTTAAGTTTTCAACCATTCCAAATTTCAAATGGAGTTACCTCTTTAAATTTGTGAGGGACTCTATTCAGAATAGCAAGTTGTATTCAAAGCCTCACCCTACATATACTTAGGTAATCCAGAATTTAAAAGTAAACTATTGATCATATTTTTAAACGTTCTATTTTTTTGTTCAGTAATCCCATTAGACTGGGGAGAATAAGGGAGTGTCTCCTCATGAATTATGCCATTACTTTGGAAATATTCAACAAATGGATTAGAACCATACTCTCCACCTCTATCAGATCTTAACCTTTTAAGTTTCTTGCAGTTTGAGTTTCAGCTTCATTTTTAAATATGAGAAACTTTTCAAGTGCTTCATCTTTATGTTTAAGTAAGTAAACATAGGAATATTTACTGCAATTGTCAATAAAAGTAATGAAGCATTTTTTATGATCCCTAGTTAACAAGCCATTGAATTCATAAATGTCTATGTGAACTAAATTAAATATTTCTGAATCCCTTTCAATTGAGTAATAGGGTTTTCTGGTTGTTTTAGCTTCCATACACACTTGACATTTGTTTTTCTTATCAATTGAATATTAGGGATCAAATCTAAATTCATCATTCTTTTAACAGAATCTAAATTTAAATGTCCAAGTCTACTATTCCAAACATCAGTGGATTCAATAATGCACACCATAGGATAAATAGAATTCTCAACAGAAAAAGCTTTATTCAAATTAGAAGTAAATGGTTCAACTCTTAATTTAAACAAACCATCTGACAAATAACATTTGCCAACAAAAGAATTGTACTGCATAATCACTACTTTATTACATTTGAACATGAATTCATAACCCTCTCTAACTAAACATGAACCACTAAGAATATTTCACGCGCTATTGGAACATACTGCATCCTATGAAGAGAAAGAATATGCCCTGAAGGAAACTTCAAGTCCACGTGTCCAATCCCCAATACATTGGTTGCAGCTGAGTTCTCCATCTTTACAGTTTTTCCTTTAATATGCTGGTAAGACATAAAAAGCAATTTATCAGTACAAACGTGCACATTTGCTCCAGTATCAACCAGCCATTCAAGTGGCTCATAAATAGTAAAGACTTCTAGGTTAACAGAAACATATTTTTCATCATCATTGGAAGTAGTGATGCCAGTCCCAATCTCAATGGTACAAACCTCAACAAGGTGTATACTCAAATCAGCTTCCACTTGACTATTATTCTCTACCACCACATTAACTTGAGTTTCAGAATTTGATCCTTGTTTGACTTTGGGCTTTTTAGACGGACAGTCCGTAGCTCAATGTCTAACCTGACCACAATTCTAGCAAGGTTTGTCCGCTTTCGGTTTCTTTTTGGCCTTGCCTTTTATCTTGTTTATGTTTTTAGAGTTTGAATTGTTGGGTATCTCAGGCTCGTATCCTCTACGCCACAGTGAAAAATAAACGAGATACCATCCCAGGACCCGCCTATGTGTGGAAAACAAGACATAAAGATAATAAAGGTATCAGCTTTTTTACCTTTGTTTGATCGTACGAAGAACAAATTTTCTTCTTCAAGTTGAGGAGCGATCTAGCAATCCTCGTGATCAACCTCCACGTAAGTTGAACGTCTAATCACTATAGTCACAGTGTGTGATTATCTGTAACAGTAATCTATATAAAGGAATACTCAAGCACCAAACTTTCCTGTGCTAGTAGAAATAAGATGGCGGCTATGGTTGTTTCTCAAGACAATCGAGAGAGATAGAGAGAAGAGAAGGTCGAGTGTTGCTGGTTTTTCGTGTGTCACTATTCAGCTAGGGTTTCATGTGTCTTGTTAATATGTCACATGAAATTTCCCTTCCCAAAACTGAAAATTCTAATCCTATTAGAATTTCCTAATTGTAATTGGAAACATCATGTTCTCACAATTACAAGTTGGACCACAAATTATAACTAATTATAATTTGTCCACAATAACTTCTCTTTCTCTCAATTGACCCCATTATATTATCAAATAACATTTTGAGTATATAATCCTCTATTGTGTGTGACCTATTAGGTTTCCCAGTAAATTGGTAGTGAACATGAATTAATCCAAACATCTTTAAGATTAATAATCCATAATTAATTAGAATTAATCCTATTAATTCTAATTAGGATTGGTTTATTAATTCATCAATTAATAAACCCATATTCCCATATCATGAGCGGTATCTAGCAACACATCATGCCCACCTAAGAGCTCAGGAAGTCAAGTGGCTTGACATGAACCCTTCAATAACAAACTTCAGTGCAATTAACTCCTTTCACCATACAATATCTCATTCGGTTTGGAGTACGGAATTAGTGCCAACTCCCTCCAAAATTAATTCTGGCCCGAATACAATTGTACTTGTACTAGGAACCCATTACTCTAGATGTGTATCAATTGGAACTGTTTCCAATACACATTTGTCTTGGCCAAGGACTTTCCGAGTAGTAATTGCTACAAGTGGCCGTGGGATATTCGCCCCTACTATTAGGAGTGGTGAATCCTTTATTGATCTTCTCAACTACTTTTGTTTACCTCACAATGTACCCAATATCCATCCCATAGGCGGCCCTTAATCGAGCTCCAGAGATTGGAATCAAAGTACAAAGCTCAGCAAACAAAGTGCTTTGGAGATCTCAAGTCTAAGAATACTTGCATGTTTGCTATATTGAGATTATATCACTGGCACTAAATAGTTATCCATGTGATTATCTCAAAGCTAGGTCATCCAATGAACTTGTTCTGTTAACAAGCATCCATGTTTTAACTTTAAGTATGTCAATACTCACGGTTATAAGAACCACTGCCTGATCAAATTAGGAAGTCTAACACATGCTAGTCTTAACGTATTAATAATATCCTATCTCATTAATACTATGACTAGGGAGTATTTAAGTACTAACACCATCCAGTGTAGTAGGAATCTCATATCATGATCTCTATCATGATTTCCTTAACACAGTGTTGTACTATATATTTTATCGAACAGTTATATTACTTAAAGTAAACAAAAAAAACTGTAAGATTAATAATGCCTTTTTTTTAAAATAAAATGTGTCATATATAATATACAAGTAATTGCCTCTAGGGCACAACACTAACAAACTCCCACTTGCACTAGATCTAGTCATTCATGTATCTAATACCGAATGACTCAACATGAAAATCATGTTTCTTTTGGGATAGTGCTTTCGTAAGTGGGTCAACTATGTTCTCATCCGTAGGAATTCTCTCTATCTTTATTTCCTTAGCTGCTTTAGAAGAGGCTATGTACTCAGCTTATGTTGTAGAGTTGGCAATAGTCCCTTGTTTGGAACTTTTCCAACTTATTACCCCTTCACACAACGTAAACACATGGCCAAATCGTGATTTGAAATTATCTTTGTCAAATTGAAAACTAGCATCAGTATATCCATTTATTTTCAAATCACCTTCTCCAAATACTAAGAACATATCCTTAATCATTCATAAGTACTTAAGAATATTCTTTACAACCACCCAATGACACTCACCAGGGTCAGATTGGTATCTGCTCGTTAAACTGAGAGCACAAGTACATCAAGCCTAGTATATATTATAGCATACATGATAGATCCATTATAGCATATATGATAGATCCATCTGTTGAGGCATAATGAATCTTACTCATGTAATCCCTTTCAACTTGTGTCTTGAGAGACATCGACTTTGAAAGGCTTACACAATGTGACATGGGTAAGAATCCCTTTTTGGATTGATCCATACTAAATCTCTTTAGCACTTTATCTATGTATGTAGATTGCGAAAGACCTAGCAACCTTTTGGATCTATCTCTATAGATTCTTATTCTAAGAATATAGGTTGCTTCTCCAAGGTCTTTCATGGAGAATTGTTTGGACAACCAAATTTTAACCATTTGCAAGACAGGTATATCGTTTCCTATTAGCAATATGTTATCTACATAAAGTAATAAGAAAGCGAGTGCACTCCCACTAACCTTCTTGTATACACAAGGCTCATCCATGTTTTGAATGAAACCAAACTCTTTAATTATTTCATTAAAACGGATGTTCCAACTCCTAGAAGCTTACTTAAGTCCATAAATAAACCTTTGCAACTTGCACACCTTTGTGCTATCGTTGGATGTGAAACCCTCAGGTTGTGTCATATATACTTCCTCAGTTAGATTTTCATTTAGGAGAGCTGTTTTCACATCCATTTACCAAATCTTATAATCATGATGAGCAGCAATGGCTAGGAGTATCCCGATGGATTTCAACATGGCTACTGGCGAGAAGGCTTCATCATAGTCAATACCATGTTGTTGACGATAACCCTTCACCACTAGACGTGCTTTATAGGTAACTAAGTTACCATCCATGTTCGTTTTCTTCTTGAAAACCCACTTGCACCCAATAGGTTTAATTCCTTTGGGTGGATCAACTAAAGTCCATACTTGGTTGTCGTACATAGAATCCATCTCTGACTTCATGATCTCAAGCCATTTGCCATATTCTAAACTGTTCAAAACATCCTTGTAGGTAGTAGGCTCATCTTCATCTATAAGCAATACATCGTTATGGTCACTAATGAGAAATACATATCTCTCAGGTGCCACACGTATCTTACTAGATCTACTAGGTTTTTATGTATTAGAAGGTTCATCTATTCTCTCAATAGATGTAGGGTTAGACGGTTGATCCTCATTTGTTTGATATTCATGAACTTCACTAAGTTCAATCTTACTCCCACTATCCCCTTTGAGCATGTGCTCCTTCTCTAAGAAGATGGCATACGTCGAAACAAACAATTTATTTTCAGAGGGTAGATAGAAGTAATATCTAAAAGATTCTTTCGGATATTTCACAAACAAACACTTGTCAGACTTACTATCAAGTATGTCTGACTGTGGCTTTTTAACAAAAGCAGGACAACCCCATACTTTCAAGTAAGATAACTTTGGTCTCTTACCAAAGAACATCTCAAATAGGGTAGTATCAACCGATTTTGTTGGAACTCTGTTTAGTATATAAACAGAAGTTTCTTATGCATACCCCCAAAACGATTTTAGTAGGTCTGCAGAAGCCATCATGGTCTATACTGTGAAACCCCGATCAAAACCAACCTTAGAGTAAGGGGGTTGGGATGCATATCATACTTTATTTCATAATTAAATATATTTTCATATGATTTCTATGTGCTTTGGATTTGATTTTTATTGTCTTGAAGTATTGTTGGTGAGTATTGTGTGAGAGGGGCAAAATGGTAATTTTTGCCCGAGGTGAAAATTGGGAGATAGATTGTGGATTGAATAGAAAATAATTTTTCTAGTGGAAATAGCAACAAGAGTTGTTGTGGTGTAGTGGTTAGAGCCTTAGAATTAATTATTGAAGTCTAGAGCTCCAATTCCATCATAGAAGCTTTAGCTAGATTAAATTTTATTTTTGCTTGGGGGGAGTTGGTTTCGGCCTTAAGGGCCTAGATCAATGTGGTGATGATGTCCTAGGAGAGACATGTTAGGAGTATTCTCATTCCACTCCTTTGCCTACTCGAAATTCCCAAAGGGAATTCTTGTACCCATGATCTTTGATTTTCCTTAGCTTTCAACTCCTTAGTTTGATCAAGATGTTCTAGCCTTTTTCTTTCCAGAAAATTCAGTAAAGTGCTGAGGTCTTTTAGGATCAAAATGTCTTGGTAAAAGACTTCTCATGGCCTGGAAAATATGGAAGAGTTGTGGGAAATTCCAAGAGGAAAATCCCTCTAGTGAGCTTGCTGAAATTTCATCCTAAACTAGTTCATCTTCTTTCATGGAATGAGCTGAAATTTTTCAGCTTGTCGTACCTTCAAAATGTCGAGCTTCATAGCTAACATTCCCTCCCAAATCCTGCAAGAAAAATGGCCTTAAGTTCAGCTTGAAATAGGAATTATTCCTGCCATTTTCGGACTGCTCAAGGACTATACAAAACCAGTGAAAATTCTAGGCAAAATCGCAGCTTTGGAGGTTCAAAAGCAAGCTATTTTCTCAGATTTTGTGCAGCAACTTAGCCATGTTTTTCCTCCATGAAGAAGGCTGGAAACCAGCCTTGAATACCCCAGAAACCCCCCTTCAAACTCGTTGTATCTTGGCTGGAAGTGGCAGACGAAATTTTGCCCAGAAAAATTCTGTGCAGCGAAAAAACTGGGCAGTCAAATGTCCAGCTTTGTTTTTTATTTTTCTTCCAGCCGAAACACCAGCCCTAATCTGTCAAAATCTCCCTTAAACCACCATTAACAGTGCTCCATTGTTTCCCACAAGCTTCTGGTCGAAAGGCAGCAATGGCTGTCCGAAAATCCCTCCAACAAATCCCTGCAATTTAGCTTGATTACTTTCCAAAATTCCAGCCATCTTATTTAGCAACCTTCCATGATATCTTGCTCAATTGACCAGACTTCTTCTTCATCATTGTGCCCCTTAGTTTCGGCCATCATAAGCCTTATAGAACCAGCTTTAATTCCTCAGAAAAGCCACACAACCAGTCGGCCATAGGAGATTTCAAAGCTGTCTAAACAATCAAGATATTCTTAGAATATTTAGTTTCCAAATTCACTTCCTAAAAATATTGTTCAAGGATTCTAACAACTAACCTTTCCTTTTCCCTTCAAAACCAGAGAAACAACTCCCTAAACCCTACTAAAAATCGGCCAGCCCTATCTCCCACAGAAAATTCGGCAGCTGCAACTCCCTTACCTCTCTCTCTCGATTTTCTGCAATCATCAAGAACACACACACACTACACCAAGAACACCTACTTTTTCTCTACATCTAATACCCCTCCAAACCATCTCAAACCCTCACGAAAATCTCCAGATTTAGTCTACTCATTGCTGTGAATCCATCAACGCCATTATTAACATCAAAATCCTCAAAACATCTTGCTACTTCGGATCAAAAGCATAAATTTCTGTGAAGATCAATAACATCTTCAAGGTAAATTCACTCTATCGACTTCATCCTCTTCAAACTTGATCTCTAGTGGGAACCTATATGAATAACCATGCTAATGATCTCTTCTCTCACTCACACACACACACACACACACACACACACTCTCTCTCTCTCTCATGGCCAAAATCCCTCCTCTTTGGCCGGATGACTTCTCCTTCCATAATCTTGTTCTCGCCATCTCTCTTGGACAAGGTTAGCCATTTAGGAGTTGAGATCTACTCTAAACTCCTTCAAAGCATTCATCAACCAAGTAAGTACCTTCAATCCTTCTTTTAAACTCTAGAATCATGTCTCTAGGATGATGTTGTTAAAAGATGAATGGCGATGGGATTGAGAATGTGTTGTTGATGATTGAAGCATGAGTACATGTATGATTGTGAAGGAGATTTATGCATGGAAGGATTATATTGGTTGGTTGTATGTGGAATTGAGATTGATGCATGTCATAGGTAGTATGTGTGATGAAGTATGCTAGAGATTATGTCACCTTTGGTGAATATGAGTTATATGCATGACTAGAATATTGAAGCCATGGTCATGTTTATGCTAGTAAAGGTTAAATCATGTCTTAATAAATTTAGATCTATGCATATTTGCAAGATTTGAATGAATTAATCAATTGAAGGATTGTGTATGTTCTTGATTGAGGATGGCCATAGAAATTTGATCATGATCTAGTTGTCCCTAAAACTAATTTTCACTTTATGCATAAAATACTCAATAAAATAATATTGCTAGTATTTTCGAAAAAAACCCTAGGAATGGTAGATTTGGAATTATTATATATATAAATGATATTTTAGTCAAATAAATAATAATTTTGCTAGAAAATAAAATAAATAAATATTATTTAAAATAAAGAGGTCAATTAAAGCTTTATGAGAATGATTCATAATTAGTAAGATATTTACTAAATCAAAACCCTTAAGTATTTACTTATTATTTTCCAAGAAAGGCTTATTAAATTTAATCTCTACTAGTTTTAGCTATCAATTATTTTCTAACAACTAAACTATCATTAAATCACTATTTTACCAAGTACCATCTATGACTCTTGATCAAATAAACTCAAAATTTTTCCTAACAAGGTTTAAACTTTCAACTTATTAGAATTTATTTCCCAAACCATTAATTGTTTTAAATAACAAATTAAACTTAGCTTATAAATCTATTTAGTCATTATTTTATCTTAAAGCTTGGGACACTAGGATCATGGTAGTAGTGAATTGAATTGATTTAAAATTGAGGAAGTGGTTTGTGACTTGAAATTGATTAAGATTTGTATTTACCCCTGTGGGGTTAGGTCAGTTGTTCGAGACCTTGTTGTTGTGAGCAAGAATCAGGTAAGCTCCTGCATAAAACCTATCGATGTGAAATGTTTTCCTTATGGCAAGCTAAATATGGAGTGTATGGACACTCGTTTATTTGAAGGTAATTGATGGTTGAAGTTGTTCTTATTTCTAACACTTAAATTATTTAAATGTTATTGAGCAGATTTTCCAAACGTAAAACTCTTTCTAAAACTGATAGTTCCCAAAACTTTGGAAACCCTCAAATTACTATTTCCATGAAGAGCAATGCTTTGTTCATTTTATCCCAAGTGGGAAGCGTCATTGAGTACTCAATAGGGGTAGACTACTAGGACTAGTCTTTGAAGGGTTAGGGTAAGTCTCTCAGCAGGTGGCCACCTCTGAGGGGTGAGTCATTCCCGGATAAGATGTCAATCCAGTGAGTCGTGTCGGTCCGAACTAGCAGTTTGTTTTCAATCAAGTGACTGTGTTTTGCCGGAATGGACACCCGGTTGTTGTTTGGGTATAGAGAAGGAGGAGTATCTTGCCCAGTAGGCCGATCACCTACTTTTGTCAGTCTGCACAAAGTGTCGGCATTCTGACCGGTTATGGGGCCCAACGTGTGGTAACCCATATCCCTTTCTTTCGAGTGGTTGATTTTATTAATTAAGCAGGGCTGGAAAAGCCAAAACGCCACTCTTGCTTTTGACTAATGTTTATTACTTGCCAATGTTTCACATATTAGAGTTTCACACTTTGCATCCACGAACTGTATTCACTAAACACCCAAAGCACACACAGACTTACTGAGATTTCTGTCTCATCACATTTTTATCATGATTTTAGGTTGATCCTGTTATGGGGTCGAGTAGCTTGTAATATCTGCCTCGGAAGAAAATGTGTCTTTTGATTTTATGTATTGCTTTGGGGAGACGAGAGTGGATAATTTTATTTATGGTTTTTGTTTTGGAGTTTCATGGATTTACTCTTGAAGTATTTTGGGATGTAATAAATTTTTAAGTTAAAGTATTATTTTATTTCATCCATTTTATTTGTGTGACCTAGTTATAAAGACCCCTTGTCCTTTGGACGGAGCGACATCCCCGGCCCTGGCTGGCCTAGGCTTCGGGGTGTTACACGTGGTATCAGAGCCTAGGTTATAGGCAAATATTGATGAATTGTGATTTATTTATTTAAGTTTAAATCTTATCTAACCTATCTTGCTAATGATGTAGGATGGTTAGACTGCTTAGGACGGCAAGGAAAGGGCAGCAGTGGCACCCGGCTTACTATCTTGACCAGGAGGACCTTCCAGTTCCCCCAACCTGCCCCTCAGCCAGTTGTCCCTATAGAGGATAACCATGATGTCGAGGTTATCCCTATGGAGGATAGCAGTGATGATGAGTTTGACCTTATGGAGGATAGCAGTGATGACGAGGTCCAGATCCTAGAGCCACCTCCAATCTCGGTGATAGACATAAGCTCTGACAGTGAGGATGATGTGATGATAAGTGGAGCCTGAACCCCACCCTCCTAATCCCGAAGTGGATTTAGCAGCAGCTAGTGATGACCCGGGAGAGATAGACTATGAGTCTCTACTTAGGCATTCTTTCATTCCTTCCTTTAGCCGAGTTGAGGCCGGAGAGAGTTCTAGGCGCCCTGGGAAGGAGCCAATGGAGGGATTTCCTAGCGGGGACAGAGTAGATTTTTCTAAGAACACTGGGGATTGGTTGTATGAGGCTGATGATGAGGGTTCGGATGAGGATTAGAGAACTAAGAGTTATTTTGTTTTAGATGGTTATTTATTTGTTGTCTTTCGAGAACTAGTATGACAAAGATTTTCAATTTTATGTTCTATTCACAATTTTGGATTTATGCAAGTTAATTTTTGAAATCAAAATTTATGAGCAATCATTTAAATAAGTTGCATCTGACTTCTTTCTACTCATACTTGGCTATGTATGCTTGCACCACTAAAATAATTTGATACTCGAGTGCATACATTTAACATCTGGGGTATGGTATAGAATGGCACCCAAGAGACGTGTAGCTTCTTCAGCCAGAAGGATTCCGGAAGTAGACCAGGTAGCACCGGAAGTTGAAACTGAACAGATGCAATCACCCCATCAGCGTAATAGACAAAGTGATCCCGAGATGGGCATGGGATCTGATTCCCCAGTAGATGTGTCAATGGGCCAGGCACTCAACAAAGTGGCCGAGATTCTTCAGACGCTGACCGAGCGAAGGCACTCTAGAGGGGAAGACGAGGCATTGGAGAAATTCTTAAAGTTCCAACCGCCCATCTTTATGGGTGAAGTTGAGCAAGACCAGAAGGCCGAGCAATAGGTCGAACAAATGGAAGACATTTTCGCAACGCTCCAGTATTCGGAGGAGCGGATGGTTAAGTTTGCAGCTTTTCGATTGAGAGGGCCAACTCGGGCATGGTGGCAGCGGGTCCAAGAGGACTGGGTGATGGATGTGCAAGAGTGGTCGTGGTCCAACTTCGTTGAAGCCTTCAGGGCTGAGTACATCCCTCAGTGGATTGTGGAGAAGCGGGAGGACGAATTTCAGAATCTGAAGCAGGGGAGTATGTTAGTGGCTCAATACGCGGTGCGATTCATGCAATTGTCGAAGTACTGTCGAAGGTTGGTCGACACCGAGCAGAACCAGACGAGGCAATTTGTCAAAGGGCTAAGGTCGGAACTGAGGAGAGCATTGGCACCTGCCCTACCAATAACTTACTCGGGGGCAATGGACGCGGCTACTCGCACGGAGAATGAGGACCGCAGCAGGATGGCGGCCAAGCCTTTCCAGCCGCCAAGGCAGCAGCAGGGACATTTCTTGAGGTCGCAACTTCACAACGCCCTGCTAATCATCAATGGCAGAACTGGGGAAAGGAGGCCCGGACAGCACCGGGTGGACCTGCACTGAACCTCCCGACATGCAGGCAGTGTGGGAAGAAAGGCCACACTGAGAGAAATTACTGGTCCAAGGGTAGAGATAGAAAGTGCTACCACTGTGGTGACTCGAACCACCTGAGGAGTACCTGCCCTAAGTTGCACTGAGTCGGGCAAGGGAACCCGGCTCAGAACCCGGGACCCAACCGAGCTAACACCACGGGAGAATCTGGGAGTGGAGCATCGAAGCCGCAAGTGAAGGCCAAGGTATTCGCTCTTAACAGAGAGGAAGTTGGGGCTGATGCAGCGGTGGTAGAAGGTACGTTCACTATTCAAGGACGTTCCGTTAATGCTTTGATTGATCCTGGCTCTACTCATTCCTATATAAACAAGTTGTGTGCATATCATTTGGGTTGGGATGGAGTGGAGCTACCTTTCATTTTAGAGGTAAGCACACCTTTGGGGAAAATGGTGCAAGTGGATCGATTTGTGAGGGATTGTAAGATTAAGGTGGGGAGAGAAAATCTGGACGGAGATTTGATTGTGTTAGACATTGAGGATTATGACATGATTTTGGGGATGGACTGGTTAGCTAAGCATGGGGCTAGAGTAGACTGTATAAATAAGTCAGTTCAGTTCATCAGACCGGGTTGTGATGTATTGGAATTCAATGGTAAGAGAGTGAAAGAACTAAAGTACTTGATTGCGGGGGCTAAGGCCCGGAAATTGTTGAGGCAAGGTTGTCAAGGTTATCTGGCTTACGTGATAAACAAGCCAAAGGAGCAATGCACTCTGGAGGACACCAAAGTGGTGAGGGACTTTCCCGATGTGTTCCCGGCGGAGCTTGACTCTCTACCTCCCGACCGAGAAGTGGAATTCACTATCGATTTAATTTCGGGGGCAGAACCAGTATCACGGACTTCGTACCAAATGGCACCGACAGAATTGAAGGAATTGAAGGAGCAGTTAGAGGAGTTGGTGGGTCAGGGTTACATCCGACCCAGCACGTCACATTGGGGAGCGCTTGTACTATTTATGAAGAAGAAGGACGGGACCTTGAGGCTATGCATCGACTACCGAGGGCTGAACAATTTGACGATTAAGAACAAGTATCCCCTCCCACTGATTAACGAGCTGTTTGATCAGTTGCAAGGATCCAGTTGCTATTCCAAGTTGGATCTGAGGCAAGATTACTACCAGGTGCGGATAAGAGAAGACGATATTCCTAAGACAGCCTTTAACACCCGCTATGGACATTACGAGTTCGTGGTGATGCCGTTTGGGGTAACTAACGCTCCAGCAGTATTCATGGACCTAATGCACCGAGTATTCCGACCCTATCTGGATAAGTTTATGGTGGTCTTCATCGACGATATTTTGATCTACTCTAAGAGTTCGGAGGAGCATGCAGGGCATCTAAGGCTCATGTTGGAGAAATTGTGGGAGCACAAGCTGTACGCCAAATTTAGCAAGTGCGAATTCTGGCTAGACAGTGTGGCATTCCTTGGCTATGTGGTGACCAAGGGAGGAATCAAGGTAGATCCGGCAAAGGTCGAGGCGGTATTAGTCTGGAAGCAGCTGGAGAATATTACTGAGATCCGAAGTTTCTTGGGATTGGCTGGATACTACTGAAGATTTATCAAGGGATTCTCGACGCTCGCATCGCCAATGACCCATTTATTGAGGAAGGATGTTCCGTTTGTGTGGAACAAAAAATGCAAGAAAAGTTTCCAAGAATTAAAGAAGAGACTGATGACAGCACCGGTATTAAGTCTACCGGAGGAAGGCAAACCTTACGCGCTATACACCGATGCTTCAAAAGAAGGACTGCGAGCGGTGTTGATGCAAGATAGGAAAGTAATTGCTTATGCTTCTCGGAAGCTAAGACCCCATGAAGTGAACTACCCCACTCACGATTTGGAGCTGGCAGCTATAGTGTTCGCCCTAAAGAAATGGCGACACTACTTGTATGAGGCCGAGTATAAGGTGTTCACTGACCATAAGAGTCTGAAGTATATCTTCACTCGGAAGGATTTGAACTTGAGGCAACGAAGGTGGATGGAATTCTTGGAGGAATACCGTTGCCCGATCAACTACCATCCTGGGAAGGCTAACATTGTGGCAGACGCCCTAAGCAGAAAAGTTGGAATGGCTAGACTGAAGGTGCAGGAAATGCAAGTAGTTCAGGATGTATTGGACAGAAGGGCGGAAGTACAAGACCAAAGAATTGTCATCAGCAATTTGAAGTTGGTGCCGGATTTGAAGCAAGAATTAGTGGAAGCTCAGCGAAACAACGCCGAGTTTCAAATTTTCAAGGATAAGGAACTTAAGCAATCGGATAGCGAATTTCATCATGATGAAGCGGTAACTCTTCATTTCAGAGACCGATTGTGTATACCCGGGGAGCAGCAATTAAAGGACAGAATTTTGGAGGAGGCGCACAAGAGCAAGTACGCCATTCATCCAGGAGAGGTCAAAATGTATCAGGATTTGAAGAGAGCATACTGGTGGCCTGGAATGAAGCGAGATGTGGTTAAGTATGTGTCGACTTGCCTTACTTGCCAGAAAGTTAAAGTGGAGCATAGGAAGTCAGCAGGGCTATTGCAGCCATTGCTAGTGCCGGAATGGAAGTGGGAGGAGGTAACTATGGATTTCGTCACCGAACTTCCCACGTCAAAGACCCAGAAGGACGCCATATGGGTGGTGGTGGATCGACTAACCAAGTCGGCCCACTTCATCCCCGTAAATGTGAGGGATTCCATGGAGAAGCTGGCTCAAACATATGTTCGAGAAGTAGTCCGACTTCATGGAGTACCTTTGAGCATCGTGTCAGACCGAGACCCGAGGTTTACTTCTCGTTTTTGGGGAAAATTCCAAGAGGCAATGGGATCGAATTTGAAGTTCAGTACGACGGCACATCCGCAGACCGACGGGCAATCAGAAAGGGTGATCCAAATACTGGAAGATATGTTGAGAGCCTATGTCCTGGATTTCGAGGATAAGTGGATCGAGTGTGTACCGTATGCCGAGCTATCTTATAACAATAGCTATCAGGCCTCGATTGGGATGGCACCGTACGAGGCTTTGTATGGGCGCAAGTGTTAAGTACCGTTGTATTGGAGTTGGACGGAGGATGGTCATGTGAGCAAAATCGGAGAGGTCTGTGTCCAAGAAATGTTGGATAAAGTGAAACTGATTCGGGAAAGGTCAAAGGCGGCTCAGAGCCGGCAGAAGAGCTATGCGGACAATCGGCGAAGGGATCTAGAATTTCAAGTTGGGGACCGTGTATTTTTGAAGCTGACACCGAATAGGGGAATTTGAAGCATCCGAAGGGCGGAAAGTTGAATCCGAGATATTTAGGGCCGTTTTTTATTAAGGAAAGGATTAGACCGGTAGCTTACCGATTAGACCTGCCGGATGGGTTGACGGGTATCCACGATGTGTTCCATGTGTCGCAGTTGAAGAAGTATAATGCGGATCCCGGTCATATATTGAATGATGAACCATTGGTGTTGCAACCAGACTTGAGCTACGTGGAGAAGCCTGTGCGGATATTGGACCGCAGTGTCAAGACCCTACGAAATAAGCAGATATCGATGGTTAAGATTCAGTGAGAGAACCATGGCACGCAGGATGCCACATGGGAGTCGGAAGAATGGGTTAAGCGAAAGTATCCCGAACTGAAATAAAGGTATACCTGAATTTCGGGACGAAATTCTTCTAAGCAGAGGAGGATGTGAAACCCGGTCAAAACCAACCTTAGAGTAAGGGGGTTGGGATGCATATCATACTTTATTTCATAATTAAATATATTTTTCATATGATTTCTATGTGCTTTGGATTTGATTTTTATTATCTTAAAGTCTTGTTGGTGAGTATTGTGTAAGAGGGGCAAAATGATAATTTTTGCCCGAGGTGAAAATAGGGAGATAGATTGTGAATTGAATAGAAAATAATTTTTCTAGTGGAAATAGCAACAAGAGTTGTTGTGGTGTAGTGGTTAGAGCCTTAGAATTAATTATTGAAGTCTAGAGTTCAAATTCCATCATAGAAGCTTTAGCTAGATTAAATTTTATTTTTGCTTGGGGGGAGTTGGTTTCGGCCTTAAGGGCCTAGATCAATGTGGTGATGATGTCCTAGGAGAGACATGTTAGGAGTATTCTCATTCCACTCCTTTTCCTACTCGAAATTCCCAAAGGGAATTCTTGTACCCTTGATCTTTGGTTTTCCTTAGCTTTCAACTCCTTAGTTTGATCAAGATGTTCTAGCCTTTTTCTTTCTAGAAAATTCAGTAAAGTGTTGAGGTCTTTTAGGATCAAAATGTCTTGGTAAAAGACTTCTCATGGCCAGGAAATATGGAAGAGTTGTGGGAAATTCCAAGAGGAAAATCTCTCTAGTGAGCTTGCTGAAATTTCATCCTAAACTAGTTCATCTTCCTCCATGGAATGAGCTGAAATTTTCCAGCTTGTCGTACCTTCAAAAAGTCGAGCTTCTTAGCTAACATTCCCTCCCAAATTTTTCCAGAAAAATAGCCTTAAGTTCAGCATGAAACAGGAATTATTCCTACCATTTTCGGACTGCTCAGGGACTGTACAAAACCAGTGAAAATTCTGGGCAAAATCGCAGCTTTGGAGGTTCAAAAGCAAGCAGTTTTCGTCCAAATTTTGTGCATCACCTTTGCCATGTTTTTCCTCCATGAAGAAGGCTGGAAACCAGCCTTGAATAGCCCTGAAACCCCCCTTCAAACTCACTGAATCTTGGCTGGAAGTGGCAGACGAAATTCTGCCCAGAAAAATTCTGTGCAGCGAAAAAACTGGGCAGTCAAATGTCCAGCTTTGTTTTCTGTTTTTCTTCCAGCCGAAACACCAGCCCTAATCTGTCAAAACCTCCCTTAAACCACCATTAATGGAGCTCCATTGTTTCCCACAAGCTTCTGGTCAAAAGGCATCAATGGCTGTCCGAAAATCCCTCCAACAAATCCCTGCAATTTAGCTTGATTACTTTCCAAAATTCCAGCCATCTTATTTAGCAACCTTCCAAGATATCTTGCTCAATTGACCAGACTTCTTCTTCATCATTGTGCCCCTTAGTTTCGGCCATCATAAGCCTTATAGAACCAGCTTTAATTCCCCAGAAAAGCCATACAACCAGTAGGCCATAGGAGACTTCAAAGCTGTCCAAACAATCAAGATATTTTTAGAATATTTAGTTTCCAAATTAACTTCCTAAAAATATTGTTCAAGGATTGTAACAACTAACCTTTCCTTTTCCCTTCCAAACCAGAGAAACAACTCCCTAAACCTTACTGAAAATTGGCCAGCCCTATCTCCCACAGAAAATTCGGCAGCTACAAATCCCTTACCTCTCTCTCTCGATTTTCTACAATCATCAAGAACACACACACACAATACACCAAGAACACCTACTTCTTCTCTACTCCTAATACCCCTCCAAACCATCTCAAACCCTCACAAAAATCTCCAAATTTAGTCTACTCATTGCTGTGAATCCATCAACACCATTATTAACATCAAACTCCTCAAAACATCTTGCTACTTCGGATCAAAAGCAAAAATTTCTGTGAAGATCAAGAACATCTTCAAGGTAAATTCACTCTATCGACTTCATCCTCTTCAAACTTGATCTCTAGTGGGAACCTATATGAATAACCATGCTAATGATCTCTTCTTCTCTCTCTCTCTCTCTCTCTCATGGTCGAAATCCCTCCTCTTTGGCCGGATGACTTCTCCTTCCATAATCTTGTTCTCGCCATCTCTCTTGGACAAGGTTAGCCATTTAGGAGTTGAGATCTACTCTAAACTCCTTCAAAGCATTCATCAACCAAGTAAGTACCTTCAATCCTTCTTTTAAACTCTAGAATCATGTCTCTAGGATGATGTTGTTAAAAGATGAATGGCGATGGGATTGAGTATATGTTGTTGATGATTGAAGCATGAGTACATGTATGATTGTGAAGGAGATTTATGCATGGAAGGATTATATTGGTTGGTTGTATGTGGAATTGAGATTGATGCATGTCATAGGTAGTATGTGTGATGAAGTATGCTGGAGATTATGTCACCTTTGGTGAATAGGAATTATATGCATGACTAGAATATTGAAGCCATGGTCATGTTTATGCTAGTAAAGGTTAAATCATTTCTTAAAAAATTTAGATCTATGCCTATTTGCAAGATTTGAATGATTTAATGAATTGAAGGATTGTGTATGTTCTTGATTGAGGATGGCCATAGAAATTTGACCATGATCTAGTTGTCCCTAAAACTAATTTTCACTTTATGCATAAAATACTCAATAAAATAATATTGCTAGTATTTTCGAAAAAACCCTAGGAAGGGTAGATTTGGAATTATTATATATATAAATGATATTTTAGTCAAATAAATAATAATTTTGCAAGAAAATAAAATAAATAAATATTATTTAAAATAAAGAGGTCAATTAAAGCTTTATGAGAATGATTCATATTTAGTAAGATATTTACTAAATCAAAACCCTTAAGTATTTACTTATTATTTTCCAAGAAAGGCTTATTAAATTTAATCTCTGCTAGTTTTAGCTATCAATTATTTTCTAACAACTAAACTATCATTAAATCACTATTTTACCTAGTACCATTTATGACGCTTGATTAAATAAACTCAAAATTTTTCCTAACAAGGTTTAAACTTTCAACTTATTAGAATTTATTTCCCAAATCATTAATTATTTTAAATAACAAATTAAACTTAGCTTATAAATCTATTTAGTCATTATTTTATCTTAAAGCTTGGGACACTAGGATCATGGTAGTAGTGAATTGAATTGATTTAAAATTAAGGAAGTGGTTTGTGACTTGAAATTGATTAAGATTTGTATTTATCCATGTGGGGTTAGGTCAGCTGTTCGAGACCTTGTTGTTGTAAGCAAGAGTCAGGTAAGCTCCTGCATAAACCCTATCGATGTGAAATGTTTTCCTTATGGCAAGCTAAATATGGAGTGTATGGACACTCGTTTATTTGAAGGCAATTGAGGGTTGAATTTGTTCTTATTTCCAACACTTAAATTATTTAAAAGTTACTGAGCAAATTTTCCAAACGTAAAACTCTTTCTAAAACTGATAGTTCCCAAAACTTTGGAAACCCTCAAATTACTATTTCCATGAAGAGCAATGCTTTGTTCATTTTATCCCAAGTGGGAAACGTCGTTGAGTACTCAATAGGGGTAGACTACTAGGACTAGTCTTTGAAGGTTTAGGATAAGTCTCTCTGCAGATGGCCACCTCTGAGGGGTGAGTCCTTCCCGGATAAGATGTCAGTCCAGTGAGTCGTGTCGGTCTGAGCTAACAGTTTATTTTCAGTCAAGTGACTGTGTTTTGCCGGAATGGACACCCGGTTGTTGTTTGGGTATAGAGAAGGAGGAGTATCTTGCCCGTAGGCCGATCACCTACTTTTGTCAGTCTGCACAAAGTGTCGGCATTCTTGACCGGTTATGGGGCCCAACGTGTGGTAACCCATATCCCTTTCTTTCGAGTGGTTGATTTTATTAATTAAGCAGGGCTAGAAAAGTCAAAACGCCACTCTTGCTTTTGACTAATGTTTATTGCTTGCCAATGTTTCTCATATTAGAGTTTCACACTTTGCATCCACGAACTGTATTCACTAAACACCCAAAGCACACACGGACTTACTGAGATTTCTATCTGATCACCTTTTTATCATGATTTCAAGTTGATCCTGTTGTGGGGTCGAGTAGCTAGTAATATCTGCCTTGGAAGAGAATGTGTCTTTTGATTTTATGTATTGCTTTGGGGAGACGAGAGTGGATAATTTTATTTATGGTTTTTGTTTTGGAGTTTCATGGATTTACTCTTGAAGTATTTTGGGATGTAATAAATTTTTAAGTTAAAGTATTATTTTATTTCAGCCATTTTATTTGTGTGACCTAGTTATAAAGACTCCTTGTCCTTTGGACGGGGCGACATCCCCCGCCCTGGCAGGCCTAAGCTTCGGGGTGTTACACATACCATGTTCAGAAGGGTTCGATTCCTTCTCTCAGATGCACCATTATGTTGAGATGTATGTGGTGGAGTCCATTGAGATAATATCTCATTATCTCTAAGATAACTCAAAAACTCTTGGTTTAAGTATTCTTCTCCTCAATCAGATCTTAGAGTGTTTATACTTTTACTAAGTTATTTCTCTATTTCATTCTTGAAGTCTTTGAACCTTTCAAAGGCCTTGGATTTGTATTTCATTAAATACAAACACCCGTATCGTGAGAAATCATCGATAAAGGTTATGAAATAGTTATAACCTCCTCTTGCTTGTATTGATATTAGGCCACATACATCAGAATGTATGAGTTTTAATAACTCCTTGGCCTGTTCTCCTTTTCCTGGAAAAGGAGTTTTAGTCATTTTACCTAGTAACAAGACTCGTATGTGCCATATGATTCATAATCAAATGACCCTAAGTCACTAAGCTTGTGTAACTTTGAAACACGATTTTTGTTTACATAGCCCAAATGACAATGCCATAAGTAAAAGGTATTAGAGTTATCCATTTTAGGTTTCTTATTGTTTATATTAAGAACTGGATTGTCCAAATCTAAAACATATAAACCATTAACCAAAGTTGCTGAACCATAGTGAATATCATTCATAGAAAAAGAACAACATTTATTCTTAAATATTAAATGAAATCCACATAAGTCTAAACATGCAACTGAGATAATATTTTTTTATTAAAAATGGTATATAATAACAGTTTTCCAGTTCCAGAATTAATCCCGAAGGCAGGTTCAGCTCGTATGTCCCCACAGCAAGTGCAGCAACCTTTGCCCTATTTGCAGTACGTAGGTCCACATTGCCTTTCTCTAGCCTTCTACTGCTCTTTAGTCCCTACAAGTTATTGGACAAATGAGATCCACATCCGGTATCCAATACCAATATCTCATTTCTAAAGGCAGTATTTATCTCAATCTTAAACATACCCAGAGTAGAAGTAGAAGTGCTTGTAAGCTTCTCCTTCTACTTCTTGTTCTTAATGGTCTCCAAGTAGGCTTTGCAGTTATGCCTCCAGTGGCCTATCTTCCCACAATGATGGCATGGGCCCTTGGTAGCTGCGTCCTTCTTGTTCACACCACCTTTGGGCTTCATAGGAGCATTCTTCTTCTTCTTTTGAACTTTTGTTCTTAGAAGAGGAAGATTCTACCATTAAAACTGCATTAGAATCCTTCTTCATAAAGGACTCTGCAGTTTTAAGAAGATTATTCAACTCAGGAATGGTGGATTCAATCTTGTTTATCTGATAGTTAATCATAAATTGTGAGAAACTATTAGGCAAAGATTGTAGAATTCAGTCAACACTTAAGTCATGATCCATTGCAAACCCAAGAGATCCAAGCTTCTTTATAAAGCTCAGCATCTTCAACCCATGAGTGGCCACAGAAGAACCCTCTGCCATTTTACAACGGAATAGTTACTTTGAGATCTCGTATATCTCAGTTTTGGCTTGGCATCAAACAGCTCTCGAAGATGTAAAATGATCGATTAAGCATCCATATGCTCGCGCTGTTTTTGCAACTCAGGAGTCATGGATGCTAGCATAATAAATGAAGCTGTATCACTATTCTTCTTGTGCCTCTTATGGACAACATGCTCATTAGCATGAGCATCTTGGGCTGGTGGTGGTGGAATAGGAGTATCTAGCACGTAAAGCAACTTTTCCGATTTGAGAACAATGCTCAAATTTCTATACCAGTCGAGATAGTTTGATTCAGTTAACTTATTAGTTTCCAAGATGCTACGTAAGTTTAAGTTTGTTGACATGATGCAAGAGACCTAGATGTAAAGATAGAGAATATTAGCTACTTATATATGCACATGATATGCAAATAATTAGGACTTTAATTAAACGATTTTTAGTCCACTATTTTACTCAAACCAATAGCCCTCACTATTGATTCGGGAAAGCCTGTTGGAAGCTTTCCCAGTAGACCGGTATCCAAATTCCTCAAGAATAACCTTAGGTTTACCCAACAAGCCACCCTTGAGTTCATTGGTAGATATCCAATACCAATTACATCGTATGTAAATACCGGATCATTAGGTGATTAACAGCTTTTAATCTTAAAGCCTTTTGGGCTACCCCAACTTTTCCTCTAAATTTCTTTATGCTTGAGTTTGCCCAACAGGGATAAAGAATTTAGTTAAACCCGACCCATTAATTAGGAATTTAATTCCAAAGGAATTTAATTCTATAGCTTGAACATGCCCGATGTCAAGTAGGCTTGGGTTTGCCCAACAACCTGGTCTCGAAAAAGGACTCTCGTTTTTACTATATTAACGGAAGAAATTAGGTTTAATATTAATTGAGAGATTTGTTCCTTTTAGTGATTTCATTGAATGACATGCCTAAAAATTAATAAATCACATAATTGATAATCATGGTAATAAAGCGATTACGTGGTATGGTTATGGACTTTTCCTAAATTAATTTCTTTGAGCCATAAAAGAAATTAACATAGTTAACCCTATGTGTTCATGTATGATTTAAGTAGAAGGTCTTA
Organism: Voacanga thouarsii; assembly: GCA_026120185.1. NCBI lineage: Eukaryota > Viridiplantae > Streptophyta > Magnoliopsida > Gentianales > Apocynaceae > Voacanga > Voacanga thouarsii. Next base: position 5,564,577 of record JANUWF010001392.1, read on the forward strand.
CCTTGTCACCTTGTTTTGGTTGCCATCTCCAAAATTAAAAATAATTCTACTCTTATCTAACCTATGTAAACTAATTACATAATTTCCTAAAGAGTGAAAACCTCAATTTACATTCAAGGTGAGTTAGATGAGAAGAGAATTACAAAAGAAATCTAGAGAAGGCAGGACACGCAGGCCCTATTTCATAAAACCAAAACTGTAAAATGCATGAATAAAATTGGTTTTAGTCCATAGCCATCCACCATGCCATTGACTATGCCTAAACAAAATAAACATATACTTTTTATTATTCCAAAATCACTATTTTGGAAAAATAAAACAAATTCTAAAATCAATATTTTAGAAAAATACATTAATTTTACATTTTCAAAATCGCTATTTTGAAAAATAAAATTGTTTGTCTCAAAACTATTGTTTGTCTCAGAATATATATATATATATATATATATATATATATATATATATAATATTATTTTAAATAGCTGGATCGTGCAAAACAGAGCATAACCGATGCCGGTTTGAAGGCTAGAGCTAGCGCCGCCTATGTTCTGATTTTTTTTAGGAAAAATTTTCCAGAAATGATTTCTGGATGTTCGTGAAATAGCACGCAACCGGCACCGGCTGTGATCTGGAACAATGCCGGCGATTTTTGAAAATTTCCAGTAACAATTTCTGGTGCTTTCTTCTTCTGCAAATTTTTAGTGAGAACAATTCTCAGCAGTATTTACTATTTTAAAGCTCAAAACAACAACCAAATTGTTAGTTTAAACAAAACAAAATAGAAAATCAAATTCACAAGATGAAACGGAGGGCAACAACCATGCTCTTGAAAACGTTTTTCTGCAGAAAATTTTTAGCACCTAAAGAAAGCATCATTCGAAATACGTTGTGACTTTAACACAATCATATTGTGCTACGGACCCAACCCATAACGCTCAAAACAATTTTGACTCGAGTGAAAACGATTTTCAAAGAGAACAAAGACAAACACGAATACATGAAAACAGTTTTTCATGCCAAAAACAATATCCGTAGACCACACATAGCATGGCTCTGATACCACTATTGGGTATCTCATGCTCGTATCCTATACGGCGTAGCGGAAAATAAACGAGATACCATCCCAGGACCCGCCAATGTGTGGAAAATAGGATATAAAGATAATAAAGGTAGCAGCGTTTTACCTTTGTTTGATTGTTCGAAGAACAAAATTTCTTCTTCAAGTCAAGTAGCGATCCAGTAATCCTTGTGATCAACCTCTACGTGAGTTGAATGTCTAACCACTATAATCAGAATGTGTGATTCTCTGTAACAGTAATCCACACAGAGGAATACATAAGCACCAAATTTTCCTGTGATAGCAGAAACAAGATGGTGGCTAGGGTTGTTTCTCAAGACAATCAAGAGAGATAGAGAGAAGAGAAGGTCGAGTGTTGTTGGTTTTTCGTGTGTCACTATTCAGCTAGGGTTTCGTGCGTCCTGTTAATATGTCACACGAAATTTCCCTTCCTAAAAATGAAAATTTTAATCCTAGTAGAATTCCCTAATTGTAATTAGAAACATCATGTTGTCACAATTACAACTTAGACCACAAATTATAACTAATTATAATTTGTCCACAATAACTTCTCTTTCTCTCAATTAACCCCACTATATTATCAAATAACATCTTGAGTATATAATCCTTTATTGTGTATGACCTATTTGGTTTCCCAGTCAATTGGTAGTGAACATGAATTAATCCAAACGTCTTTAAGATTAATAATCCATAATTAATTAGAATTAATCCTATTAATTCTAATTAAGATTGGTTTATTAATTCATCAATTAATAAACCCATATTGTGAAACCCCACCTAAAGCCAACCCTAGAGTAAGGGGGTCGGGAATGCATATCATATTATTTTGCAAGAATATATATGTTTTTGAATGCTTTTATGTGCTTTAGAATCGTGGATTATAGGTTTAAATGCTCAGTTATACTTATTGAGTAGGAGGGGTAAAATGGTAATTTTGCTTGAGGTCAGAATAGGAAAATAGCTTGAGGAGTAGATAAGAAAAATGTGTGGGTGAGAAAATAAAAACAAGAGTTGTTGTGATTTAATAGTTAGAGCTTGGTGAATTAATTTCTAAGGTCATGTGTTCAAATCCCATCATTTAAGCTTTTATCATGATTATCTTAATTAAGCTTGAATTTTTGTTTTCTTGCATTCCATGAAAATAGGAATGATTGTCTTACGGGAGACATGAAGAGAATGTCCTAATCTTATCCTCATGTCCTAAAAGAATTCTAGAATAATTCTTGTCCAACTTATTACCTCTAGCTTTGTCCTAGCATTTTCATAATTTAAATAAACTAAAATCCATTAAATCTTTTCCTTTGAATTCCAAAAAAAATCTGTGATAATTTCTTCCCCTTGAATTTCGAAAATTAGCTTTGGGGAAGGGAGGTTGACCGAAAAATAGGAGGGGAAATAGTAAGGGTTCCAAGAGAAAATCAATCACCATGGAAGGACCTTCAAATCTATCTTCAAGATGTTCATGCTTTAGTGGTCGGAAATCTGGAAATTTTCCAGATTTGTTGCAACCCTTCTCTTAGAAAATTCAGGCCATAAACCCAACCATTTGCTGCCAAGAAAATGGTCATTTAAACTGGTTTGGAAGCTGGAAAAATTGTGCAATTTTTGGACTGCACAAAACAGCACCAAACCAGAAAATTTTCTGGGCAATTCGCAGCTCTTCATCAAGGAAATGAAGCTGTTTTTAGTTCATCTTCAAGCCAGCAAACTTCTCTGAATTAGTCCAGAAATGAGGCTGAAAAACCACCCATGGAAGACCCTCAAACAACCCTGAAGAACCTCTGAAAAACTGAGCTAAGAAGGTGCGAAAATCCTATACCAAAATTCTGCAAATTTTCGGAAAAGCCATGAACACTTGAGAGAAGAATTTTTCCAGCCTTGTTCCTTTCTAGCCTAGGACCGAAAGTCACCTTCAATCTCTGTAGAATTGAGCCTTGCTCAGCCATACTCTGAACACCATTAAACCCACACTTACCTTGAAGCATAACGACTCCATGGCTGCACCACAAAACACTCCTAAGATCACTCCATTCAAACTCCATTTGAACTTCAAAAATTCCAGCATTTCACTCCCATAAATCACTCTTGCATTAAGCTGAAATAACCAGAATTTTCTCTGCCTTTAAGGACTGAATTTCAGCTAGCCTTGAGCAACAATAACCCTCAACCATTTCAGCAAAACATGCTTGTTCCAGCCGACACCATTAAAGCTCCTAGACACCTCCCTTGATCAAACACCATAGCTGATCTTTTACCTTAAACATCTCCACCATTTCCTCCATTTAAATTTCAAATAAAATCTGGTTTCTCTCTCTCACAAAGCTGAAAACTGAAACCCTCAATCACACCTTACCATTCGGCCAGCTTTCTAGCAGAATTCGCACAGCACTTCTTCTAGTTTCTCTGTATTTTCACCTAAAACACCAAGAACACACATTAAACTTCTTCAAGCCTAAACCAACTCCAAACACCACCAATCACTCTCAAATACTCCCGATCATCTCTACTTAATCCCTAGACTTTATTTCTGCCATTTATAACACAAAATCTCGCAAGAAAGAATTTTCAACCGGATAAAAAAATCAGGGTAAAAAAATCAGGGTTTCTTGAAGACCTCAAGAACATCAACAAGGTAAAACAAGAACAATCTTCTTGTTCATCTTCTTCCATTCAATTCTTAATACCCCTATCTAATGCTCTCTTTCTTTTTCTCTCTCTCTCTCTCACCCTCTTCTAACTGAAATGGTTTATCAAACCATCAGCCATGAACGTTGTTTCATTGGATCATTCAAGTCATTCCATCGTGCGTGGACCTTCTTTTGTCTTCATCAAAGGACTCATCAATCAAGTATTCATTCTTAAATTTCTCTTATTAAATTCTGAAATCATGTCTCCTAGTTGATGATAGAGAAATGGATTATGATTGGGAGATTGAATATATGCATGTGGATTAGGGCATGAAGTTATGACATGATGATGGTTGTATTTAACTAGGATGTATGTGTTTCCTTTCGAATCAATATATGTTCTTCATGTTTGATGCATTTAATGGATGTTGAAGCATGATTAGATATTATGACACCAAAGGTGATTAGGCTTTTATGATCTTATTTTCTCATGGAAACCATGATTGATGATTATGCTTAGTAGGATTTTGGCCATGTGATAGTATGAGATAGTTCAAGTGTTGGTGCATGAATGGATTAATTTCTTGTTTGATGATGGAGAATGGGATCATGAATCTTTTTTTAGCAATAGGAAGACCATGAGGTAAGATTATTTTCTTGTAAATTCTAAGCTATATTCATTAGCAAATTTTATTACATAAATTAAAATTACTACTATATTTTTCTTCAAAAAAATTCGAAACACTAGGGGGATTTGTAATAGAATATTAAATCAAACTATTAATATTTTTATTAAACGGAAATTTAAAATAATTTATTAATAAATTTTAATTATTATTAATTATTTATTATCTCTTCAAAATTATTTAAAAATTATTATTTATTTATAATAAAGCTATTTTTTTAAATTACCATTTCTTAATATCAAATAAGACTTAATAATATTTAAAATTCAAACCTTGGTTTATGTATTAATAATAACACTCAAGAATTATTATTTGAGTCTATAATTTATTAACAATTATTTTAGAACCCCTAGTTATTTCAATCTATCAAACTAGACTTAGTTTGTAAAATTCTCCAGCATCTAGCCTTAAAGCTTAGGACATTAAGATCATGGTTAGGCATGGATGTATCTAGTTAAGCTAAGAATTATTTATGTAAGGTAGATATAGCTTGAATGTGACCCTATGTTTTGTGTTTACCCCAGGCAGGGGTTAGGTCAGCCTTGGAAGACTTTTGTGTAGAGCAAGCAAAGAAGCAGGTAAGCTCATGTACGGAGTTTTGTGAAGACCAAAAGTTATTGTGGCAAGCAAATGCGATGTATATGGACATTATTTGTAAAGGCAATTAAGGACTGTTTTCCATTTTATTTCAGTCAAGCAAACCATTTGGAAATTGAACAAGCAGTTTTACACAAATCTAGACTTTTTCTAAAACCCAACTTGACTAGACTTTTGGAAGCCCTTAATTGCTATTTCCAAATAAAGCAAAGTTTGATCAATTTTCTCCAAAGTGGAACAATCAATGTTGAGTACTCAATAAGGATAGACCACCAGAACTAGTCTTTGAAGGGTTAGGGTAAGTCTCTCAGTAGGTGGCCACCTTTGAGGGGTGAGTCCTTCCTGGATAGGACGCCAATCCGGTAGGTCATGCCAGTCCGAGCTAGCAAGTTTCAGTCACGTGGACTGTGTATTTTCGGAGTGGACAGCCGGTAAGTTTGGGTGTAGAGATGGAGGAGTATCTTACCCGGTAGGCCGTACACCTACCTTTTGTCAGCATTGCACAAAGTGTGGCATTTTGACTGTTATTGGTCATGGGGCCCAACGTGTGGTAACCCATGGCTACCCATTTGAGTGGTTGTATTTATTGTGCACATGTATGATTTGAAAAGTGAAACACCACTCTTTATTTTCAACACTTATTTATTGCTTGCCAGCACTTTTCCCTATGAAACTTTTACAACTTGCATACATGAATTATTTTACCTGAAACACTTAAAGCACACACGGGCTTACTGAGATTTTTATCTCACCACCTTTTATGCCATATTTTCAGGAAGATCCTGCTGTGGAGATCATTAGCTAGAATGTTGCCTTGCTTGAAGACTCTTGTTATTTACTTTAAGTATTGTTTGAGAGATTGTTGCAAACAATTTATTTTGGATTTGTGCCAGTATTTATCTTTTGGGTTGTAATAAATTTAATTTTAAAGTCTTTTATTTTATTCTATTTTTGTGTAACCTAGTTATAAAGATCCCTTGTCTTTTGGACGGGGCGACATCCCCGGCCCTGATGGGCCTAGGTAGTGGGGTGTTACACATATTCCCAGATCATGAGCAATATCTAGCAACATATCATGACCACCCAAGAGTCCAGGAAGTTAAGTGGCTTGACATGAACCCTTCAATAACAAACTTTAGTGTAATTAACTCCTTTCACCATACAATATCTCATTCGGTTTGGAGTACGAAATTAGTGCCAACTCCCTCCAGAATTAATTCTGGCCCGAATACTATAGTACTTGTACCAGGAACCCATTATTCTAGATGTGTATCAATTGGAACTGTTTTCAATACATAATTGCCTTGGCCAAGGACTTTCTGAGTTGTAATTGCTACAAGTGGCCGTGGGATAATCGCCTCTACTATTAGGAGTGGTGAATCCTTTATTGACCTTCTCAACTACTTTCGTTTACCTCACAATGTACTCAATATACATCCCATAGGCAGCCCTCAATTGAGCTCTGGAGATTGGAATCGAAGTACAAAGCTCAGCAAACAAAGTACCTTGGAGATCTCAAGTCTAAAGATACTTAAACGTTTGCTATATTAAGATTATATCACTGGTACTAAATAGTTATCCTTGTGATTATCTCAAAGCTAGGTCATCCAATGAACTTGTTCCATTAGCAAGCATTCATGTGTTAACTTTAAGTATGTCAATACTCACGGTTATAAGAACCACCGCTTGATCAAATCAGGAAGTCTAACACATGTTAATCTTAACGTATTAATGATGTCCTGTCTCATTAATACTGTGACTAGGGACTATTTAAGTACTAACACCATCTAGTGTAGTAGGAATCTCATATCATGATCTCTATCATAATTTTTTTAACACAGTGTTGTACTATAGACTTTATCGAATAGTTATATTACTTAAAGTAAACAAAAGAAACTGTAAGATAAATAATGCATTTTATTAAAATAAAATGTGTCATATACAATATACAATTGATTACCTCTAGGGCACAACAGTAACATGAATTAACCTCCACATTCCTCTGATTATTGCTCTTCTTCTCAGTAGTCACCACATGGACATTAGACTCCACAGGTACAATATGACTATTCTTTCTATGTTGCTCCTCAATGGATATTGATTTCATCAGATAGTTTAGAGAAATCTTCTCTGTCTTGTGTTTGAGGGACATACCAAAGTCCTCCCAAGACTTAGGAAATTTCTCTATCACTGACATCGCTTGGAACTTCTCAGGATGTACCATATCCGATTCATGAAGAGAGTGAATAATTAATTGCAACTCTTGAGTCTGTTCAGTTATAGACTTGCCCTCAACCATCTGAAACTTCAGGAATTTGGAGACATAATACCTTTCCAGACCTTGATGCTCGATATTATATTTCCTATCCAATTCATCCCGTAGCATCTTTGTTGTTTATAACTCATAACAGTAGACATCAAAGAGAGCATTTGTCAATGCTGATAGTATTGCCCCTCTACCTACATTTTTCCGTTCATCCCACACATTAATCTTAGCTACTCTAGGATGCCTTTCAGTTGGTATGGGCCTATCTACCTACACTGCTGACAATAAGCCCCTCATGGTCAACCAAATTTTTATGCGTTGTTGCCAACGCTTGAAATTCTGCCCTAGACCAAATTTATCTGGCAGACCATTTAAGTTAACCAAAGGCTTATACGCAGCAGATGCAGTACCTGACGAACTGGCAATTGCACACAAATAGATAATTGCATAATAACTTCTTGAAGACTGTAAGAAACAGGGTACCTACGAGCACAGACAGGTAACTCAATTGAATTGAACAAGCACTGCCTATACCCGACCAAGGCTCTAACAAATATAATTATCAAATATCAACAATTCCATCAAGGCCACACAGTCCAAACGTAAAGTAACTAGACAGAATTCAAACTCAATAGACAAGTCAATAATAGACCTGAGAGACTTGCTCGTGGTTCTATCAGAATGTACCAGGCGCCAACACTCTTCTGCACAAGCTGCGATGCAACGTACAGTACTGCTTACTGAATAACCAGTTCAATACTGGTTTACCTTCAAGAAATTATTTGCCCCACTCCGGTGCGATGGGTACAGCGACTCTCTTTGTAGGATAAGACGATCTCAAATCACTGTCAACGCACACCAACTACGATCACCTTGAAAATCTCCTCAGTTCACCGATCCCGTCAAGTAAAAAATTATGGATCGTGGTAAGGAGAATGGATGAGGCAATTTTCTCTCAAGGAAGCAAGACACGAAAATAAGCATGAACCCTAACAGCAGCTCTGTTCCCTTCTTTTAATCTCGCCTTAGGAAAACATTAAAACCCAATCCGAATTAGGAGACCCTAACTCCTTACCAGATTTTATGTTTCCTTTTCCTCTTCAAGTTAAAGTTCCCGAGCCGGGCCGGGCGGGCGGCGCGTGTGTGTGGCATCCTCCATACCTTGGGCTTTTCTATTAAGTCTATAAAAACGCCTTTTTAGTATATAAAGGCTTCCACACTTCTCAATTTCTCCCATGTGGGACTCATGTCTAACATGAGTTCCCAAATGGTTAAATACCTAACTTTAACAACATTTAATTATGGATTCCCACCATGAAAATGGCTTCTACCATAATCAAAACAATCTCTAACATGTCAAGAACAATTCTCATTAATTATTTTAGGCTAACTAATCATGAGTTAAAAGTTATTAACTCCCAAAGTTTCCATTTTCAACATATCTTAGGTTCTTAACGAGAAATAATTTTTGAAAAACTAATTGCGCTGTGTTTTTTATTTCCTGCTATCCTTTAAGTAGCGTAAGATTTTAACAAAGGAGATCCTGCTATCATGTTTTCTAATGATAAAATTAATTCTCTTGCTGCTCTATTCTGTTATGCTCTTGTTAGGAAATTTGCACTAGGAAAGCCTTTAATGGAGTCTCTCAAGAAGGATAACAGGCGATAGGTTTGAAGGGGCAATTTCTATTGGTTGATTGGATAAAAAGCATATTCTTATAAAACCTACATTTGAAGAAGATTATTTGAGATTATGGTTGAAAAACACATGGTATCCTATTGGAATTCTTATATGAATTCTCAAGTGGACTAAAGATTTTCGTACATTAGATCCATCAATTGTCTCATTTTGCATAAGCATTAAGCATTTGCCAATACACTTGTTTGATAAGGTTGCATTATTTTTCATTGCTGCAGCCATTCGAAAGCTTCTAAAACTTGATGAAGCAACAACAAACCTATCCTGACCCAGTGTTGCATGAGTTTGCATCGAAATTGATTTGTTAAATTCAAAACTAAGAAGAATATGGATTACAAAAGGGAACTCGGGGTTCTACCAAATAGTTACCTATGAAAATCTTCCCTCTTCTCGTAAAACTTACAATTAGATTAGCCATGGTACTATATCATATGGACAATATAAGAAACAAATGATGGAGATGATTCTCTTGTCAAAATATCGGTTCTAAAAGCCCAAGAAACAAAATCTCAGCCGCTTTCACCTAATGCCGAGCTGTCAAAAATTAATGATGCATTTGCAAACCCTAATAGCGATGGAGATGATGTGTAGAACAGCTGTGAAACCCCAGTCAAAACCAACCTTAGAGGAAGGGGGTTGGGATGCATATTATATTTTATTACATGTTTAAATATATTTGTATATGATTTTATGTGCATTGAATTTGTGTTTTATAGTCTAGGGGGCTTGATTATGATTATTGAGTGAGAAGGGCAAAATGATAACTTTTGCTTGAGGTGGAAAAAGGGAGATAGCTTGGGAATTAAATAGGAAAAGCATTTTAGAGAGGAAATAAGAACAAGAATGGTTGTGGTTTAGTGGTTAAAGCCTTAGAATTAATTCTTGAGGTCTTGGGTTCAAATTCCATCATAGGAGCTTTAGCTTGGTTAAATTTTATTTTTAATTGGGAAGTATCATTTTTTGCCTTAGTGGTGGTTGGAGTAGGGTAGAGATGTTGTCCTATGAGAGACATGATAGGAATCTTCAAATCCTACTCTTTTGCTCTACACAAAATTCCTAAGGGGAATTCATTTCCTCTTGATCCTTAATTTTTCATATTTCTCAATTCATTAGTTTGTTCATTTTGTTCAAGCCAATTTTATTCTAGAAAAATTCCAGCAATGTGCTATGGCTTTGAAGGTTCGAAATGTCTTAGTAAAGGACATCATATGGACCGAAACAATGGAAGAGGGGAAAAGATTTCAAGTGAATAAAATTTCTTAGTGAACTTTCTAAAAATTCACTCTAGCTAGGTTCATTTTCCTTCCTGCATAGAACTGAAATTTTTCCAACTTTGTGTGCCTTCAAGGTGTCAAAATTCTTAACCATTATTCCCTCCCAAATGCTACCAGAAAATGGCCCTTTTGATCAGTTTAGAATCTGGATTTTTCTGGCTATTTTCGGATTGCACTAAGGTGGTGCAAAACCAGAAAATCCCTGGGCAAATCGCAACTTTAGAGGTCCGAAACCAAGCTGTTTTCTTCCAATTTTTGTTCAGCACCTTAGCCATGTTTTTCCTCCATGAAGAAGGCTGGAAACCACCCTTGAAAGCCCCTGAAATTCCCCTTCAAACTCCCTGTAAACCGTCTGGAAAAAGGCAGCCGAAAACTGCCCAGAAATTTCCAGCAAGTAGCGAATCTGTGCAGTAGTTTTTCCAGCTTTGTTTCCTAATTCTCTCCTAGCCGAAACTCCATCCTTTTTCTACATAAACCACCCTTAAACCTCCATTAACTGAACTCCATTATCCTCCATAAGTTCTACACGAAAAATCCAGTCATGGCTGCCTAAAAGATTTCCAAAAAAAATCTGCAATCATGCCTTGATTTGGATGCCAAAAATTCCAGCCACCATGATTTAGCAACCATTCATAAAATATCCCTCAAACAACCAGACCTTTCCTTCACCATTATACTCCTTAATTTTGGCCACCCTTAGCCTCCTTCAACCAGCTTTCATTCAGCCGAAATACTGCTCCAAAATTCGTCCATGGCAGATTCCTAAAAGCCCTCCAATAATCAAAGATATTCTTGCTATATCTAGTTTCCAAATTTGCTTCCCAAAAATATTCTTTAAGGATTTAAACAACTAGCCTTTCTTTTTTCCTTCCAAACCAGAAAATCATCTTCCTAAACCCTACAAATAATTCGGCAGCCTTAATCTCTTCAGAATTTCGGCAACCTCCCATCCAAAAGCTCTTTACTTTCTTCAACCTTCAAGAACACATAGTACACCAAGAACACCTACTCCTTCCTTTCACCTAATACCTCTCCAAATCACTTCAAACTACGTCAAAAAATTCCAGATTTCATCTATTCATTGTTGTGAGTACATCTGTACCATTTTTAACACCAAACTACAAAATCCAACTTGCACTTTTGGATAAAAAATCAGAAATTTTGTGAAGACTCAAGAACACCTTCAAGGTAGGATTATTCAATCAACTTTATCTTCGCTAATCTTCAATCTCTAATGAACATATATGTGTTTAAGCATGCTAATGAGCTTTCTTCTTCTCTTTTCTCTCTCTCTCTCTCTTGGCTGAACTACTCACCTTCTTGGCCGAATGGTTCCTTCTCCATGGCCATGTTTCCTTCACCTTCCTTGGACGGATTTAGGCATCTAGGGGTTGAGATTCATTCAAAACTCCTTCAAGTTAATCATCAATCAAGTAAGTCCCTTCAACCCTTCTTTTAAACTCTAGATTCATGTCTCTAGGGTGATGTTGATAGAAGGTGGATTGTGGATAGGATTTGAGTATGTATTGTTGAGATTGAAGCATGAATATATGTATAAATATGAAGGAGATGGGATTTATGCAAGAATGGATTATCTTGGTTGATTGTATGATGATTTGAGGTTTAATGCATGTCTCCACGTCATAGGTAGTATTGGTGATGAAGTATGCTAGAGATTATGTCACCTTTGGTGAATAGGATTTATAATAATGTTGGATTATTAAAGCCATGATCATATTTATGCTAGTAGGGGTTTAGATCATGTCTTGATAAATTGAGATCTATGCTTGTATGCATGATTTGAATGATTTGATGATTTGAAGGGTTGTAAATGTTCATGATTGTGGTTAGCAATAGAACTATGGTCATGATCTAGTTATCCCTAAGCTAATTTTATTTTTTCAATAAAATATTTAATATTATGATTTTTGGCTAGTAATTTTGAAAACCCTAGGAGGGGTAGATTTGGAATATTATATATATAATAAGGATATTTTAGTCAAATAAATAATAGCTTTTGCTAGAAAAATAAAATATATAGATATTATATATAAAATGATAATATCAAATAAAGCCTTTTATGAAAATAATCAAAATAAGTAAAATATTTACTATTAAATTTTAATTATTATCTTTTAACCAAAACCTACTAAAATTTATTTAGTATCTTTCAATCAAGACTCATTAAAATTTATTTTCAACTAATTTTAATTATCAATTATTTTCTAGCAATTAATTATTAATAAATTATTATTTTACCTAGTACCACCTAGGACTTTTCATCAAATAAATTCTAAATTATTTTAGCAAGATTTAAACCTTCAACTTATTAGTACCTATTTCCCAAAACTCTAATTATTTTAAATATCAAAATTTGCCTTTACTTATAAACCTTTCTATTTATTATTTGGCCTTAAAGCTTAGGACACTAGGATCATGGTTATAGTAGTGAGTTGAGTTAGTTTATTTGTGAAAGTGGATTTTGGCCTCAGTTTGATTGTGATTTGTATTTACCCCATGCGGGGTTAGGTTAGCTGTTGGAGACATTTGTTGTGAGCAAGGATCAGGTAAGCTCTTGCATAAAACCTGTTTGATGAAAAATGATTTTTTTTATGGCAAGCCAAATGTACAGTGCATGGTCACTCATTTCTATAAAGGCAATTGAGGAATATTTCCATTCTCATTTCAGACAAATAAATTATTTGCAAATCAAGGGGTGGTTTTACTCAAAACCTAAAACTCTTTCTAAAACCAGTTTTGCCTCAAACTTTGGAAAACCTTAATTGCCATGTTCAAGTGGAACCATGTTTTGTTCATTTTTTCCAAATGGGATACGTTACGTTGAGTATTCAATAAGGGTAGGCTAGTAGTACTAGTTTTGAAGAGCAAGAGTGAGTCTTCTGGCAGGAGGCCACCTCCAGAAGATAAACTCAACTTAGAGAAACGTTAGTACTACTTAGTCATACCGGTCCGAGCTAGCAATTTTTATTTCAATCAAGTGACTGTGTTTTGCCGGAATGGACACTTGGTTATTGTTTAGGTATAGAGAATGAGAAGTATCTTGCTCGGTAGGCCGATCACCTACCTTTTGTCAGTCTGCACAAAGCGTGGCATTCTAATCGGCAGTATACACAAAGTGTGGCATACTGACCATGTGGACATGGGGCCTAACGTGTGGTAATCCATAACCACACTTTTTGAGTGGTTAATTTTATTGCGCACTTGTATGGTTTCAAAAAGAGAAAAACACCACTCTTGCTTTTGACTAATGTTTATTACTTGCCAATATTTCTCTTATAAAGATTTCACACTTTGCATCCAAGAACTGTTTCCACTAAACACCCAAAGCACACATGGACTTACTGAGATTTCTGTCTCATCACCTTTTTACCATGATTTTAGGTCGATCCTGTTGTGGGGATAACTAGCTAGTGTTATCTGTCTTGGAAGAGAATGTTGTCTTTTATTTTTATGTATTGCTTTGGGGAGTTGAGAGTGTATGATTTTATTTATGGATTTGTTTTTCTTTTGGAAATTCTTGGATTTATTCTAGGGTTGTAATAAATTTTAAGTTAAATTATTATTTTTATTTTGCTATTTTATTTGTGTGACCTAGTTATAAAGACTCCTTATCCTTTGGACGGGGCGACATCCCAGGCCCTGGCGGGCCTAGGTAGCGGGGTGTTACAACAGCTACGAGCAACAGTTAAACTTAGAACATAGACTGGTGCAATTTGCTCAAAAAATTGATTAGATTTCAAACCAAACCCAGGAGGTTCGTTTGCTAGGAGATGATCATGCTCAAGGATCCAAGGAGGATAGATTGCAGGCAATTGATCACACTGATTGAATTTTGCACTATACCAAGAAGAATTGATTATAGGCTGATGATCATGCTCACGGGTATCAGGAAAATGGATTATAGGAAGTCAAACATACTCATGGATTGTGCTTGATAATGTCATCATTTGTAAGAACCCTAATGTGCTCCCTTGTAGCAATCCACATGTCAAATGTCTACTAGATGTGTAGATTTTTTCTATGTACAAAAGTAACCTTGTGTCTAAAGGCAATTTCCTATAAACCCCTATATGTTATGTTAGTAGAGAGGATTTACTTTGATGATTGGAATTCTGATGACGGTGATTTTCCAGCGTGACTTTAGAGTGGTTTTGGTTTAGAAAACTCAGATTTAGTTGAGGATGCAATACAACTTTCAGCTTTTTATTGTAGATTATCTCCTCTATCTCATAATATTTTAGATTTTCAAAGAGACCTTATGATTTTCTAGACTATGCCTACTGTTTATAGTGATATTATTGTTGATGGTTGCTTAAAGTATCAGAATGTTTGTGGTCAAAGGGCTTACCTATCTGATTTAGATATGGCATCTTCTCTTGATGATGGGTTCCAAGAGATGTTAAACACTTATTTAAATAGGAAGAGGACCATTGAGTATGGGCCTAAAAAAAAGACAACTGTTCAGTTGGATCTGGTGAAGGTGCAGCTAATCAGAAAAGCTAAGCTCTCACATCACTTTACATCTATTAATTTTTTATATGAATTTTCTGGTGTAGAATATACGTGTCATTGCATCAAATTTTTCATTGTGTAGGGTGGGAAAATTAATAACAATTTATGCTTTGATGTTTTTTTGCTATAATTAATTTGGTGGCATCCGCGGATCAAATTAGCACTTTTGCATATAAATTGGGTTTTGCTCACTCATATGCCAATAATACTGGGAAGATATAGTTGTTTTGGAGGGAATCATATTTATTTCAATTGTACAAAGTCTTGATCAATATGTTCATCTCAAGTGTTGTCTTTCGAATTGTGAGGTCGTGTTTTGTACAGTAGTGTATAGCCTTTGTACTCGTGTTAGAAGGTTTTCTTTATGGTCCTCCTTTTTGTGTATTTCTTTTGATATGAGGTGGCCTTAGATTCTGGGGGTGACTTCAATGTTTGGCTGAAAGTTCTAAATACTTAGGCACGTCTACGTCAAATGTTTAGCTATAAAGGGTTTGATCTCATTCATTAATGTTGCAGCTATGATTCAGCCTCCTTTTTTCGGGAAGTAGATTCACTTGGTATTGGTCTAATATTAGACCTTCCTGGGAAATATTGATAGGACGCTATTGAATAAGAAATGGGAATATAGGATTTATTCCACCAGAGTTGAGCATTTGCATCATGGAGGTTCTGATCATTCTCCACTATTAATTTTAGTGGAATTTATACTACCACCAACAACCCTAAAAGCTATCAAATTTCAAAGCATGTAGTTGAGGCGTCATTATTTTATACACATGTTTGAAAATGATTGGATCGCTACTGTTCATGGCAATGGCATGCATCTATTGCTTGGAAAATTAAAAGCTCTTGAAATGGCCTTAAAAGACTAAGTCTACTTTTGGAAATATCTTAAGTAATATTAAAGCAAGGGAAGATGATGTTCTAAGGGCACATGTTAAATATAACATTTCTGGTCTTTTGAAGGATCCAAATGCTTGGCAAAAGGCTTCTTCAAGATTGGTTTTGAGCTTAAGAATGAGGAATTATTTTGGAGAGATAAGGGGCATATTCGGTAGATTTAGGATGGATTCATTATTGCAAAATCTGAAGAAAGTAGTTGCTTATCACTTCCATTGCTAGTAGAGATGGGACAATTACTCATGAATAGTATATTATAAAAGACAAGGTCGTACAATATTTTGCAAGTCTTCTATCACATGATTAGGTAGTTGATTTAAATTCACATCTCTATACTAATATTCTAAGTTTTATTGCTAAAAATGATAATCAATTCCAGGAGGTGAAGAGTGCTATTTTTTCACTTGAGATTTACTCTGTCCTTAGTCCAAAAAGTTTCTCAGGTGTTTTTGTCATACTAGTTGTAGGAATTTAATGGTTGATGTTCATAGTGCTGTCAAAGATTTCGTTGCTGGTTTACTATTTTCCAAGGGATTTCCTAGCACATTAATTGTCTTGATTCCAAAAAATGATTTGCCTAAATCTTTTATGGTATTTAGACCAATTAGTTTGCGATATTATTGTAACAAGAAATTGTTACTAGAGTATTAGCTAATTGATTGGCTAGCATTCTCATTCATATTATCTCCGTGAATTAAATAGGATTTGTCAAGGGTCAGAATATTACTGGTAATGTACGTATTATTAGCACACAAACCTATTCATTCTCTTGACAGACAAGTTGTTGGTGGTAACGTGGTTTTCAAGCTAGAAATGGCTAATGTGTTTGATCGTATATATTGGAATTCTTTGCTAAAAACACTAAATTGTTTTGGATTTAATGCTCATATTCAAGCTTTGTTTCGTAATTGTATTAATAACTGTTGGTTCTCGATACTTGTAAATAGCAAAAGTCGCAGCTACTTTAAATCTTCTAGAAGTGTTCATCAAGATAATCCATTATATCCATTGCTTTTTAGTTTTAACATAGGAGCTTTTGGGAGGTGTCTTATAACTCTCTATTATCTTCCTTTAATTTTATTCCTTATCTGGTAGCAAGAAAGTGTTCGTATGTTAATTATTTCAACTTTGGAAATGACATTATAATGTTTGCAACTGTATCCAAGAGGTCTTTTAACTGGTTTCCAGATTGCTTCAGGTCAGCTCATAAACCAAGATAAAAGGTCATATACTTTGTCTTCAAAGGCTTTAGATAGGAGGAGAATTTGGGTACAACATTATCTGGGATTTTCTTACAAGTCTTACCTTTCACTTATCTACGCCATCCACTCTTCAAATGGAGATATAACAGAATATATTTCTAGACTATAATGGATAAGGTCTATAAATAGATGTAAGGCTGGACATTTAAACATCTTTCAGGGTGACTTCATCTAACAAGGTCTATTCTAGCATCCATTCCTCTTCATATTTGCAAGTAGCAAATCCTTCTGTTTTAATATTTCATGAACTAGAGTGGTTGTGCATGACTTTTATTTAGGTTCAATTGTAATTTGCTGCAAAAAGACATTGGAGAAGTTGCGAGTTTTTATGTTATCCTTGGGCGGAAAATAGCTTAAATTTTATGCAAGGCTGGACATTTAAACATCTTTTGATAAAGATGGCAGCTCAGCTTCCAACTCACCTGACAGATCAACAATGTTAGCCAAGTCAGCAAGGCAAGACAACATCAGAAAATTCTAATTGTAATATAGCTGGTTTTAGTTATTTAATCTTTCTTTAGTGTTGTTAATCCTATAGTTTAGTTTCGTGAATGTATATATGACATTGTATTAGCTTCATAGATCGATAGATGAAGAAGACATTTTTTTTTTCTCTGCAATATTTCCATTCTTTATCTACAAACTCTCAGTGTTCATTGTGCTACTTTACTTCATTCTTCATTTGCCAATTCTCAGTCTTCAATGTGCTACTGTACAATTTCTTCATGGCATCAGAGACAACTTGAGATCTACGATTTTCATAATTCCATTTGTTTATGTAAACACACAATTACTCTTTATGTTCTGTGTTTGAATTTAGGTTTCTGCTCAATTCAATTTGAGTTTTCTGTGTACAATTCCATTTGAGTCTTCTGCTCAAATTCAACTGAATTTCTATGGCAAATCAAGAGATAGCTATGTCAAGTCCTTATTATCTTCATTGGAATGAAAATCCTTCACTGATTTTGCTTCAACTATCTTTGAATGACGAATTATCATCAATGGTGCAGAGCTATGCAAATGGCATTGATTTCCAAAAACATGCTCAATTTTGTTAGTGGAGCTACTAAAGCACCAAACTATGCATACAATTCTTATGCTACATGGGAACAATGCAATAATATGGTCCTTTCTTGGATTTTGAACTCAATTTCACCATCTATAGCTTAAAGTGTCATTTGGATTGATACAGCTTATAAAGTCTGGGATGATGTGTGAAAGGTTTTCACTAGGTAATTCATTCAGAATTTCAGATTTGCAGGAGGATATTTACAACCTTAAACAATGTACTTTTTCTGTGAATGAGTATTATACTAGCTTAAAAACTTTATGGGAAGAATTACTTAACCTGAGACCATTACCATTCTGTCATTGTGATCCAAAGTGTGAATGTCCAGTATTGCTTGAAGTAAAGGTAAATAATGATGTAAATTTTGTAATTCGTTTCATTAAAGGATTGAAAGATGATTTTAATGGAATTAAGCTATAGGTTTTGTTAACTCAATCTTTTCCTACTATCAATCAAGCTTTCTCTATGGTATCTACAAATGAAAGATCTCCCAATTATAATGCTATTCATTCTTATATATCAACGTCTACAAATCATCAAATTTTTTCCACAAGATATGTCATGAATGGATCATAAGGATATGTAGGGAATAATTCTAAGTTAGAGTCTTTCATGCAAGCTACTAAAAGTGCAAATGGACGAAATTCTACTACTTCTGGTGTAATGGTGAATAATGTTGGAGCTCAAACAAATGACAGAAATGTGTCTTATACTGGTAATCATGGTTATAGAAAATGAGGCAATATGAATACGAAATTGCAATGCACCTTCTGCAGACTACAAGGGCATACTATTGACAGATGTTATAGGAAGCATGGTTTTCCTGTTGGATTTCAAAATCAACCTGACATGTCAAGGGGATCAGGACTGATATCACAGGCAAATGTTGTTGTGGACAAAAATGAGCTTCCAAATGTGTCTAATGCTTCAACTCCAGTTGCAGGGTATTATAACAACATGTTTGCAGATTCATATGCCTCAAAATATGTGACACAAGAACAATATCAACACTTATTGCATCTAATTCAGTCACATCAACTTGTTTCCAACCCCAACAATACCAAATAACTTCACTGAGTTAACACAACTAGTTCTCCTTCAGCGGATTTCCTCAATTCTTCTTCTCAAGCTCAAGGAACAGGTCTAAGCTCTTCCACTTGGATTTTGGACTTAGGTGCTACTGACCATATTCATTCAAGCTTGAAATATTTTTCTAAAATCTATCATGCACAAAATATCTCATTTAAGCTTCCTACAAGAAATGTTGTTTTTGTGTCTCATATAAGAACTGTCCATTTAAAAACATCCGTAGTGCTATATCATGTACTTTTCATACCTACATTTTCATTCAATCTTATTTCTGTCAGTAAGCTTTTGCATCAATTACAATGTGTCATAACCTTTAAAGGTAATTGTTGTTTTCTTCCGGATCCACATCTTCGACAGATGATTGGATCAGCTAGCCTATCAAATGGACTTTATCACTTTAATCGTCTTCAACCTGATTCTTCTACAGCAGCGACATGTCTTTCTTCAACTGGTGATTTGTGTAATAAGTCTTTTTTATGGAATTTTAGGCTAGGTCATCTCTCTTCTAAGCAGCTAGCTGAAATACAAAAATCTAATTCAGTTGTTTGTTTACTTGACGAAGATGCTTTTTGTTCTATTTGCCCTTTAGCTAAACAACTTAAACTGCCTTTTCCTTTAAATCATGGCACTGTAGAATCTATTTTTGATCTTGTCCATATAGATATTTGGGGACCATTAAATATTACTACTATACATGGGCAGAAATATTTCTTGACAATGGTTGATGATTTTAGCAGATTTACTTGGGTTTTTTTTTTTTTGTTAAAACAAAAGTTTGAAGTAGGATCTCTTATTTAGCATTTTGTTGCATATATTGAAACATAATTTCATAAAACAATCAAGGTTTTAAGATCAGACAATGGTCTTGAATTTCAACTTATTGAGTTTTTCAAGTCAAGGCATCATCCATCAAACATCATGTCCTTATACTCCAGAGTAAAATGGGATTGTGGAAAGAAAACATCAATATATTCTTAATGTTGAAAGAGCTCTTAGATTTCAATCTCAAATTCCTTTAACATATTAGGGGTACTTGATGTGTTTAGATTTGGGTATAAAAATCATACAAAAACTAAGCATATTCCCAATCAAGTTTAAACTAAAACATTGGACCAAAATCACACATATGAGCAAGCGTACTCATCATTACTGAGCATAGGGTTCAAATGAGTGTCGATCCTCAAGGAACAAGTAAACATTAATTACCCCTCTTTCATTGGTTAACTGACTCAACAAAGTGAAAATCAAGTAAAAAGGAAAACTAAAAAGAAAATAAAATTAAAATATATACATGTCAAGGATGGAAAAGTATGCAACTCAAACCATTGATTAGACAACCACGATCTTCAAGAACTTAACCATTATCATAATCAATCATTCTCTCGACACCATGAAGGATTAAGGTAAATTAGTACCACTTGGTCTGTCTCAACTAATTACTACCTTCTAGATAAATTAGCATCACTTGGTCTGTCTTAACTAATCCATCCAAAAGATGCATTAAACACAATCCTTAATTAAATTTCCATGGTCTGGCAAATTTAAAACATGAAATTAATCAATGAATCCTTGGTCTGGCAAACATCAATTAACCTTTAATTACTCAATCCTCAGCAATTAACCTCTTTGGTCAAGCAAGTTAACAGCCAATGAATATGAAAATTAATCAATTGCAACCATCATCAACCTCTTTGGTCTAGCAAGTTAACAATAGAAACAACCAACTAATCTCAGAATATGCCCAAGTAATTAAATACCAAGAAGAACAGTCAATTAATCAAAAGATCAAATAACTTCAAGAATCATGATTATCTAAAATAATGTCACATTACAATAATAGAACAATTAAAACATCATTGTCAAGAAAAAGAAAATGAAGTAAAAGAAAAAACTCATAGACAAGCCTCCTTCTTCTTCCTTTGAAAACCTTCTTGTACAACCCTCCTTGAACTTGAAGAATTCCTACTTAGATTAAGTGATTTTCTATGATGATCAATGAATTCTCCCCTTTTCTCTTGTGTTTTTTTTTATCTATTTATAGGCGTAAGAAGTGCCTAAACTCGTAGGTACAACGTTCTTGGCCGAGTAGAAGTTGGAAGATGCTAAAACTCCCTAGATTTTCAAAAACGCATCAAAAGATTGAAGCACTACCTCAGGAACAGACCACAGCCAGCGCCGCCTTGGTCCTTCGAAGTCGGCGCCGCCTGTGTTCTGTTTCTCCACTTGTTCGCTAATTTTTCTCTGAATTTTGTGCATACGTTTCAGAATGTAGCCGGCGTCACCTCCAGACTTATAATCGGCAACGGTTAGGCTCTATTCTACTCTGCTTCTCCAATTATTCCATTGCTTTGAAGTCCGTGCATCCAGTGTACAGCCGACGCTGGTTCCAAGCTTCCAGCCGGCGCCACCTCTACTCTGTTTCGCGATGGTTTTGCTTCGTTTTACCTAAAAACCAGAAATAATGACCAAAATGTCTTTCTAAGGGTAAAATCTCAAATATAAAAGAATATGACTAGTTTTTGCACAACATGTATTACAAAAGAGCCTCAAATAACTACGCAAAATATAACCAAATTAGCCCCTATCATATTCCCCCACACTTAGCTCTTTGCTTGTCCTCAAGCAAAGCATCAAGAACAAGTAGAAAAACACAAGGTTTTACTCACATCACTCAATAAATTCCCAAAACATATCTTCAATGCTTTCTTTACTTATGAACATAAAACATATGATACTAAATCTTTCACAGCCAATGCAAGACTTGTGTAGTGATAAATGACTTAGTAGAACCATCACAATACTTCACAATATTCTCAAACCATTAGAAAGAAGTTAGTTCAAAAAGAATATACATTCCATATGCTTACTTTTCATACACTCTCTCCATTAATCCGAGACATGTCATGATTTTACTTAGATCAAGTAGGACTTTTAAGCTTGTAATGTAAGGCTAAAGGTTTGTAATGCGGCTTAGCAAACGAAGGCTATAGGAACATCAAAAGTCAAAGAAAAACTGAGAGTAAGCAAGAAAAGGGTAACCAAAATAAACCTATAATTCCCAATTCTTCTTGCTCTCCTATTCCAAGAACCAATCAAACCATAACCTTATATAACAACCCTTACGCATTTCAAGCAAATCCTGCATTGCTCTTTTTTTTCTTTTTTTTTTTTCTTCTTCTTCTTTCACCTCTTCTTATCATCAATTCTTTTCCTCACAAGGTCAATCAATATTCCAGCAATGGTGGCAAGTACCTTATATGAACTTACTTTTACAGTTCACTCACCATCCCTTTTGTGATTTTTTTGCTCTTTTTGCCTTCAATTCTCTTTCAATTCTTTCTTCTTTTACTCCTCTTTTTCTTTTTCTTTTTCTGTTGTTGTTCTTTTCTTTTTCATTTACTTTTCCTTCTAGCAGCTTGTTGTTTTCTCTCTTCACTCGTTTCTTTTCTTCTTTCTCATCCTTTTTCAGCTCGCATTATTTTCTTTCTCAATCTTTCAACTTCTTCCTTTCATTCCACTTCCTTTATTTTCCCAACTCCAATTGTAATTAATCCATGACTGAAAGTAACAAGTCATGATCTCTCTCCCTGCATTGTTCTCAACATACATACACTTTCATCCTTGAAGAGCATAAAGATTTGGAAATTATACAAACTCTCAGCACAAGTAATGGACAAAATATCATGACGGGTTGTAAAGAAAGAAATCATCAATTTAAGCTCAAAATAGGCACTAGGAATAATATAGCACTAGGTAGGCTTGAAAAGCTCGAACTATTCAAAGAAGGCCTACTACCGTCATCCCAAAGTTAAATCATGAATGTTTTTCTTATTTTGCCTCGAGAGGTATTCAAGTAAGTTCTAGAATGCTCCACACATTGTAGAGAAAAAAAAAACAGGTTTAAGAATAACGCAAAGCATTTGATCAAGAACGACTTTGTCCAAGTGAGTGCCAAAAGTCATGCATAAGCCATAAATGATCTAGAACATATGCTCTATAATCCATCATAAAGATATGCACTAAAAAATATAGCTTGAAATCTCCAGAAAATCAAAAAATTTTGAAGAATTTCACACCAAAAATTGTTTACTCCCCAAAAGGCTAAAGAATATGTATAGAAGAGTTGTCAATCAAACCACTCCCCCACACTTAAACTGGACATTGTCCTCAATGGCCAAATAAATATAACCAGAACAAACAATGCCATGGGACCAAAAATATAAAGGAGAAGAGATAAGAAAAACAAACTTCCATTCCAAATTAGCTCCAAAAGTTTCACTCTTCTAAATCTTTAAATTTTCAGAACTTTTAAACTAAATTTTTCTAAAGTAGCTCACTACTAAGAAAACACCAAGATAATTGATAAAAACTTGGACAAAGTATATCACCAAACCACTCCCCCATACTTAAATTGGACAATGTCCTCCTTAACAAAAGATAAACACCAGAAAGCATCTCCAATGGGACTAAAAATTATAAAGAGGTAGAAAGTTTAAGTAATACTTCCCAAGTGCAATAATGCTCCAATAGATAGCCAAGCTTGAGGTAAAGAGAAGGGCTTGTCCAATAGGACTTTATACTTATAAAACAAAACACAAATAAAAGCACAAGAAAAATAATAATAAAATAAAAAAATACCTAAATAAAAGAAAACAAACTAAATAAAAAGACTAAAATAATAAAAATAAAACAAACGCTCTACACCCATCATGCTTCCTCATCAAACTTTTTGAAAAGAAATTAAGTTCAAAATAGAAGACAGTCATAACGAATGTAGAATGAAGAATGGAAGATTTTGAAAAATGGAAGGTTCATGAAAACGATTTATCTTAGCAAAACATATAAACCTCATTTTCTAACATTCTTTTAGACACATAAATATCTTTTCCAATATATAAGTGCACATAGTATCTAACGGATGCATCAACTTTGAACTCACCAATTAACCCTTCAAAAGAATTTTTACAATTAAAATTCTCCTTAAAACATAGAAATTGAGTTCTTAAGAATGGGATGAGGAAATCCCTACTTTTTGAAACATCTACAAAAAATAAGTTACCCCCCGTTGAATGGGGTGAAGGGTAGAAATTTCCACCATCCTCCAAGGACTTCTCACGATATAGTGTTGAAAGATCCAACTCCTTGAAGTATGCTAAAGTCAACACATCATTATTTGGACCCATATTCTCCAAGAAAAGAGAGGAACCTATGAAATCATGTGACAAAGAGAGATTTGGATTATTAGCACATAGAGAAGAATTGAATACTCCCTTCCCACATTGGACAGTTGTCCCTTATAGGATCTCCCCTCTCCTGGGAGATTCTCTTATTCAAGTGTATGGCCTAGCATGAACTCATGAGTCTCCTCAACAATCTTAACTAATTGTTTCCTTGGATCGCACCATCGTTGGGAAGCTTCTTCATGCTACTGAACAGATGAATTTATATTGGCAACAAAAGAATTCACTAATGCTTCTAATGACGTCTCACCAAAAACATCAATGTGAACTTGTAATTTTGTCAATCAATACACTAATGTTTTTTCTTTTTTTTTTTTCTCTCTCTTTTTTAACAACTAAAAACTATCCTAATTGAATGCATGACCACGATACATTTAAAATAAGAATGCCTAAATTAAAATAAAAGTAAAAATTGGAAATAAAGAAACAACTAATAAAATAGTTCGTCTCCAATATCCTGTTAGCTTAAGTCTAAACCTGAAAATAAAAAGAGTTAGTATTGACTCAAAATTATAGATGTGAAAATCAACAAATAAAAAATATTGTTATTACACATATTCCACATTAACATTGGGTTAGTAAAATTAAATAACTAAATATACAATTTATTCAAACATACAAAAACAAATTAGTTATTATTAACATGTATCTCTCTATTTACATATTTACAACATATAGTGAAAGTAAAATACAATTATAAAAACAATAAAATATGGCACTTCTTTATACAAGGAACATATATACATATTTATATATTTACATATTTACGTGGTTAAATCAACAAAGTCCAGGCTTTCATGCTATTGTTCCCTGGCAACGGCGCCAAAAACTTGATGTGTTTAGATTTGGGTATAAAAATCATACAAAAACTAAGCACATTCCCAATCAAGTTTAAATTAAAACGTTGGACCCAAATCACACATATGAGCAAGCGTACTCATCATTACTTAACATAGGATTCAAACGAGTGTCGATCCTCAAGGAACAAGTAAACATTACTTACCCCTCTTTCGTTGTTTAACTGACTCAACAAAATGAAAATCAAATAAAAAGGAAAACTAAAAAGAAAATAAAATAAAAATATGTACATGTCAAAGATGGAGAAATATGCAATTCAAACTATTGATTAGACAACCACAATCTTCAAGAACTTAACCATTATCATAATCAATCATTCTCTCGGCACCATGAAGGATTAAGGTAAATTAGCATCACTTGGTCTATCTCAACTAATTACTACATTCTAAATAAATTAGCATCACTTGGTCTGTCTCAACTAATTCATCCAAAAGATGCATTAAACACAATCCTTAATTAAATTTTCGTGGTCTGGCAAATTTGAAACATGAAATTAATCAATGAATCATTGATCTGGCAAACATCAATTAACCTATAATTACTTAATCCTCAGCAATTAACCTCATTGGTCTAGAAAGTTAACAACCAATGAATGCGAAAATTAATCAATTGCAATCATCATCAACCTCTTTGGTCTAGTAAGTTAACAATAAAAACAACCAACTAATCTCGAAATATACCCAAGTAATTAAATACCAAGAAGAACAGTCAATTAATCAAAAGATCAAATAACTTCAAGAATCATGATTATCTAAAACAATGTCACATTACAATAATAGAACAATTAAAACATCATTGTCAAGAAAAAGAAAACAAAGTAAAAGAAAAAACTCATAGACAAGCCTCCTTCTTCTTCCTTTGAAAACCTTCTTGTACAACCCTCATTGAACTTGAAGAATTCCTCCTTAGACTGAGTGATTTTCTATAATGATCAATGAATTCTCCCATTTTCCCTTGTGTTTTTCATTTATTTATAGGCTTAAGAAGTGCCTAAACTCGTAGGTACAACGTTCTTGGCCAAGTAGAAGTTGGAAGATGCTAAAACTCCCGAGATGTCAAAAAACGCGTTAAAAGATCGCAGCACCGCCTCAGGAACAGACCACAGCCGGCGCCGCCTTGGTCCTTCAGAGCCGGTGTTCTGTTTCTCCACTCGCTCGTCAATTTTCTCCAATTTTGTGCATATGTTCCAGAATGCAGCTGGTGCCAGTTAGGCTCTGTTCTACTCTGATTCTCCAATTTTTCCATCACTTTGAAGTCCATGCATCCAGTGTACAGCCGGTGCCGGTTCCAGGCTTCCAGCCGGTACCACCTCTACTCTGTTTCGCGACGGTTTTTCTTCGTTTTACCCAAAAACCTGAAATAATGACTAAAATACCTTTCCAAGGGTAAAATCTCAAATACGAAAGTATATGACTAGTTTTTGCACAAAATGTATTACAAAAGAGCCTCAAATAACTACGCAAAATGTAACCAAATTAGCCCCTATCAGTACTATATTCAGCATGCTGTGTTTTTTTATCAATATTACTCCTAATATTATTTTACATTAGCAAACCCCTTTTGCAAAATTGCACAATAAGACTCCTGACGATACCAAACTTAAGGTGTTTGGTAGTCTTGCATATGCTTGTATTCAACTGTCCTATAGAAGTAAATTTGCCCCTAGAAGTAGACCTTGTGTTTTTCATAGTTATTCTCATTCTACTAAGGGATATCTTTTGTTAGAATTTTCTTCCAGTGAGATTTTTATGTCTAGGAATGTTGTTTTGTTGAAACGTGTTTTCCTTTCTTGCAGTCCCAAACTTTTGATTCTTCAAATGCTATCATACCAATATTACCTTTACCTTATCAGTCTTCTTCTTCAAACCATAATTCTACGTCTGATCACCATTCAGCTTCTCATATTAATGATACTTCACTTCCAACATAGCTGCCTACAGATTAAATACCTTCATCTAACTTTCTGCCTAGAAAATCTACTTGAGCCATTACTACTCTAGCTTATTTGTCAAATTACAGATGCTTAGAAATACACAAAATTACTACACCAATAGTTTAACTGCTTGTATTATTTCTTCAGCCTTTTTATGCAGTTTATCTTTCCATTCTGAACCAAAGCATTATTTTAAGCCTGTGAAATCTAAGGAATGGTGTGCAGCTATGCAAGCTGAAATTGTAGCTTTAGAACAGAATAAAACCTAGCATTTGGTTTCTTTGCCTCCAGGAAAGAAGGAAATTAGTTGTAAGTGGGTTTATAGGATTATATATAAAGTAGATGGGATTGTGGACAGGTATAAGGCTAGACATGTAGCAAAGGGATCAATCAACAGAAAGGTATCGATTATTTAGACACCTTTGTGCCAGTTGTCAAGATCACAACCATTAGAATCATGTTAGCTCTTGCAGCCAAATCCCATTAGCTTATTCATCAGCTTGATATCAACAATTCTTTTTTGCATGGTGACTTGTTCGAAAATGTTTATATAACTTTGCCCCCGGGATTTAAGTGTATTAATTCTTTTCTAGTATGCAAAATTGACAAATCCTTGTATGGTCTCAAATGAGCTAGTAGGCAGTGGAATGCTAAGTTGACAACATACTTAGTATCTCTTGATTTTCAACAGTCAAGAGTGATTATAGCCTATTCTTCCAGCATAATGTAGTTGTATTTATTGCAATTTTTGTTTATGTGGATGACATTATTGTTATGAATAATCAACTAGAGAAAATTTTTGCTCTTAAAGCACAGCTGAATGATCAGTTTAAGATCAAAGATCTAGGAGAATTGAACTATTTTTTGGGGTTTGAAGTTAAGAGAACTTCGAGAGGGAGATTCAGCTTGGCATGATCACTCTTTCACAAAAGAAGTATATACTGGATTTGCTCAGTACACATGGCTATCTTGGCGGTAAGCCTATTTCTACACCTCTAGATAGTAAACAACATTATAATATCGGAGATTCAGCTTTATTCTATGATCCTTCCTTGTATAAAAGCCTCGTTGGTCGTTTATTGTACTTAACTAACACTAGGCCTGACATTTCATTTACTGTCCAACAATTAAGTCAATTTCTATCTGCTCCTACAGTTCTTCATAAGCAGGTAGTCTATAGGATTCTTCGATATCTTAAAGGATCACTTCATCATAGTTTGTTCCTTCCTGCTGAATCTTTTTTTGTTCTTCAAGTATATGCTAACTCTGATTAGGTAGGCTATGCAGATTCTCGACGATCTATTACTAGTTATTGCATTTATTTTGGTGCAGCTCTTATTTCTTGGAAATCAAAGAAGCAAACTGTTGCTGCTAGGAGTTCAGCAGAGGCTGAGTATCTTACCTTGGCTCAATCCATTTGTGAATTACAATGGATTTTGCATCTTTTTCATGAGCTTCACTTTGTTTGTCCTTTGCATGTTTCTATTTTTTGTGACAATTGTAGTGCCATTTACTTAGTTGAAAATATAGTTTTTCATGAAAGAACTAAGAACATTGAGCTTGATTGCCATTTCATTTGGGATCTATATCAAGCCGGATGTATTAAGCCTTTGCCTATTTCTTCCATTCATCAACTAGCTGACATTTTTACCAAGGCCTTATCTCTAGCTATTTTTTAGTTTCTCCTTTCCCATCTTAGTATTCTTGTTGCATCTGACTTGCGAGGGATGATAAAGATGGCAGCTTAGCTTCCAACTCAGCTGACAAACCAGCAATTTTAGCCAAGTCAGCCAGCCAACATAACATTAGAAAATTCCAGTAGTAATATAGCTGGTTTTAGTTATTTAATTTTTCTTCAATGTAGTTAATCATGTAGTTTCAGTTCTGTGAATGTATATATATGATATTGTATTAGCTTCGCAGATTGATAGATGAAGAAGATATTTTTTCTCTACAATCTTTCCATTCTTCATCTGCAAACTCTCAGTGTTCATCGTGCTACTTTACAATTTCTCCATCTTTCAAATGCAAGGTGACTTCATCTAACAAGGTCTATTCTAGCATCCATTCCTCTTCACATTTTACATGTAATAAATCCTTCTATTTCAATATTTCAGGAAATAGAGTGGTTGTCCATGAGTTTTATTTAGGTTTAATTGTAGTTTAGTGTAAAAAGACATTAGAGAAGTTGCGAGTTTGGTATGTTATCCTTGGGCAGAAACTATGGTGAAATTTTAGGCATAAAAAATCACTTTGATATCAATTTATTGATGCAAAATATAATGTTCATAAACTTCATGCTTCATTGTTGGAAAATCCAACTGTAGCTTCTCCAACTTAGAGTAGAATAGTCAAAGTTAGTACTTGGATAGAGAAACTAATAGCTTCTGCATTAAGTCTGAGGTATGTTCCTTTTGGTATGAGAATTGGTGTGGTTTGGATAAATTACATGTGCTCAACTCCACAATAAGTTTTTCAAATTTAAAAGTGCAAGATTATGTTTGGGGTGATTTTTGGAATGTTATGCTTCTAAATTAAGTATTCGATCCAACATTAGCATTTTAAATGCTTGGACTTCTACCTCTTTTGCATGCGGATTTTGAAGTTGATGATTCTCAAGTGTGATTACCTAGCTCATCTAGAAAGTTAACCATTTCTTTGGCATGGGAAATAGTCACACAACAAAAACAATCTAGAGGCATACGGGCTAAACTTAGGGACGCTTAGGCTCAGCCTAAGACTTTGTTTTTCATGTGGAAAATTTTAAATTCTTATCTTCCTTTGGATTCTACTTTGCATAATATGGGTAACTCTCCTGCCTTAAGGTGTCATCTTTATTACATGCATATAGAGTTATGTCAACACGTTTGTTAGCTATTCAGTCTCATGGGTTATTTTGGACAAGTTAGCACTGGCTTTGGGTGTATGGAGAGCTAGCTTGCATAAGTATCAGTTGGCTAATTTTGTCTCTTTTAATGGAATCTACCTGGTGAATATCGGGTAAAAAGATGTCTATATTTTGTGGGATTTTGTTGGATCATTTGAAAGGGGATTAATTACTAGTAAATAAGGTAATATAAGGTTGACAGTAGAGGTCCTATTACACATGCACGCTGATTAGGCTGTCTCATGTAGCTTTCTCTAAGGGGTTCATCGTTCCATAGTAGCTAAGCATAATTTTAGGCATCTTCTATAGTTCTTTAGATGAGAAGTTATGATAGTGCATTTATTGTAAATGTGGATGGAAGTAGTAAGCCTTATATGCAGAATTCAGGTGCTAGTGGCATGATTAAATGAGGGGATGATCAATCACAGAGTTCCTAAATATGGATTATCATTTCTTAGCGGAAATAAAAACTACTTTGCTAGGTTTATGGAGATGTATACTGCTTATTTTGACAAGAATTGAGGTGCAATCAGATACATTGCAACTAGTTAATATCATTAATCATCAACAAGTTGTTGCATAGAATGGATATCAAGACATTAGAGGAATTAATCTATTAGTCAAATAGTTTGAGCAAGTCTCATTTGTTCATATACATCGTCAGGGAATGCTGTGGCTGACTTGCGAAATTAGCATTATCTTGGAGTGACTCTTTTATTATTATTATTATTTCATATTGTCATGCTTTGCCTAGAAATATTAATTAACGCCTAATATATTCTTGATGCTCAAATATTTGTTCCCACTAGCATTGGCAAGTGGACTAGGTCAGTCCCAGCTGGCCATGGATAAACTTTTCTGGCCTGCCACGGGCCCGATCGGCTAGGCCCGTAGCTTGCCTATTGATCGATGGGCCGGTTCGTTAGAATTTAATTTTTTATTATTTTTTGACATTTTTGCCCCTTCAAAGACCATATTCATTTTTTCACCCCAAAAACTCTATAAATACTCCCTAATTCACCCCAAAACTTATAAATACTCTCCTCAAATCTCAATTTTCTCCATTTCTTCTACAAAAAAAGTATTAAAATAGAATTTATTTGGTATATATTTTTAGAATTCTATAAGCATCTTCTTCAAAATTTTAAAGTTTATTAAGTAGTGGTCAAGTATTGATATATTAGAATATTGTTATACTTAAATTTTAAATAATATAGTTAAGAGGTTTAGGTATCAAGTCCTGCTCTTATGTAATTTTAATTTTGTTAATCAATAAAATCAGTAGGGGTCAAAGCCAAACTCGACCACTTCAAGATATTTTTTCATATAAATATAAATAATTTTATTATTTAAATTATAAAAAAACCTAGAAAAGATTAAAATCTATAACATGGGGAAAAAAAAGGAGAAAAAGGCACACTGGCCCAGTCTGCTAGGACCGCAGGCCTTGTGGTCCTAGGGGCTAGTTTCTACTGTAACACCCCACTACTTATGTAGCCCAGAGGGGCTGGGGATATCGCCCTCTCCTTTCAGACAAAAGGTCTTTATAACAAATGAAGAAAAGAAAGCAACAAGGTATAACTAAACATTAACTTCAAAGCGAAAATTAAATTGCTGTCTAAATAAATCCCAATACAGACATACAAGGATAAAACCCCACAATCCAAAAGAAATCATTATACATCATCACTAGAATATTGGTTGAAGAGTATCAAAAGCTTATCTATTACAAAATGATCTTCAATACTTGGTCTTGATAAACTTACACTACCCTTAAAATCGTGGTTAAAAAAGTCGTGTTAAATTACAAATAATCTTAGTAAGTCCGGAGTATGTGACAGTGACAGTTCTAAAATCAATGGCATGATGCATGATTATGTAATAAATCAAATGGACGTAATCATCAGAACATTTACATTTGTTCATCTCAAATTCTTTATCAATCTTTGGAGAGAAAGCTACAAGTACGATTAATCATGAAATGTAGATAAGAATTTTGTTGGGCAATCAGTTCATATCAAACGTCTAGAACACAAAAATTCATTTTGGCAAAAGTCTCGAACCTGTCATCAACCTACCATATCATGTATTGAGTCTGTAGATCAACGATACCACATAAATAAGGCCATGCCATCCACAATGCTGAAAAATCACATATAGGTGATCAACCTACAGAGAGAATGCTCCTTCTTCTTTTCTTTCACACATTTGTCTTAGGCCCAGATGACCCACGTCCATCCATCAGAGTTCTCATAACTCCACTACTGGCTAAGTACCCAACATAACTATTAGGTCTGACACCCCGTTTGGAAAGGATAGTTTTCTAGAGATGGCCTATCAACAGGAACTCTCTCCTAGAGTATGTGACAGTGACAGTTCTAAAATCAATGGCATGATGCATGATTATGTAATAAATCAAATGGACGTAATCATCAGAACATTTACATTTGTTCATCTCAAATTCTTTATCAATCTTTGGAGAGAAAGCTACAAGTACGATTAATCATGAAATGTAGATAAGAATTTTGTTGGGCAATCAGTTCATATCAAACGTCTAGAACACAAAAATTCATTTTGGCAAAAGTCTCGAACCTGTCATCAACCTACCATATCATGTATTGAGTCTGTAGATCAACGATACCACATAAATAAGGCCATGCCATCCACAATGCCGAAAAATCACATATAGGTGATCAACCTACATAGAGAATGCTCCTCCTTCTTTTCTCTCACACATTTGTCTTAGGCCCAGATGACCCACGTCCATCCATCAAAGTTCTCATAACTCCACTACTGGCTAAGTACCCAACTTAACTATTAGGTCTGACACCCCGTTTGGAAAGGATAGTTTTCTAGAGATGGCCTATCAACAGGAACTCTCTCCTAGTCTAACGAAAGCTAATCCTATAGCCTTGTCCCTTGAGTACTTAAGTTTAAACAAAGCAATTCAAGAAATTCTCATTCTGATATAGAATATACAATTTTATTTCCAAAAGATTGTTCCAGTCCCCAAAATCATATTTGGTTTAAAACTCAATCTAACCCAAAACCATAATCGTACTTCCTCCCCAAAACAATTCCAAAATTGAAATCCTTTTATCCGTTCTAATTTGCTCAATGCGCAAATGAATCAAATCAGTTCATATTTTGCCTCCAAGGCGATATTGTTAGGAGCCAAAATTTCATGCAATGATTTTTGCAATTATGTGCTTGAAGGAAAAATTATCATTAGATATAAACATTAATGCATGGCTCCTAATCACATTATAACATCCGTAAGAAAATTCTCAAAGTTGATCATACATAATTTTCCATGTGAAAGCTATAAAGGGATAAGAGTGATACCAAGTGCAATAAAATAGAACTCATAAGTGAAAGCCATATCATGAGTTTATTTGTGGCATAAAAGGTTAAGCATGATCATATGAATTTTTCATAGAGCTATTTTGCATAACCAAGTCATGAGATGCTAGGACTTACCTCCGTCCAAAAACTTAGCAAAAATCTTTTCAAAATTCTCAAGCATTCTTTCCTCCCAAATCCGGCTCCAAATCTAATATAAATTATACAAGAATTAATCTCTTGATCACAAGTCCTTAGAGATCGAATCACATAAATCCCTAAGGAAAAAGAGGTTACTTATACTCCAAGTAATCTCTTTTATCTTTTAATGCTAATCACAATTGCCTATTCTAATCTTATTAATCCTAAATCCCCTACCAAACAATGAATCCACATAGGTTAGGAAGGAAAGAATCCCACCAAGTTAAAAGAATAAATAATTTAAACAATGAATAACTGGCTAAATTGATAAATAAATAAATAAATAAGTTAATGAATAAATAAGTAAGTAGACAAGTGAATAGATAATAAATAAGTAGATAATAAATAAATAATTAAATAAATAAGTAATTTGAAAAATAAATAAATCATTAATTAAATAAATAAGTAATCAAATAGATAAATAGTAAAATAAATAGGTAATTGTGGTAAATAAATAAATAAATAAATAGATAAATAGACAAGTAATTATCCTTAAGACCTTATACCTAAAATTTGGGTTTTCCAAAATTCTAAAAATAGAATAATTATTTAGGCATAAAAACTATAAGAGATATTTTCCTAGTAAATCAAAATATTCCATATATCTCATGTAAATTCATTTCAAGCTAGTTAAAGAAGTTTTCAAGAAAAAAAATTCATGTTCTTCAGCCTTAGGCTAAACTTCTATTTTTAAAGCAAATCAAAGGTCTCAAAGGTTGATTTAATTCTATAAGAAAAGCATTTTATTTCTTGATGAAAATCTCCAAAATGACACTCCTATATGTTAGGTGAGTTACCATGCAATCCCCTTCCCAAAACTCTTTTTGAAAACTAGGCTAATTAAATTTCCAAAAAAATCTCGTCAGAATCGCGACCACACTAGAGCAACAAGTTTCAAAAATTCATAACTAACAAAGTACAAGGAGTTTTCAGATGATTCTTGAACAAAAGTTTTCCTAACATCCCCAAGTTTGTACAGTACAAAATTCATCTAAACACTCCAACAAAAAGTGTGTTTGTTTGGGGGTTTAAATTTGGGTCTCTAAATAGGGGTTGGTAGCAAACATGAACTCAACAACACACCAAACTCTTGTATATACTCAAAAATGTTCCCAAAATACCCTAGATCCTATAAAAAAAATCATACACAAGCCACATGATCACCATTTGGCTCAAATAAAACAACACCCATACCACAATCTTCCATTTCCATCAATACCTTTACTTTTTCCCCAACAATACTTGAGCAAAACAACATCAAAACTCCTCCTATAACTCCAATACATATATCATACTCACAAGGCATCATTTACACAACATAAATACCACATTATACAACAAAAATTCATGGAAAAATCATTCAAACAAGGCTTTAGGCCATAAAAATGAAAATCTAGGCAGCAGTATTTATTTTCGATGTTTAAGCTATATAAAGGAGAAAAATGTTTTATTTGCATACAAGGCTTTAATTAACTATATTACATCCTCCATTAAGATAAATATAAATATTTCCAACACAAATCACCACCCAAAATGCTTAAATAAAATAAAATGAAAATCTGTCTAGCAAGGTTAAAAATATTCAGTCAACTTGAATATAGGAGAGAAAATGAAAACTTTAGTTGCCTCTTTGAAGATTTACACTTAACCAAAGAAAGGTGGCCCAAAGAAAGGCGAAAAGGTGAAGATGTGTTCTTCAAGCTCTTGTCTTACTTTAAGAATGCTTGGAAGGAGATAAAAAAGCAAGATGAAGAAAGGACACAAAAGTCATAAAAATGCTTTCTACAACCTCCAAGAAGTGTGTTAGCTTGAGAGAAGGTAGAGGGAAGCTAGAGAAAAATAAAAACAGGAGGGAAAGGGGGGGGGGGATTTTCAACAAACATGGGGAGGAAGGGGAGAAAATGTGATTTTATACTAGGGTATATTTTGATCCAAGGGTAGAAATGGGTTTACTTAAAAATACCCTAAGTTCAATGGCTAAAATTGAGGATGTTTTGTTGGGTTAAAAAGATCCATGGTTCCAAGAAATGGGTCTTGGGTCAATTGTTGAAATTAAATCAATAATTCAAAATTAAATTTGACCTAAAATTTGACTAAAATTATTAGCTTGGGAAATAAGGCCAAAACCCTAATTAAAAAATGAATTTGTTTAAGAGTGTGTTTTGCACAAGAGAAAAATTATTGGGATAATTTTATTGAAAAATTGATTCACAAATTATTTTGCTACACATAATACATATATACATAAAATAAACAATTACTTACATATAAATTACTTACCATGTCCAAACAAAGTAATTAACTTATCAAAAACATTTTCCTTAAGGGAATACACATAAAGAGTACATAAGATAGCCACATATGATGTATTTAATTTATGATATAATCCCAAATAGCCATATAATTAAGCTTCCAAACCCTCAATTAAATGGGGTGTCACATCCTCCCCTACTTAAGAAAATTTCATTCTTGAAATTGAACTATGTCGTACCTCTCATTAGTTCAGGTTACTTCCTTTTCATCCACTCGTCAGTCTCCCAGGTGGCATCTTGAGCTCCATGATGTTCCCACATCACTTTGACCATAGGATTTTCTTGTTCCTTAATTCCTTCACGCTTCGGTGCAATATCTTAACAGGCTTTTCCACATATGATAGATTCAATTGTAGTTGTAATAGCTTATTGTTCAGAACATGTTCTGGATCGAGGTTGTATTTCTTCAGTTGGGATATGTGAAATACGTCGTGGATACCTATTAACCCGTCCGAAAGATCTAACCTGTATGCTATAGCTCCGATTCTCTCAATGATCGGGAATGGTCTAATGTACCTAAGCCTAAGCTTTCCACCCTTCGAATGTCTCAGAATCCCTCAGTTAGGGGTTAGTTTTAGAAATATCAAATCACCCACTTCAAACTCCAATTCTCTCTTGCGATTATCTGCATAACTTTTTTTGTCTGCTCTAGGCCGCTCTTAGTGTGTCTTGTATCATCTTAATCTTATCAGCCATCTCTTGGATATTAATTACCCTTTCTTTATTGATTCAGACCATCTTTGCTTCATCCCCAACACTGTGGTATTTGACATTTACGCCCATACAAGGTCTCATATGGCGCTGTGTCAGAAGATGCTTGATAACAATTATTGTTGGCCAGTTTTGCATAAAGAATATTGTCGATCCATTGGTTTTCAAAATTCAACACAAACGCTCTCAACATATCCTCAAGAATTTGTATCACACACTCAAATTGTCCATCTATCTGAGTGTGGATGGAAGTACTAAACTTTAAAATTGACCCCATAGCTTCTTGAAACTTTGCCCAAAATATGGAGGTAAATCGAGGATCTCTATCCGCTACGATGCTTGTCGACACTCCACTTAACTTCACAACTTTCTGAATATAAACCTATGCCAACTTCTTTATTGAATACCTCACGTTTACTGGGAAAAAGTGCACAGTTTTCGTCAGTCCGTTTACCGCTACCCAAACAACATCCTTCTTAGTCTTACTCATCGGCAGTCCGGTAACGAAGTCCATCATGACACATTCCCATTTCCAATCCAGTACCGGTAGAGCGTTGTAATAATCCCAGAGCATTCTTATGCTCTGCTTTCACCTTCTGACAAGGCACACAGACACATATTATGCTGCATCTTTCTTCATGCCTGGCCACCAAGACATTCTCTTCAAATCCTTATAGATCTTAGTCTCCCAGGGTGAATAGTGTACCGGCTTTTTTGGGGCTTTGCCCGAAAGTTTCTTCCCTTTACTTTCTTCTCCTTGAATGCTTGAAATTCTTGATTATTCAACCAAGCACCATTAATTTCTTGTAATCTTCTTCTATAGAGATAATGTCTTCATTTCTTCACGACAACTACTACCTTTGCCAACTTTAAATCATAAGCGGGCTTCCAAATTACATGCTACTTGGTGTAGGGTATACGATGCAGTCTCAATCCCATGCACA
This sequence comes from Voacanga thouarsii, assembly GCA_026120185.1. Classification (NCBI taxonomy): domain Eukaryota; kingdom Viridiplantae; phylum Streptophyta; class Magnoliopsida; order Gentianales; family Apocynaceae; genus Voacanga; species Voacanga thouarsii. Next base: position 5,602,084 of record JANUWF010001392.1, read on the forward strand.
CCCCATTCTAAGGGCGAAGTTGTGAGTTTGAAGGGAATAAAGAAATGAGGAGTAGACTAAATTCCATGTCGTAGGAAATTTAATAGTTAAGAAAACATAAAAAGAGTATATAAAAAGATTGCAACAATTGTTTATCCAAGTATTTATTGTGACCGATGAAAATTGAATACTTGCAATGATTTAAATAATAGAAGTTCTAGGATATTCAAGTGTTAATATAAGTAGTTAGTTTAAAGAAGATATAAAACTAAAAAATGAACACAGTGAGGTAATATTAAAAAGAAGTGGAAAGTTTTGAGCAATTATGAAATCTACAAGAAAACAAAGAGTGAATTGATTGAAGACCTTCTTGTACAACCCTCCTAGAATTGAAGAATTCCTCATTTGATTGAGTAATCTTCTATGATAATCAATGAATTCTCTCATTTTCCCTTGTGTTTTCCATCTATTTATAGGCTTAGGAAGTGCCTAAACTCGTAGGTACAGAGTTCTTGGCCAAGTAGAAGTTGGAAGATACTAAAACTCCACAGATTACCAAAAATCGCGTAGAAAAAAATCAAGCACCGCCTTAGCTTTAGGGCACAGCTGGCGCCACCTTGACTCTTGGAGTCGGCACTGGTTATGCTCTACTTCTCCCCTCATTCACCGATTTTTCTTCGAATATTGCACAATGTGTTCCAGAATGCAGCTGGCGCCGGTTCCAGGTTCATAGCCGGCGCCGCCTTGATTCTATTCTGCTCTGTTCCACTAATTTTTTGTCACTTCGAAGTTTGTTTCATCAATGCATGGCAGGCATCGGTTCTAGGGCCCTAGCCGGCGCCGCCTCTCCTCTGTCTTGCGACGTTTTTGTTTCGCTTTACCCTAAAAATCTGAAATAAAAAACAAAATACCTTTCCAAGGGTAAAATCTCAAATATGAATGAATAGGACTAGTTATTGAACAAAATGTATTACAAATGAACCTCAAATAACTATGAAAAACATGACTAATTTAGCCCCTATCATATTCCCCCACACTTAGCTCTTTGCTTGTCCTCAAGCAAAGTATCAAGAACAAGTAGGAAAACACAAGATTAAACAAATCACTCAATCAATTTCAAAACAATATCTTCAATGCTTTCTTCATTCAAGAACATAAAACACATGCTTACTATATCTTTCACAACAAATGCAAGACTTGTGTTAGTGATAAATGACTTAGTAGAACCATCTCAATACTTCACAATATCCTCAAACCATTGGAAAGATTTTAGTTCAAAAAGAATATGCATTCCATATGCTTACTTTTCATACACTCTCTCCATTAATCCGAGATATATCATGATTCTACTTAGATCAAGTAGGACTTTTAAGCTTGTAATGTAAGGCTAAAGGCTTGTAATATAGCTTATCAAATGAATGATATAGCATAATCAAAAGTCAAAGAAAAACTAAGAGTTAGCAAGAAAAGGATAAACAAAATGAATCAATAATTTCCAACTCTTCTTGCTCTCGTATTCCAAGAATCAATCAAACTATAACCTCATATAGCAATTACAACTCCACTCAAGCAAATCCTGCATTTTTTCTCTTTTTCTTTCAACTCTTCTTTTCATCAACTCTTTTTCACAAAATCACTCATATTTCCAGCAATGGTGCAAGATTTAAGGTGAACCTAATTTGTACAGTTCAATCACCATCCCTTGTGTGGTCTTTTCTTTCTTCTTTCAATTTTCCTTTCTTTCACTGCTGCTGTTATTATTATTATTTTTTTCCTTCTCTTCTTTCATTCTTTCTAGGAGCTTTTTGCTTTCTTCCCTCACTTTCTGCTACTCTTCTTTTCTTTTCTTGTTTTTACTCTCTTTTTTCTCTTTCCTTTTTCTTTTCAGCTCAACTTGTTATTGATCCATGACTGAAAGTAACAAGTCATGATCTTTATCCCAACATTCTTCCTCAACATGCTCATACATATACTTTCATCCATCAAGAACATAAAGATTTGAAAAATCATTGAAACTCTCAGCACCAAGCAATGGACAAAATATTGTGACGGGTTTTAATGAAAGAAATCAACAATTTAGGCTCAAAATAGGCATTAGGGATGTTATGAAAATAGGCAGGTTTGAAATGCTCAAACTATCCAAAGAAAGCCTATTACCGTCATCCCTAGTTAAATCATTATTATCTTTCTTATTCGCCTCGAGAGGTATTCAAATAAGTTCTAGAATGCTCTATGAATTTTAGTAGAAAAACAAGGTTTAAGAACAATGTACAGCAATTGATCAAGAACTACTTTGTCCAAGTGAGTGCAAAAAGTCATGCATAAGCTATAAATGATCTAGAACATATGTTCTATACTCCATCATAAAGACATGCACTAAAAATATAGCTTGAAATCTCCAGAAAATCAGAAAATTTTGAAAAATATTCACTCAAATTTTGCACCCAAGAAGGTTAAAGTATATGTATAGAAGATTTGTTAATCAAATTACTCCCCTATACTTAAACTGGACATTGTACTTAATGGCCAAATAAATAACAACAATACTATGGGACCAAAAATATAAAGGAGAAGAGATAAGAGAAACAAACTTCCTTTCGGTTGGCAATGTGTTGTGCAGGATCTGAATGCTTTGAAGAATGAGGTAATGCAAAGTACCTAAAAAGAAAACTACAAAAAACACACACCAAAGAATAAAAACTAGAAAAGAAGATAAAGCAAAAACAAAAGAAAGAAAAATAGTTGAGAATAGAGAAGTACAAGAAAAATAATAACAAAATCAAAACACACAAAGATAAAAGAAAACAAATTAAAAATCCGAAGAAAGCAAATAGACGCGACTCAACAAATAATGATACAAACTCTTTCTACTTTTTATGCTTCCTCATTAAACCTTTGGAAAAGAGATTAAAGCTCTAAGTAGAAGATAGGCATAATGAATATGGAAAGAACGGAGGATTTTGAAAAATAGAAGGTTCAGGAAAATGATTTGTCTCAACAAAGCAAAACACATAAACCCCATTCTCTAACATTCCTTTAGACACATAATTATCTTTTTCAACATATAAGTGCACATAGTATCTAACGGATGCATCAACTTTGAAATCACCAATTAACCTTTCAAAAGAATTTTTACAATTAAAATTCCCTTTTAAAACTTAGTAATTGAGTTCTTAAGGATGGGATCAAGAAATCCTTACTTTTTGACACATCTGCAAAAACTAAGTTACCTCCCGTTGAATTGGGTGAAGGGTAGAAATTTCCACCATCCTCCAAGGACTTCTTACGATATAGTGTTGAAAGATCCAACTCCTTGAAGTATGCTAAAGTCAACACATCATTATTTGGACCCATATTCTCCAAGAAAAGAGAGGAACCTAAGAAATCATGTGACAAAGAGAGATTTAGATTATTAGCACATAGCGAAGAATTGAATACCCCCCTTCCCATATTGGACAATTGTCCCTCATAGGATCTATCCTCTCTTGGGAGATTCTTTTGTTTGAGTGAATGGGCCAGCATGAACTTATGATTCTCCTCAACAATCTTAACTAAGTGTTTCCTTTGATCGCACTATTATTGGGAAGCTTCTTTATGCCACTGAACAGATGAATTTATATTGGCAACAAAAGAATTCACTAATACTTCTAATAACGTCTCACTAAAAACATCAATGTGAGCTTGTAATTTTGCCAATCAATACACTAATGTTTTTTTTTTTTTTATTGCCACATGCAGTACTGATGAATAATGCAATTTAATTCATGAAGACACGATAAAAAGAACAAAACAAAATGACGAAAATAAAAATTGTTTCAAACAGCAAAAATGACTTCACTGCTTTCCATGGTCTACACCTATAAAAGACAAGAAAAAAGTTAGATAACCAAAATTCTATTTAAAACAAAATTAAAAGAAGAAAAAGTTAGAAAAATTAAACATTGTCAAAGTTAGTAGGTTAGATTACAAGGGTATACAAGATACACACGATACAAAAGATGGCATCTTTTTTGTAAAAGAACAATTATATATAATTTACACATTTACATATTTACATATTTACATGGTTAAATCAACAAAATCCAAGCTTTCATGCTATTGTTCCCCGGCAACGGCGCCAAAAACTGGATGTGTTCGGACTTGGGTATAAAAATCATAAAAAAACTAAGCACATTCCCAATCAAGTTTAAATTAAAACGTTCAACCCAAATCACACATATGAGCAAGCGTACTTTTCATTAACCGAGCATAGGGTTCAAACGAGTGTTGATCCTCAAAGAACAAGTAGGTATTAATTACCTTTCTTTCATTGTTTAACCGACTCAATAAAGTGAAAAATAAATAAAAACAAAATCAAAATCAAATAAAATCAAAATAAATATATATACATGTCAAGGATGTAGATTTATGCAACTTGAACCATTGTTTAGACAACCATGCTCTTAAAGTACCCAACATTTATCATAACTAATTATTCTCTTGGCATCATGGAGAATTAAAGTAGACTCACTTCTTTCCCAATCCATGAATCCCTATCTTCTAGATAACTCAGCATCACATACTCTGTGTCAACCAGTCTTATCCAAAAGATGCATTAAACGCAATTCTCTAATTAAGTCCCATTGTCAGGCAAACTTAACCCATGAAATTAAGCAATTGAATCCATACTCTGGCAGACATCAATTAACCTTTAATTACTATGTTCTCAACAATTAACCCCATTTTCAGGCAAGTTAAAAGACAACAAATATGAAACCAATCAATTGAACTACCATCAACCTTATTTTCAAGCAAGTTAACAGAACGCCACAATCAATTAATCTTGTAATAAGCACGAGTAATTAAATACCAAGAATAACAATCAATTAATCAAAAGATCAAATAACTCTAAAAACCATGAATATCTAAACTAATGTCAAATTACAATAAAACAAGTAACACATCATTGTCAAGACAAATGAAAGAAATAGATACTCATAGACAAGCCTCCTTCTTTTTCCTTTGAAGACCTTCTTGTACAACCCTCCTAGAATTGAAGAATTTCTCATTTGATTGAGTAATCTTCTATTATAATCAATAAATTCTCTCATTTTCCCTTGTGTTTTCCATCTATTTATAGGCTTAGGAAGTGCCTAAACTCGTAGGTACAGAGTTCTTGGCCGAGTAGAAGTTGGAAGATACTAAAACTCCACAGATTACCAAAAACCATGTAGAAAAAATCAAGCACCGCCTTAGCTTCAGGGCACAGCCGACACCGGTTGTGTTCTACTTCTCCACTCGTTCGTCAATTTTTCTTCAAATTTTGCACAATATGTTCCAGAATGCAACCGGCTCCGGTTCCAACTTCACAGCTGGTGCCACCTTGGTTCTGTTCTACTCTATTCAACAAATTTTCGTCGCTTCGAAGCTTGTTTCATCAATGCATGGTCGGCGCCAGTTCTAGGGCCCTAGCCAATGCCGCCTCTCTTATGTTTTGCGACGTTTTTGTTTTGCTTTACCCTAAAAATCTGAAATAGAGAACAAAATATCTTTCCAATGGTAAAGTCTTAAATATGAAGGAATAGGACTAGTTATTGAACAAAATATATTACAAATGAACCTCAAATAACTATAAAAAACATGACTAATTTAGCCTCTATCAAGCATTTTTCTACTAAATTACCTTCTACCCACAAAAGGTACATTTAAAGTGTTCGTGATTATTTTGAGTTGTACTCTTATTACCAGAAAAGGAACCTATATTACCACCAGAATTACAAACAAAAAAAGTAGAATTGTAGAATGGCCTTGTGCTGGTGAACTGGTATTACATATACTTCAATTTACCATGATTTGAGAATCATGAGATGGAGTACTAATAATTCCATAGCTCATTTCATGTTCGAATTTTACTGCTATAGCATATATACTTGGTTTATACAAGGCAATAGGTTCATCATGAGTACTTATGATTTAACACTAGAAAAACCTTCATTAAGCCTAGTAAAAAAATCAAATAACATGGTCTGAATCCATACAAGTTGAAATGAGTTTCAAAGAATGCACTACAATCACAGACTGGTTCTTATATATAAATAAGCATAGGTCATAATATTAATACCTCGTCCTAATGAACTTTAAGAGTGGTATGATAGCCAGTAACATAATTAGATATTTCCTCTCAACACGTAGCTTCTTCTCCCTAGCAAGCCCTAGCTGTCTTTGGTAGGAAATCTGTTACATCTCTCTTTTCTCTCCCTCCCATTCCATCTGACACGATTACATTCATAAGGGCGACAAGCATCATTTTTCATTACAACTAAAATTGAGAATCTCTCAGTGCCTTACAAATTTGCTTTTGTTGGAAACTTCTATCAAGGGAAATCATCCATGGAGGTGATCAAGAAGGAATTTCAAACTATTTGTCTAAAAGGTGAGGTTACAATCAGATGGCTAGATTCTAGATATATTCTAATTTGGCCGGCTTTAGAAGAAGACTATCTTCGATAATTCATTTCTTTATACGAATTTGATTTTCTACATGGTATCAGAGCAATCCTTTTGATGATTCGGTTATGATGAAAGTAAGATACTGAATCATCAAATTCATGAGGTAACCATCGAGCTTCTCATTCTTATTATATGATTTTTGGGAAATTGCAAAGAGCTATAAATTATGATTGAATTGGATCTATGGCCATGGCTAATCAAGAGATAACAACTTCTAATCCTCTTTATCTGTATCCAAATGAAAATATTTCTCTAGTTTTGGTTCAACCGGCTTTAAATGAAAGAAATTATCATCAGTGGTGTCGGGCAATGAGAATGGCTTTGATTTCTAAAAATAAGCTAGGTTTTGTGAATGGTACAGTTAAGGCACCAAATCGTGCACAAAACACTTACGCTGCGTATGGATAATATAATAATATGGTTTTATCTTGGATCTTAAACTCTGTTTCACCTTCTATAGCTCAGAGTGTGATCTAGATAGACTTAGCTTGTGATGTTTGGAATGATCTGTGTGAACGGTTTTCACATGGGGATTTTTTCAGAATTTCAGACCTTCAAGAAGATATACAAAACCTAAAACAAGGATCATTAATTGTGAATGAGTATTGTACTAGTTTGAAAACACTATGGGAGGAATTATTAAATTTGAGACCCTTACCTATTTGTCATTCTGATCCAAGATGCAAATGCCCAGCTTTGCCTAAGGTTAAGGCAAACAATGTTGCAGACTTTGTTATAAGGTTCATAGAAGGATTAAAAGAGAAGTATAATGGAATTAAGTCACAAGTTCTATTAACTAAGCCTTTTCCATGGTTTTCACACATGAGAGGTTATTCAACTATAATACAACACACTAATTTTCCAGTTTTTGGCAATCCTCAAGTGTTTGCTACAGGAAAGGCTATGGTTGAATCATCTCTGCCAACTATGAATGCCTCAAGCAATGAACAATTGTTGAATGTGGTTAGTGGTGTAAATGGAAGGAATATGCAGTCTGAAGGAAGTCATAATTACAGAAGAGGAAGTAATATGAATAGAAAGTTGCAGTGCACCTTTTGCGGCTTGCAAGGACATAGATTGATAGATGCTATAGAAAACATAGCTTCCCGGCTAGTTATAGAAACAAAAATAAGGTTTCAAGAAGTCAAGGCTACATGCCACAGGTAAATTCTGTAGTTGGAAGTTAGGAGTTTATGCTACAAGAGAATTCTGAAGTTGAGAAACCTCATTTTCAATCTATTTCTAATGTTGCAAATCAAGCTGCAGGCTATTCAACTGTTCCAATGGATTCATATTCTTAAAGATTTGTGACTCAAGAGCAATATCAACAATTATTATGTCTGCTTCAATCATATCATTTTCCTTCAAATGCCAAATCCCATGCTGATTCAGAACAGATTTATTCCATCAATCAAGCCAGCCTTACACCAGCATTCTCAAATTCTTCATAAGGTGCTCAAAATATAGGTATCACTTCTTCTATTTGGATCTTAGATTCAGGAGCGACAGACCACATTTGTTCATGTTTAGCTTACTTCACTGAATATTATCCTACTCTTAATATATTTGTTAGGTTGCCTACTGGAGATCTATTTCATGTTCCGTATGTAGGAAGTGTTCAATTAACTCCTCATTTAGCCTTGCATCAAGTTTTGTTCATTCCCCAGTTTTCTTTCAATCTAATACCAGTTAGCAAACTACATCATCAGTTAAATTGTGTCATAATCTTCAAAAATAATTGTTGTTTTATCCAGGATCCTCGTCTTGGACAGATGATTGGATCAGCTAGGTTGTCTGGAGGACTATATCACCTTGATCTTTAACAGCCTACTCCTTCTGCTAATACAACCTCTGTCCACCTTTATGGTGATTTCTATAATAAGTCTCTGATTTGGCATTTTAGACTTGGCCATTTATCTACTAACCAATTAGCAGAAATTCATAAAGCTGATTCTTCTGTTATTTTGCCTACTGAAAATGTGTTTTATCCTATTTGTCCTTTAGCTAAACAACTTAAATTGTCTTTTTCTTTGCATCATCAAACTGTTGATGCCATATTTGATTTGATTCATATGGACATCTGGGGACCTTTTAATACTACCATAATTAATGGACATAGATATTTTCTTACTATTGTTGATGATTATAGCAGATTTTGTTGGGTTTCTCTTTTAAAACAAAAATCTAAAGTGAGACTCTTGATACAACACTTTGTTGCTTATGCTGAAACACAATTTAACAAAAGAATTAAAGTATTGAGATCAGATAGTAGTTTAAAGTTTTAGCTTGCTAATTTCTATCCTACCAAAAAAATCATTCATTAAACCTCTTGTTCCTACACACCTGAACAAAATGGCATTGTGGAAAACCAACACATTCTTAATGTAGCTAGAGCTCTTAGATTTCAATCTCAAATACCACTTGCATATTGGGGCTATTGTATTAAGCATGCTATTTATCTCATAAACATCACTCCTACGCCAGTCTTACACCAACAAACTCCTTATGAGAAATTGTGTCACAAGCAACCAAACTACAGTGCTTTAAAGGTTTTTGGCAGCCTAGCATATGCTTGTGTTTAGTAGCTTCACAAAAATAAATTTTCTCCTAGACGCAGGCCTTGTGCTTTTCTTGGTTATTCTCAGTCTACAAAAGGTTTTTTACTCCAAGATTACTTTTCCAGAGAAGTCTTCGTGTACAGACATGTTTCCTTTATAGAAATTCATTTTCTTTTCATTCACAAGCCTTCCACACTGGATTCTAGCCTGAGTGAACATGTGTTACCTTTGCCTTATTCTTCATTTTCCATTTCACCTCCCATTTCATCTAACCAGGCTCCTAATTCTATTTCTAATCAGCCTCCCATATCTCCCTCCTCTCTTCCACATTTATATCCCTCTCCTATTCTTACAAGAAGATAAGCTAGACATACTATCCCCCCAGCCAATTTATCTGACTATGTTTGTTCTAAGGTTCAAAACATTACTACACCTCATTTCTTATCTTCTTCCATTGCTAGTTCAACCTTTTTGTGCAATACCAATTTGGATTATGAGCCTAAATATTAGTTTGAGGCTGTGCAATCTAAGGACTGGTGTGCAGCAATGCAAGCTGAGATTTCAGCTTTAGAGGCTAATCATACATGGCACTTAGTACCTTTACCTTCTGGCAAGTAGACCATTAGTTGTAAATGGGTGTATCGCATCAAGTATAAGGCTGATGGCTCTATAAACAGGTATAAAGCCAGACTTGTGGCAAAGGGCTACACACAAAGAAGGCATAAACTTTTTAGACACTTTTCTTCTATAGTTAAAATCACCACCATTCGACTTATGTTGGCTTTGGTAGCCAAGTCGAATTGGTATATTCATCAGTTGGACATTAATAATGCCTTCTTGCATGGGGATTTGATAGAAGAGGTGTATATAGACTTACCTCTTGGTTTTGCTACTCCTGATAAGAGTTTGGTTTGTAAGTTAGATAAATCTTTATAATGGCCTAAAACAAGCAAGTCGACAATGGATTGCCAAACTCACTGGTTATTTACTCTTTCTTGGTTTTCATCAATCTATGTGTGATTACGACTTATTTTTCAAAAGAACTGCTGATGTCTTTATTGCTTTTTCTGGTTTATGTGGATGATATCCTTGTTTTAAGTAACCACTTACTTGCTATCAATGATATCAAGACCCAGTTGAATTATCAATTTCAAATCAAGGATTTGGGGGACCTGCATAATTTTCTTGGTTTTGAAATGAATAGAAATGTAGTAGGTATTACTATGTCTCAGAAGAAATATGTGCTAGATATGCTTCAAACTTATGGATGCATTGGTTGTAAGTCTGTGTCCACTCCTCTAAATAGTAAGCAAAGTTGGCTGTTGGAGATTCAGATCTATTCTATGCTATGATGTTTCTCTTTACAGAAGGCTAGTTGGTAAGTTATTGTATTTGACTCATAGCATGCCTGATATCATATTTGCAGTACAACAGCTCAGTCAGTTCTTAACAGCTCTTACTGTTCTACAAATGCAAGCAATGTATCGAGTCCTTAGATATCTCAAAGGCTCTATTTATTCTGGTTTACATTTTTCAGCTGATGACTCTTTCAATATTCAAGTCTATTTAGATTCTGATGGGGCAGGATGTCTTGCCTCTAAAAGATCTATCACTGGATTTTACATTTACTTTGGTTCTGCTTTTCTATCCTGGAGGTTCAAGAAGCAGTCTGTTGTCGCACGAAGTTCTGCAAAGGCATAATATAGAGCTTTGGCACAATCAGTTTGTGAACTTCAATGGATTCTACACCTTTTCAAGGAGCTTGATTTCTTTTGTTCCTTACTAGTCCCAATCTTTTCTGATAACAGAAGTGCTATCTATCTCGTTGAAAATCCAGTCTTCCATGAGAGGACTAAACATATAAAACTTGATTGTTACTTCATTCGGGATTTATTCCAAGCTGGCAGCATCAAACCACTTCCTATTTCTTCTGCTCAGTAGCTTGCAGATATTTCTACTAAGGCCCTTCCCCAGCTTCTTTAAATCTTTTGCTATCTTATCTGGGAATTTTATTTTCTTTTAGCTTGTGGGGGGATGTTAAAGATTCCAACTCAACAATTAATCCAACTACCACATTAGTGTCCAACTCAGCAAACATATTTGCCAGATCACTTAATGACAGATCATAATCTGCGTTTTGTGATCTCGGTTGAATTCAATTCTATTTTTTGCTTTGTCGCCATATTCTCAGAAAGCTTGGGAGAGCTAATTAAGAGGAATCTATTTTCCTTTGGCATCTATTAATTATTCATTGTATTTTAATTCTTTTTTCAGTTCCATGTGCATAAGAACTCATTTTGTGTTCTTTTTTTTTATTATTAATGAGAAGAAATCTTTTCCTGCAATTTCTCTCTCTGCTCTTTGGTAGTTCTTCATTGTCTTGGTGCTCTCTTCCTGTTCTTTATTATTAGAATTCATTTCTTCATATGAATTTGATTTTCTACAACAAGCTTCAACTTGTTAAGAAGGCATTAACAATTTAGAATAAATAAGTCTTTAGTATTGTGTTTCATAATGTACAGTAGGTAGATGGCGATGTTCTTCAAGCAAAAAACATTTATAATATTTCAAAATCACTTCTTAATCACAAAAAATTGTATGAGGCTGAGGTTCGTCTTGCATTTCATCTCAAAACTGAGGAAGATTTTTTGGAGAGATAAATCAAGATTAAAATAGGTGAAAGATAACGATTCTAACACAATGTTCTTCTATTCTTTTTACAATCACGGATGGAAGAATTTATGATTTCTTCTATTAAAAATTCAGCAGGAGTGCACGTACATAATCAAGAAGACATTAGATATGTAGCGGTTGAGTTTTTCTCAGACCTACTAACTAGTAGTAGTAATGATGTCTAGCAATCTTCATAGCTTCTTAACACCATTCTAGCGCTGATCACTTCTGATGATAATCTCATATTATCTACTCTTCCCACTATGGATGAAATTAAGGAGGGAGTTTTTTGCCTTAGTATTGATAGTGCCCCAGGTCTAGATTAATTTATGGGTCACTTTTTTACTTCATGTTGGGATTTCATTACTTCAGATGTGCTAATGGTAGTTCGAGATTTCTTTTGGAGGAGTGCCATTTCCTAAAAGAAATGCTCCTACTAGTTTTGGGAATTTTTGCCCAATAAGCTTGTGTAATTACTGCAACAAATTAAATGGCCAGTAAAGTGATGGCTTCTAGATTACCTAAGTTCTTACCCAAAATTATCTTTCCTAATTAATCTAGTTTCATGAAAGGAAGGGACATCTCTGACAATATCCTTCTAGCATATAAACTTGTTCACTCTTTGGAGAGGAAAGCTAGAGTACGCAATGCTATTTGGAAATTGGATGTGCACAAAGCTTTGGATTTGGTCGCTTGGACTACCTTATTTCATGTTATGACATGATTTGGCTTTAATCAACATATTATCCACTCGATTCATAATCATTTGTTTAATTGTTGGTTCTTTGTTCTAGTGAATGGCTAAACTTCAAGTTACTTCAAATCTACACGGGGGCTCAGATAAGGGGATCCCTATCTCTAATTCTTTTCATTCTTACCCAAGAACTATTCCATTAGGGTCTCAACCATATGCTGGAAATGGGAGTTTGTTTCCTTACCGGGTACCTAAAGGGTATCTAAATATTACGTACTTGAGTTTTGCGAACAACACTGTTGTCTCCATTAATGCCTCCCCTCAAGCTCTTTCCACAATTTCTTCCTTGTAGAAGATTATTAAAGGTTTTCTGGGTAGTTCGTGAATATTTCCAAAAGCTCCTTCATCCTTTTAGATAAGGCCTCTCATGCAGTGAGTTTTTGAGCTCAGCAAAAGCTCATTTTTTTTTCTGGAAAACAGCTACCTTTCACTTATTTAGGTTGCCCCATGTTTAAAGGAAAAAGCAAACACTACCAAAAAAAAAAAAAAGGTTTTTAGTGAAAAAACATTTTGGTTACTAAAAGTACCAATTTCCTTGTTGAAGGGTTGCTAGAGACCTTTAGTGAGGAAAAAAATTTCCTCGCCCTTTTGTCGTTGAAGCCCCGTCACCAAAGGGTAAAAGGGCCTTTTAGAACTTTCCTCACTAAAGCCATACCTTTTAGCGAGGAATTATTTTGTCGCTATAACTTATAAATTTTGTTGCCAAAAATCTTCATTTTGTCACTAATGATGATTTTTTGCGACAAAAAAGTTTTGTGGCAAAAATTTCGTTGCCAAAAAATATAATTTAATTTAACCTGGTAGAAAAAAATATTACATTTCAAGACAAAACAATTCCTCACTAATACAAACAATTTCATCGCTAAAAAGGGTTAACGGCGAGAAAAGTTTCCTCACCAAAGCAAAATATTTTGTTGCTAAAAAAGATCAATGGCAACAAAAGAATTTCCTCACCAAAGCTTTTTTATTTTTTTAAATAATAAATTTTTTAAACAGTATACATAAACCCGTCGCACTAGATCGCAGCTCCTTTATCACACGTTTCATGTGAACCCACTGCACCTGATCATAGCCTTGAATTAAATTGAACAATTTAGCGAGGTTCGACTGCGCGATCTAGCGCAAGAAGCCATGCGCCTCAACCGCTGGACCAAGGCATTAGCTTAGTCTAATCTTTTTTCTTTTTATTTAAACTATTCCTAATATTTATTTTTAAATTTTCAAAATATTAATATTATAAAAATAAAATAATTATATTAAATTATCTATGAAACAACAGTATTGAATGTAATAAATTATTTTGTACATTTGTAAAATTTTAAAAATTTATATATTGTTAATTATGTCATTACTTTTATTAAATGATTATTTACATATAGATCGATTAAAAAAGAACTTATACATATATATATATATATATATATCTAATACACAACATACATATATAAATATACACATAATATTTAATATATATATATATATATATATATATATAAAATTACACATATACATACATACATACATACTTATATATGTACATATATGTATGTATGTACATACATACTTATATACATACATATGTATGTATACATATATGCATATGTGTGTGTGTATACATATATGCATATGCATATATATATATATATATATATATATATATATATATATATATATAATTCATATACATATATACACATATATATTAATATAGTATTTTAATATATATATATATATATATATATATGTATGTATGTGTGTGTGTGTGTAAGCATATATGTATATATATTTATTAATGTATTTAAAAACTATATTAATATATATATATATATATATTGATATATGTTAATATTTTATACACCAAATACATACCAAAAGCACACACACACACACACATACACACACACACATATATATGTATATGCACCATACTTTTTTAATACATTAATATATATATATATATATATATATATATTAACATAGCATATGAATATGTATTAATATATATGCACCAAATACATATAGGCATATCAAATTAACAATCCAACCATTATATTTGTTAAAATTGTTAAGAAAAGTGTTATGACAAAATTTGAAGGTAATCAGATATACTTTGACATGTTATCTGGCATAATATCTTGAAAAATATCCAAAATCTAACACATTTACAAAGATAAACATATCAAATTATTGATCCAACTAGTAAATTTGTTAAAATTGCTAAGAAAAATATTATGACAAAATTGAAGTTATTTAGATATATTTTAGCACATAATCTAGTATAATATATGAAAATATATCCAAAACCTAACACATTTACAAATATAGGTGTATCAAATTAACGATCCAACCGTTAGATTTGTTAAAATTTCTAAGAAAAGTGTTATGACAAAATTTTAAGGTAATCGGATATATTTTGACACATAATCTAGGATAATATCTGAAAAATATCCAAAATCTAACCTATTTACAAAGATAGACGCATCAAATTAATCCAACCGTTATATTTGTTAAAATTATTAAGAAAAGTTTTATGACAAAAATTGAAGGTAATCGGATATGTTTTGGCATATTATCTAGCATAATATCTAGAAAAATATCCAAAACTTAATGCATTTACAAAGATAGGCATATCAAATTAATGATCCAACCACTAGATTTGTTAGAATTGCAAAAAAAAAAAAAAAATGCTATGAGAAAAATTAAATGTAATCGAATATATTTTGGTATATTATCTAACATAATATCTATAAAAACATCCAAAACCTAACGCATTTACAAAGACAGGCGTATCAAATTTATGATCCAACTGTTACATTTGTTAAAATTTCTAAGAAAGGTGTTATGGAAAAAATTGAATATAATCGGATTATTTTGGCACATTATCTAGGTTAATGTTTAGAAAAATATCCAAAATCTAATGCATTTACAAAGATAGGAGTATCAAATTAATGATCCAACCACTAGATTTGTTAGAATTGCTAAAAAAAAAAGTGTTATGACAAAAATTAAGTGTAATCAGATATAATTTGGTACATTATCTAGTATAATATCTAGAAAAACGTCCAAAACATAACGCACATACAAAGATAGGCGTATCAAATTTATGATCCAACCATTAGATTTTTTAAAATTTCTATAAAAAAAAAAAGTGTTATGGCAAAAATTGAATATAATTGGATTGTTTTGGCATATTATCTAGTATAATATCTAGAAAAATATCCAAAATCTAACGCATTTACAAGTATAGGCGTATCAAATTAACGATCTAACCATTAGATTTGTTAAAATTGTAAAGAAAAATGTTATGACAAAAATTGAAGGTAATTGAATATATTTTGGCATATAATCCAGCTTAATATCTAAAAAATATCCAAAACTTAATACATTTACAAAGATAGGTGTATCAAATTAACGATCCAACCGTTAGATTTGTTAAAATTGGTAAGAAAAGTGTTATGACAAAATTTAAAGGTGATCAGATATATTTTGGCACATAATTAGCATGATATCTAAAAAAATATCCAAAACCTAATGTATTTATAAAGATAGGCGTAACAAATTAACGATCCTACTGTTAAATTTGTTAAAATTAGTATTAAAAAAAAGTGTTATAACAAAATTTGAAGGTAATCAGATTTATTTTGGCACATTGTCTAGCATAATATGTAGAAAAATACTTAAAACCTAACGCATTTATAAAGATAGGCGTATCAATTAATGATCCAACCGTTAGATTTACTGAATTTGCTAAAAGAATGTATTATGACCAAATTTGAATGTGATCAAACATGTTTATTGTATAATATAGACTAATTTCTATAAATCAACCTAAAATATAATGCATTTATAATTATTTAAAATTTTAAGGACTAATTTGTAAAATTTTTGTGATTATATTTTAAATATTCTATAATTTAATGATCAATTTATAAATTTTTATTATCATTTTATAATTTTACAAAATTTGAGCAATTTTTAAAATTTGGGCCATATTTTATATATTTAAAAATTTAGAGAACAATTTTATAAAATTTTTAGGGACGTATTATAAATATTTTAAAATTTAGGGTTCAATTTACAAATTTTGAGGTCATTTTGTAATTATACAAAATTTAAAGACCAAATTATAAAATTTTGGGGGGCCATGTTGTAAATATTTAAAAATTTAAAGATAAGTATTAGTTAGGAAATATGAAATTTGTCACTCAAAGTATAGTTAATAGTGACAAAAGTTGATATTTTTATATAGGAAATGAATTTTCGTCGCTGATGATGCATCATGAGCGAGAAAACTTAAATTTTCCTCGCTAATACATTATTCCCTAGTTAAAGCCATCACTTTTAGGTAGGAAATAAAAATTTTATCACCAAAGGTCATAATCAATAGCAATAAAAAGTTTTTGTCGTCAAAGAAAAATTTTTCTCGATAAAGGGTGTTTTTAGCGACAAAACTTTAGTTTTTTTTTTTTTTTTGTCACTAATGTATCATTTTTCATGTAGTGAAACGAGTCTTTTTCAAGCCAGCTATGGATAAAATCCAATGATATACCCAGGTCACAATTTATTGATGCTAAATATAATACTCAGTACCAGCATCCAATGTTCATTCCGATTGTTAGTTTCTCATCTATTATAGTTGCTTAAAATAAGGAGCATAGCTAAAGAGAATATAGGTTTTATCCTCAGAAATGGTTTTACTTCGTTTTGGTTTGACAATTGGACGAGTTTTGGAAAACTCTATGATTCTAATTCTGCCACTATACATCCTCATCTAAGTGTTGCTCAATGCACTTTGATATGACCTAAATTTACATATATTTTTCTAGTTATTTGAAGATATTTTGTGATACTTTTGATATAATACCTAGTCATATTCTTTCATATTTGATATTTTACTTGTAGGAATATTTTTTTATAATTTTATGCAAAAAATAGGTGAATTTAGAGTTTAATTGAAGAATTCTAGTGAAGACCATGTGCCAGCCCAGGAAGACTAACCCAATGCCAGACCAAGTCTAGAAGAACAATGAAAAGTAGAGAAAGCTAGGATGACACAAAGCACACAGGTGCAAGAGGATGCACCTGTCCTGCGGCTGGCTTCAATACAAGAAAGCCGCAGCTCGCAGAAGAAGACAAAGGAGAAATGGCTTAGCGGCTTAATCTTGACTTGCATTAGCTCGACAGAGAAGAAAGAGGAAATGGCTCAGGTAGTTGGCAAAGCAAAGAGAAGAAGCGGCTTGGATCTTCAATCAGCTTACCAGCTTCGCGGCTCAACAATGCATCAAAAAGGCTTCAATCCAAAGGAAGGAGCTCGGCGGCTCTAGTGGAAAAACAATAGAAGAAATGGCTCGAGGGCTTGGTTCAATTAAAAGAAAGAAAAGAAAGACTCGGCTCAGTGGCTTCTCAACCAGTTTAAGAACAACAAGAAATCTTTGGCATAGTGGATTTAAGGTGGTGGATTTTAGTGGAATCTGTACAGAATTTTAAAGCCTAATAGAAAATTACTTTTTCTTTATTTGGGAAATTTTTTAGGAAGCTTTTTTGCCTATAAGTAAAGGCTAATCATGTTGGAGTAAGGTGTGCATAATATGGAGAATTAGAAATATATTTAGAGTGCATTGTTTTATATTTCTTCGGAGAAATTTATAACTCAAGGTGCATTGACTTTAGAGGAGTTTTCATTGGAAGTTGAAGAGCTTGTCTATGAGTACCTATCTCTTTCCTTGCTATTTTTTTTTTCTTTTGAACAATGATGATATTAATGTTTTAATTGTATTTGAATATTATTTTCAAATTCATGATATTGTAATTTATTTAATTTTTGATCAATTGATTACTATTCTTGGTATTTGATTACTTGATTTTATTTGATAAATTGATGGAATTGAAATTATGTCTAAAAGACTTGGGAAACGAAGTTAGATTAAGTTCAATTTAGTCAATTCTATGTATTTGTTATCTTAACTGGATTGGAAAACAATGTTGAGAATTGAACCTAAGTAATTAAAGATTAGTTAGTTTCGTCTAAAATATATGGTTATTAGTTAATTTCATGTTTATATTGCCTACAGTATAGGGATATTCATAGGGAGGGAGTTTAATTCATTTCTTTGGTTATGTTAGTTTGAATGAGAAATTTGCTAATTGAATCAAGAAATAGTGATTCCATAGATTGTGAAAGAAGTGGTTTCTATTTTTATTCCTTCATGATGCTAAAATAATGATTAATTGTGATAAGTATTAGATGATTTATGTCATATTTTTAGGAATAACTATTTAATTACATGTTTTTCTCTTCAAGTGTTGTATGTATATTTTATTTTTATTTTTATTTTTATTTTTATTCTTTATCCATCTAATAGATAGGTTAAATAACAAATGAGAAGTAATTAGTGTGTACTTGTTCTTTGAGGATCGATACTCGTTAATTCCCTATATTATGTTTGCGACGAATATACTTGCTCATATGTATAATTTGGGGAGTAATGTTTTAATTAAAACTTGGCTAGGGATGGATTTAAAATTATATGATTTTTCTACTCCCGAAATTTATGCATCAAGTTTTTAGCACGGTTGTTGGAGAACAATATCATGAAAGCTTAGAATTCATTGATTTAGCCATATGAATGTGTAAATAGGTATATACATGTTAATAATTACTAACTTGTCTCAATTATATGTTGTATATTGTCCTATTTATTTTTAATAACTCAATATTAATGTGAAATATGTGTATTAATTGTATTCGATTATTCAATGATTTTTATGTTATAATTTTTAAGTCAATACGAACTTTTTTAATTTTCAAGTTTAGACTTTCGCTTATGTTATGCCGGACTGATACGATATTTTAGACGAATTGAATTGAATTTATTTTATTTTAGTTTAATGATTAATTTATGCATTCTTATTTTACATGTATTATGCCCCATGCATTAACTTCGGATTAGTTTTTATTTATGTATTTATTCTGTTTTTATATTAAAAAAATTATTTTGACCGAAGCCATTCCCCACCCATATTTCCTTTCTTTAATTGTTTATTTTTTCTTCTTTTCCTTATTCTTCCGAGATTCCTATAAATATGTAAATATTGTTTTTAGGCGCCATGTAAATAATTTAATTTCTTGTTGTATTATATATATTTACTTATTTTGAAAAAAAAATTGTTATGAATAAACCATATATTAGTGTACTATAATAATTGTTGTTTTTTTATTAGTTGTTAAATATTTCATATTAATAATACTAACAATAATAGCATTTGTACTTGTATTCTATAATTAGAATATATTTTTGTATTTATTTTCTTAGTATTATTGTAATTGTTTAAATATTCCATATAATAATAATAATAATAATAATAATAATAATAATAATAATAATAATAATAATAATAATAATAATAATAATAATAATAATAATAAGAGCTGTAATACTAATTAGTTGTAATTTATGTTGCTATATCATTGCACAATAATTCTTTTGTATGCTTGTAACTGTTTCATTGTTTTTATTGATCATTGCTGAAAAAAAAGCTTTCTGGTTTTTCCAGAAACAAGCCAGCACCGGCTTGATCAAGCTAAGCCAACGCTGGCTTGGCTTTGGCTCGGTCAATATCCACATACCAATCGAGCCCACCAATGCATGTCTACATCTTCAGCTTTCTCTTTTCCACACAAGAAGACAACCAAATTCACATTGTCTTCAGCTTTCTCGTTTCCCAAGAGTACTGGGCCCATTTTTTATTTTTTTTTTTTTTCCTTCTTGTCTTTTGTCCTTTTCTTTTTCATACTCACCCAGATGTTTTCCTTTCTTTCCACCATATACCCGTTGCTTTTTCTTCCAATTTCTCTAGTAAACTGTTGGTGCCTTTCTTCTTTATATGATTTCTTCTCCTTCCTTCTTCAACATTATCACATTATCCCATTCTTCCACTAATTCTCTCACCAACTAATCACATCTTGAAGCTTAAAAGATGGAAGAACACATTTGTGCACAAACTTCTTCAAGTCATGGTGAATGCTTTCACCTTGAATTTCTTGGTATTTTTTGATATTTTATTTGGAAACAATATTTACTTTACTTTAAAAATATCTTTGATGAGTTTATTAGAAGCTAAAAGATGCATAGGATGACTTGTCAGAGCTTTCATTGCTTCAATATTGTTTACTTCATTGGACATAAATTTTTTTCCCCTGAATTGTTGGATATTGTGAGTGATTTTTGAAGCATGATTGTGATACTCTTCTTGTGATGACTTTATGGTGAACTTTTTTGGACATTGTGTTTCTTCTAGTTGGAAATTGCAGAATGAGTTATTTTGGAATTATTTTTGGAAAAAAAGTTGAAGGAGCTTTTAATTGGAAAAAATCGTGCATGAGATGAGTTTATTTGAAAACAGTCTTGTTGAGTTTCTTAGGAGTTGAAAATATGCATGAGATGAGTGGGTAGTGATTTTGATGCAGCTAATACTATCTACATACTTTGCTGGAATTTTTAAATTTGTGGATAGAGTGGTTAATTTTCAAAGTACAACAGTGCTATTTTTCTTGTGATTGTGTGGTACACTTGTTGAGGTTTAACATTATGCCTCTGCTGTTTGAATTGGAAATTGTCTAAGGTATTATTTTAAGAGTTGTGCATTGTCTAAGGTTTTTAACTGAGAGGAAAACAATTTCCAACTTGTGTTTGTTTTTGTTTGAGCAAAAATGCCTAAAACCAAATAATTTTTCAAACCTCACAAATGCACTAGACTATCCTCATCTTTTAACCCTTCATTAGAGCTACCTTCTTTCAATCCTAAAAATTTCACTGATAAAAAATGTGAGGAATGGTATGATCCTAAGGCCTTGAATAGAATCATTGTTGGAAAAACAATGAAGCCTGCCTTTGATAGGTATTTGCATATAACTAAGATGTTTGGAAGGATTGGTTGGGGTCTAATTTTAGTATTGAGAAATGATTTTTGTCCCGCCCTCGCGAAAGAATTTTATACAAACATGAAAAATAGAAGGAAAGGATATTTACAACAAATCGAAACATCTATAAAGGGGGCATATCCATAATTTTGACTAGGGTTCAATTAGCTACCATTTTAAGTGTTGATGATAGTAACCCTTGGATAGAAATTGACCACCACAATAAGATGATCTTTTCTGAGCTAACTTGGAATTTTAATATTGCTTATTGCTAGTTGGGGTTGGAATCAAAAGCATTTACACATGGTTCTTTCTTTCTCCCTAGTAATAATATTGCTCCTCAATTGAGGGTTATTTTGTATCTCTTGTGATTCAATGTTTACCATCGATCGAGTAGTTTAAATGTAGTTAAGGTCATTGATGTTTACATACTTTCTAAAATGCTTCGTGGATAACCCATTCCCTTTGCCCGTTTGTTACTAACTTCTATACGTGAGGTGGTAGCTTATGGCCTTGCTACCAAAGCTTTTGCTCTTCCCTTGGTGATTTCATAGGTTTTGAATGCTTTTGATGTTTCTATAGAGAATGAAGTTGTGGAACCTACTACTTTGCGCAATGTCGTCACTGAACAAGTACTAACTTATTGTGACTATAAGTTTAATACTACAACATCTACATGGTCACGGTCAAGGGAGGTTCCCTAAAATAGCATTCCTGAGCTTCAAGTTGAGCACGAAGAGGAATGTCCCCAATAACAAAAGCATTCTGGGCGACCATCAAGTGTTAGTGACAATATTCTAACCAATATTCATACATCCTTAGAGTAATTAAGGGACAAAATGACTGGAATAAAGGTAGACATAGCGAATATAGGGGTAAGGCATGATCAAAAGTTTGCTAGGATTGAGTAGATTCAGCAACACCAAGAGGATATTTTGTACAATTTAAGGCTCAATCAAGACATTCAAGGGATTATTGGCGATATTATTAGGAGAGTTAGGGAGGACCTCGTGATCCATTTGAAGGTCGTGGTGGCCTATTTGGTGGTCCTTTTGGAGGACAATTTGCAGGACCGTCTGGAGACTCTACTTCGGGGGTTCTTAATTGCTCTAACGTTCTATTTTTCTTTTTCTTTGATTTTTAGTGTGCTATTATTGTGTTTTCTTTCAATTCCTCTTTTATGCTTTTACTTGGTGTGTTTGTTTTTCTTTTTGTAGGTTTCTTAACTCCTATGTTGATGACACTGCTTCTTTCGACTTTTTGAAGGAGAACTTCTCTTTTCTTAGACATAATCTGCCTTGGGGAGTATTATTTTCCTTTCCCTCTTTACATTTTTTATCCCTTGGTTATGCTTTATTGTGCTATTTTAGGCCATTAAGGACAATATCTAATTTAAGTGTGGGAGAGTGATTGAATACTTTCTCAAGTGTATGTTGTTGAGATTCAATAGATTTTCTTAAAACTCTGGGGAAAATTTTTGAAAATTGGTATGAAATTGTTTTTGTCTGTGATAAGGTTATGATTTTCTCTCACTTTAGATATGCATTTGTCATTCAAATTGGTTGGATTTTTTTTTTTGGGGGGGGGGGGGGAGGGGGTAAAATTGTGTATTAAGTGGAATATGTTAAGTCTTGGCAATTTAAGTTAATCTTGGTTATATTTTAGTATTTGAATTTTATTTTACTCTTCTTATTTGGATATAGATGATGTGATGAAATATGGGAAAAATTGTTGATTAATTCTTGATTCATCGTTTTCTAAATTTGTTTAACTTGGAGTTCTGAAAAAGGATGGTGAGAATTGGAAAAAAAAAAAAAAAAGGGTGCAATTTTCTTTTGGTGAGCTAAAAAAAATGAGCGAAAAAATTTGTTTATTTTTTGAAAGAAAATGCTTGTTTTATTTGGAAAAAAGTGCTAATCTTACTTTTAATAATAATAATAATAATAATAATAATAATAATAATAATAATAATAATAATAATAATAATAATAATAATAATAATAATAATAATAATAAGAGAGAAAAAATCCTACTGAAAATGGAGTCAATACAAAGAGAAGTAGCAAGTATTGTTCGGGGCACTCTCTTGAGGCTATCCCGAAAGCAGAAAACAAAGAAAAATAAATTTTTTGATGACAAAAAGGGGGCTAATACGGTTAGTGAAGAGAAATTTACTTTCTTAAGACTAATTCCCTAAGTCATATTAAAAAAAAAAAAATGAGTGTCTCGTTATTTTGCAACTTAAGGTTGTGCAAATTTGATTCTATAAGTTTTGAATTGGTTAAACAACTTGACTTATATGATTTGTGTTATCTATGTCTTGGCAGCGTAAAATAACTTTCTTAGATTAAAGTATAAACTTGTTTAACTTAATTTTGAGGGTCTTGACATGTTTGATTTAATGCACAAGTTTACAAAGGTTTTTAAAAGGGTTGAATGAATGAAAATTTTATATCTATTGTTGGAAAAGAAATTATGACTTTGTTGTGAATGAATTTGAAAAGAACTAATTTGTTTAGTGTGCTTTGTCTTAAGTACTTTGCTTGGAGACAAACAAAGATTTAAGTGTGGGAGAATGTGATAGGGGCAAAATTTACATATATTTTCCTAGTTATGTGAGAATATTTTGTGATACTTTTGATATAATAACTAGTTATATTCCTTTTTTTTTATATTTCACTTATAGAAATATTTTTCTATTATTTAATGTGAAAATAGGTGAATTTAGAGTTTAATTGAAGAATTTCAGTGAAGACCCGGTGCAAGCTAAGAAGACTGACCCAACACCGGGCTAAGTCTGGAAGAAAAATGAAAATTAGAGAAAACTAGGATAAAATAGAGCACACAACCACAGGAGGATGCACTTATCTCATAGACGGCTTCAACACAAGGAAGCTATAGCTCGTAGAAGAACGCAAAGGAGAAATGGCTTAGCGGCCCGGGCTCGGCTTGCATCGGCTCGGCTTCAACGGCTCGGCAGAGAAGAAAAAGGAAATGGCTCAGGTACCTGGCTAAGCAAAAAGAAGAAGTGGCTTGGATCTTCAGTTAGTTCGGCAGCTTCACAGCCCAACAATGCATTAAAAAGGCTTCAATCCGAAGGAAGGACGGTAACTCCAACAAAAAAATAACAAAAGAAATGGCTCGAGAGCTTGGCTCAATCAAAAGAAAGAAAAGGAAGACTCAGCTCAGTGGCTTCTTGGCCAGCTTAAGAACAACAAGAAATCTTTGGTTTAGTGGATTTAAGGCAATGGATTTTAGTGGAATTTGTATAGAATTTCAAAGCCTAATAGGAAATTACTTCTTCTTTATTTAGGATTTTTTAGGAAGATTTTATACCTATAAATAAAGGCCAATCATGTAGGAGGAAGGTGTGCACAATTTGGAGAATTAGAAATACATTTAGAGTGCACCATGTAATATTTTCTCCGGAGAAATTATCATTCAAGGGGCATTGATTTTAGAGGAGTTTTCATTAGAAGTTGAAGGGCTTGTCTATGAGTACTAATCTCTTTCCTTTTTTTTTTTCTTTGAATAATGATGAGATTAATGTTTTAAATGTATTTGAATATTATCTTTGGATTCCTGATATTGTAATTTATTTAATATTTGATCAATTGATTATTACTCTTGGTATTTCATTACTTGATTTTATTTGATAGATTGATGGAATTGAATTTATGTCAAAAGACTTGAGAAACGAAGTTAGATTAAGTTCAATTTAGTCAATTCTATGTATTTGTTATCTAAAGTGGATTGGGAAAGAAGGTTGAGAATTAAACCTAAGTAATCAAAGATTAGTTAGTTTGGGTTATTCACTAATTTCATATTTATATTGCCTACAGTATAGGGATATTCACGTGGAAGAAGTTTAATGCATTTTTTTGGTTATGTTAGTTTGATTAGAAAGTCTGCTAATTTATTCAAGAAATAGTGATTCCATGGATTGGGAAAGAAGGGGTTTCTATTTTTAATCCTTCATGATGCTAAGACAATTATTGATTGTGATAAGTATTAGATTATTTATGTCATATTTTTTAGAATAACTATTTGTTTACATGTTTTTCCCTCCAAGAGTTGTATATATATATATATATTGTTTTTATTATTATTATTTTTATTCTTTATCCGTCTAATAGATAGATTAAACAATGAATGAGAAGTAATTAGTGTATACTTATTCCTTAAGGATCGATACTTGTTAATTTCGTATATTATGCTTACGATGAGTACACTTACTTAGATGTGTAATTTGGGTATTAATGTTTTAATTAAAACTTAGCTATGGAAGGATTTAAAAAATTGTATGATTTTTCTACACACGAAATTTACACATTAAGTTTTTAACACCGTTACCAGAGAACAATATCATGAAGGCTTAAATTTCATTAATTTAGCTATGTGAATATGTAAATAGGTTGATACATGTTAATCATTACTAACTTGTCTCAATTATATGTTGTATATATTGTATATTGTCATATTTAATTTTACAAACTCAATATTAATGTGAACTATGTTTATTAATCGTATTTGACTATTCGATGATTTTTACGTTAGAATTTTTAAGTCAAATCTAACTTTTTTTTTTTTATTTTCAGGTTTGGACTTTCACTTATATTATGTCGGACTGAAACGACATTTTAGATGAATTGAATTTATTTTATTTTATATTTTTTTTATAAAATTTTATTTTAGTTTAATGTTTAATTTATACATTTTTATTTTATATGTATTGTGCTCGTGCATTAACTTAGGATTAGTTTTTATTTATGTATTGATTTTGTTTTTATATTAAAAGAAGAAAGAAATTTTTGTTTGACCGAAGCATTCCCTACCCCATTTTTCCTTTCTTTTTCTTCACCTTTTATTTTTCTTTTCTTTTCTTTTTTCCTTTTTCTTCTTTTCCTTATTCTTCACTGATTCTTGTAAATATGTAAATATTGTTTTTAGGTGCCTTGTAAATAATTTAATTTCTTGTTGTATTATATATATTTATTTATTTTGAAAAAAAAATTTGTTGTGAATAAACCATATATTAGTGTACTATAATAATTATTGTTGTTCTTTTATTACTTGCTAAATATTTCATATTACTAATAATAACAATAATAGTATTTGTATTTGTATTATGTAATTAAAATATATTTAAACAATTACAATAATACTGAGAAAATAAATACAATAATTCTTTGATATGCTTGTAACTATTTTGTTGTTTTTATTGATTGTTGCTGGGAAAAAAAAGCTTTCTGGTTTTTCCAAAAACAAGCCAGCACCAGCTTGATCAAGCCAAGCTAACGCTGGCTTGGCTCTGGCTCGGTCAACATTCGCACACTAACTGAGCCCACCAACGCATGTCTACATCTTCAGCTTTCTCTTTTCCACACAAGAAGACAACCAAATTCACATAGTCTTCAACTTTCTCGTTTCGCAAGATCGGGCCCATTTGTTTTTCGTTTTTCTTCTTGTCTTTTGTCCTTTTCCTTTTTATACTCACCCAGACGTTTTCCTTTCTTTCCACAATATACTAGGTGCTTCTTCTTCCGAATTCTCCAACAAACCGTTGGTGCCTTTCTTCTCTATATGCTTTCTTCTCCTTCCTTCTTCTTTAACATTATCATATTATCCCATTCTTCCATTGATTCTCTCACCAATTAATCACATCTTGAAGCTTAAAAGTTGGAGGAACACATTTGTGCACAAACTTTTAAATGTATTTGAATATTATTTTCGGATTCATGATATAATAATTAATTTAATTTTTTATCAATTGATTATTATTCTTGATATTTGATTACTTGATTTTACTTGATAGAACGATGAAATTGAATTTCTATCTAAAAGACTTGGGAAAAAAAGTTAGATTAAGTTCAATTTAGTCAATTCTATGTATTTTTTATCTTAACTGGATTGAGAAAGAAGGTTGAGAATTGAATCTAAGTAATCAAAGCTTAGTTAGTTTTACCTAAACTATAGGGATATTGGCTAATTTCATATTTATTTTGCCTACAGTATAGGGATATTCATAAGGAAGGAGTTTAATGCATTTCTTTGGTTATGTTAGTTTGATTGGAAAATATACTAATTTAATTAAGAAATAGTGATTTCATGGATTAAGAAAGTAGTGGTTTCTATTTTTATTCTTTCATGATGCTAAGATAATAATTGATTGTGATAAGTGTTAGATGATTTATGTCATATTTTTTAGAATAACTATTTATTTACATGTTTTTCTCTCCAAGAGTTGTATATATTTTTTGTTTTTATTTTTATTTTTATTCTTTATCCATCTAATAGATAGGCTAAACAACAAATGAGAAGTAATTAGTGTGTACTTATTTATTGAGGATCGATACTCTTTAATTTCCTATACTATACTTGTAATGAGTACACTTACTCATATGTATAATTTTGGGATTAGTTTTTTAATTAAAACTTGGTTAGGAATGGATTTAAAATTATATGACTTTTCTATGCCTGAAATTTACGCATCACACTTCCAATGGATTTTCGCATGCCAGCTTACTTCATCATATCCTAGATTTTCCGATTGCGCAGAAAGTCTGTGTTTTGCTCCCGTCTTCAGTGTATGAGAGGGCTGATGATATCATGGTCTGGAAGCCATCTAATGAAGGATGGTTTTCAACTTTCTTCACTTGGCAGATTTCCAGGTTCAATGACCAATTTGATCAGATTACTACAAAAATTGAACAATTGCAGACATCTATTAAGGCTTTTATGTGGAAATCTGTAATTGGTACGTTTCATTGGATCCTCAACTTAGACAGATGGGATTTCATCTTCCCTTCTATTGTAGTCGTTGTTTGGCTGCACAGGAAACTTGGGTGCATCTCTTTTTAAGTGTAGACCATTGAAGGGTTTCTGGAGATTCACCTTATCAAAACAACCCTGAAAGGATTTTTTCCCTCAACTAGAGAAATTTTTTAACATTTTTTAACTATTGCTGGAAGGGTAAACCTTTGGAATTGCATATTATGGGGCTTTTTTACTATTTCTTTATGCGAGATCTGGAAATTTAGAAACAAGTGCCGGCATGATAGTTTTTGCTTTAGTTTAGAGAATTTCATTCACTCAGTGGCTACCACTCTTGCATCTAACATAAAGGTTTATCTGGCAAAACCTAGCCCGAGCTTTGAACAATTTTCAGCTATATTCTCTATCCACTGAAAAATTAAGAAGGTAGCAAAAAGTACAAAATAACATGGTTGAAAGGACACACTGATGAGAATATTATTCTAAACATTAATGGGACATGTAAAGGAAATCCAAGGCCCTCAAGTATTAGCGGAATTATTCGAAGAGGGAACGAAGATTTTATTCATGAATTTGCAAAGGGAATTGGCTATTCAACTATCTTTCAAGCTAAGCTTGAAGCATTAGTTGAGGGACTTTATCTTTGTTGTCGCTAATTTAACATCTCAAGATGTTAAAGGTTTATATTTGCTAAATATGATGCAAATTCCTTCGATTCGTTATTCATCTGTACTCATAGCTCAGAGGAACTACAAGAAAACAACAAATTAGCGACAACAAGTTCCGCAGCTAAACCGTCACTAAACATTGTTAGGACGGTATGCTGACGGAAGAAACAATAGGTGAAATTGTAGCCACTAAATAAGTTTTTTGTGACGGGACGAAAAAGCCATCGCTAGTAGCGACAAATTTGAGATTGAAAAAAGTAAGACCAATGTCAGGCAAAAGTTCAGAATAGCAACAGGATAGAGATGACTAGGAACAATTCTTTGAATAACAGATAATTGGAAATATAATTACACCATCTCTAATCTATCACTATATTTGCAACAGTTTGCTAACGGCTTCCTGCCATTGCAACCTATAGCTAAACTTGCGAGTTAAAATACCCTACCATCACTAAACGCTTGCAAGATTAGCTATGGTATTGCGATGGCATACGCTTAATCGTAGCTAATTAGCTAGTGTTTAATGACGGTGTTTTCTAGCTAAAATAAGTTGTTGCCATAGCTAAACCGTTAGTAATTTTGTCATAGCTAATAAGTAGCTAAACCGTCGCTAATTTTCTAGCATTTAGCGACGGTGTTGCAAGCAGAGACATGTTTTTTTTTTTTTTTTGGTACCTAAACCGTCGCTAAATTGTAGCCTAACTAATCCGTAGCTAAACCGTTGTTAATTTGTTTCCTTTTTACAAAACCCATGTTGTTTTTATTTTGAACCCCTGAACCATATATAAAAAATGCCACACAGATTTAAATTTACAATAAAATGTAATTCCGATTTCATTAAAATGCAACATAATAAACAATCATCTCACTAATGAAAAATACACTTATTCAACATAAATGTATAAAATGAAGTAAATGTAATTGATGTGTGTTTTTTTAGTGTAAAAAATATTATCAACAAACTCCATAATCAATCATGGTTTAATTAAAATGCTAATCACTAGAACCACACATACAAGCAAGTATACCCATCATATAGTATAGGGAATAGCAAGTATCGAATCCACAGGAACTTAGGCTCCCACCTTACTTTACCCAAATCTTTATTTTTTAGCCACTAAAATAAAAAAGAGACTAAAAAGGAAAATAAATAAAGATAAAAATAGATATAACTCAAGGATGCAATTTCATGTAATTAGACAGTTATCTTGAAAATATAATATTGAATTACTTAGCATTCTTCACAATCAATTATAATCTTGGTATCATGAAGGAATATAAAGTAAAATTCAATCGTTTCTCAAGTCATGAATCTAATTAGAAAAATTCGACTTCTTTTTTCAATCCATGGAATTATTATCTTTTGATTAAATTAACATATTTAGGAATCAAGCCAACATAACTAAAACATGAATTAAGCTCAATTCCTCATAAACATGAAATTAGCTAATGAATCCATATTCTAGCAATCATTAACCAACCTTTGCTTACCAATGTTCTAGACAATTAACCCCTTTCTCAAGCAAGTTAAAAGATAACAATTATGAAATTAATTAATTGAAGTCATTACCGATCTCTTTTTCAAACAAGTTAATAACAAAAATTATTCAACTAACTCCGTAAGAAAAACAAGTAATCAAAAACCAAGAACAATAATCAATTGATCAAAAGGCTTAATTAACTCAATAAACCATGATCTCCAAAATAATATTCAATTACAATCAAAACATTAAACACATTATTGTTCTAGAAAAATAAACAAAGGATAAAAGATAATACTCATAAACAAGCCCTTCTCCTTCTCTTGAAAACCTCATTCGAACAATGCTCCTTTAAATGGTGATTGAGTTGCTAACTTGGATCTTTCAAATCAAACCCTTCTTTGGTATTTTTTTTTTTATACTTATGAGCCTTCTTGATACCAAAATTCATTACTTCATCAAATACCAATTTCGCTCTTTGGGCAGAATGGACATGGCACCGAGTCCGTTCGGCCCGCCTGACGTCGAGTCCAATCTGTTTTTGAACTCAATTTCCTCTTTTCCAGTGCAGACCTGGTGCTTGGTGCATTATTTGGACCTGGCACTG
Organism: Voacanga thouarsii; assembly: GCA_026120185.1. Lineage (NCBI taxonomy): Eukaryota > Viridiplantae > Streptophyta > Magnoliopsida > Gentianales > Apocynaceae > Voacanga > Voacanga thouarsii. The sequence goes on from JANUWF010001392.1 coordinate 5,632,987, forward strand.
GGTCCAATCTGGAATCTTTCACTTTTTGCTCGAAATCTACTCAAATCTACACAATTCGTCAAAAATACTTTTTACAAGAAAAATGCCAAATAGAAAGGAATATGCCTAGTTATTACAACAAAAGTATCTCAAAACAACCTCAAATAACTAGTAAAATAATGGTTATTTTATCCCCTATCAGTAATGTATAGAATAACATCTATAATAAAATCCTATACTATGGGAGCAATTATGCTAGTTGAAGGAGGTGGGGGTGGAGAACGAGGACGAGAGTATCTTGAAGGATGGGGATCTGGAGGCGGTATAAAGCTACCATCCGTTTCGTCTGCCTCATCATCTTCCTGAATTGGCTAGAACGGTAGAAGCTCTATCCCAAGCTTCTCTGACATCATGGTCATAAATCTACCAATCTGATGCTGTATCTGATCGACCTTCTTATCAAAATCTTTCTTCAACTCATCTGTCATTGTATGTACCCTCTCCTCAACCCTCTTCTCTACTATGTCCTCTATCTCAGCATGTGTAGATGATGTGGATGGCAAGGAACTCTAGTCGAGCTGCTTTCTAACATGTGAAGCCTAGAAACCCAATACATATATGCTTCCTCAATTGTTCCTGCCTGCCTCCTTAAGAAATAGTGTCCTATCATTCGGGACAACTAAAGACATAACACTAGCAGAAGAAGAGGAAGATGCCTGAGTAAGATACTACCTTTTAGCCGTCACGTCCTCCTGATATCAAATTCGAAGTCAGTTCAATTGTAGGGAAAGTGTAAATAATCGAAAAGTATTTTAAAGTATTGAATTTATAAATCATTACCAATATCTTGCGAGAGTGCTCACTGACATGCTATCCCTGTCTCTTTCCACCCTGAAATGTGTGCAGCCTTTTGTACCCCTCGATGTGGCTGAAGCCATCACCCATTTTCTATCACTACAATTAAAATTTTAATTCATAAAAAAGTGTCCCAAAAATTAAAGAAGCACATATAAATTACAAAATGCGTAATGTTTTAAGTAATTTACCATACACTCCTCGTAGACTATAAATGAGACTGAGCCTCCAGTATGAGTGGTGGTGCCATGACCCTGGTTCCTCCGAGCAGTGGAAAAGAGCTGCTGAAACTCCTGTGTGCTCTAGTGCTACTGCATCACCTCCTAATTCTGAGAGTCAATCCATGAGGGAATTTGGCCAGTCAGGTTCATCCTCTGCAGCCTCGATAGGGTGTCGAAAAAGCGAGTGTGGCACTTATACTCCAAGTTGGACCAGATCTTAGCATTATACTCATCGACCAAACGGAATAGTTTCTACAAAAAAATTATTTTATATATCGAGGCTTGATAGGGGCAAAAAGCACAATTATTTTCCTAGTTATTTGAGATTATTTTGTGATATAGTTGTTGTAATAACTAGGTATATTCCTTCATGTTTTGACATTTTGCTTGTAAAAAGTATTTTGGCAAATATGTGCAGATTTGAGTTAAATTCGAGCAAAAAGTGAACAATTCTATAATGCACATGGGGCCAGGCCCAGCCAAGGGACCAGGCGCCTGGTCTATTCTAGTCAAGCAGCAAAAACCAAGCAACTTTAAGGAAGAAAACAAAATAGACCTGGATCCAGGTCTGGCAAGTGGACCAGGCGCTGGGTCCATTCTGTTCGACCAATGAAAATAGAGAAAAAAACAAGAGGAATAATAGATTGTACCTGGTGCCAGGTGGGTCGAAGGTACCCGGCGCCAGGCCTGCTCTGGAAGGTGAAAATCTTGTGCATGAATTTGAGAATTTTTTAAAGATTTCGGTATTTTCTAATTTCTACTCGCCCAAGATTCCTCCAACAATGAATTTAGCATTAAAGGGGCTTATAAAAGTAAGAGAAAACACAAGAGAATAGGAGAGAGAAAGGTGAATCCAAGAGTTGCAATTCGAAACACTCATTAAAGGAGAGTTTCACCATATCAAAGGGAATTGTTCAAGAGGGTCTTTAAGGGAGAAGAAGGAGGCTTGTCTATGAGTACTTTCTTTTACCTTTATTTTATTTTTATTAAACAATTATGTATTCAATGTTTTCTTTGTAATTTGACAATATTTTGGGATTCATGGCTTATGTATTAATTTCGTTACTTGATCAATTTTCTATCATTCTTGGTATTTGATTACATGTGATCATAGAAGAATCGAGAAAGATAGATTTTCTTCTAATTGACTTGGAAAACAACATTAGGAGTTGATTTAATTTTATTGATTTCATATTTGTTACTTCTTAACAGACTTGGAAAACGAAGTTAAGATCAAAGAACTTAAGCAATCAAATGTTAGTTGATTTCTCCTAGAATATAGGGTTGCTGGCTAATTTCATGTCTATAAGGAATTATGTTTAATGCATCTTTTGGTTATGTTGGTTAAATTGGAAAATCTACTAATTTAATCAAGGGATAGTGATTCCATAGATTGGGAAACAAGTGGAATCTATATAAGTGAATTCATAACTTGGGAAACGATTGAACTTTATTTTATATTCCTTCATAATGTTAAGATGATGGTTAATTGAGATAGTTGTTAAGTGATTCATTGTCATGTGTTCTAGGATAGTTGTCTAAGTTGCATATTCCTATATCCTTGAATTGTGCATATTTCTTTATCTATATAATTTTCTTATTTTCTCACTTTATTTGGTCGGTTAAATAATGAATAAAAGTGACTAGTGTGTACTTGTTCCTTTGAGGATCGATACTTGTTAATTCCCTATACTATGCTTGTGATGAGTATACTTACTCGTATGTGTATTTTGGGATTAATGTTTTAATTAAAACTTAACTAAGGGATGGATTTAAATTTGATGATTTTTATAGACCCAAAATTTATGCATCTAGTTTTTGGCGGCGTTGCTGGAGAACAATATCATGAAAGCTTGGATTTTATTAATTTACTATGTTTATATGTTTATATGTCTATATGTAAATATGTGAATATGTATATATGTTCTTTGTGTAACTAGGTGCTATATCTTGTTGTTTGTAACATTGTGCGATTTAATTGACTAGCTTAGTTCATATTGTACTTGTAACTACTACTAACTTCTGTTGATTTAACTATGTTTATATGTTTATATGTTTATATGTCTATATGTGAATATGTGAATATGTATATATGTTCTTTGTGTAACTAGGTGCTATATCTTGTTGTTTGTAACATTGTGAGATTTAATTGACTAGCTTAGTTCATATTGTACTTGTAAATACTACTAACTTCTGTGCTTAAGTTGTTTGTGAATATATCTAATGTGTGTGTGTTTTTATTTTCTTTATTTTTCTATAATTTTTGTTTGTTTTTATTTTTATTTTTGATTAGATTTTTATTTTTCTTTGAGTGCGAGGTTAACATCATCATGGATAATTACTTATGGACACAAGATAAAATGAGCTATAATAATGAGAAATTGGCAAAGTTACAGGGTCATATTGATGTTTTTAGTGTAACATCATTAGAAGTATTAGTGAATTCTTTGATTGCTAATACAAATTTATCTGTTCAATGGCAGGAAGAAGCTTCCCCATGATTGTGCGATTAAAGGACACAAATAGCTGAGATTGTTGAGGAGACTCATGAGTTTTTGCTGGCCTGTACAATTGAACATGAAACAAAAGGGCCTATGAGGGAATAATTGCACGATGTGGCAAGAGAGGTATTCGATTCTACTCTATGTGTTAATAATTCTAATTTCTCTTTGTCACAGGATTTTCTAGGGTCCTTTCAATTCTTCGAGAACAATGGTCCAAATAATGATGTGTTGAGCTTAACATGCCTCAAGGAGTTGGATCATTCAATGATACATCATACACAACCTTTGGTGGATGTTCACAACTCATACCCTTCACCTAAATTTTAGGGAGGTAACTGGGCATTTATAAAAGCATTGAAAAGTAAGGATTTCTTGATCCTATCTTTAAGAACTCAATTGCTAAGTTTTAAGGAAGATTTTCATTGCGACAAATCTTTTGAAGGGTGAATTGATGATGTTAAGATTGATGTATTCTTTAGATAGCATGTGCACTTATATGTTGACATAAATATTTCTGTCTAAAGGAATGTTAGAGAATGAGGTTTATGTGTTCTACTTTGTTGAGAAAATTGTTTTCATGAACCTTCTATTTTTCAAAAACCTATTTTATTTCTACTTTCATTATGCCTACTTTTTTCAATTAGCATTAATTTTTTTTTTTACAAAAGTTTGATGAGGAAACACGATGAGTGGAAAGAGTTTATATCTTTATTTTGTGTTTGGAGTTGTTTGGTGTTATTTCTCCCAAATAAGAAAAATATTTTCCATCTTAAGTGTGGGGGAATGAGTCGTGTGTTTATTTGCTTTGTTAGAATTTTTATTAGAAATTTTTCTTGAGTTTGTTTTCTTTTATGTAAGTGTATCTTTATTTTGTTATTATTTTCCTTGTGCTCTTATTTGGGTTTTATTTTTAGGTTTGAATAAAGTCTTCTTGAACAAATTCTTTTATTCTTCTCCAAGTTTTAATAGTTATTGGAGAATTATTGCACTTGGGGAGTATTGTGTAACTTTCTACCCCCTTTGTCATTTTTTGGTCCCTTTGGAGATGCTTTCTTATGTTAATTTTTTGCCATTGAGAACATTACCCAGTTTAAGTGTGGGGGAGTGGTTTGGTGATATTCTTTGTCCAAGTTTTTATCAATCATCTTGGTAGTTTGGTGATATGCTTTGTTGCAATTTCCTTGAAAATTTTAAAAATTCATAAAGGAAGTATTTTCTTCTCTTCATTCTTCCTCTTTATTTATTTTGGTCTTCTTAGCTTTGCTTTCATTGTTCTATTTTTGGCCATTAAGGACAATGACCCGTTTAAGTGCGGGGGGAGAGTTTAACATTAAAGATATTTTCCATATCGTTTTTTTATGAGATTTTTTCACAAATTTTCAAACTTTTTTGTGGTTTCCATTGTTTAGCAAGGTTGTAATTCTTTTTCTTAATTGGATATAATTTTTTGTTATTCATTTGGTGGATTTTTATGAAATTGGTTAAGTGGATAGGTTACTCTTCAAGACTTGAGAATTTGGATTAATCTTGTTTATGCATTAGTGCTTGAATATTATTTGACTCATCTAGTTTGAATATAGAGAACATGATGAATATGGAAAAAGTTTGTTGGCTAACTCTTGTATTATGAGTTTAAATCTTGCTTAGCTTTAAGCTGTAATAAAAAATGTGAGGAGATAAAAGATTTTGGAGAAGAAAGATTATGGAAAAGTGTGGAAAATTTTTGTGAGTTGAAGAATTGAAAAAATGAGTTGATTGTTGTTTTCTTTTTAAAAAGATGAGAAAGTATTATTTTTTCTTGATTATGGGGGCCAATACGAAGAGTAAAGGCTATGAATTTCCAAGAACAAAAGAAATGAATATTGTTAGAAAAAATGATGAATGATGACTAAAAAAGGGTCAATACGGTGTGTGTATAGAAATCCATACACTTGAGGCTATCAATTCCCTAAGTTATTGAAAAAAGAATTTGAGAAAACAAGATTGGAGTGCTTTCCTTACATCATTACTTGAGTTGAGTAATTTTTGAATTTATAATGCTTGAGTTGGTTGATGGCTTGCCTTATGTGATTCATGTTATCTATATTTTAACTTAAAGAGTGAAATAATTTTCTTAGACTAAGTTATACACTTGATTAATTTGACTTCAAGAGTTTTATGATAAGTATACTTGTTTCTTTGAGGATCAATACTCGTTAATTCCCTATACTATTCTTGCGATGAGTATACTTGCTCGTATATGTATTTTGGGATTAATATTTTAATTAAAACTTGACTAAGGAATGGATTTAAATTTGATGATTTTTATACACCAAAATTTACACATTAAGGCTGTTATGTTAAAACAATTCATTAAAAACATATATGAAGTAAAAAAAAAAAAATTAGAATAGTATATTAAATAGTTAGTAACTTATCCCAAACTCCTCAAACTAGACATTCTTCACGCTCATTGGGACATCAGCATATGTCATGTACGGCTCGTCGAAGTACCTCCGGAATATGGATGTGATCTCCCGTACACATTTATCGGAACTAGCAAATCTTCAGTGGTCAAACAAGTGAAACAACAATTGGAACATGTCACACACGAAATATGAAATTTAAATGAATTCGTAGAAAAAGACTTATTTAATATAAAAAATAACGTAATGCAAAACAATATTAGTTCACATCAAAATAAAAAATAGCAAAGAACATATAAATCAAATGCCATTAAATTGAAAAGCAAAGACTCATAAAGTAATAATATACGTGAATATGTCTCACTCGTCTGCTCGTGGAATAATCAATGGTCGGGTATCCTGTGCTTGGGATCTAGTATGATGTGATGCTGAAGATGACGGAACTGTAGAGAAATCTCTGTCCTGCTTGGCTGGTAGTATTCGAGGAGCTAGCGGTGGTGATGACGTTCGGTCCCGTGATGAGTACGCTGTGAGTCATCAGTAGGCAGCTGCTCTCCAGTAGACATATCTACGTATAGGAGAAAAACATTGTCATAATAATATATTTTGGTGTAAAGAAGTTCTAAAATTGTGATCTTGTTCTTTGTAAATGTAATAAGTAAATGAGATGACAAAAAGCATGTTAAAAAAGATAGATTGTTGTCAAGTTGTACTATTCGCTTGTGTCATTTTCTGAAATGAACTTCTCTAAATCAACTTGTGTCTCATAATTTGTCTCCCAATTACCCTCATCGTCATCCTCATTATGGTCTCTATCCCAATCTAATATCTCTTCCCGAACATCCAACATCTTATTTATGCCATCCACGTGTGTTAAGGGCCCAAGATCGACCACCAAAGCTATAGTCATTGCAGTATTGTCATCAACTTCTTCATGATAAGCCCTATCAATAACAAGTGCATCAAACACAGCCGCGCTCTTGTTTTGTAGACTACCATCCATTCAAATTTTTTTCTTTTAGTGGAAGGATATATAGCATAGTATACTTGATGTGCTAGCTAGGCTAATACAAAAGGGTTATATTTAGGATACCGCCTCTTGTGGTTAATATCAACTAACTTATATTGAGGGTGTACCCTCAATCCCTAATTTGGTGTAAGGTCAAACCAATCACACTTGAAAAGCATAACTTTCTGGATTGGATGACTAGGAAATTAAAGTTCAATAATCTCCTTTAAGACCCTATACTAATCAACACTGCCATGCTTGTTCTCAATACCTTTAACACAAACTCCATGGTTGCCACTTTTTCTATGTTCTGTATGGTCTATTGCGCGAAATCTATAACCATTAATAATGTATCCTTGAAATGATTTCATCTCTCTCGACGGTCCCCACGAAAAATTTTGCAAACATCTATTTGTCACTCCATTGGTTGGGTCAGCATCTACAAGAAATCCAGGCTTTCGTAAGTTGGTGTCCGAGATATAGATGTAGAAGTCAATTACATAATCATACACTCACTGACGTTTGAAACCTATATGCACTTACATAATTTTTGAACCATCCAGCAAAATCGTTCTCGATCTTTCTCTCAACTTCTAACTCTATAACACCTACATGATAGGATAGCAATAAAGTAGAAAAAAAATCCTACTATATGGCTGCACCTCATCATAGTTTAGCACAATGTAATTTGTGGCAGTATTAAATTTCTCGGATGTCAGGAATCGAATTTGTATCCTTCCCAAGGCCCTTCCTGTAACATTGCAGATTGAGAACAAAGATTGTTCATACACATGCTCAGTTATTTTCTCTTCATTACATGCCACTTGGTTATGTCTTATTTGAATATGTGGCTCAAAGTAGTAGGAAAAGAACATTGATGCTTCTTTGACTAGATATGCATTATAAATTAATCCTTCTATCCTAGCCTTATTTTTAACTTTGACCTTTAAACGATACAAGCACCTACTATTTAAAACAAGGTAAATTTGATCACAATGTTGAAGACCATATTACTATCATATACTATAGCGCCATCAACGTGTAGTTAATGCATACATACCTTTCAAAAGGATACATTTATCTATATTGAGCTGGACCACAAACTTTAGCTTCATAAGGCAAGTGAACCACTAGATGCTCCATTATATTAAAGAAATTGGGGGGGAATATTTTTTCAAGACATATTCCCACAAAATTTTATTCTCCAATTCTTCATATAAGCCACTAACAATTTAGGTGAGCACAAATTCCTATAAAAAGTACTCAATTTTGTTAACACATTCCAAACATTGACTGGAAGAAATTCTCTTAAAGTAATTGGAAGGAAACGTTCCATAAACACATGACAATCATAACTTTTCATGCCGGACATCTTCAACTCTTTTAAATCAACACATCTTGATAAGTTTGAAGCATATCCATCAGGAAGTTGCAACTCCTTCACCCATTCAAGTAGTACTTGCTTAGCTTCTGCAACCAATGAATAACATGCTTTTGGCATGGACACCCTTCCTTTGCCTACTTCACGAACTCTTAGTTCTGGCCTATGGTAATACATCTCAACTTCATGTCATACCTTTAAATTATCTTTTATTTTTCCCTTCACATCCATTACAGTGTTACAAACATTGTCGAATACATTTTTTTCATTATGCATGATGTCTATGCTATGGGACACCAATAGAGTCCCAGAAAATTCTCCTCTCCACCCAATTAATATTAACACCTCCATCGTCGCACCTCCCTAGTTCACATCTTGAATCTACTATTCTTGGAAAATAGCACACTCTTTTCCACACTTGATCCGCTGTTAGATGGGCCGCCGACAGTGAGGTTTCATGGCCACTATCCCTTGAAAATGGCCATGTGTCCCTCCTAAATTGATGATCCAGTGGTACGAAATAGAGATAACAATTGAACCAAGAAGTTTTACCCCCAAAATGCAATTGAAAAGACTTGGTACGCTCCGTGCAATAAGGATATGCAAATTTACCTACAATACTCTACCTGCTTAGCATTCCATAAGTTGGAAATCATTTATCATCTACAGAAGAACTGGCAGTAGCTGAAAATTTTGTTTCTTGGATATGTCATATGTAGGGATACCAATAGACTATAACATACTTAGTTCATCTATCAATGGTTGTAGATAAACATCAACTTTGTGTTTAAGATTCTTTGGGCCCAAAATAATGAAAGTCAAGAACATTACCGAATCCTTTGTGCACATCCATGGGGGAAGATTATATGGAGTAAGCATAACTGGCCAATATGAATATTGTTTTTCAGATATCCTGAATAGAGCAAACCCATCTGTGTACATTTCAAGCCTTACATTCTGCACTTCCTTTGAAAATTCAGGATGATACGCATCAATTTGTTTCTAAGCCTTGCCATCACAAGGATGACTCATATACCCATCATCCTTAATGATCTTTGCCTGCCATCTTATGTGTGATGCAGGCATTTTAGACGCATACAACCATTGCAATCGAGATGTTATTGGAAAATAATACATCTTCTTAACGAGTATCTCCTTCTGTCTGCTACTCTATGGACCCCTCCTTTTCACGTATCAATGATGACCACAAAACTTATAATCTCTACATGAAATATCAACTCTTCAATAAGGCATACATCCATTCATGCATACATTTATTTTTTAAATAGGTAAACTAAGACCAGATACCAATTTTATTTTCAGACTTGATATTTGATAGCCGAGAGATAAGTGAAAGTCGTGAGTGGCTCGAACATCCTTCAGATATTGGTGTGTCAGTAGCTCACAATATGTCATAGAACTTCTGTGCTCCTGTATTTGGAGGTTCATCAACAGAATATTCAGATAGCCTAATCTCCACAAACTCATGCTCTGCAGCATCTAAAACTATTTCTCAAATGGGGTTGCTGGAACAAGTTTCACCACTAGCATTCATCGAAACCGTTACAGGCTTTCTCGATGCTATATGATATGGTTTGCCATGACAAGTCCATCGTTGGTAGTTATAAACAAATCCATATTTACATAAATGAATTTTGACTTCGGGTGGGGCCAAATACTTCTTATTCATATACTTTGAGCATGGACATCTTATCTTAGACAAGACAACATTCAAAGTTGAAAATGTCAAAGATGAATGTGAGTTTATGTTTCAAGTCTCTGGAAAGATAAGAAAATTGCCAACAATTATCCAACTCTTTGGCATAAGAACAGTTGTACCAATGACAGAAAGTTTGAATTGTAACTGGCAATTTTCTTGTCTTTCCAGAGACTGGAAGTATGTACTCATATTCATCCTTCGTAGTAAGACAATCATTCGCAAATCTTGTAGGAAAAGTCGGGAAAAAAGAACAATAGTCCATGTTATCTTTGAGAGATCAATTGAATGACGAAAAGTAGTTACCACTGATGAAAACTGCCAAGAGAAGTGGTTAGTCTAATTACCAGACAAAGAAGGGCAGATACATTTAAAGGGTACATGAAAAAGATAAAGAAGGGTTTTAAAGATCTAATAGCTTTTGCTTTTTGATACGACTCATAAGTTTTTTTTTTTCTTAACGATCACCGTTCTGCTTTTAGAAATTAAGGAAGAATATAGAAGGTTTTATGATCTCGGCCTCCTAAAAGAGCAGGAAGATGGAATATGAGAGAAGAAATGGGGAGTTGTTTGAATTACTAGATATGTTCATGCTGTTTGGGTTTATACATGGCTACTTACTATACTTAAGTTTGGGGTATTAGTATTTATAATATTTTTTATTTTAAACTACAACTTTATGTCGATCTCCATGAAATATTTTGGGAATGAATTACGTAGTATTTTTGGTAGAAATTGTCAGTGAACTACAACTATTTCTTTTGTGTGGTTAGGGAAAATGGAATTCTATTTCACTAGGTGGAAGATAGAAAAGTGAATATGGGAAGGATTATGAGAATGTGGATGTTAGTCTGATTACTTTGGTTACATAAAATCAAGTTTATGATCTTTCTCCAATTTTTCTTTATATTAACAAGATGGTTACGTATTATAGTCTATTAGATAAAATCAATCCTAAGGGTAATCAACTTATCTGGTGTATCAAGATAACCAATGGAAATTTCAATAGAATTGCCCCTATAAAATGGCCATTTTCCAAGCACTAAAGCCACCACAAAATCAACCAACATTCAAAAAAAAAAAAAAAAAAAACACACACACACACACATACACACAATGATGACAATCAAAATTTATCACTATCTATGTCGCTTACACCAAATAAACTTAATGAACCGAATAGAGCATTCTTAAGATAAACCAGCAATATGCATATCAAAATAAAGCATAATAACCGTAGAAAGTACAATAACCAGGTCATACAAGTGGACACACAAAATACTAATCAAAATGAAACTTGCCAAAACACTATATGGTATGAGAGACAACACACACAAATATCTAGTTGGAAGATTTGATAGAAACCCTCGACTAATTGGCTTATTTCAAAGTTTAGGGTTCAAGGTTTCGAGTTTAAGGTTCAGGGTTTAAGGTTCAGGGTTCAAGGTTTAGGGTTTAGGGAGATAACCCTCAAGTTTAGTGTTAACCCAATCTACAAGAATATATTTGGATGGTTGAGCTTATGACTATTTATTTGTATGGTTTAAGATGAGCAATAAAAATTTTGATAGAGTTTTCCCTATAAATTGGATGTTTTATAGGCAACTCGACCACCACAAAATCAACTGACATTGAATGAAATACGCAAAAACTAATAAATGCCACAATAGTTATTTAATAAAACTAACCTAAGGGTAATCACCCATTACCCACAACGAATGATTACTTATCACTCACGGGGAATGATCGTCCATCACTCATGGGGATCTATTCATATAAGTTGAACATATAATATTTTAAGTTGAAACATATAAACTCACGTACCTTTTGATTTGACAAGCAAAGCTAAAGACAAAGCATGTCAGTGAAAAACAGGTCTTATAATATCAAGCACTATATTGTAAACAATAATAATGGTTAAAACTTAGTAATTCATGGCCAAAGAGTATAAAAATAAATCTCAAAATGTATATTGTGAAATTTTTAGAAAAATTTCATCAATTGATTAATTCATTGATATATTGCTCATCTTAGCTATCTTTCTCGAATGAATTCCAAGCAAAACTAAAGTGACTTGAAATTAATCTATTGCTCTTATGAAATTAATCTCAAAATTTCTTGAGTTTGTCTTTGCACACGTGTGCTCATTAAACCATAATAATATGAGTTACTGATAGGGGCAAAATTCATCTATATTTTCCTAGTTATTTGAGGGTGTTTTGTGCTACATTTGTTGCAATAACTAGGCATATTCCTTCATATTTGATATTTTACTCTTGAAAATGTGTTTTTGATTTTTATTATAGAAAATGATGAAAAAAAGACAACATCGTCGCCGTCAGTGCATGGCCGGCGCCAGCTGTGAACCATGGAACAGGCGCCGGCCCCATTTTGGAGAAATACGGGAATTTTGCACCAAAAAAAAAAAAAAGAGCAAGATCAGGCAGACCAAAGCATAAACGGTGCTGGCCGTAACCCTCTAAGCCAGCGCCAGCTTGACTTTGGTCCATGTCGGCGAGCTTTCCAATTTTTGCGCGGATTAGGTAATTTCCAAGAGTTTTGGTATTTTCTAATCTCTACTCAGTCCAGAACTCTTAAGAGATGAATTTTAGCTTTTTGAAAGCCTATTTAAACAAGAAAAACATAAGACATAAGGGGGAATTCAAAGATCAAATCAGAAACTCACTCATTGAAGGAGAAATTCATCAAATCAAGGAGGATTGTTCAAAATATTCTTTAAAGGAGAATGATGAGGCTTGTCTATGAGTGCTTTCTTTTACCTATATTTTCTTATTATTAAACAATGATGTATTCAATGTTTTATTTGTAATTTGACATTATTTTGGGATTCATGTTTTGTGTAATTTAGTTATTTGATCAATTCTTTATCATCTTTAGCATTTGATTACTTGTTATCATTGGTCATTGATATGAGTTCTTCTAATTGACTTGGAAAACGATGTTAGTAGTTCATTGCATTGATTTTGTATTTGTCAAATCTTAATGGACTTGAGAAACAAAGTTAGGATTAAAAGATTAAAGTGATAAAAAAATTAGTTGATTTCACCTCGAGCAAAGGGTCATTAGCTAATTTCATGTTTATGAGGAATTAAGTTTAATGCATGTTTTGCTTATATTGGTTGGATTGGAAAATCTGCTAATTTAATAAAAAAAATAGTGATTCTATGGATTGGGAAATAAGTGGGGTCTATTTAAGTTGATTCATGACATGAAAAACGATTGAATTTTACTTTATATTCCTTTATGATGCCATGATGATAATTACTTGAGATAATTGCTAGATGATTCATTATCATGCTTTCTAGGATAATTGTCTAAATTTCATATTCCTACATCATTAAGTTGTATATATTTCTTTATTTTTCTTTTTATTATCTTATCACTTTATTTAGTCGGTTAAACAATGAATGAAAAATGATTAGTGTGTACTTATTCTTTTAAGGATCGATATTTGTTAATTCTCTATGCTATGCTTGCGATGAGTATACTTACTCGTATGTGTATTTTGGGATTAATACTTTAATTAAAACTTGACTAAGGGATGGATTTAAATTTAATGATTTTTATATATCCAAAATTTATGCATCAGGTTTTTGGCACCGTCGTCGGGGAACAATATCATGAATGCTTGAATTTTGTTGATTTAACCATGTTTATATGTTTATATATCTATATGTCTATATGTAAATAGGTATATATGTTCTTTGTGTACATAAGTGCTATACCTTGGTGTTTATAACATTGTGTAACTTAATTGACTAGCTTAGTTCATGTTATATTTGTAAATACCACTAACTTTTGTATTTATGTAGTTTGTGAATATATATATATATATATATATATATATATATATATAATGTGTGTGTTTTTCTCTTCTTTATTTTTCTATTATTTGTTTCCCCCCCCTTTTTTTTAATCTTCCTTGTTTTTGTGTTATTTTTGTTTGTTTTTATTTTTAAAGGAGCTATAGTGATGAGAAATTGGCAAAGTTATAGGCTCACATTGATGTTTTTAGTCAGATATTATTAGAAGTATTAGTGAATTCTTTTGTGACCAATACAAATTCATCTGTTCAGTGGCATGAAGAAGCTTCCCAAGGATTGTGCGATCAAATGACACAATTAGCTAAGTTCGTTGAGGAGACTCATAAGTTCATGTTGGCCTATAAAATTGACCATGGAATAACAGAGGTTATGAGGAACAATTATCCAACGTGAAAAGGGAAGTATTCGATTCTCTTCTATGTGCTAATAATTCTAATATCTCATTGTCACATGATTTCTTTTGTTCCTATCCATTCTTGGGAGACCATGGTCCACAGGATGATGTATGGAGTCTAACATATCTCAAGAAGTTAGATTTATCCATGATTCATTATAAGAAGTCCTTGAAGGATATTGACAAATTCTATCCTTCATCCCAATTTCAGAGAGGTAACTTAGTATTTGTAGATGTGGTGCAAAATAAGGATTTCTTGATCCCATCTTTGAGAACTCAATTTCTAAGTTTCAAGAAAAATTTTCATTGTGACACACCTTTTGAAAGGAAAATGGTGATTTCAAGTTTGATGCATTCTTTAGAGACCATGTGCACTTATATGTTAACAAAAATATTTGTGCGTCTAAAGAAATGTTAGAGAATGAGGTTCATGTGTTTTATTTTACTGAGAAAAATTGTTTTCATGAACATAACCTTTTTCAAAAACCACCATTCTTTCTACATTCATCTTGCCTATTTTCTACTTTCAGCTTAAACGTCTTTGACAAATTTTTTATTGGAAAGCCTAATGAGTGGAAAGAGTGTTTATATATATATATATATATATATATATATATATATATATATATATATATGTTTTGGGTTTGTTTTGACTTTTGGTTTCTTGAGGTCTTTCTATCATTTTTTTTTTTATTTTATCTAGTTCCATTTTTAGTTGTTAAGTGTTTTGCTTTTCCTCTCCTAAATAAGAAAAATATTTTCCATCTTAAGTCTTGGGGGTCTTTATTTGCTTTCTTAGGATTTTTATTTTGTTTTCTTTTATTTAGGTGTGTCTTTATTTTGTTATTGTTTTCCTTATGTTTTTATTTGTGTTTTCTTTTGTAGGTTGGAATAAAGTCCTTTTAGATAAGGTCTTTTCTCTATTTCCAGTTTTAATATATATTAGAACTTATTGCACTTGGGGAGTATTGCTTAACTTTCTCCCTTTTTATTATTTTTGGTCCCTTTGGCGATGCTTTAATGTGTTAAATTTTGGCCAATGAGGACGTTGTCCAGTTTAAGCGTGGGGGAGTAGTTTGGTGATGTTATTTATCCAAGTTTTTATTAATCATCTCAAAGTCAATAAAAATAGAGTGAAGCATTATTTTGGTACCCCGTTCCCTTGTGCCTCTTTGTGATGAATTCAAATATATTGAAGTTTAAATACAATGAGAGTATTTTTCTTTTCTTTATTCTTCCTCTTTAATTATTTTGGTCTCTTGGCTTTGCTTTCATTGTTCTATTTTTTGCCATTGAGGACAATATCCACTTTAAGTGTTGGGGGGGGGGAGGGGAGTTTGGTATTGAAAATATTTTCCATATCTCTATTTTCTAGAAATTTTCAAATTTCAAGGTTGTGATTATCTTTCTTCTTTGGATATGAGATGTGTCATTCATTTGGTGGATTTTTATTAATATAATGGTTTGTTGGATGGGATATGTTAATACTTGAGAATTTGAATTAATCTTGTTTATGCATTGGTGATTGAGTATTATTTGACTCATCTAGTTTAACTACAGATATTGTGAGGAAATGTGGAAAGGTTGTTGGCTAACTCATGTATTATGGGATTAAACTTTGCTTAAATTTACATTATGATGAAGAATGTGAGGAGGTAAAAGATCTTTGAAGAGGAAAATTTGCTCAAATAATTATGAAAAAAAAATGAATTGATTGTTGTTGATAAATAATTATTTTTGCTTGATTATGAGGGCCAATATGAATAGTGAAGAGAAATTTATTTTTTTGAGGCTATTAATTCCCAAAGGTAAATGAAAAAAATTGTTGAAAAAAAAAATAATGAGTGATGACTATAAGAAGGCTAATACCGTGTGTGAAGATAAATCCATACACTTGAGGCTATCAATTCCCTAAGTCATTAAATGATGAGTGATGACTATAGAATGGCAAATACGGTATGTAAAGAGAAATCCATGCACTTGAGGCTATCAATTCCCTAAGTTATTGAAAAAAAAAATCAGAAAGGAGTAAAATTTAGATTGTTTTCCTTACATCATAACTTGAGTTGGGCAATTTTTTGGACTTATAATGCTTGAGTTAGTAGATAGTTTGACTTGTATGATTCATGTTATCCATACTTTTACTTGAATGGTGAAATAATGTTCTTAGACTAGAGTATGGACTTGTTTAATTCAACTTCGAGGGCTTTGATATGGCTTGTTTAGTACTTTGTTTTGAGAATGCTTTCAATTGGTTGAAAGAAAGATCAACATATCTAAATTTTGAAAGGTAATTGTAACTTTGTTATAAGTGAAAACATTTTGCAAGAATGTCTTGTTTTTCTTTGTTTAAGGGCTTTGCTTGAGGACAAGCAAAGGTTCAAGTATGGGGGAATGTGATAGGGGCAAAATTCATCTATATTTTTCTAGTTATTTGAGAGTGTTTTGTGATACATTAGTTATAATAACTACGCATATTTCTTCACATTTGATATTTTACCCTAGGAAAGGTATTTTTAACTCTCATTGCAGAAAACGATGAAAAAATGACAAAATCATTGCCGTCAATGCACGGCCAGCATCGGTCGTGAACCACGGAACTGGCACTGGCCCTATTTGGGAGAAACAATAGAGCAAGATCGGGCCGACCAAAGCATGGCTGGCGCCGGCCGTGACCCTCCAAGTCGACACTAGCTCCACTCTGGTCCATGTCGGCGAGTATTCTAATTTTTGCGCGGATTTGGAAATTTCTAAGAGTTTTGATATTTTTCAATCTCTATTCGGCTCAGAACTCTTAGCGGATAAGTTTTAGCATCTTGGAAGCCTATTTAAACAAGAAAAACACAAGACACATATACAAATTTGAAGATCAAATCAGAAAATCACTCTTTGAAGGAGGAATTCATCAAATCAAAGAGGATTGTTCAAAAGAGTCTTCAAATGAGAAGAATGAGGCTTATCTATGAATAGTTTCTTTTACCTTTGTTTTCTTGTTCTTAAACAATGATATATTCAATGTTTTATTTGTAATTTGACATTATTTCGAGATTCATGATTTTGTGTTAATTTAGTTATTTAATCAATTCTTTATCATCTTTGGCATTTGATTACTTGTTATCATTGGTTGTTGATGCGAGTTCTTCTAACTGACTTGGGAAACGATGTTAGTAGTTCATTGCATTGATTTTGTATTTATCAAATCTTCATGGACTTAGGAAACAAAGTTAGGATTAAAGGTCTAAAGTGATCAAAGATTAGTTTATTTCACCTCGAGCAAAGGGTCATTAGCTAATTTCATATTTATGAGGAATTGAGTTTAATGCATATTTTGTCTATGTTGGTTTGATTGGAAAATCTGCTAATTTAATAAAAAAATAGTGATTCCATGGATTGGAAAAGAAGTGGAGTCTATTTAAGTAGATTCATGACTTGGGAAACGATTGAATTTTACTTTATATTCCTTCATGATGCCATGATCGATGATGATTACTTGAGATAATTGCTAGATGATTCATTATCATACTTTCCAGGATAATTGTCCAAATTGCATATTCCTACATCATTGAGTTGTATATATATATAAATTTTTTTATTTTCTCACTTTATTTCGGCCGGTTAAACAATGAAAGAAAAGTGATTAGTGTGTACTTGTTCATTTGAGGATCAATACTTATTAATTCCCTTAAAACTTAACTAAGGTATGGATTTAAATTTGATGATTTTTATACATCCAAAATTTACGCATCAAGTTACCATATTTCTACAGAGTGTTGAACTTTTACTATAGCTAAGAACTAATGGAATATAAATAGTACACAAGAATAGCCCAACCCAAGATGATTTGACAAGATAAAAAATAAAAATAAAAATCATAGAATAATGTTTAGTAACTTGGAACAAAGGAATCACCATAATATTCATATATTGTACTAGTAAATTGAGAAAAGGAAAAAAAAAAAAAAAAGAGCATGGAAAGTAAAGCTAACAAGGAAAAGTGAATTGTAATTAATAACCACAGTATTATAAGTTACAACATTACAGAACTACACAAAGGTCCACTTATATTTGTTTAGCTTGATCAAGCTGAAGATTGAAGAAGTTTTATTCAAAAAAAAAAAAAAAAAGAATGAAAGAGTTTCATTTCACAAAGTAACATGACCCTTGTAGTACAAGATTTGAAACTACAAAGAAAATCTTTAAAAGAAATGTCTTAATGTGCAAAAACTTCCCCACGTTTATCTCATGGCAGAAAACACGCCAAAGCATGCAAGATAGACACTAAACACCTAGCCCCATTTTTTTTTCTTTCTTAAATTCATATCTACTCTCAAAATTAACGTCTACTTTTCTTTTCTTCTAGCAGAGACAAATTACAAATCATACACTCACACACATACACGCACATATTATAACATGAAAAAACAAAACCAGAGACAAAATTACATTTGCAATCAATGCACCCATCACATTCTAACTAAAATTCAACAAAGCATATCAATAACAAAATGAAATACTTGATCTTCTAGCAATACATAAGCAACAAAACATAGGAAAAGCAATACAAGGATATACCTTGAAGTCACACATCAAATCTACCATTTGATAACAGCATTAAAGAACCCTTGAGCATCACAAGCCAATTTACATGTTGCAAAATAGCAATAACTAAAAGGTCAAGTTTCTTCTAGAAACTTTCGAATAGATTTTAACAGCAGTACAATTCACATGCAATATTATTTAAAATAGGAAATAATGGGTCCGAATAAGATGAACTAAAAATTAAGAAGGCAATGAAATTCGTGCGGCCTAATGGGATGTCTAGAGAATATAAATGCCTAATAATTCACATGGTTCTCGAGCTTTTCAGTTTACCTATAAATTACAAAGACTAATAAGTTATGAAAGACAACTTCAGCAAGTTGCATACAGACGTTGCGGAGAAATGGTAAGTGCGCTTTAATATTCATAAACGAACCCAAAATGTTACCTTAGAAATGGGAGCATTAGAAACACTAGGAATCAATTTTGCAGGAGATGCTTCAAACTTTTGGGAGCATTATGTATATGCAGATCCAATTCCAAGTCCAAAACCAAAAGATACAGATGCCCGGCATGTCACAGGACTCCCTGCAATAAGAGTAGTATATCATGCAAAGAAAACCTAGCAATCCAACTCCAAGCATAGACATGAAACAAAATCGACATCAACGACAAGACAAGAAGCAAAATCCAAATAAGATTGAGTCAATTTCATAATAGACAAAGATAAGAAGAAGAATCCAAACAAGATTGAGTCAATTTCATAATGGAGAGATGAAATTAATCAAAAAATTCAGGCATTCAAAACTTACCCTCTCGAAATGTTCGATTCAAGATTCAAGGATTAAGCTACGAAATGACCATGTCGATTGTAGGGATTTTGCGACTGAGGAAGGGAAAAAAGAGAGAATAGAGGGGGGAAAGAGAGAACGGAGGGAAGAAGGAAGATGGCAGACATTTCAGGCCACCAAGGGATTTTGTGGGGGGAGAGAGAAATCGAAAATCAGTGCAAGCAGGAAGAAGGAAAATGACTAAGTGTGAAATTTAGTCTGTATGTTTGCTACGGCAACGTACTACTGCTAATCTCTCGTTTATAGCGAGGGTTTAACGACGACAAAAATTTCAAAACAAAAAATTAAATACGCAGTAGCTAAACCCTTGCTGATTCAAATTTAGCTACGAAAACTTTCTGTATCTAAACCGTCACTGATAATCCCATAGGGAATCCCTTGACAATTGCATATATAATAATTTATGTTATAATTTATTAGGAAAATTATAAATCAACCTATTTTTTATAATTTTTTATAATTTAAAGTATATATTAGCCATAAGGGAATTCTCCCATGTTTTGATTTATGACAAATATTGATGTGGACTAACATGTGTAATCTATATGTAATAGGACATGTTTGGCTTCAGTTCTTCCAAGGCGTGCTAATAAGACTACTAAGCAACTCTTGAGTAACGGAATCCAAGAGTGGTTGATCAATACCAACTTAAGAGATTGCATACCAAGAAGTCCTTGAGAATAATCATATACTAGGAATTGTTATCAAGATATTAATTGTAAATTCCTATGTCTCGTTAACCTATGATCAGTTTTGTTTTACCTTGAAGCACTTGAAGATGATTTCAAAAGAAAAGGATATTTCTAAATCTGAATATTCAGATGAAGTGGCTTTGGATGGACCTTTGAAACCAATACATCATCCAATGATCTATAGAATTTTTTAAAATATATCTCTTTGTAAAAAGTGCCCTTTTGGACTTCCCTTTTGGGTGGACATCCTTTCACTTTTTGAATTCAAAACCCTGAAAATCTTAACATTAGTAACTAGCCGTTGGGACTTCAGGATTGACTCTTAATAAGATTCTAAAACTTGATTTTAAAGCAGATTTTTGTGCTATCTCTCTCAGAAACATTCTTACACTTTAAAACATAAAAATCTCCCTCTTTATTTGTACTTCAAAGTGAAATAAAATTATTCCAAAAGGTAAAAGGTATTGGCGCTTAGATGTTCATATTCTATTCAATCTATAAGCTATCTATGTACTCTTTCTTCAATCCGCTTTGTATTAATGTTAAGGAGGTAAAATCCAATTTGGGCGAGCCTTGATTGTTGTGTTTAAAAAGGTTGGGTGTAAAACTAAATATGGTGATCCTCTTATGTAAGATTAGTGTTGCCTACCACCATTAATTTGGAAAAAGGTTTTAGTGAGTGGTGTTGAAACCTTTAAATGTAAACTTAAGATAGTGAATATAGATCATTTAAGGATTGAACCACTATAAATCCTTGAGTCTCTTCTTGTGTTGTTTGCCTGAATTTCTTTACTGCATTTTCTCCAATCTTCAAATCCTAAATGCTGGAACTTTTCTCTAAAAATCTGTGGCTCATTTAAAACTCTTACATTCCGTGGTAAGTTTGTCATTGATAACTCAACTACCCATCTTTATCTTACACCATCCTCTCACCATTCTGTGCTGTTTTAAGAGATCTCAGTCCGCACTCCTAAAGCTGCGAAACAACTCTTCCATTCAGTTTCCCCTTTGCAAAAGTTATAAAAGATGTAACTTGTATTTGTTTACCATAAACCCTATTCACACCCCCTCTAAGGTTTGTCAATTGGTATCAGATCCTTGGTCTACTCTAACTTTGGTTTAATAGCCTTGAAGTAAAAATCTATATGGCAAACACATCTACTCTATCATACATCGAATGGTCCTCAACAAATAGACCTCCTCTGTTCAATGGAAGTAATTACACATTCTGGAAAAATAGAATGAAGATATATGTGTGCTCAATTAATTTTGAGCTGTGGAATCTAATTAAAAAAGGTCTATTTGTCCTAACCAAAGTTGTTGAAGGCGAAACAGTGCCTAAAGAATGTGATGAATACAACAGTGATGACAATGCTAAAATAATCTTAAACTATCAAGCGTTGAATATTCTTTATTGTACTCTAGTGGTTGTGATTTAGCTCATGACATATGTAGACCACTTGAGATCACCCATGAGGGGACTAATTGTAACACCCCACTACTTAGGCCCAACAGGGCTGAGGATGTCACTCCGTCCAAAGGACAATGAGTCTTTATAACTAGGTCACACAAATGGAAATAAAAATAATACTTTAAAATTGATCTTATTACAATCTAAAAATTCAAGAACAAATTCAAAATAAATTGATTACTATCATCTCTCAAAATAACACATAAAATAAATAATATAAAGTCTTCGAAGCAGGCAACAAATCGAGCTACTCATCTCCACAGCAGGATCGACATGAAAACATGGCATAAAATGTGATAAGATAAAAATCTCAGTAAGCCCGTGTGTGCTTTGAGTGTTTCATGTAAAACAGTTCATGTATGCAAGTTGTAAAAATTGTACAAGAGAAAGTGTTGGCAAGCAATAAATAAGGTTAAAAATAAAAAGTGGCATTTTACTTTTCAAACCAACATGTGCACAATAAATACAACCACTCAAATGGGTAGTCATGGGTTACCACACGTTGGGCCCCATAACCATATAACGGTTAGAATACAACATTTTGTGCAAACTGACAAAAGGTAGGTGATCGGCCTACCGAATGAGATACTTCTCATTCTCTACACCCAAACTTATCGATTGTCCACTCCGGAAACACACAATCCACATGATTGAAACTTACTAGCTTGGACCGGCATGACCTACTGGACTGGCATCCTATCCGGGAAGGACTCACCCCTCAGAGGTGGCCTCTTACTGAGAGACTTACCCTAACCTTTCAAAGACTAGTCCTAGTAGTCTACCCTTATTGAGTACTCAACGATGATTGTCCTACTTGGGAAAAACTAATAATACATTACTTTATTTGAAAATAGCAATTAAGGGTTTCTAAAATTCTTACCAAAGTTGGTTTTTAGAAAGAGTTTAGTGTTTGAGCAAAACTGCTTGTTTGATTTTCAAATGATTTGTTTGACTGAAACAAAAAAGGAAATAGTCCTTAATTGCCTTTACAAAATGAGTGCCCATACACATCATGTTTAGCTTGCCATAGAAATCTTTTGTCTTCAAATAAGTTTATGCAGAGGCTTACCTGATTCTTTTCTTGATCAAATTCAAGAATCTTCCAAAGCTGGCCTAACCCCGCCTAAGGTAAACACAAGTCATAAGGTTATACTCAAGCTATATTCACTTACATAAATAATCCTAGTTCAACTTATTACAATCATGACCCTAATGTCCTAAGCTTTAAGGCTAGATGATGAAGGGTTTTATAAAATAAGACTACCTTGATAAGTTAAAATAACTAGGGGTTGTAAAATAATTACTAATAAGTTATAGGTTCAAATAATAAATCTTGAGTGTTTTTATTAATAAATAAACTAGGGTTTAATTGATAAAAAATCCTAAGTCCTAGATGATATTATTAAATGGTAATTCTTAGATAGTATTTTTAAAATAAATATTAAATTATTACTAATCTCTTAAATGATACATAGCCAATAATTAATAATAAATAAATTTTATCAAGTTTTGATTAATAGATAACAAATAAATATAAATAGTATTTATGAATATATGGTCTATAAGGTCATTAATATTTTACTTATTTGTGTAAAAGGTTTCATATACATACATACATATATATATATAATTTTTAATAAAAGATATGATTTGTTTGACTAGTAAAATATCAATATTTCATTGAATATTCCAATTTCAAAACTTTCTAAGAATTTCGAAATCTTACGAGAAAAACATAGTAATAATTTTAATTGGGGTAATAAAATTTGCTAATCAAAATAGCCTAGGATCAACAAGGTCATGATTATAATTTATCTATTGCTAACAAGATTCATGAGTATATACTCCAACATCAATCAACAAACTATTCTATTCATGGACAAAGGCTTATATCCATACCTACTATCATATGATCAAATCCCTACTAAGCATAATCATACTCACGGTTTCAATGAAAATAAGAACATAATATCCTATTCACCAAAGGTGACATAACATCTAGCATGCTTAAACACTCATAATTTCTTAAGACATGAAGAACATGCATTGATCCACAAGGAATTTCATAAAGCTTAATCATGATCAATCATTCTCATGCTTCAATCTCAACCCTTTCATACATATGCATATACTCAATCCCCAATCATATTCTATCTCTTTCTATCAACATCTAAGAGACATGAATCCAGAATTTGAAAGAAACGTTAAAGAGAAATTCTTGGTTGATGACTATCTCGATGAAGATTTAAAGAGACCCACACGCTTGGGAGGCTTGAATTGTCCAAGAGAGGAGAAAGAAAACGGCCATGGTTGTAGCAACCATTTCGACTGTGAGAGAGAGAGAGAGAGAGAGAGAGAGAGAGAGAGAGAGAGAGAGAGAGTATTATTGTGTCATGTTAAAGATTGAAGGGAAGAAGATGAACAAAAGTTGTTCTTGGTTACCTTGATGATGTTCTTGAGACTTCAAAAAAAATTATGGTTTTGATCTAATTGTATATTTTTATTTTCGAGATTTGATATTATAAAATCCAGAAATGGACTCTGGGGAGTATGTAGGCATGTTCTGGAGTTTTTGGGAGGGATTGGAGGTGTTTAGAATGGTCTTAGGCTTGAAGAAAAGTAGTATGTGTTCTTGGTGTTCTTGGTGAAAATGGAGAGAATTGGAGAGAAAGTGTTGGATGAATTCTTGAAGGGGCTAGCCGAATGATTGAGGGAGTTCTGGGATTTTGATTTTCAGATTAGGGAGGAAAGAAAAATCTGATTGTTTGAAATTCAAATGGAGAAATTTAAGGAGTGTTTTAAGGTAAAAGATTTGGCAATGGTGTTTGATTGATGGAGGTTCCTTGGAGCTACAATGGAGTCGGCTAGTTTGCTGGGTTTTGCTGA
The DNA here is from genome assembly GCA_026120185.1 of Voacanga thouarsii. Classification (NCBI taxonomy): domain Eukaryota; kingdom Viridiplantae; phylum Streptophyta; class Magnoliopsida; order Gentianales; family Apocynaceae; genus Voacanga; species Voacanga thouarsii. The sequence continues at coordinate 5,657,736 of JANUWF010001392.1, forward strand.
AATGAATGAGGGTTGAAGGAGCTATAAGGCTGACCGAATTTCTGAGTTCAATGGTGGGAGAATTTCTGGTTTTGAAGCTTATTCCAAGGGTGTTTTCATGGAGCAATTGCTGGAATTTTTTAACTTCAAATGGAAGATTGATTGGAGTAATTGTAGGAGAAATTTGAGGAGTGGCTATGGAGTCTAGTCGTATAAGGTTAGTGGAGGGGTAAAGGAGTTTAGTCCATGGCTAAACAAAGGTTAACCCACAGAAGTTTGAGGTGATTTTCGGACACGGCTTGAAGAGAGCAAGGCTGGAATATTTCTGGTTGTTTAGAATTGGTTGCTGGAATTTGCTGTGTAGTTTTTCTGCAATGTTCCAGTTGATTTGCATCAGGTTTGGAGAGGTATTTGAGGGTCCTTTAAGGCTGGTTTCCAGCCTTCTTTATGGTGGAAAAACAGAGGTAATTTGCTGGTTTGAAGGGTAGAAGAAACAGCTTTGATTTTGGCCTGCTATGCATCGAAGCTGTCCAGAATTTTTTTCTGGTTTGCACAGCTTTGTGCAGTTCGATTTTTGGCAAAAAAATTTCAGTCTTTAAGCTAAATAAGTTGGCCATTTTTCTGGCAGCAATTGAGTGAGGAAGATGGCTAAGATTTTTGAAAGCTAGACTGCCCAAGAATCTAGAAAAATTTTAGATTTCTTCCATGAAGAAGATGAACACCATGAAGTGGAGTTTGAAGGTCTAACCATGGAGATTAATTTCTCTTGGGAACCTTCCTTAATTCCTTCCCTATTTTTAGTCCAATCTCCAACCTCTAAGAATTATTTTCAAAATTTAAAAGCCAATAATCCTTGCTGAATTTTCTGGAATTTAAACATAGATTTGGATAAATTGAACAAATTTAATTGGTAAAGAATTTAGGGTAAGCTAGGAAATAAAAGGACATGAATCCCTTAAGAATTATTTTTAGAATATAAGAATAGGATTATGACATTCCCTTCATATCTCCCCTAGGACAACACTCCTATTTTTACTTGTGGAATGCAATGGACGAAAAATCCAACCTTAAATTAAAATAATCATGACAAAAACTTAAATGATGGGATTTGAACTCAAGACCTTAGAGATTAATTCCAAAGCTCTAACCACTGAACCACAACAACTCCTATTCTTATTTTCTCTCCCAAATATTCTTCCTATTTAATCCTCAAGCTATCTTCCTATTTTGACCTCAAGCAAAATTACCTTTTTACCCTTCCTACTCAATAAGCATAACTAAGCCTTCTAGACTATAAATCATAATTCTAAAGCACATAAAATCATTCAAAAATATGTATATTCATGCAAAGTAATATGATATGCATCCCGATCCCCTTATCCTATAGTTGGCCTCGGGTGGGGTTTCACACTAATCAAGTGAAGCAATCAAAGCTAGGGCTTTTAGTCTAAGACTATGAACTATTCACTATGAAGCCAAGTAAGAACATAACTGATATATTTGATTCACAATTATCATGAATGGACTAAAGCCTTATGGAAAAATTTATTCTCTCGGTGAGCAAAATAGTAAACTGCTTAATGTTTTGCCAAAACATAGGCAACCAAAAACCTTGGCTATAGAAGAATCTAAAAACTTAAATAGCTTACCAACTGAAAAGCTAACTAACTCTCTCTTGATCCAGGAAATGAAACTTAAAAGATTTCAAGAGTATGATGATGATAGTGACAAAGGGAAACGAAGAACTGCCTTAAAAGCAGTTGATGAAAAAGCCAACAGTGGTCAAACTGATGGTGACAATGGTATAGATTTATATACAGAAGAGTTGGCTGTGGTTGCTAGAAAATTTAGAAAAATATTCAGAAAATGCCACTTTAAAAAGAGTAAGAAGCTGATAAAAAAGAAACCACAAACTTTTTCTTTCAAGCCTTAATGTTTTTAATGCAAAAGAACGGAGCACTTCATCGTTGACTGTCTAGTAGCAAAAGAAAAGGAGGTTAAGAAATTCAAAATAAAGAGTGGTGTAAAAATGCGTTTAATTAAAGTCCTAATTATCTGCATATCATGTGCATATACAAGTAGTTAATGTTCTCTATCTTTACATATAGGTCACTTGCATCATGTCAACAAACTTAAACTTACGTAGCATCTTGGAAACCAGTAAGTTAACCAAATCAAACTATCTCAATTGATATAGAAATTTGAGAATTGTTCTCAAATAAAAAAAAGTTGCTCTACGTGCTAGATGCTCCTATTCCGCCACCACTAGCTCAAAATGCTCATGCTGATGAGCATACTATCCACAAGAGGCATAAGGAGGGTAGTGATACAACATCATGTATTATACTGGTGTCTATGACTCCCGAGTTGCAAAAACAGCACGAGCATGTGGATGCTCAATTGATTATACTATATCTTCGAGAGTTGTTTGATGCCCAAGCCAGAACTGAGAGATATGAGATCTCAAAGCAACTATTTCGTTGTAAAATGGTAGAGGGTTCTTCTGTGGCCACTCATGAGCTGAAGATACTGGGCTTGATAGAGAAGCTTGGATCTCTCGGGTTTGTAATGGATCATGACTTAAGTATTGACTTAATTCTACAATTTTTGCCTAATAGTTTCTTATAATTTGTTATTAACTATCAGATGAACAAGATTGATTCCACTAGTCCTGAGTTGATCAATCTTCTCAAGACTGCAAAGTCCTACGTGAAGAAGGATTCCAATGCAGTTTTAATGGTAGAATCTTCATCTTCTAAGAAGAAAGTTCAAAAGAAGAAGAAGAAGGCTCATATGAAGCCCAAAGGTGGTGTGAATAAGAAGAACGTAGCTACCAAGGGCCCATACCATCATTGTGGGAAGATGGGCCATTGGAGGCGCAACTACAAAGCCTACTTGGAGACCATTAAGGACAAGAAGCAGAAGGAAAAGCTTACAAGCACTTCTACTTCTTCTTCAGGTATATTTATGATTGAGATAAATACTACTTTTAGAAATTAGATATGGGTATCAGATACCAAATATGGATTTCATTTGTGCAATAACTTGCAGGGACTAAAAAGCAATAGAAGGCTAGAGAAAGGTGATGTGGACCTACGTACTACAAATGGGGCAAATGTTGCTGCACTTGCTGTGGGGACATACGAGCTGAACCTATTTTCGAGATTAATTCTAGAACTACAAATCTGTTATTTTGTACTAGTTTTAATGAAAAACATTATCTCAGTTGCATGTTTAGACTTATGTGGATTTCATTTAATATTTAAGAATAAATGTTGTTCTTTTTCATTGAATGATATTCATTATGGTTCAGTAACTCTGGTTAATGGTTTATATGTTCTAGACTTGGATAATCCAATTCTCAATATAAATAATAAGAAACCTAAAATAGATAACTCTAACACCTCTTACTTATGGCATTGTCATTTGGGCCATGTAAACGAAAATCGTGTTTCTAAGTTACACAAGCTTGGTGATTTAGGGTTATTTGATTATGAATCATATGGCACATGCGAGTCTTGTTTACTAGGTAAAATGACTAAAACTCCTTTTCTAGGAAAAGGAGAATGGGCCAAGAAGTTATTAAAACTCATACATTCTAATGTATGTGGCCCAATGTCAATACAAGCAAGAGGAGGTTACAACTATTTCATAACCTTTATCGATAACTTCTCACGATATGGGTATTTGTATTTAATAAAATAAAAATCTAAGGCCTTTGAAAGGTTCAAAGACTTTAATAATGAAATAGAGAAATAACTTGGCAAAAGTATTAAGACTCTAAGATCTGATCGAGGAGGAGAATACTTGAGCTAAGAGTTGTTAAGTTATCTTAGAGATAATGGGATATTATCTCAATGGACTCCACCATATACACCTCAACATAACGGTGTATCTGAGAGAAGGAATCGAACCCTTCTAGATATGGTACAGACCATGATGACTTCTGCAGACCTACTAAAATCGTTTTGGGGGTATACACTAGAGACTTCTGTTTATATACTAAATATAGTTCCGATAAAATCGGTTGATACTACCCCATTTGAGATATTCTTTGGTAAGTGACCAAAGTTATCTAACTTGCGAGTATGAGGTTGTCCTGCCTTTGTCAAAAGGCCACAGTCAGACAAACTTGATAATAAGTCTGACAAATGTTTGTTTGTGGGATATTCGAAAGAATCTTTTGAATATTACTTTTACATACCCTCCAAAAACAAATTGTTTGTTTCAAAGCATGTTATCTTCTTAGAGAAGGAGCACATGCTCAAAGAGGACAATGGGAATAAGATTGAACTTAGTGAAGTTCATGAAGATTAAACAAATGAGGATCAACCGTCTAACCTCACATCTATTAAGAGAATAGATAAACCTTCTAATACACAAGAACCTCGTAGATCTAGTAGGATACATGTGGCACCTGAGAGATATGAATTTCTCATAAGTGACCACAATGACGTATTGCTTATAGATGAAGATGCGCCTACTACCTACAAAGATGTTCTGAACAGTTCAGAATATGGTAAATGGCTTGAGATCATGAAGTCAGAGATAGATTCCATGTATGACAACCAAGTATGGACTTTGGTTGATCCACCCAAAGGAATTAAGCCTAGTAGGTGCAAGTGGGTTTTCAAGAAGAAAACGCACATGGATGGTAACTTAGTTACTTATAAAGCACGTCTAGTGGCGAAGGGTTATCATCAACAATATGATATTAACTATGATGAAACCTTCTCGCCAATAGCCATATTGAAATCCATCAGGATACTCCTAGCCATTGCTGCTCATCATGATTATGAGATTTGGCAAATGGATGTGAAAATGGCTTTCCTAAATGGAAATCTGACTGAGGAAGTATATATGACACAACCTGAGGGTTTCACATCCAGTGATAGCACAATGGTGTGCAAGCTGCAAAGGTCCATTTATGGACTTAAGCAAGCTTCTAGAAGTTGGAACATCTGTTTTGATGAAACAATTAAAGAGTTTGGTTTCATTCAAAACATAGATGAGACTTGTGTATACAAGAAGGTTAGTGGGAGTGTAATCGTTTTCTTATTACTTTATGTAGATGATATATTACTAATAGGAAACGATATACCTGTCTTGCAAACGATTAAAATTTGGTTGTCCAAACAATTCTCCATAAAAGACTTTGGAGAAACAACTTATATTCTCGGAATAAGGATCTATAGAGATAGATCCAAAAGGTTGCTAAGTCTTTCGCAGTCTACATACATAGATAAAATGCTAAAGAGGTTTAGCATGGATCAATCCAAAAAGGGATTCTTACCCATGTCACATGGTGTAAGCCTTTCAAAGTCGATGTCTCCCAAGACACAAGTTGAAAATGATCGCATGAGTAAGATTCCATATGCCTCGGCAGTTGGATCTATCATGTACGCAATGATATGTACTAGGCCTGATGTATCTTGTGCTCTCAGTTTGACGAGTAGATACCAATCTGACCCCGGTGAGCGTCACTAGGCGGCTATAAAGAACATTCTGAAGTACTTATGAAGGACTAAAGATACGTTCTTGGTATATGGAGAAGGTGATTTGAAAATAAATAGGGATACTAATGCTAGTTTTCAATCTGCCAAAGATAATTTCAAATCATAATCTGGCTACGTGTTTACGTTGTGCGAAGGGGCAATAAGTTGGAAAAGATCTAAACAAGAGACTATTGCCAACTCTACGATAGAAGCTGAGTACATAGCCACTTTTGAACCAGCTAAGGAAATAAAGATAGAGAGAGTTCCCACGGATGAGAATATAGCTGACCACCCGCTTACAAAAGCACTATCTCAAAAGAAACATGATTGTCATGTTGAGTCATTCGGTATTAGATACATGAATGATTGGCTCTAGTGCAAGTGGGAGTTTGTTAGTATTGTGCCCTAGAGGCAATCACTTGTACAATGTATATGACACATTTTATTTTAATAAAAGACATTATTTATCTTACAGTTTCTTTTGTTTCCTTTAAGTAATATAACAGTTCGATAAAGTCCCTAGTACAACACTGTGTTAAGAAAATCATGATAGAGATCATGATATGAGATTCCTACTATACTGGATGGTGTTAGTACTTAAATAGTCCCTAGTCATAGTATTAATGAGACAGGACATCATTAATGCGTTAAGACTAGCATGTGTTAAACTTCCTGAATTGGTTAGGTGGTGGTTCTCATAACCGTGAGTATTGAGATATTCAAAGTTAACACATGGATGCTTGTTAATTGAACAAATTCATTGGATGACATAGCTTTGAGATAATCACATGGATAACTATTTAGTGCCAGTGATATAATCTCAATATAGCAAACGTGCAAGTATCCTTAAATTTGAGATCTCCAAGGTACTTTATTTGCTGAGCTTTGTACTTTGATTCCAATCTCCGGAGCTTGATCGAGGGCCACCTATGGGATGTATATTGGGTACATTATGAGGTAAACAAAAGTAGTTGAGAGGGTTAATAAAGGATTCACCACTCCTAATAGTAGGGGCGAATATCTTACGGCCACTTGTAGGAATTATTACTCGGAAAGTCCTTGGCCAAGGAGATTATGTATTGGAAATAGTTCTAATTGATACACATCTAGAGTAGTAGGTTTCTGGTACAAGTACTATTCTATTCGGGCCAGAATTAATTTTGGAGGGAGTTGTCACTAATTCTGTACTCCAAACTGAATGAGATATTATATGGTGAAATGAGTTAATTACACTGAAGTTTGTTATTGAAGGGTTCATGTCAAGCCACTTGACTTCTTGGACTCTTGGGTAGTCATGATGTGTTGCTAGATATCGCTCATGATATAGACATATGGGTAACCAATCCTGATTAGAATTAATAGGATTAATTCTAATTAATTATGGATTATTAATTTCAAAGACGTTTGGATTAATTCATGTTCGCTACTAATTGACTGGGAAACCTAATAGGTCACACACAATAAAGGATTATTTACTCAAGATGTTTTTGGATAACATAAAGGAGTTAATTGCGAGAAAGAGAAGTTATTGTGGACAAATTATAATTAGTTATAATTTGTGATCCAAGTTGTAATTGTGAAAACTTGATATTTCCAATTACAATTAGGAAATTCTAATTGTTTTAGAATTTCAGATTTGTAGTAGATTTTGGAACATATATTGGATATGCTCAAAATCCTAATCCAAGGGTGATTCACATGAAAATAGGAGCCACAAAACACACGATCTTCTCTCTCTCTCTCTCTCTCTCTCTCTCTCTCTCTCTCTCTCATTTTGCTGAGAACGTGGAGAAGCCCTAGCTGCCATTTGTTTTTACTAGCACAAGAACTTTTGGTGCTTGAGTATTTCTCTGTGTGGATTACTATTATAGATAATCATACACTGTGATTATAGTGGTTAGACGTTCAACTCACGTAGAGGTTGATCAAGAGGATTGCTGGATCGCCTCAACTTGAAGAAGAAATTTTTGTTCTTCGGACGATCACCCAAAGGTAAAAGCTGTTACCTTTATTATCATTATATCTTATTTTTCACACATAGACGGGTCCTAGGATGGTATCTCATTTTATTTTTTGCTACGCCGTATTAGATACGAGCTTGAGATACCCAACAACTAGGTGGGTTAAAAGGACTCGATGCTAGGCCTACTCTGGAGCAAGAAAATTCTGTGCACAAATTTAGAAAAATTTCAAAGATTTTGGTATTTTTCAAATCCTACTTGGCCAAGACTTCTCAAGCAACGAATTTAGCATAAAAAAGGCCTACAAAAGCAAGAGAAAGTACAAGATAAAAGGAAGATAAAAGGTGAATTCAAAGAGAAAATTAGAAAATCACTTAAAGAATGAGGAATTCACCAAATCAAGGAGGGTTGTTCAAGAGATTTTTCATAGGAGAAGAAGGATGCTTGTCTATGAGTGTTTCTTTTTTTTTTTTTTAGTTTTGATTTATTTTTCTTAAATGATTATGTATTCAATATTTTCATTGTAATTTGAAATTATTTTTGGAATTTATGGTTTTTTAAGTAATTCAGTCTTTTGATCAATTGATTATTGTTCTTGGTATTTGATTGCTTATTTTTCGTACGGAGTTGGTTGATTGATTTTTGTTATTAACTTGCTTGAAAATGGGGTTGGTAATGACTTCAATTAATTGATTTCATATTTGTAATCTCTTAACTTGCTTGAAAATTGAGTTAATTATCTAGAACATAGGTAACCAAAAGTTGGTTGATGATTATTAGAATATGGATTCATTGACTAGTTTTATGTTTTAAATCACCTAAAATATATGGGTTTATATGAGGATTGATTTTAATGCATCTTTTGGGTAATTAATTAAGACAGAATATATTCACTAATTTAACTAGAAAGTAGTGATTCCATGGATTACAAACGAAGTGGGTCTATTTTAAATCCTTCATGAGATCAAGATAATAATTGATTGTGATATTGACTACGTGTTTCATTATCATGTTTTCAAAAGCCTTTCTCTAAAATTCATATTTTCACATCCTTGAGTTTTATATTTATATTTTTAATTTTTTTATTTTATCACTTTATCTGGTCGGTGAAACAACGAATGAAAAGTTATTAGTGTGTACTTGTTCCTTTGATGATTGATACTCGTTAATTCCTTGCACTATGCTTGTGATGAGCATACTTGCTCGTATATGTATTTTGGAATTAATGTTTTAATTAAAACTTAGCTAAGAAATGGATTTAAATTTAATGATTTTTATACACCCAAAATTTACGCATCAAATTTTTTGCGCTATTGCGGGGGAACAATATTATAAAAGTTTAGATTTTATTGATTTAACCATGTTTATATATTTATATATCTATATGTAAATATGTGAATATGTATATTTGTTCTTTGTATGAATCGGTGCCATAATTTATTTTCATGTATACTTGTAATTTAATGTCCACACATGTAATTTTTCTAACCCCATTTGTGAATGTGTACTAACTGTCGAACTTGTAAATTTTATGATCTCACTATTTTCTATTTTTTTTGTAGACCTTGCCTCAGTGTATGACCCGACGACCTAAAGCCAAGATAGTAGATCTTGATCCTAAGATCAAGAGAACCCTTACAAAGGTCCGAAAAGGGTAAGAAAATATGTTGAGGTGAATTAACCCAACAATGGTTGTAATGGTGGAATTAATATGCAGACTATGGATGACTTTGTGAAACCCGCAATCTCAGGTACGGGCTCGAGTATTATGAGATCTAGGATAGAGGTTAACAACTTTGAAATAAAGCGCAACATAATCCAAATGATCCAAAACATGGTACAATTTGATGGGCTACCTGAGGAAGATCTTAATGCCCAACTTGGAAGCTTTTTAAAAATTTGTGGCACTTTTAAAATGAATGGTGTTTCTGAGGATGCTATAAAACTAAGGCTTTTTTCCTTTTCTTTGAGAGATAGAGTAAAATCTTGATTAAAATCTTTGTTAGCTAGATCTATTACCATTTGGAACGTTTTAGCTAAAAAATATTTGATGAAATACTTTCCCCTAACTAGGACATCGAAGCTTAGGATCAATATTTTTGCCTTCCAATAGTTAAAATTTCAAAATCTTTATGAGTGTTGGGAGAGGTTTAAGGAAATGTTTAGAAAGTGTCATCATCATAGGTTTGAGCTAGGCATGCAAATGCAAATCTTTCATAGTGGTTTAAGTTTTGCTACTAGGCAATTAGTTGATGCATCTGCAAGAGGCTCTATTAATTCTAAAACCCCGAATGAGGTATTTGATTTGATTGAAAATTGGGCAACAAAGAACTATGCTTGGGGGATTTCACGGTCAAGAGCTCATGTTCATGGTGTACATAAGGTGGATGTAATGGCAGCAATTTGAAGGCTAAAGTTGGGTCACTAACATAAAAGATAGAGCAAATAGTGATGTCTCCTTGCCACGAATTGGTAATGAATGTAAGTTGTGACTTTTGTAGGGAGGGGCACCTAAATCATGAGTGCCAAAACATGGAATCATCATAAGAATCGTTAGAACAAGCTATATTTGTGGGCAATGGAGTCAAGGTAATAATCCCTATAGTACCACTTACAACCCAGGTTGGAGGAATTTTTCTAACTTTACGTGAAATAATCAAAACCAACCTAGGCAAGCTTCTTCCAATTTTGGGACTTAAAGGACTCAGCTGCCCTTGCAATACAATGCCCCACTGGCTAAGCCATCATTGGAAAAGTTGATTAACCAATTGGTAAATGGTATGGAGACACAATTTCAAGGAGTAGATGTAACCACGAGAAATTTAGAGGGGTCCATGCACAACCTTAAGAATCAAATTGGATAACTAGCCAAACTCCTTGGAGATCATCAAGAGAGATCCCTTTCAGGAAATATTCAGACTAATCCACGTGACCAAGATCGTGAAAACGATGATTTTTACTAATTTGATTTTTGGGACATCTCTTTAATTTTTGTGTGTTTTTATTTATTTTACTGTCTTTTTAATTTTTAGAAGGAATTCTTTTCATGATTTCATGTTTCAAGTATTGTTTGTTTTCAGTTAATTTTTTTTTTAAAAAAATTGTATTTTGGTCGCCAAAGCTAACCTAGCACCGGGCCCCAAGCTTTAGCCCAGGGACCGGGCCAACACGGCCCAAAAATAATTTTTTTTTTTGTCGGCAGAATGGACCCGGCACCAGGCCTAATCGGCCACAAGCTAAAAACTGACATTCTTGGCCATTTTTTTTTTTCAAAACACTCTCATCTCGCTCATTTTTCTCTCAACCTATCGCTGGGTTCAACTCCAAAACACCACCAAGTCACTTTTTAAACCTCCAAAACATCTTTCAAATACAAAATCTTCACTTTGTTCTTGAAGTTTTGGATTAAAATTAGGAAAAATCCAATCTTTTCTTCCAAAACTCATTTTTCAATCCTTTCATTCGATGCATAAGTTTTTAAATCTTTTTGCATAGGATCATTGCCCATACATTGGAGATTATTGTGGTAAGATTTTCTACACTTTCTATGGTTCAATTTTTTCTATTGATTTTTAGGTATTTTTCTATGGATTTTTGTCCAAAAATTTTGGTATATTTTTTGTTGAATGGATTTAATGTCAATGTTGATTTCTTTGAGGCTTAGTTAGCATGGGAATATAATTGACAATGATATGTGATTGATGTCATTCATGATTTATATATTTTTTGAAGCTATTGAGCATGCCTTTTTTTAGGTGTAATTTTGAGCTTACCTAGATATATGATAATTGTTCATGTCTAACTTAGCATTGGGGTAATGAGCTTTACATTGTTAATTGATAACTATTGAGCATTGTGGATTTGATTAAGAATGTTGATATTATGTTTAGATTGGACAATAGCTATGTTTCTTGCAGGTTTGTTGGAAGAGGTTGTGTTGTGTTTTGTTCACTATCTTGTGGTGTTTTATGTTGAGAAGGTGGTGGTGTTGAATGGTGTTGTAATAGTAATGTGGTTGAGAGTTGTGTTTAATTGTGTTGTACAGAGTGATTTTGAGGGAGTCCTATTTTCTATTTGATTCCTTTTGATCATCATCACATCTCTATCATGTCTAGGAGACCTAGGGAGTTTGCACCTGGGGCTAAGAGAGCTTAAGATGCATTTTTGTCTACACCTTCTTTCGAGCCTGTACCTACCCAGCCTACCTAATTCTATAATCCCATTTGTCCAATTTGGTATCACAATCACCAACCTAACAAAATAATAATAGAAAAGCAGTATAGGACCTCCTTAGATAATTCCTTGAGCTTTCCACTATATTTAGGCGATTGGGGTGGAAGCCTATCATTAGACCAGAAGGTGCTTATTGTCCCGTGAGAGTAAGAGAGTTTTATGCCAATATGAGGGACAAGAAGAAAAACAACCTTTAGGTTATTTCTACTATGGTAAAAGGGGGTACCTATTGAGTTACCTATTGAGTTTGAGAGGGCTAAATTAACTAGGATTTTGGGAGTACCTGATGAGGGACAGTGGATAGCTGTAGACCATAATAACCAAAAGATTGTTTCTAAGGCTACCTAGGATGTGAGTGCTGTAAAGGCATGTTTGAACATGTAGAGAAAAGGGTAAATATGTTAAAATCGTTACTACTCCAATAATGACATTAAGGCTCAATTATGTGCCATAGTCTACATTTTTGTTTTTAATGTTTTCCCTAAGGCTAGTGGCTTCAATGAGTCTAGGGTCCTTGATCTTTATATTCTGGATAAGATGCGAAGGAGTAAACCTATTCCCCTTGCCCCTATTATTATTCAGTCCATGCGAGAGGTTGTTTACTCTGGCATATCAACCAAATCTCTCATTTCCCTTGGTTATTTTGCGCATCCTAAGAGACTTTGGAGTGAGATTAGATGGAGAGCTTAGTGAGCTCACTACTGACCAAGATCTAGTAACTGAGCATACTTTGGTTTAGTGTGGTTATTGCTATGATGAGAGGGAGAGGCGATGGAAAAAGCCTTTTGAGGTACAACACCCTGGGATGGTGGAGCCCCCCTTTGATGAGGAGGAGGAAGAATAGCAGCCTACTAGACCTTCCACCTGTTCCACTAGTTTTTATTCTCATACTATTTTTGAAGCATGGGTGGAGGCTTAATTGGAGAGCCAAATGACTATCCTTCTTCAACTCTACGACTCCAAATGCTGACCCCCATCAACGCCAGGATGTCCAAGAGCAAAAGTTGGCGACTTTGATCCAATAATCCACTGGAGCATCTTCAAATCGAGTAGTCAACGATTTTCATGAGGAGAATGGTGATGAGGACTCTTGAGTTACTCTTTGCACTTGTATTTTATTTTATTTTCTATCTTTTTTCTATTATTTCTTTTCTTTTAAATTTTAATGATATTTTCTAGCATTTAGTTATCTTTTCTTTTGCTGCTGTTTTTCTTTATTTTCTAGATTTATGTTTTTGTTTCTTTTGAGTTAGGTACCCTTGTGAACTCTCTAATGACTACTCCTTGTGGTGGATTCAAACATGTTGGACCTAATGTGTAATGAAAGTATTTCTTCTCTTCATTCTTCCTCTTTATTTATTTTGGTCTTCTTGACTTTGTTTTCATTGTTATATCTTTGGTCATTAAGGACACTATCCCATTTAAATATGGGGGGAGAATGTATGTTTTGAAGATATTTTTCATATCATTTTTGTGTGAAATTTTCAAAATTTTTTGTGGTTTTCATTGTTTAGCAAGGTTGTAATTCTCTTTCGTACTTAGATATGAATTTTTGTCATTCATTTGGTGAAATTTTATGCAATTGGTTTATTAGATAGGATATTTTAAAGACTTAAGAATTTAGATTAATCTTGTTTATGCATTAATGTTTGAATATGGAGAATATGATGAATGTGGGAAAAATTTATTGTCTAACTCTTGTATTATGTATTAATGTTTGAATATTATTTGACTCATCTAGTTTGAATATGGAGAATATGATGAATGTGGGGAAAATTTGTTGTCTAACTCTTGTATTATGGGTTTAAATTTTGCTTAGTTTTGAGTTGTGATAAGGATGTAAGTTGATAAAAGATCTTTGAGAGGTAAAAATTGTGAAAAATTCTTATGAGTTGAAGAATTAAAAAAATAAATTGATTGTTGTTTCCTCTTTAATAATAAGAAAGTATTGTTTTTGCTTGTTTATGGGGGCCGATATGGATAGTGAAGAGAAATCCACTTATGTTGAAAAAATGACTAGTGATCACTACAAGGGGGCAAATACGGTATGTGAAGAGAAATTTAAATACTTGAGGCTATTAATTCCCTAATTCATTGAAAAAAATGAGAGATTTTTTTTAGTGTTTTCCTTACATCATGACTTGAGTTGTGCAATATTTGGATTCATAATACTTGAGTTGGTAGATAGCTTGACTTGTATGATTTATATTATATATATTTTTACTTGAAGGGTGAAATAATTTTCTTAGACTAAGGTATACACTTGATTAATTTAACTTCAAGAGCTTTGTGATGTCTTATCAAATATTTAAAAGTTTGAATTGTTTTTAAAGGGTTTGTCGAAGGTTAAGAGTTTTATCTAAAGTTTGGAGGAAAATTATAATCCTTGTTATGATTCAAAATGTTTGGAAGAGTAAATGTTTATGTTTTCATGATGATTTTCTTGGCTTAAAGTGTTTTGTTTGAGGACAAGTAAAAGTTCAACTGTGGGGGAATTGATAGGGGTTAAAATAATCACTGTTATCATAGTTGATTTGAGGTTAGATTGAGATAATTTTGATATGATAACTAGGAATTTTCCTTCCTATTTGACATTTTGCTTGTGGAAAGTGTTTTTGACAAATTTATAAAGATTTAAGTTGATTTCGAGCAAAAAGGTGAATTTTTCAGCATGTACCTGGCGCCAAGCCTGGAAGAGGACCAAGTGCCAAGTCCAATCTTCCCAAACAATGAAAAATAGAGTAGTTTCAAGAGGAAAATAGAATACACCTAGTGCCAGGTGGGTTGTAGGGACCTGGCATCAGACCCACTTTGGATCAAGAAAATTCTATACATGAATTTAGAAATTTTCTAATGATTTTGGTATTTTTCGAATCCTATTCGGCCAAGACTTCTCAAGCAACGAATTTAGCATTAAAGAGACCTATAAAAGCAAGAGAAAACACAAGAAAAAATGGAGATTGAAGTTGAATTCAAAGAGCAAATCAGAAAAGCACTCAAAGAATGAGGAATTCACCAAATCAATCAAGGTTGTTTACAAGAGTTTTCAAATGAGAAGAAGGAGGCTTGTCTATGAGTGCTTTCTTTTACTTTTAGTTTCATTTTCTTAAACTATTATGTATTTAATATTTTTATTGTAATTTGACATTATTTTTGGGGTTTATGATTCATTAAGTAATTCAGTCTTTTGATCAACTGATTATTGTTCTTGATATTTGATTGTTTGTTTTTCGTATGGAGTTAGTTGATTGATTTTGTTATTCACTTGCTTCAAAAAGGGGTTGGTAATGACTTCAATTAATTAATTTCATATTTGTTATCTCTTAACTTGCTTGAAAAATGTGTTAATTGTCTAGAACATAGATAATTAAAAGTTGGTTCATGATTGCTAGAATATAGATTCATTGACTAATTTTATATTTTAAATCACCTAGAATATAAGGGTTTATATAAGGATTGATTTTCATGCATCTTTTGGATAAATTGATTGAGACAGAATATATTCACTAATTTAACTAGAATGTAGTAATTCATGGATTATAAATGAAGTAGGTCTATTTTAAATTCTTTATGAGATCAAGATGTTGGCTAAGTGCTTCATTATCATGTTTCCAAAAGCCTTTGTCTAAATTGCATATTTTCACATCCTTGAGTTTTATATATTTTTCTTTATTTTTTTTCTTATTTTATCACTTTATCGAGTCAATTAAACATTGAATGAAAAATGATTAATGTGTATTTGTTCTTTTGAGGATCGATAGTCTTTAATTCCCTATACTATGCTTGCGATGAGTATACTTGCTCGTATGTGTATTTTGGGATTAATGTTTTAATTAAAACTTGGCTAAGAGATGACTTTAAATTTAATGATTTTTATACACCTAAAAGTTACGCATAAAAAAGCTAGCACTTCATATATGACACACAATTGTTGCACATATTATGAAAAATCTGGATACAAAGCATATAAGTGTCATATTAGGAAGAAAATGGAATCTGGTACAAAAATGATTTGGTAGGTAAAAGGAACTAGTACTAACCCCCGTGGACCCCAAGAAGGTATAGGTACCAAAAATCACTCTTCCATCTTATGTATAGGAACATTTATCAGACAAGATAAGCTCTACAAAGTGATTTTTGGACAGTGAATGCTCAAGTCACATAACTGGAAATGACGGATTGCTGAAAAATATTCAAGTTACAAACGATGGATTTGTCACATTTGGAGACAAACGAAAGGAAGGATTCTTGGGATAGTTAATACTAGTAAGGGATTATCTACTATCATCAAACAAGTGCTATTAATTAATGAATTAAAGTACAATCTGCTTAACTAGTATCAGCTAACTATGTGATTATGGCTGTAAAGTTATTTTTGAAAAAGCTTCTTGCATCATCATGGATAGTTCTAGCAATAAGACTCTTTTTATTGCTAACCATATATTGGAAATGTAAATGTACTTTATCTTGATGATCTTGTGGCTCATAATATTAGATATCTCTCCATGAATGATGATGATAGCTACCTTTGGCATAAAAGGTTAGGTCATGTATCTATTGATTTGCTAAACAAATTATCCTCAAAGGATCTTGTTAGAGGATTGTCCCAAATGAGATTTGATTAAAAAAAAAAAAATGGGTATGCGATGCTTGCCAATTTGGAAAACAATCCAAAACCTCTTTTAAACCCAAGAAAATGATTTTAATATAAAAAACCTCTTGAACTCATACACATGGATTTTTTTGGACCAATGAGGATTACTAGTCTGGGTGGTAAGAGGTATGCCTATGTAATTGTAGAGAACTTCTCAGGATTCACTTGGAATTTATTTCTTGCTCAAAAAATGAAGCCTTCTCTGAATTTTCAAAATTGCTTAAACATGTTCAAAACTTCCTTGGTTGCAAATTGATTTCAATGAGAAGTGACAATAGTAGAGAATTTCGCAACCATAAATTTACAAAATTCTATGATGAAAGTGGTGTTTCACACAATTTTTCATCAACTAAAACTCCTCAACAAAATGGTGTGGTTGATAGAAAAAATAGAACACTACAAGGAATGGCAAGATCAATACTTTGTGAAAACTCACTTCCAAAATACTTTTGGGCTGAAGTTGTGAATACGGCTTGCAACATTATCAATCATGTCATGCTAAGACCATTTCTCATAGAAACTCCTTTTGAACTCATATTTGAAAAAGTTTCATCCGTTTCCTACTTTAAAGTTTTTGAGTGCAAATGTTTTGTCCTCAATACTCGAGACAATTTTGGAAAATTTGATAATAAATCTGATGAGGCTATATTTCTTGGATCTTCTTCCAACAAAAAGGCATATAGAATGTACAATAAAAAATTTCTATGTGTGAAAGAATCCGTACATATATTATTTGATGAATTAAATATATATTCTTTTAGAAATGATGATGATGATGTAGGAATCATAAAAGAAAAGAGCAGTGAGTAGCACAAGGCTCCATCACTTGACATTCATGCCAAAGAAGAGAAATTAGAAGAATAATAAGCTGAAGAAAACAAACAAAGGACTGAAGAGCCCACGAATCAAAACTTGCTAAAAGATTAAAAGTACAAAACTGTCCATCTAAAAGAACAGATCATTGGTGATCCTAACCGTGGAGTCAAAATTAGACAGTATTTTATAGATAATTTTGCTCTACTATCTAGCACTAAACCTAATTGTATTAATGCAGTCTTACATGATGAGTTTTAGATTATGGCTATGCAAGAAGAGCTAAAACAATTTGAAAGAAATCAAGTTTGGAAGCTTATTCCTAGATCACTTGACCATCTCGTAATTGGTGCCAAGTGGGTTTTCAGAAATAAATTTAACGACATGGTGTTGTTATTAGAAATAAAGTCAGATTAGTTACCTAAAGATTCAATCAAGATGAGGGCATTGATTATGATGAAACTTTCGCTCCCATTGCTCGATTAATAAGAATGTTACTTGCATTTATGTATTTTAAAGGTTTTATACTCTACCAAATGGATGTGAAAAACGCCTTCTTAAATAATTTTATTGAAGAAGAAGTATATGTGGAGCAACCTCCTGGTTTTACTTATGAACATTTTTCAAACCATGTTTTTAAACTTTCTAAAGCCCTCTAGAGTTTAAAACAAGTTCTAAGAGCATGGTATGAAAGACTTAGTGATTTTCTTCTTTCAAACAAATTTTCAAAAGGCTTAATTGACACCACATTATTTATCAAATTTGAAAATTCTAATGACATCTGAATTGTGCAAATATATGTTGATATTATTTTTGGAGCTACTAATGATTCATTGTGTAAGAAATTTACCAAGACAATGCAGTAAGAGTTTGAGATAAGCATAATGGGATAACTTAATTTCTTCCTCGGTCTTCAAATCAAGCAATACAAAGATTAAATCTTCTTAAATCAAGTCAAGTATGCTAAGGAATTGCCCAAAAGGTTTAGTATGAATAAAGCAAAAGAAATAAGCACACCTATGAGCACATTATTAAAGCTTGATAAATATGAAAGAGGCAAGAAAGTGAATGAATCGAAATATAGAGGTATGATCAGAAGTCTTTATTATCTTACTACCAATCGGCCTGACATTATGTTCTCAATATGTCTTTGTACTCGATTTCAATCATGTCCAAATGAATTTCATCTATGTGCTGTAAAACATGTCATTAGATACTTAATTTGAACATATGACTACAGCTTATGGTATCCTCGTTCTAATCCATTTGATCTTATAGGATACACGGATGCCGACTATGCCAGGTGCAAAGTTGAGAGAACAAGCACCAGTAGACACTGTTAGTTTCTTGGACATTTTCTTGTCTCCTAGTATAGCAAGAAGCAAGCTTGTGCCTCTCTCTCAACAACTGAGGCAGAATATATTGCTGCAAGGAGTTGCTGTGTGAAAATTTTGTGGATGAAAAACACTCTACTTAACTTTGGTTTAAATTTCAATTGCGTACCTATCTTATGTGATAATGCTAGTGCTATCAATTTGACCAAGAATTCTTTTCAGTATTACTAAGCACATTGAAATTAAAGATCATTTTATTAGAGATCATGTGTTTAAAGGTGATGTGTGTATAGAATATATTCCAACTAATGAATAGCTTGCAGATATTTTCACTAAATCTCTGGCAGAAGATAGATTTAATCCTCTGAGAAAAGGTCTCGGAATTACCAAAATTATGTAACTAACAATTTTACTAAGGATTTGTTTGTTCATTCTTGTAGGACCTCTAAAGATACACACTTTCGGATGGTGATTTTGCATGCAATATCTAAGAAATATGAATCCAAAATCCCCTTGATACAATATCTCTTTATCAGTTTTTAGACGAACAAATTTGGACTTAGTCTAAGTCCAAAATAGTAGCAACAGCGCAGAATCATGTAAAGCCCACATTTAAAAAAAAAATGGATGAAAAAGAATATGAGTCAAAACCCCACCTTTTGAATTTTTAAAATGTCCACGCTTTTCAAAAAGGCTCACCTTATCTCTGATCTAATCTTTATTGAGGGTACTTGATTGTACTTATCTACAGAAGAACCTAGGAAATCACAAAAAGGGTTACTTTTCCCTTTCCTTGAAATCTAAAACCACCATTAATCTCTTTGCTTCTCTCTCACTTTGTATCTTTATCCTTTCCACTGAAACAAAAATCTCTCATCTTCTTCTCGCTACTGCCATGGTAAAACTACCAAAATCTGACGAGGGAAGAAAATCAAAGACAAAGAAGAACCTGAAAGGTAAAGAAATGGCAAAAACCAATCTGTTGTCAAAACCCAACCCGCTATCAAACTAAAAGGCAAGAAGATCGTTGCTAAAAAAACAGCTTTGTAGTCTAGCCTATTACAAGAACTTCTTGTACAAGAAAGTTCTGAGACACTGGGACCTCGATTTCTTGATTTGAAATGTGAATATGAGTTTAATGACTGGCTATCGATGAATAGGACTATAATCTCAAGATATCGGATTGATGTTGAGGCCTTTTTAAACTTTGCTGATATCTTGAATATGTTTGAGACTCTTGGATGGGGGGCTTTAGTGTCAGTAGATAAAAAATTGTACACCACACTGGTTTGGAAATTTATTCCAACTTAAGAAAAGAAAGGCTTGAGGAGACTAGCGGGAGATTTATGGTTGAATGGTACACCTCTAGAATAGGCTATGTAAATATGGAATTAGACCATAGGATGTTGAATCAAATTTTTATAGTCAGAGACGGAGGAATCTAATTCTTTGATGAACAAATTTCCAGAAGAATCAGACCTATTTGATCTGTGAAGGTTTAAAGCAAAGTTTACTGGAGGAAGGAGTTTTAAATTTTTAAATAACCGAATTTTGAAGTAGCTGAATGGTTTTGGAAGAATTCTGCATCATATGTGTCTACCATAGTGGCACCAAGTTTGAGCATAAAACATCTGTGAGTATCATGCAAATGATACTGATGTTGGCCATAACAGAAGGAAGACAGAACAGTTTTGGTTTTCTAGCTGTGAAGCTGATGCTTCAATTGCGAAACACTTCTAACATGGCCCTACCCTATGGAAATATCCTAACAAAGGTGTTCAGATATTTCAATGTGAATCTCAGTGCAAGCACTCCTGGAATCCTCAAAATTAATGTCTACAATGCAGAGCCTTTTGAAAAAATAGGGTTTGTACAAGTGAACAATCAATGGGTTTTGCTTAGGGATATGTCAGATAAGGAAAGGAAAAAGCTTATTAAAATCAAGGTCGAAGGAAAAAAGACTGCACCTACTACATCAACTAGAACAAAAAGGTAGGCTGAAATAGTGGCGGAATCATCCAATAAAGGTAAGCAATGACTGAGGAAAGTGGACTAACTCAGAGCATCTTAAATGCTTTAAATACTTTTAGTACAGAAGTTAAAATGGAACTATAAAACTTGGAAATTCGGTTGAGTAATATGGAGGGAAAAAAAGAAGAAAAGACTAATGGTGGACTCTAAGAAGAACAAACCATTCCACCTCAGCAAGAAGCTGACCTAGCAAACGTTTCAGGACACCTCCCTAAAACTGAGACAGTTGCCACTGAAAAAGTTTCACTAGTTGAACAAATTCCATCTCAACCAATTGTAATGTTGCCTGCTATACCATCAGTTGATCCAGCTACTACTACAAAGGACAAGCCAATTGACAAGCCAATTCCACCAGGTAGCTCCTAAGGGCACAGAGTGAAACATGTGGTCGTTAAGAGAAAGTCCAGTAGAATTGCTAGACAACATTCCAAGAAAGGTGCCAGCTCCAAGCTAGAGACCGTTCACATTTCCCGATTTGCCCCTAATGCTTATTGCTTGCTGACCTCCTATGTACCATTTACTCTGGTGAACAATTTTACACTTTTTGTTTTATATATTCTGCATGAACAATTTTACTTCTACACAGATATTCCTAATATGTTGGTTATATTCTCCTTCTTAATTCCTTACTTTTTGATTGATGCCAAAGGGTGAGAAATTGGATTATGATTATGACCGATTATGACTTGGGTTATATAGTGATTTGGGTTATATGGACTGTGATACTGTGATTTTGGTTTTAGAACTTGATGTAACTCGGGTTATATGGATTGAGGAAACAACATTGTAGCCATACAAAAATTATACTTATGATCTTTGGCCTTATTCTATTGATCTCATTCCGTTGTGAATTGGTTGAATGATATGAATGATATCTCTCTCACTATCCTTCTCGTCATTGTGGTGCGCATTATGCCAAATATTTAGATGATGAGGATATTTATGCTTATGAAAACTATGTAGTTTCTTTTTGGTTGTACAAAAAATTCCTTGCCTTGAAAATCCTTGAAAAAACTAGGTTGGGTTGAAAACCTTTGATCTATCTTTGTGAAAATTCTCTTTTACCTAGCACAAATATAAAGGGGTTTTGTATCTTCAATTTGTCAATCCAAAACACCAGTCTAAAATTTCTTTTATAAGAAGTGATCTTCTGTCTTATTTTAACCTCTTTTGGATGCATGATTTGGAAGTCCAAAATCTCAAATCCCAGTTAGTTTTCAACGCACTTCATTGTTAAGTATCCCTTATCTATTGTTCATATATGCACATACATAGGGGGAGTATTGTTGTTGATAGTTTATCTTTTACTCCTCTTCATGTAAATACTTACATTTTTTTGTAACCATTATTTGGCTATTTCTATATGAAATAGTCCTATTTATGGAACCAAGGAGGATAAGGAGGTTAGTTGGGTTATAGGCTCATTAAGCCCTATTTATGAGACTATGTTTAAATCTCTCTGGCCTTAAACTCATAAACACTCTGAGTTCTATCATGAGATAACGTATTTCAGATTAAATATATTCTTATCTCTATCGGTCTAACATGTTCATATTGTCTATATCATTTTTTGGTGTCACAATCCCATCAAGTTTGTCATCACTCATAAAGGGGGAGATTATTAGCCCGAATGGCATTCTCCTGTGTTTTTATTTATGACAAACATTGATGTGGATTAACATGTATAATCTATATGTGATAGGACATGTTTGACTTCAATTCTTCCAAAGCGTGCTAATGAGACTGCTAAGCAACTCTTGAGCAATGGAATCCAAGCATGGTTGATCAAGTACGAACTTAAGAGATTGTATACCAAGAAGTCCTTGAGAAGAATGATAGAATAGGAATTATTATCAAGGTATTAATTGTAAAT
This sequence comes from Voacanga thouarsii, assembly GCA_026120185.1. Taxonomy (NCBI): domain Eukaryota; kingdom Viridiplantae; phylum Streptophyta; class Magnoliopsida; order Gentianales; family Apocynaceae; genus Voacanga; species Voacanga thouarsii. The sequence goes on from JANUWF010001392.1 coordinate 5,680,109, forward strand.
TCTTATGTTTCTTTACCTTATGATCAGTTTTGTTTTACCTTGAAGCACTTCAAAATGATTTCAAAAGAAAATGATATTTCTAAATTTGAATCTTCGGATGAAGTGGTTTCGGATGGACCTTTGAATCCAATAACGTGTAACATTTTTCAAAATATATCTCTTTGCGAAAAATGCTGTTTTGGACTCACCTTTTGGACGAACATCCTTTCACTTTGTGAATTCAAAACCCTAAAAATCCTGAGAGTAGTAACTAGTCGTTCCTAGCTATTGAGACTTCGAGATTGGCTCTTATATAAGCTTCTAAAACTCGATTTTGAAGCAGATGTTGATGCTATCTCTCTCAGAAATATTCTTACACTTTAGAATACAAAAATCTCCCTCTTTATTTGTGCTTTAAAATGAAATAAAATTGTTCCAAAAAGTAAAAGGTATTGGTACTTAGTTGTTCATATTCTGCTCAATTTGTGAGCTATCTCTGTACTCTTTCTTAAATCCGCTTTGTATTAAGGTTAAGGAGATAAAACCTAATTAGGGTGAGTCTTGATTGTTGTGTTTAAAGAGTTTGGTTGTAAAACCAAGTGTGATGATTCTCTTGTGTAAGATTGGTATTATCTACCACTATTGATTTAGAAAAAGGTTTTAGTAAGTGGTTTTGAAATACTTAAGTGTGAACTTAGGGTAGTGGATGTAGATTATTTAAGAATCGAACCATTATAAATCCTTGAGTCTCTTCTTATGATGTTTGCCTAAATTTCTTTACTGCAATTTTGCCAGTCTTTAAATCTTAAATGTTGGACATTTTCTCTAAAATCTATGGCTCATTTAAAACTCTTGCATTCTGTGGTAAGCTTGTCATTGATAGCTCAACTACCCATCTTTATTTCATACAATCCTCTCACCATTCTGTGCTGATTTAAGAGATCTGACTCTGCACTCCTAAAGCTACAAAACAACTCTGTCATTCAGTTCACCCTTTGCAAAAGTTATAAAAGTTGTAATTTGTATTTGTTTACCATAAACCTTATTTACTCCCCCTCTAAGGTTTATCAGTATATACTAGACAACACATTATATAGTATAATTAATAATGTATCATGTGTGTATATATATATATATATATATATATATATATATATATATTTCACATAATAATTTCTTTCCCCACATTATACTAATCAATTAAATAAAGCAAAAACTAATATAATACAAAACATATCTATACTGTATGTATAATTACTTTGTATACATATTATACACTAATATATATGTCTATATTAATGTGTATATAAATGTACACACATGATTTTTCAGATATTTATTATGTACTAATATATATATATATATATATATATATATAGAGAGAGAGAGAGAGAGAGTATAATAAATATTCTAACATACACTAATATATATATTAGTTTATATTATGGTATATTAATATATATTCCGGTATAATAGTATATATTAATATATATTAGTGTTTATTAGTACTAGTATACATAGTGGATATATATATATATATATGTTAGTGTAAATATATCTAATATTGAAATATTAATATAATATATATATATATATCTTAGTATATATATGTGTATATGAGTGTTAGTGTATCAAATTCATGTATATTATAACTACACACACATATATATAAACATATATATACACACACACACACATATATATACATATATATATATATATATATATATATGAAATTATACATTAGCGACAGCCTTTCGACGATTAGGGTATAGTATCTAAATAGCAAGGGCATAGAAATAGTTTTGCAACGGTTAAAGCTATTTAGCAAGCAAACCATAATATTCGTTGCTAGGCCCTTGCTAATTAGCAAGGTTTTGATATCGTCATTTTTCTATATATTCCAAAATATTTTTTTTGGAGAAAAATTTAACGTTGTAGCTATACCCTCGCTAATTAGTTAGAGTTTAGCTACTGTTCTTTATCTTAGAGGGGGTTTAGCTATGGCCGTATTATCCTAATATTCCAAATTAATTTTTTTGAGAAAAACTTATTCCCGTAGTTAAACTCTTGCTAATTAGAGAGGGATTAGTTATGGCCATCAAGACCAGATTTTTTTTTTTTTTTAATTTTGTAGCTAATCCCCGCTAAATACAGAGGGTTTCACAACAGGAAAAATCGCCATTTGCGACGGCCAAAAACCGTCGCAAAACCGTCGCTGACCGTTTTTGCGACGGTTTTGGCCGTCGCAAAAAACGACGTCGCAATTTGCGACGGCCATGGGAAACCGTCGCAAATTGTGACGGTTTTGCGAGGGCAAAAAAAATTCGTTGCTATTTACGACGGTTTTGCGATGAATATTTTTGGTCAAACTTCACCAGAGGAATAATTTTTACGACGATTTTGCGACGAAAAAAAGTGACCCCTCGCAAAACCGTCGCAAATTGTGACGGTTTTGCAAGGGTCAACTTTGTGCCCTCGCAAAACCATCGCAAATTTGCGAGGGTTTTGCGAGGGCTAAACCATAGCCCTCGCAAAACCGTCGCAAATTTGCGACGGTTTTGCGAGGGCCAACCTTGTGCCCTCGCAAATTTGCGAGGGTTTTGCGAGGGCTATGGTTTGGACCCTCGCAAAACCCTCGCAAATTTGCGACGGTTTTGCGAGGGCCACCCTTGTGCCCTCGCAAAACCCTCGCAAATTGCGACGGTTTTGCGAGGGCACAATTAACCCCAAGTTGTGACCCTCGCAAAACCGTCGCAATTTGCGAGGGTTTTGCGAGGGACAACCTTGTGCCCTCGCAAAACCCTCGCAAATTGCGACGGTTTTGCGAGGGCACAATTAACCCCAAGTTGTGACCCTCGCAAAACCGTCGCAATTTGCGAGGGTTTTGCGAGGGCCACCCTTGTGCCCTCGCAAAACCCTCGCAAATTGCGACGGTTTTGCGAGGGCACAATTAACCCCAAGTGTGACCCTCGCAAAACCGTCGCAATTTGCGAGGGTTTTGCGAGGGCCAACTTGTGCCCTCGCAAAACCCTCGCAAATTGCGATGGTTTTGCGAGGGACAATTAACCCCAAGTCGTGACCCTCGCAAAACCGTCGCAATTTGCGAGGGTTTTGCGAGGGCCACGACTTCAGCCCTCGCAAAACCCTCGCAAATTGCGAGGGTTTTGCAATAAATTTTTTTTATTATTATATTTATTTTAAATTATTACCCTATAAATCAACCCCGAAATATTATACAAATAAATATCAACAAGTATGTTCATAATCCAAAAAATACTATAAAAAATTAAAAATAAACCCAAATAAATATAATTAAATATTAAAATATAATATAAAATACATAATAAGTATCTAAAAAAGTAAAATAATTCACAAAAATAAGTAATAGTGTATAAAGAGTATAAAATAAATATAACAAGTCTATGTAAGCAATGAAGGAGCAAATGCAGAAGGAGGTGGAAGAGGGGAACGAGAGCCACTACGTGGGCCCGAGTGCTCATCACTGGATCAAATCCATCGTCAACATTTGGATCTTCATCTTCAAGCATTAGCACCGCAATGCGCGCTTCTATCTCCTCTATGGATGGCATAGATGGTGCAGAATACCCATTTTGTCCGACATAGCCGCCATCCAACCACCAAATGTAGATCGTCGTTGCCTCATGAAGTCCCTGTACAAGTCTATTTGTCGATTGAATCTCCGCTCAGCTCGTTGAACCCTTTGCTCTACTAGATGTCCAATATCAACTTCTGTAGGAGAAGATGCATGCAGTCCACTTTGAGACAGTCTAGTTCGAACATGTGTCGCCTCTGAGCCTAACCCAAAAACTCGTCCCCTTTTGAACCCGCCTTGTGCCTTTACAAACATGGCTTTTTCATCAAGAGGAACAACAGAGTTTACAGTAGTCACTAGACTCGGATCGAGGAGTGCTCGTATGAGATTTCGCACCTCATCCTAAAAAAAAAAAAGAATTGTCAATAGTAATTATCAAAATAAAATACAAATTCCACACAGTATAAAGAATTTCAACATATTTAATCTATATAGTACCAATGTCTGGCGAGATCGCTCACTGACAAACTGACCCTTTTGTGGCTCCGCTCCGAAAGACATGTAATGTCTCAAACATGTCTCGTGTAGCTAAAAGAACTCCCTCCTTGGCCCGCTACATTTATGTTAACACAATGTAATCATTACAATCTTACATAAATTTGTAATAAAACAATTTAGATTAATAATTAATTAAGGCATGTAGGTGAATTACCAAACGGTCCTCGTGTTCTCGTGAACGAAATAGACCCTCCAAGATGGGTGCAAACTACTCCCACGATTCTTTTTGTTGGTGGATGAGAGCTTCGATACTTCTCCGATCTCCAAGCACTCGCAAATGTCATTCCAATATCGTGCCTCTATCCAATGAGGACATACCCAATCATCCCTCTTCCTCAACCTAGACATTATGTCCGAAAATCGCGTCCGACACTTCTTTTCCCAATTTGATCGAATTAGCGAAGCATACTCTTCCCTCCACCGAAAATATTTCTGCATGATCATGATTAAGATTTCTGATTAACATATAACATAGTACTTAAACGATAAAAAATACTCAAAAATTGCTTACCCCAAATTCTTGAAACCATAAGTCTCGCACGGTTATCGGGACGTGCGTGTATGTCGGATACGAACCAATGAAGTACCGTCGTATTATATTTGAAATTTCTCGACACATTTGTCCGAGCTCGGCGAACCTATTTTTGGTGCAATGACAATGTACAATATAGTTATGTTAATCTCAAAAATAATAATAATAATTGAACTAATAATCAACATCTTACAAAGTATGAATATGTTACTTACCCGTTTCCCCGTGGAACAATCCAAGGTCGGGAGTCCGTAACTTGCAACCCAACGAATGCGAAGTCAAGCAACTGGATGATTGAAAAGCCGGGGATGGTACTCCCTCATCTCCAATAGAGCCATGTAATGAATGAGGCACCGAAAGCCTTTGTAGCCGAGTAGGGGATGGAGTATAAGGCTCCCGACCCTCCCGACTCCCTCCCTCAATGATCCTTCATTAGAAGACATTGCTAAAGGAGATGAAAAAAGAAAAATAAGTAACCAATAAAGACGAAGCCCACTCCAAAAGAAGGATGTAAATAACCGTGAATAAAAATGATAAAAGAATAATAACATTGAAACGTTATATCTATTCGCTAGTTTAAAGTAATACAATAATAATGCTTTGCCGATGATGGATATGTCAAAATAAACATTGTACTTGTAAATTGAATTTTAAAAAAATTTGACAGTAGTCTCCCCTATAATTGGGCATTTCCCGTGCACAAGGCCACCTCAAGATTTGACAACCAAAACGCCGTTACAAACAACAAAGACAGATCTTTTAAATATAGAAAAATTCAAAAGATAACTAGGGGTAATCACCCATTACCCAAGAGGAATGATCACCCATCACTCACGGGGAATGATCACCCATCACTCACTGGGTTCCAATTAAAATGTTAGATATAGTTAAAATCAAGCTAAAAATTATAAATGCCTCTGTCCTTGTGAATTGTCTCGTCAATACAAAGAACAATACAATATATAAACTACCTTGTTGTTTACACCACAAAAGAATATAATAAGGAATAACAAAATCCTCCGGCCGTACAAGTCTAAACGAAAGATTCCCGCAAAAAAAAAGAAGGAGATGAGATTCCCGACAATTAGACAAAATTGTGAAACAAAATTGTATGTGATGGAATTTAAAATAATAAAAATTAAAAGATTCAAGGCATGTAGATTCAAGTAACAAATAAATTGTAAGTTAAAATTTGACATGGGATAGTAATGATGCAATAGATTTCAGGATTCCCTCACCATTAACTATATTATTTGTAAATGAATTGAAATCAGTGCCTATTCACTAGAATCATTCTCCGATACGTACTCATCATCATCTACCGAGGTATCGCTACTCGTTTCCCATTCATCTTCTTCCTCTTCATTTATAGGAGAACTATCCCTTGTCGTTATAGCCTCATCATGAACATCCAACATTTCACTCATACCATTCTCATGCGTCGTAATACCAAGATCAACAAATAACGATATGCCGACTTCGTCGCAGCATCTACTTCTTCCCGATAAGCTCTATCAACCACGGTGCATCTATTATATGTCGAGCTTTGGTTTTGCAAACCGCCAACCAATCGATCTTGGCCTCTTACTCCCCGGATATGATGCATAATACACTTGGATAGCTTGTTGAGCTAGAACAAATGGATCATAGTTAGCATAGCTCCTTTTGTGGTTAATTTCTACAAGATTATACTCATGGATGTACCTCGTACTCACGATTCAATGTTTGATCAAACCAAGTGACATTTAAAAAGAACAATGCTTTGTCGTGGATTACCAGGAAATTGCACTTCAATAATCTCATTTAACACTCCATAGTAATCAGTGTCCCGATGCGTCATTTCCAATCCCTTTCACGCAAACACCACTATTAACTCGTTTTCTTTCCCTCCGCATAATCATGAGTGTGAAATCGGTAACCATTAATTATGTACCCACTATATGATTTCACTAGTCTTGACGGACCCCAAGCAAAGTTCCTCAAGCATTCATTTGTAACCATATTTTCTCGAATCTTGTACCTAAAAAACATTAGACAAGTTAACCTCGTAATTATGAAAGTTATAGCATTATGAAACTCCATTGAATCCCCAATGGAGTTCCAAATGCAAGTTATTATCTTATGAGACTTACATATCCACTAAACCATTCTCGCAAATTCAAGGCCGATACTTCTATTGATTTCTATCTCTCGATATAGTCTGAGCCGTACTTCGTAAGTGTGCCGTGAATGCCCCGTAATGCATTAGAATTAGATGGAATGAGTCAAAATCATTATGATGTATCATTTATCGTATAAAATGTATGAAGTAGTAGCTCGTACTCAATGTATGGCTGCACTTCACCACAATTAAGCAACATATAAATTCTTGCTGCAACGAATTCTTCGAAGTAAGGAACCGAGTTCGAATTCGTCCTATCACCCGTCCTTGAACATTGCGGATTGACAACCTGTGTTCTTGCACCCTCTCTAATCGTTCTCCTTCTTCATTACGCGCTGGAATTGTACGTTTTGTTTGTACATGTGGCTCAAAATAATAAGAGAAGAAAGTGGATGCTTCCTCAACTAGATAAGCATTGCAGATTGACCCTTCAACTCTAGCCTTATTTTTCACCTTGATTTTCAATTGATGCAAATACCTGTCATTTAAAAAAAATACGACTTCAGCCACACACACTTATATCGAACCCGCTATGAAAAGAATTAGATTGAATGATTCGATTACCGTTCAAACGGTACATCCACCTATATTGAACAGGGCCACAAACTCTTGCTTCGTAAGGCAAATGAATTAATAGGTGTTCCATTACATCAAAGAATGCAGTGGAAATATCTTCTCCAACTTACATAACAATAAAGGAATATCGGACTCCAATTTGGCCATATGAGCTACATTCAACTTAGGAGAGCATAGATCACGATAAAAAAGACTCAACTCCGTCAAAACACCCCATACATTAGAAGGAAGAAATTCCTTCAATGCAATTGGAAGTAGTCTCTCCATGAATACGTGATACTCATGTGATTTCATACCGGATAACTTCAACTCATTCAAATCAAGACATCTTCCAATGTTTGAAGCGTATCCATCCTGGGAGTTGCAATCCCCTCAACCATTCTAGCAAAAGTTTCTTTTGTTCTGATGTCAACGAGTAAACAGCTTTAGGTATAGCCACTTTTCCTCCTCCCACATTCAAGGCATGTAGCTCGGGCCTATGGCAATAAATTTCTAAGTCACGTCTAGCCTTTAAATTGTCTTTTGATTTACCCTTTACCTCAAGAACTCGTATTCATGACATTGTCAAATACATTCTTCTCATTGTGCATTACATCAATATTATGTCGGACCAAATTAGTACGCCAATACGGCAAATCCCAAAAAATACTCCTTTTTGCCCAATTATGAGATATTCCCCTGCCATTACTCCTTCCAATTTCTTTGCATGTTTCTGTAATTTTTTCATAATTAGACAAACTATCCCGCATTTCTTCACCAGCAGGGTATTGCACAGTCTGTGATGTCTCGTAACCTCTATCATTCCTAAAAGATCTCGTATCCCTCCCGTAAGGATGATCCGATGGTAAGAAACGACGGTGACAACCAAACCATGATTGTTTCCCACCATTTTGTAGATGAAAAGACTTTGTATTGCCCATACAATATGGACAAGCCAGCCTCCCAACAGTTGCTCCACCCACTCAACATACCATATGCAGGAAAATCATTAATAGTCCACAAAAGTGCCGCCCGTAGTTGGAAGTTTTGTTTCTTCGATATGTCATAAGTGGTGACACCTTCAAACCACAATTTGGTTAATTCGTCTATCAAGGGTTGTAAATAAACATCCACCTGGTGCTTTGGATTCTTGGGGCCCGGGATAATGATTGTTAAAAACATGACCGGATCCTTCATACACATCCACGGGGGAGATTATACGGTGTGAGAATGACCGGCCAGGATGAATATTGCTTACCCGACATCCCAAATGGTGAGAATCCATCTCGTACATAAACCAAGTTTGACATTCCGTACTTCTTTTGCAAACTCAGGATATATTCGATCAAAGTGTTGCCATGCTTCAAGCATCACGAGGGTGACTCATTGTGCCTTTCTCCGATCCGCTCTCTCCATGCCATCTCATGTGTTCACCGTTGTTTTGGAAGTGTACAATCTTTGTAGCCTCGGTGTTATCGGGAAGTAATACATCTTCTTGAATGAAATTTCCCTTCTACTTGTGTTCTTCCCAACCTTTTTCTCGTGCATATCGAGGATGGCCACAAAATTTACACTCTCTACGATTCATGTCATCTTTCCAAGAAAGCATGCATCCATTATTGCATACATCTATTTTTTGTACCTGCAAACCCAACCCGACCCACTAATTTTTTCATCCGATAGAAATCATCGAGAATCGTATTATCGCTAGGCACAACCTCTTTCATCAATTGCACAACATCGTTAAAGGCTTTACGCGAGAGGTTATTTTCGCACTTAATGTTTAATAACCTTGAAGCAAGTGAAAGCCGCGAATGTTGTGTGCATCCATCCCATATAGGAGTCTCTCGCCGCCTTTAACATATCGTAAAACCTTTGTGCCTCCACATTAGGTGGCTCTTCAAAATGAACTGCCGATGGAGCTTCAGGGGGAAAGTCGGGTCCCGCTACGTCTAAGACCATTTCGCGAGACCGATTTTCTTGATGTGAATCGATTCTCGGGATTGAGGTAGACACACTTGAGGGACACTCGAATGGCTCACCATGACATGTCCACCGGTAATACCTAGGCACAAATCCGTACTTCCACAGGTGGAGCTTAACTTGTGGCCGGATCCAGGTACTTTTTATTCTTACATTTTGCACACGGGCATCTAATTATGCTTGACATTGCATTTGATAAGGCAAATGTCAAAAAAGGCTTAACCCCTTCCTCAAATTCAATAGTGATCCCTTTTACACCCGAAGCGTGCCTTCTATACATCCAACTACGATCCTCCATGACGTCTAAATGAGAGAAAAGAACAATCAACTCAATAATTAAAATCACCCCTTAAACAAAAGGAAGAGAAGTATAATTACATTTTCCTTTCTATTATCTAACAAAAAGAGGTCCAAAACATAGAATTTACAATTGCTATCGTTGGATACAGCTTACACCTTCAATATATACGTTTTAACCAAGTATTTAATCTTAATTGAGGAATTTGATTAAGATTAAATACTATTAAAGCTAATTATATTCTTATTTTAACTCTCTCTATAACGTATATTATTCCTGCTATTATTAACATCGACCTATATATGAAATTATTATTATTACTCATTTCATTACTCCTATTCTTATTCTTATTAGCAATATTATTTTTAATAATAATGCTATTATGGGATATATACTCATGCTCAATCGAATAATACACTCCAAGATAAGGGTAGTTATTCTATTCCACATTAAGTAGCGGCAGATTTTGAAAAAAATTTTGACAGAGTCTCCCCTGTAATTGGACATTTTCCAGGCACAAAGCCACCTCAAAATTATACAATCAAAATGCAATTGCAAACAACAAAGACAGATCATTCATTTATACAAATAAATAAATAAATAAATAAATAAAAGGATAACTAGGGGTAATCACCCATTACCCAGGAGGAGTAATCACCCATTACTCACGGGGAATCCAACATTTGAATTCAACGAAAAGGCAATTTATATGAATAACACGCACATCCTACATCTTCATAATCTAAGGAAACGGATTTCTCACATAAAAGAGCCTTCAAAGCATTCTACTAGAGTTAAATCCTCCACTAGAGAGACTAATATATTATTATAATCAAGTAATAAGATTACTAAACTAATTAGAAATCAACCTTCCTATTATGGCATCATAACCAATCAAATTAATTTATAAGGGTTTATATAGCTAAAACATAGTTCTCATATAATTTGATCAAAGTAGTAATTTTTTTATAACAGGGTAAAAAAGAGTGCACTATAAGTATAGATCAAAACACATTGAATGTTAAAAAAGGACAACAATTCCAACTAACAATTTAGCAATTCCAGTTCACAATTCCAAATTTAAATTGTTTTTCTCACATCAAACCACCATCATGTCACTCACAATCTCCTCAAACTCAACCCCAACATCAATACAACTTTTATACATCAATTCAAACTCTGCTCATTCACAAATAATCGCCCAAATTTCAAAGCTTCAGGGGAAATGAAAATCTGCCCAAAGTTTATAAGATAATGAAGTAGCTCAAAGAGATAAATTCTAACTACTTACCCAAACGAATCAGCTTCAAAGAATAAAGACAACAAAGAGCACAGGAATGGCAGTGCGCCGACCGAGGGGGCGGGTCGAAGGGGGTAGGAAGAGCAGGGGGGAGTTGAGGGGGGGGGGCGCCACGGGATGGGGGAGTTGAGGGAGGGGGCGCGGGGGTGGGGGGCTGCGGGATGGGCGCAGGGAGGGGGCGCGGGGGTGTGGGGGAGTTGAGGGAGGGGGCGCGGGGAGGGGGCAGGGAGGGGGCGCGGGGAGGGGGTCGCGGGGGTGTGGGGGGTTGAGGGAGGGGAGTTGAGGGGGGGCTGCGGGATGGGGGGAGTTGAGGGAGGGGGCCGCGGGATGAGGGAGGGGGAGCAGGAGGGGGCGCGGATGAGGGAGGGGGAGCGGGAGGGGGCGCGGATGAGGGAGGGGGAGCGGGAGGGGGCGCGGGATGGGCGGGGGTCGCCGGCGGGGAGAGGGAGGGGGAGCGGGAGGGGGCGCCGGATGGGGGGGTGCCGTGAGGGAGGTGACGGAGGGGAGTTGAGGAGGAAGAAGGAAGGGGGAAGAAGGAGGGAAAAAAAAAAAAAAAGAGGGAGTGAAAAATTTTGGAAATTTTTAATTTTTTTTAAAATTTCTAGCTATTTCGTCGCAATTTGTGACGAAAAATAAAATCCTCGCTAATTTCTCATAAATTAATACGAATAATATTATAAATCGATCTATACATTATAATTTTTATTATTTTTTAGTGATTCTAATAATAATATTATTATGTAAATTATTTTTCTTTATATATTTTAATTTATACACCACTTAATCAAATAAATAGATAAAAAAATTAGAATATGTATATATATAACTATATAGTATAATATATATTAATATGTTCGAGATGAATAACATTACAAATCGATCTCTACATTATAATTTTCAATATTTTTTTTAGTAATCTCAACAATAATAACAAGTATTTGAATTGTTTTTCTTTACATATTTTATTTTATACACTACTTAACAAAATAGATATATTAAAAAATTGGACATATGTATATACATAGCTAAATTAGTATAATATATATTAACATGTAGGAGACGAAGAACATTACAAATTGATCTCTACATTATAAATTTCATAATTTTTTTAGTGATATCAACAATAATAACAGATATTTGAATTATTTTTCTTTATACACTACTTAATCAAAGTGATAGATTAAAAAATTAGACATATGTATATATATACCTACATGTTATAGTATATATATATATATATATATATATATATATATATATATATAACTAAACATATACTTATATACATTATATACATATACTTATATATTAGAATAAGTATATAACATAACATAATTAACTATATACATTTACTTATGCAATACATTAGGTGTATAACATGACATAATTACATATACAAAATTATAATAAAATGCACTAATTGAGACATGTTATTAAAAATATTTCAGTAAATTTGTCAAAATACACCATCACATAAACACATAAAGAAATTTAAAAAAAAAAATTAAAACCCTATTTTGTTGTAAAACCCTCGCAAATTCGTCGCAATTAGTGACGTATTAGCGACGAATTTGCGACGAATTGGGGTTTTGAGATTTTCTATACATTTTGCCATTTATTTATTTTTTAATTAAAAATATTGACCGTCGCAAAACCCTCGCAAATTGCGAGAGCCGAAAATTCGTCTCAAAACCCTCGCAAATTGCGAGAACTTTGCGACGGATGTTCAAAAATTTTTAAAATATTTTTTAAAAAATAATCGATCGTCGCAAATCCCTCGCAAATTGCGAGGGTTATTGCCGTCATAAAATCCTCGCAATTTGCGAGGGTTTGCGATGAACGTTCAATTTTTTTTAAAAATAAATTACCGTCGCAAAACCCTCGCAAATTGCGAGGACTTTGCGATGGACGTTCAAAAATTTTAAAAATATTTTTTTAAAAAATAATTTGTCGTCGCAAACCCATCGCAAATTGCGAGGGTTATTTACCGTCGCAAAACCCTCGCAATTTGCGAGGGTTTTGCGATGGAAGTTCAAAAAATTTTTTAAAAATATTTTTTTAAAAAATAAATTGCACGTCGCAAAACCCTCGCAAATTGAGAGGGTTTATTGGCCGTCGCAAATTGCGAGGGTTTTGCGATGGACGTTCAAATTTTTTAAAAAATATTTTTTAAAATTAAATATCCGTCGCAAAACCCTCGCAAATTGAGAGGATTATTTGCCGTCGCAAAACCCTCGCAATTTGCGAGGGTTTTGCGATGGTCGTTCAAAAAAATTTTTAAAAATATTATTTTAAAAAATAACTTGCCGTCGCAAAACCCTCGCAATTTGCGAGGGTTTATTAGCCGTCGCAAATTGCGAGGGTTTTGCGACGGACGTACGAAAATTTATTTAAAAATATTTTTTTTAAAATAACTCGTCGTCGCAAAACCCTCGCAATTTGCGAGGGTTTATTAGCCGTCGCAAAATCCTCGCAAATTGCGAGGGTTTTGCGACGGACATACTGAAAATTTATTTAAAAATATATTTTTTAAAATAACTCGCCGTCGCAAAACCCTCGCAATTTGCGATGGTTTATTGGCCGTCGCAAAATCCTCGCAAATTGCGAGGGTTTTGCGACGGACGTACGAAAATTTATTTAAAAATATTTTTTTTAAAATAACTCGCCGTCGCAAAACCCTCGCAATTTGCGAGGGCATAAATACCGTCGCAAAACCGTCGCAAATAGCGATGATTTTGCTACGAATTGCGACGGGTATATTGGCCGTCGCAAAACCGTCGCAAAACCGTCGCAAATTGCGACGGTTTTGCGACGCTTTTGGTCAACTCGCTACTTGTTTGAAAATCGTCGCAAATTGGTCGCTATTAGCGACGATATTGAAGCCGTCGCAAAAAATTCGTCGCAAATCGCGATTTTTCCTGTAGTGTTTAGCTATAGCCATTTATCATAATATTCCTTTTTTTTTTCCGTGGATAAAATTTATGGTCGTAGCTAAACCCTCGCTAATTAGCATGGGCTTGGCTACACTCTTTTTATATTAAAATTTCATTTTTTTGAAAAATATTATTCCTGTACCTAAACCCTCGCTAATTACAGAGGAATTTTGAACCATTGCAATACCGTCGCTATTTGCGAGAGTTCGGCTACATTTAGTCAACTCTTCGGTAAATTGCCCCCTTCTTATTTGCCCTGCCCTCGCAATATTCTGGCTAAAGAGCCATAGCTAATATGGTGTTTTCTTGTAGTGAGGTAAGGTTTCTATCTCCATCCAAGTATTTTTCTATCTTATATCAATAAACGGGTAGGGATCCGCTGAACTCCCACCACAACTTGGGTGGCTTTGATATATACATATACATAAACATATATATATATATATATATATATATATATATATATATATATATAAAGCCATTAACAGACTGATTACCTTGCTTAAGACACTGTAGTCTTCCATTAAATCAAAAACCAGGAAGAAATCATCATCTGAGAATCTGTCCTTTAAATCATTCCATACTTTCAGCGCAACATCTGACTAAAAAACACTTTGCGCCGTTGATGGAGAAACAACTTTGAAAATGCAAGATAAAACCATCGTATTGCACTATTGCCAGACCACGAAACATTCCTCAGCTTAATTATTGAACTGTCTTCAGAATAGAGTTTATTTTTGGAGATCAAAGCCATATGCATGGTGAGACCAACTGTGGTGATTGGTTCCAGTTAAAATGGATTACTAAAATTAAGGATGGATTTTCATTAGGATAAAGACAATATGGAGAGGAACATTAGGAGAAAGATCCTTCGGATTTGCGGGTTTTTTATCAGGGGCATTATGCTTCAACTAGTCCAACCGCTCAAAAGACTCATTTTCTGCCAGCTAAACTCCAGCAATGTTTTTTTTTTTTTCCTGGTTTGCATGGTGATGGAAATACATCGTGTTCCTGTCTCCTTTCTCTAACTTTCTAATACTCTTCCTGAACACTAATTGCTCAGTGTCCACCACCTTATTTTGGAGTTCAGCAGTCCTTCCCTTCATTTTTCTTGATGCACCCGGGTATACCTTTGAATTTTGAATCATTCCAGGTTATAAGTTCCTTCTGCAACCTGTCCATCTTATCCAGGAAACCTGAAACTGCCTCCACCTCAAAAAGAATCCCAGATCCTATCTAGAATCTCCCTAGCTACACTCCCTTTTTTGTACTCAGAAAGATAGAAGATTAAAAATCTCTTAGCCTCCCTAGTCCCTACCCCATCCATCCTCCTTCCACTTTTCCATCATGGTGTACTTAGAAACCAAGCATGAAAAAAAAAAAAAAAACAAACAAACAGTCCAGTAAACAACGAGAAAATAAATAACACAAGTCATTTGACTCAACAAATGACATTTACTTGGATTTTGGTCGGATCGTAACACCCTTTATAAGCAGTCCACTCTTCCAATATGCATCATGCCTGTATAGTGAAAACTCCAAATCTCCAAATTGAATTGGCTCGACTCTGAACCCCCCTGCTAGAATCTCTAACCACACTCCTCTCGGCTAATCATTGAAATTTTCTGTGCGTTGATGAATTATTCCTTCGGGTAGAGTAAGTTTAAAATTCACTGGAACTGCCCATCCATATCCGGAATTTTCCAACCTTATCAGGAAGAAAATTTCATACTCATTTCCTGGGGAAAGATTAGCCATTGTAAAGTTGCCATTGACTTCCAGCCAGCAAACATCCAGCAATTCCGCAACAAGAATGAAGCTTTCACTAAAAAGTAACATCATATATGGCATTGAAACAAATAAGTCTCCAACTTATATAAAAGATATTTATAGCAATTGTACTGTACAACTAAGTTTTACCTTGAATCTGGAATCAAGCACATCTTCCAATAACGGCTATCTTTACCCCAGATAATTGTGAGATCTCTTGCAGACAATCTGAAGCAACTGTTGTCTGTATGAATTTCTTTGGAGGACTTCTACATGAAATTCAAATATTTAAGTAAGTGCAATATTGATTGCATGTGCTAATGGGAGTCATATATATATAAATAATATATATATATATAGATATATATATATATATATATATGTCTTCATTAAAACAACTGATTGAGATTGAAAGGTAAATTATGGTTCTGCTGAAAACCTATTACAGAATTTAAATGTAAAATTTAATTTTCGTTTTTGGGAAATTTTCATATTAAATTATTCAAAACGTGAGGTTTATTTCTCATCATTTTTATACTTTCAAGTGTTTAAAATGCATACGCACAATGAAATTCATGCTCATACTGTGCTATATTTTCATTCAGAATTAGTTTAAAAAATGTTAGCGGCCGTCCAATATATAATAAATTCATCAATACACCCCTTCTGCCTGTAAAAAAAAAAAAAAAGATGAATAGAAAGGATTAAAAAAAACTAAAAAGTCCTTTAAGAGAAGAACTGCCCAACCATCTAATCACAATCCCTTTTGATCTCTGAAGAAGTGTTGGAAGGGAGAGAAAACAGTCAGTGAGGAAAAAGGAAGAGAAGGCAACGGCAGATTAACAAGGGAAGATGGTACCGAAATGAAATGAAAATGTCTAAGAGATGTTTCAATAACATTCCGATATATATATATTTTTTTTTTTTGGAAAATGAAAACCCTATTCCTAAAATTCTTCTTTTTTTTTTTCCAGAAAATATCATAAACTAAATAGGGCCTCAATTGACATGAAATTATTAAGATTTTTTTTTTCCTTGAAACTTCTTCGAATGGAGGATATTTTGGCATTGATCCCCCAACAGTTTGTTAACAGGAGATAAAGAAGTACAAAAGAGGCCCAGAAGAAAGAAATAAATTTAAGTAAACATAGCACGGAAAGAAAATAAATGCGTAGCAAAGAACAAAATGATGAATTAGATTTAAGTAAAAATCAACAACAAAGCAAGTACATAAACATGCTATCAGAAGATCATCATTGAAAGGCATGAGATGTTGGAGTAAGAGTAACAATCCATACCTCTTTCTTGAAGAAAAACTTGGCTGCAAAGATAGGATCTTCTATTCCATAAAGTTTTATGCTTGGAAAACGAAGAGATCCTAAAGAAAAAGTCTCTATTCGGGGACAATCTTCAATTGTTAGGCTATCAAGTGATGGCAAATCTAAATCATTCATAATGTGGCAAAACCTATGTATCTTTGGTAGTCTTGAGAGCTTCAATTCCATGAGTTGAGGAAATAGAGTTCCATTGATATATGGTTGTCCTTCTCGATCTTCCTCGGGTATAGTTCTCTTACCTCCTGAAACCCCTCAGCAGCCAAGTCATTCACTATCGCATTGCAACCATTTCCTTGAAGTTGAAGATATTCGGCATTCCTTATTGTGGATCGAAAGAAATTCCCCAAGGGAGTCATTTCCTGGCCGTTATAACTTACAATCTTCTTATATTTCCATTCACTCGGGAAACTCTCTCCTATTTGTAAATAATATGTCTCCAGCCTCTGCCACTTTGTCGTCTCCAGGGAAACAAGCTTTGGATCATCTATGACAATTTCTAATGTGACCAAATTTCTCAAGGAAGCTACCTCATCAAGACTTGCATTCCTTCTTTCTTTTCCATCTTCTTCAGCCTCCCATTCACTAAAGCTGCCGGACATGAGCAGTTCCTCCAAGTGAACTAATCCTGATATAAGGCCAGGTGCAATTTCTTCAAGGTCTTCACAACCAGTCAAATCCAATGACTTCAATTTTTTCAGTTGTCCAACCTCCTTCGGCAACTCCACGAATTCTGAGTCTCTTAGATTAAGGATTTCCAGATTCACAAGCTTGCCAACAAGGGATGTCGTCTCCAACTTACACTCCTCCAGCTGCAATGCCCGAAGATTTGTTAGCCGGCACGTTGATGAAGGCAATGACTTAATTCCAGATGCATCTAATACTTTAAGTCCTTTCATACCATCAAAAAAAATCTCAGGCATTTCTGCACCATCCATCTCAAATTTCACGCTCAAGAATTCTAGTCTTGGGCAATCTAGACTTTCTGGAAAAACACAATTCTCGTCCAACTCCACTGAAATATGAGTGTAATTCTCATAAGAACCCTGATCTCTGGCCACTTTTTTCTCTCGTCATTTACCAAGAACACACATCTGCCCTCAGACGCAATTGAAATTGCCATGTCATGAATAATGTCATGCATTCTCACATATTCACTACCATCGTCATCATAACCATCTTCGAGTTCAGCATGGACTAGCAAGAAACGAAATTTTAGCGTCTCAACCCGTCTATGTGTTCTATCTCTTGCTTCGCTCAAATTATCAACGCCACTGAAGATGTGTAACGCCCATCCGTGTCTTACTAATGCTTCGACATTAATTGGATAATCTTCCGGGAACAAAGAACAGAGGAGAAAGATATACCTGGCTTCCTCATCCTGTAATTGCTCGTAGCTCCATCTTAGTCGCTCATAAACCTGTTGACGCATTTGCTGAGAACTTGAGTGTGAACTGTTTCTTTGGAATTGACGAAGTGCGTCTTTCCAGAAGTGTATGTTTTGTTTCTCAATGCACTACCCACAACTGCAAGAGCTAGAGGCAAGCATTCGCATTGTTTTGCTACTTCTTTTGCTATATCATGTAGATCAGGTCCATCAACTATGTCACCAGCTTTCTCTCGGAAAAGCTTCCAAGCTTCGTCTTCAGTTAAGACATCTAATACTAAAATCTTTGTGTCATTTGTTACGGTTACTGCATCTTGAACCCGAGAAGTTAAGATAAGCTTGTGTTTCTTCGATATGCTTTTGGATGGGATGCCTAGATTCTCCAGATCTAAGCTTTCCCATACATCATCCAAAATGATGAGGAAGCTCTTTTCGTTCAGACTGGCATACAGTTTCTCTGCACGGATTTCCATGGATTCCTCTTCTAATTTGAGACCCACCCCGTCTGCAATTTGCTTTTGAACATCTTTTAGGTTTGGCGTTTGAGAGACCGTTGCCAACATTACCACCTCAAACATAGTTGTCTTATTTTTAACCTCGTACTTCAATTTTTTGGCCATTGTAGTCTTACCTGTTGCAAATATAAAGTTTCTAAGATCATAGAATAGTACAAACCACCAAATATTCTTTTTATCCTAATTATTCTCTTCATTTTAAATAACGATCAATTTTGAAGTTTTTTAAAAATATTTATTTATATATAAAATTAAAAATATATTTATTTTCTTTTTTTTCTAATTGTATCCTTATTATTTGTTACTTTACTAAATCATAACATTAATTATTTTAAAAATTCAATATAATTTTATAATTTTTAATGAGGATAATTCAGTCTTTTTCTCTAAAAAAATTCTATATATGTTAGAATTTTCTTAATTTATGTAATAGTGACTATTATTTTGAAATAGATTAAATACAATTCAAGTAAGTTTGAATTTTTGGGTATTAAATGAGTTTCGGTATTTATATGCTTCAACTATTACAGCTTCAATAATACTACACCCTCCATCCAAAATTGAAAGTTCACTCATCTATTTTGGAATGCAACTAACTCCTTTATTTAAATGATACAAATTAAATATATTTTCGATATAACTATTTTGTTATATCGAAAATATTGGAAATTCATCCAAACTATTTAAATTCAAACAGAATTTAAATAGCTGTATTGTTACATCCAAACTATTTAAATTCAAAGAGAAGTAATATTTTATATTCAATTAATATGGCAGAATATTGGAAATAGCTACCAAAAAAAAAAAAAACAGTGACACGCAAAATTTTAGATTTTAGAACGCGTTGTGATATTCAAATTGATGATATATTTATTCATTTAACTTGTATAGTATCAAAGACTTAAAAAATATTAATAAAATAATTATACTAACCATTATATTAGATCAACTAAAAGCAAAATAAGAACATCAAAGATGTAGATTAATTAAATCTTGGAAGTATTCCCTTATTAAATTATTATTTTTTATTTTTCGTTAAATAATAAAATTTTCTTAATATTTATTCCAAAAGTTATCCTAAATTTGAGATAGATTTGCATTGAATTCTTTTATTAATTTTATTTTCTTTTATTTTTTTTATTAAATAATAAATTTTCTTAAATAATGTATCCCCAATTCCACTCAAAATTGGGAATAATTATTTTATTATTCTTTTTTGAATTTTTTATTAACTATCTATCTTTAATTTGGAATGGATTTCTTTATAAGAATTTTGCATGCCAAATCCATTCCAAATTTGGAATGGAGTTGGAACAAACTTTTTATTAATTTATTTTTAATTTTTATTAAATAATATATTTTTAAGAATTTATTCTAAATTTGTTCCAAATTTTAATTAAATTTGAGATAGATTTGCAACAAATATTTTTATTACTTTATTATTTTTAAAAATAAATTTTCAAGAATTCATCTTAAATCCATCCAAAATCCTTCCAAATTTGGGGATAGATTTTTTAATTATTTTACTATTTAAAGAAAAATTCACCGATTTAGTTCTTTAACTTTTATATCTATATTGAAAGTTTAGGTCCCTTTTTTTTTCAACTTATTAGGTCTCTTACTTATTATTTTTGTACCATTTGATCTTTTTATTAGTGTTTCGTTAGGTAGATGACAGTTTGACTAACGGAGCTCTAAAAAAAGAACAAAATTAATACAAAAATAATAGTTATAAGATCTAAAAAAATTTTAAAAAAATAAACATAAGCCTCCAAAATATAAAAATTAAATTGATTGAATCAACTAATTTTTTATTTTTATTCTCCCCCAACTTTTCCTCTCATTTCTCTCCCGAATTTTCTGTCCTCCATTTTATCCAAAAGCTGAATCTTCCCTTCCCTCTCTGTCTTCTCTTTCCTCCCCACATCTTGACGCTCAATTTTCCTCACTCCGCGATCTCTCCTCTCTCTATTCCTTTCGTTAGTTTCTAGTCTCTTCTTCCTTGTTGCTCAAGAAATCCCAAGGTGAAAGTTGAACACGTTATAGAGGACAGAAGATTTATTAAGGAAAGTGAGTAAAAAAAGTGTTCCGAAGATGGAGGAGAAGAAGTTTTGATGGATTTAAACCATGGTTCATGACGGTTGCCAGAAGCAATTCAAATGGCAAGGTTAAACCATGCCTCTAGATCTGCTTGTGCCTGGGCGAGATGAAGGATTTAATGATCTGTACTAATTGCATAGTGTATGTACCACCTCTTCTTTTTGGATGCAAAGACAGAAAAATCTAAGAATGCTGATTGTGAATGCTTTTAAAATACAAGGACGCTTATCGTGATTGGTCTTTTTTCCCCAATAAAAGTTAGTCCTTTTGCTTAACTTCGATTATTTGTTAAGACATACGGTTTTAGCCGTCGCAAAAAATGACGTCGCAATTTGCGACGGCCATGGGAAACCGTCGCAAGCGAGGGCAAAAAAAATTCGTTGCTATTTGCGACGGTTTTGCGAGGATTTTGCGACGAATATTTTTTGGTCAAACTTCACCAAAGGAGCAAATTTGCGACGGTTTTGCGACGAAAAACATTGACCCTCGCAAAATCCTCGCAACCTGCGACGGTTTTGTGAGAGTCGACTTTGTGCCCTCGCAAAACCGTTGCAAATTTGCGAGGGTTTTGCGAGGGCTACGGTTTGGACCCTCGCAAAACCCTCGCAAATTGCGACGGTTTTGCGAGGGGAGAATTAACCCCAAGTCATGACCCTCGCAAAACCGTCGCAAATTGCGAGGTTTTGCGAGGGCCCAAGCAAACCCAAGTAATGGCCCTCACAAAATCCTCTCAAATTGCGACGGTTTTGCGAGGGTCGACTTTGTGCCCTCGCAAAACCGTCGCAAATTTGCGAGGGTTTTGCGAGGGCTACGGTTTGGACCCTCGCAAAATCCTCGCAAATTGCGACGGTTTTGCGAGGGAGAATTAACCCCCAAGTCATGACCCTCGCAAAACCGTCGCAAATTGCGAGGGTTTTGCGAGGGCCAATCTTGTGTCCTCGCAAAACCCTCGCAAATTGCGACGGTTTTGCGAGAATTTTGCAATAATTTTTTATTTTTTTATTATTATATTTATTTTAAATTATTAATTCCCTGTAAATCAACCCTGAAACACTATACAAATAAATGCCAAAACTATATTCATAATCCAAAAAAATACTATAAAAAATTAAAAATAAGCCCAAATAAATATAATTAAAATACTAAAATATAATATAATATAAAATACATAATAAGTATCTAAAAAAGTAAAATAATTCACAAAAATTAGTAATAGTGTATAAAGAGTATAAAAATAAATATAACAAGTCTATGTAAGTAATGAAGGAGCAGCTGCAGAAGGGGGTGGAGGAGGGGAACGAGAGCCCCTACGTGGGCTCGGGTGCTCATCAGCTGGATCAAATCCATCGTCAGCATTTGGATCTTCATCTTCAGCATTAGCAGCCGCAATGCGCGCTTCTATCTCCTCTATGGATGGCATAGATGGTGCAGGAATACCCATCTTGTCCGACATAGCTGCTATCCAACCACCAAATGTAGACTGCTGTTGCCTCATGAAATCACGTACATCTTGTATGTGATGAAATTTAAAATAAAAAATATTAAAAGATTTTGAAATGTAAAACAAATAATAATAAGGATTGAAATTATGTAATAAAAAAATTTAAAATTTGATATGAGATAATAATGATGTAATAGATTTAAGGAATCTCTCACCATTAACTATATAAATTGTGAGGGGGTCACATAAGAAAAATTGCAGCAATTACAGCCATTTCTATGAGTAAATTCATTTTCCAACATTCAACACAAAATTCTACTTTTACTCTAAAACAGAGGTTAAAATCATTTACTTAATTAATTAAGGAAACCATTTTATTTTAAAACATAAACCTCCAGTTCAAAACCTACATATGTTAGGTGATGCCACTCATGTCAAAAGTACACATAAGAAAAAATGATAAAGTCTAACCTCTGTTAGGATTGCGAGGAATGAACTCGGCATACAATCACCATCAAACCAATATCTGAGAACAGGAGAATGGACAAGTTATATACAAGTTAAACTGGTCTCACGTATTTCTTTGAAATAGACAAAATGAAGTTATCTAATGCATGCAAATTACACTGACATAAATTTTTCGTAGTCTAATTAATCAAAGAGTAGTAGCAGCAGTCAATCTGAACAATATAAATTTTCAATAGTCTTTGAGATATTTGTCTTTAAGGTTAATCTGAACAATTCATATAGTTCAAATGTGGAAGAAGCTGACTTGGAGTTTGCTTTTAGGTCTTTATTGATTAACCTTGGTTTATCAGAACCCCTAACTAAGGTTCTTCCCAAGGGTAAGTGTTCTATTTTGCAGATTCTGATATAGTATTTTGCAAATGAATGAAGGTAAGCACGGAAAAGATGAAAACAAACTTTCAAGTGCCTAATATAAGACTGATAAAGCTTTTGCATGGTTTTGGATGAAATTAATAGTAGAACTGCTCTTAGTACTTTGTGCATTCTCCTTTAAACTCCACCAAAAGATATATTTGTAGTTATAGTCATTCTTATCAGTATTTTTGCATGCTCATGTGTAAATTTCAGCCACCAAAAATTAGCCTAAAATAGTAACACAAAAGATGAAGAAGGAGGAGGCAAAGAAAGAAAGAAAATGCTCATTATCTTTGTCCTTAAGCATACTTAGATAGAAGATATATTGTACTTTAAAATCCTTGTTTCCAGCCTATAGGAAAAATAAACTAACCATGAAGCATCAAACAATTCCAATTACAC
Source organism: Voacanga thouarsii (assembly GCA_026120185.1). Classification (NCBI taxonomy): domain Eukaryota; kingdom Viridiplantae; phylum Streptophyta; class Magnoliopsida; order Gentianales; family Apocynaceae; genus Voacanga; species Voacanga thouarsii. The sequence goes on from JANUWF010001392.1 coordinate 5,703,795, forward strand.
CAACAACTGCCAAAACTATGCATCTTCAAATAATTCAACTCAACAAAAAGCCATAAATACATATAAAAATGATCTTTGTCTTGCACTGCATTGAACAATAAGTTAGCTAATAAGAAGAAAACTAATAGCTTCTTTTTTCCTTTATCCATCCAATTACAAGGGAGAAAAATATCCTTTGAGAAATTATACAAAGTATCACCTTGTGAGAAACAAAACTCATATGGATGCCAACAAGCCTCCGACAAAATCTCGAGTAATAGTTTAGAAGAAAAGAAGAGAGCCAGAACAATATTCAATAACCCTTACCAACCTATACTCAACATAAACTGCATATGAGCCAGTCTAGAACCAAAACTCAGTATGGTAAGAAGAACAGCAAACACAGTTAACTTGGAGGGATGGACACGGCGATGGCAGAGGGTAATCAACTTATTTGGAGTATCAAGATGCCAAAAAAAAAAAAAAAAAATTGGCATAGTTTCCCCTGTATACTGGACGTTTCTAGGCACAAAGCCACCACAAAATCAACAACATTTGAAAAAAAAAAAACATTAACTGTCACAACAATAAAAGGGTAATCACCCATTATCCATGGGGAATGATCACCCATCACTCACGGGGATCCATTCTTATAAGTTAAAAAAAGAGAAAAAAAAAGGTGATAACAGAAATGCAAAAAATACAACAAAACAGAACAAATTTAGTGGCTCCAGCATCAACAAGCAGCAACCACATGTTCAAGCATGCAGAATTTGTTTCACTTGTATTCATGTTATACAATGAGTAAAAGAAAAGAAAAGAATGAGAAATGTACCACAAAGCTATCATTAGTGAATAGGTGATTAGCCAAAACAAAATTCTTTGAGAAGGTCATTGAGAAGTACATCTTTTAGGTTTATATTCTAATCATATTATCTCGGCTCCATAATGCATGCAAACAAAATTGCAACTCAAAGGATTCACTTTTTGAATCCTTTTGCATCCAGCGTTTTCCCTTTTCTCATCAGTTCAAAGCCTTCCTTCAAGGAAAACCATTAAACAAATTTAGATAAAATGAAAAAAATAATGACAACAGTTCAAATTTGTAGTATGATGATAAAGATTTTAGTTCATACCATCAGAAGATTTTAGATAGAAGAATGCTTAAAGTTAAGTATACTTACAAATTTGCAAACATCCTACCACGTAGAAGGTGCTAGTATCCACGAGACAAGCAAAAATGTTATGTTTATATTGCACAAAATGAGGAAATATCTAATGGCTTTGAAGACAATCGGATAGACAATGAAAACCAAAACTCTATTAGTAGACTAGCCTTGCAAATCACACCAAATGCTAAGTACACATTAAAACTGAGCTACTTAAGAATTACAGCCTTCAATTTATATATTCATCCACTTTTAGGTAATAGGAAACCATGCAACCACAACCCTACCAACACCAAACCCCACCCCCACCCCACCACCTCCCAAACCAAACCCACAAGGAAAAAAATGAAAAATAATGGAGTATCCCAACTTGAGGGTAACACGTGAAGGCAGCATGGAATAACAAATCGCAACTGTGAAGCTATCACTAGCATCATTATGTAGCAATTTTTCCTCCTCCTTACTTCTCTTTTCCCTTCTAACTTCCAGTTATGATCTTTAATCATGACAGTCCAAAAATGGATAGTCATCATTACTGTCAAAATTGTCCCACTCCACATTATGCAAGTAAAAAATCACTCTTTACAAATTCTATTAAAAATCACTCTTTAATGTTTTTAGAATATAAACCTAAAATAATACTGCAAATTCAATATTTTTACTCAACAAGAACAGCAGATGAACAAAATCAAAAGTCTTCCAACAAAACTTCGTCATGGGGGCCGGCGGGAGCTATAGGGGGCGAGCGAAGGGGCTGCGGGGGTGGGGGTTACGGGGAGACGACACGGGAGGGAAGGGGAGGGGGTGGTTGCGGGGAGACAGGTGAAGGGGGTGGTCGCGCGGGGTGGGGGGTCGCGAGGGGGCTGCGGGGGAGAAGGGGAAGGGGAGGGGGCGGCGGGAGTCGAACGGGGGGAGATCGGGGGGTGGGGGGGGACCGGCGGGAGCTACGGGGGTGGGGGGTTGCGGGGGAGAAGGGAGAAGGGGGAGGGGGATCGCGAGGGGGCTGCGGGGGTGGGGGTTGCGGGGGAGAAGGGGAAGGGGAGGGGGCGGCGGGAGCTACGGTGGTGGGGGAAGGGGCTGCGGGGGTGGGGGGTTGCGGGGGAGAAGGGAGAAGGGGACGGGGAGGGGGCGGCGGGAGTCGGACGGGGGGAGATCGGGGGGAGGGGGAGGGCCGGCGGGAGCTACAAGAGTGGGGGAAGGGGCCGTGGGGGTGGAGGGTTGCGGGGGAGAAGGGAGAAGGGGACGGGGAGGGAGCGGCGGGAGCTATAGGGGTGGGGGAAGGGGCTGCGGGGGTGGGGGGTTGCAGGGGAGAGGGAGAAGGGGACGGGGATGGGGGCGGCGGAAGTCGGACGGGGGGGAGATCGGGGGGGGGGACCGACGGGAGCTATAGGAGTGGGGGAAGGGGCTGCGTGGGTAATGGGTAGTAGTAGTAGAAGAAGAAGAGTGTGAGGAAGAAGGAGGGGAAAATAAAAAGGAGGGAGTGAAAATTTTTAAGAAATTTTAAATTTTTTTAAAAATTTTTAGTTATTTCGTCACAATTTGTGACGAAAAAATTAAATTTCGTTAATTTCTTATAAATTGATAAGAATAATATTTATAAATCAATCTCTATATTATAATTTTTATTTTTTTTAGTAATCTCAATAATAATAGTATTTAAATTATTTTTCTTTATATATACATACATGTTATAATATATATATTAAATCAAAGAGATATTTATATATATTGTATAGTATATAAGCATATCCATATACTTATATATTCATCAAATTTTTAGTGACTTAAACAATAATAACAGTATTTGAATTATTTTTCTTTATATATTTTACTTTATACATCACTTAATCAAAGTGATATATAAAAAAATTAGACATATATATATACATACATACATACATGTTATAATATATATATATATATATATATATTAAACCAGAGAGATACTTATATATATTGTATACTACATAAGCATATACATATACTTATATATTAGAGTAAGTATATAATATAATAGAATTAACTATATATATTACAAACTAATCTCTACATTATAATTATTACTATTTTTTTACTGATCTCAACAATAATAATAGTATTTGAATTATTTTTCTTTATATATTTTACTTTATACACCACTTAACCAAATAGATAGATAAAAAAATTAGACATATGTATATACATAGCTATATAGTATAATATATATTAACATGTAGGGGATGAAGAACATTACAAACTGATCTCTACATTATAAATTTCACCATTTTTTTAGTGATATTAACAATAATAACAGTATTTGAATTATTTTTCTTTATATATTTTACTTTATACACTACTTAATCAAAGTGATAGATCAAAAAATTAGATACATGTATATACATAACTACATGTTATAATATATATATATATATATATATATATATTAAACTAAATAGATACTTATATACATTGTATACATATACTTATATATTAGAGTAAGTATATAACATAACATAATTAACTATATATATTTACTTATGTAATACATTAGGTGTATAACATAACATAATTACATATACAAAATTATAATAAAATGCACTAATTGAGACATGTTATTAAAAATATTTTAGTAAATTTGTCAAAATACACTACCACACAAATACATAAAGAAAAATTTTAAAATTTTAAAAAATATTGATTAAAACCCTATTTTGTCGCAAAAACCTCGCAAATTCGTCGCAATTAGTGACGAATTTGCGATGAATTTGCGACGAATTAGGGTTTTGAGTTTTTCAAATTTTTTTATTTATATATTTTTTAATTAAAAATAATCAACCGTTGCAAAACCCTCGCAAATTTTTGCGATGAACATTCAAAAATTTTTGTAAAAATATTTTTTTTTTAAAAAAAATGAATGGCCGTCGCAAAACCCTCGCAATTTGCGAGGGCTAAAGGCCGTCGCAAAACCCTCGCAAATTGCGAGAACTTAGCGATGGACGTTCAAAAATTTTAAAAATATTTTTTAAAAAAACAATGGGTCGTCGCAAAACCCTCGCAAATTGCGAGGGTTATTTGCCGTCGCAAAACCCTCGCAATTTGCGAGGTTTTGCGATGGACGTTCAAAAAAATTTTAAAAAAATATTTTTTTAAAAAATAACTTGTCGTCGCAAAACCCTCGCAATTTGCGAGGGTTTTGCGATGGACGTTCGAAAATTTTTTTAAAAATATTTTTTTAAAAATAAATCGTCATCGCAAAACCCTCGCAATTTGCGAGGGCATAAATACCGTCGCAAAACCCTCACAAATAGCGACAATTTTGCTACGAATTGCGACGGGTATTTTGGCCGTCGCAAAACCGTCGCAAATTGCGACGGTTTTGGTCAACTCGCGACTTGTTTGAAAATCGTCGCAAATTGGTCGCTATTAGCGACGGTATTGAAGCCGTCGCAAAAAATTCGTCGCAAATCGCGATTTTTCCTGTAGTGTTAGGAACTTAGCGTCGGAAGATGCCTTATATTAAAGGGATAATATTTTTTAAAAAAACCAAAAAACAAAATATTGTTACAAAATTAGGGTAGTGTTAGAATAAAATCTACACACTACACACTAAGAAAATTCTAACTATTCTTTGCACAAGAATTTCTCTTCAAACTTCTCTCTTTCTTTCTCTCACAATTCTTTCTCTAATCTTTTTTTCACTAATCTTTCTTTCACAAAATGATGGTGTATTACAAGTTTAGAGAATAGCTCTATTTATAGAGCTCTAATTAATGGATTACATCATGGCATACATCATCTTCCACTAATCTTAATTAGTGGTGTCTCCACTAAATGGTGGACATCCATAAAAATCTTTTAATAATTCACATAAATCCATAATTAGTGGAGCCTCCACTAATTAATGGAGATTCTAATAATTCATAATACTCCCCCTTGGATGTCCATCCATTACATAAAGAATATGCCTCGTTAAAACCTTACTAGATAAAAACCCAGTGGGAAAAAAAAATCTAGTGAAGGAAAAAGAGTACACTATTCTATATGTCTGTTTATTACTCCCCTTGATGAGATGATTCTTTTAAATCTTTAAACCGACGCATACCGATTTTATATCTCAACTTCTCAAATGTTGCAGTCGGTAAAGTCTTCGTGAAAATATCTGCGAGGTTATCACATGACCGAATTTGTAGCACATCAAATTCACATTTCTTCTGGAGTTCATGAGTAAAGAATAATTTTGGTGAAATATGTTTTGTCCGATCTCCTTTAATATATCCTCCTCGTAATTGAGCTATGCAAGCTACACTGTCTTCATAAAGAGGAGTTGGAATATCTTTGATTGATGATAATCCACAACTTTCTCGGATATAATGAATCATGGATCTTAGCCATACACATTCTCGACTTGCTTCATGAATGGCTATAATTTCAACATGATTTGAAGAAGTAGCTGCTATAGATTGTTTCGTAGAACGTCATGATATAGCAGTATTTCCACATGTAAATAAATAGTCCGTTTGAGAACGTACTTTATGTGGATCAGATAAATAACTAGCATCTGCATAACCTATCAATGTTGGACTAGTTTTATTTGAATAAAATAATCCGAGATCAATTGTACCTTGGAGATATCAAAGGACTTGTTTAATTCCATTCCAATGTCGTCGTGTTGGTGAAGAACTAAATCTTGCTAATAAATTGACAGCAAAAGCAATATCAGGCCGTGTATTATTAGCAAGATACATCAATGCACCAATTGCTCTGAGATATGGTACTTCAGGACCAAGGAGTTCTTTATCATTTTCTTGAGGTCGGAAATGATCTTTATCCACATTTAATGATCGGACGATCATTGTAATACTCAATGGATGTGCTTTGTCCATGTAAAATCTTTTTAACACTTTTGTTGTATATGTTGATTGATGAATAAATGTTCCACTCTCCAAATGTTCAATTTGTAAACCATGGCAAATTTTGGTTTTACCAAAATCCTTGATTTCGAATTCTCTTTTTAAATAATCAATTGTTTCTTGGAGCTCTTCAGGAGTTCCAATAAGATTAATATCATCAACATATATAGCTAATATAACAAATTTAGAACCAGATTTCTTAATAAAAACACATGGACATACCTGGTCATTTTTAAATCCCGCTTTCAATAAATATTCACTAAGACGTGTGAACCACATGCGCCCAAATTACTTCAGGCCATATAATGATTTCTGCAACTTGATGGAATAATTTTCACGAGGATAATGTTTATATGCTTCAGGCATATGAAATCCTTTGGGGATTTTCATGTAAACATCATTTTCTAAATTTCAATACAATTAAGCAGTGACAACATCTAATAGGCGCATATCTATCTTTTCATGTACTACCAAACTGATAAGATATCGGAGTGTAATAGCATCAACAACAGAAGAATAAGTTTCATCATAATCAATACCTGGTCTTTGTGAAAAACCTTGAGCTACTAATCGCGCTTTATATCGAACGATTTCACTCTTTTCATTGCGCTTTCGCACAAATATCCATTTGTAGCCAACAGGTTTTACACCTTCTGGTGTTCGGACTACAGGTCCGAAGACTTCACGTTTTGTCAGTGCATTTAACTCCGATTGAATCGCATCTTTTCATTGCAGCCAATCTTTTCTATGCCGACATTCATCAACTGATATTGGTTCAGGATCATCATTATCCTGTGTAACATCAAGAGATATATTGTATGCAAATATATTATCAATAACAGTTTCTATCCTATTCCAACTTCTACCGGAAGTGGTATAATTGATAGAAATTTCGAGTGTTACTTTCATCAACTTACGGTTCTTTGTCATCAATTCTCTCTTGGTCTTTATCATTCTTTTCTTCAATATGATCTTCTGGATCAGTTAATCCTCTTTTCTTTCGAGGATTTTTATCTTTAGAACCAAGAGGTCGGCCACGCTTCTAGCGTGTTTTTGACTCAGCAGACTATAGGTATAATATTTTGTTCTACTGGAACTTCAATTCGAATAGGAGCATTTATAGTTGGAATATGCGATTTTGTAACTCTTCCGAGTCAACAAAAGCGTCGCCATTTGATTTGCAATGCTTTGCAAATGAATTATCTTTTGAACTTCAAGTTCACATGCGCTTGTGCGCGGATCAAGATAATTTAATGATGTTGTCCAAGCAAGATCCTTTTTATGTCTGTTTTGGTTCTCCCCTAATTTAGGGAATAATGATTCATCAAAATGACAATCAAGCAAATCTTGCTTGTGAATACATCTCTTGTCAGAGGTTCAACATACCTGATAATAGAGGGAGAATCATATCCAACGTATATCCCATTTTTTCTTTGAGGACTCATCTTTGTACGTTGGTTTGGTGCAATTGGAATATATACAGCACACCCAAAAATTCTTAAATGAGCAATATTTGGTTCTGACCCAAAAGCCAAGTGCAAATGACAGAATTTATGATAACTAGCTGGTCTTATACGTACAAGTGTTGCAGCATGTAGAATAGCATGTCCCCAGGCAGATGTTGGGAGATTTGTTTTCATTAATAATGGTCTAGCAATTAATTGTAATCGTTTAATCAAAGATTCAGCAAGACCATTTTATGTGTGAACATGAGCTACAGGATGTTCAACATTAATCCCAAATGACATGCAATATGCATCAAAAGCATGTGATGAAAATTCACCAGCATTATCCAAACGGATATTTTTAATGTGATGGTCCAGAAATTGTGCTCGTAATTTAATTATTTGAGCAAGTAATCTCGCAAAACGCCAGGTTGCGAGTAGATAATAAACATACATGTGACCATTGAGATGATGCATCAATTAAGACCATAAAATATTTGAACGGTCCACATGGTGGATCAATAGGTCCACAAATATCTCCGTGAATCCGTTCGAGAAATGTAGGACTTTCAGCTCCTAATTTTACTGGTGATGGTTTAACAATTAATTTTCCTAGGAAACATGCAGTACTTGCGAATTTTTCTGATGTTAATATCCTTTTATTTTTTAAAGGATGACTATGTGTATTCTCAATGATTCTTCTCATCATGGTAGATCCCGGATGACCCAATCGGTCATGCCAAATGCTAAAAATAATAGGATCAGTAAACTTCTGGTTTACTAGATGATGAATTTCAATTGTACGTATTTTTACAAAATATAGGCCAGTAGAAAAAGACGGCAGTTTTTCTAATACAGATTTCTTACCAAAATATATTTGAGTAATAAAAAGATGCTCAATCCCATTTTCCTCATTTGTTTCAACATGATACCCATTTCTGCGGATATCTTTAAAACTCAATAAATTTCTTCTAGATTTTGAGGAAAATAGTGCCTTATCAATAATAATTGTTGTTCCTTTAGGCAACAATATACTAGCTCTTTCGGAGCCCTCAATTACATTTGCACTACCGTTTATCATATAAATATTTATTTCTTCCATTTTGAGATCAGAAAAATATTTCTCATTTTTTAGTATGGTGTGTGTAGTTCCACTATTAATAATGCATACATCATCATTAACAACAGCCATCTGAACACAAATATATATATATATATGCAAACGTAAATATTATTATAATAGAATGAAAATGAAAATACAAAAATATCAGGGTGAGGCTTTAGTTCTTCTAGACACTGCCATCACCAATTAAATGGTCTATCCTACCATCTGGGTGTTTAAAAAAATCCGATACATCCATATGGGTAATATTGATATTAAGATCTTCAGAATCAATATCATCATCCTCAGCATTATTTATTGGATGTTGAGAAAAATTTGCTTCCACATTTTTATTTTTCAATGAAACTTGATACAATTCAACTAAATGCTTAGCCGTACAACAGTTTCGTGACCAATGACCTTTCATGCCACATATATAACATATATCCTCATGCTTTTCTTCAATTTCTTTTTCTTTTCCCTTATGATCTTTTCTGTTCCACTTCAGGTGGCCAGTATTTCTCACAGTTTGATTATGATCGTGATAAGAGAAATATCGAGCGTGTCTACGACCATAACCACGACTACGGCCACGGCCATGGCCACGACCACGACTATAACGATGGCTTCTGTTAGAGCCAACAGCATTCACTTCTGGGAGTGCTGTTGAGCCTGTTGGTCTGGCTTCATGATTTCTCAATAATAACTCATTATTCTTCTCTGCAATGAGGAGGGCAGTAATTAAATTTGTAAATTTTGTATACCCCTTTTTTCGATATTGTTACTGTAGGACAATATTTGAGGCATGAAATGTGGAGAATGTCTTCTCCAACATATCTTCATCAGTCACTTTTTCTCCGCATAATTTTAATTGAGATGTTATTTTATACATTGCGGAGCTATATTCATTCACAGTTTTAAAATCTTGCAACCTCAGGTGCAACCATTCATACCGTGCAGTGGGTAGTACGACCATCTTCAGATGGTCAAATCTTTCTTTTAAATTTACCCACAGGACATATGGATCTTTTTCGGTAAGATATTCCATTTTCAAATTTTTATCGAGATGACGACGAATAAAAATCAAAGCTTTAGCCTTGTGTTGTGCAGATGCACTATTATTTGCTTGAATAGTTTCACTAAGGCATTCAGCATTTAGATGCATTTCTGCATCGAGAACCCATGACATATAATTTTTTCCAGAAATATCAAGGGCTACAAATTCGAGTTTAGCGAGATTAGCCATAGAGATTAATAAATGCGTACCTGTCTTCTGGTTTTGTTAACGGCAGAAACTCGTGCTTAGTCTTCTGGCTTTTGTTCCGGTAGAGACTCGTGCTGATAACGTGTTATAAAATTAGGGTAGTGTTAGAATAAAATCTACACACTACACACTAAGAAAATTCTAACTATTCTTTGCACAAGAATTTCTCTTCTAACTTATCTCTTTCTTTCTCTTACAATTCTTTCTCTAATCTTTCTTTCACTAATATTTTTTTCACAAAATGATGGTGTATTACAAGCTTAGAGAATAGCTCTAATTAGTAGATTACATCATGGCATACATCATCTTCCACTAATCTTAATTAGTGGTGTCTTCACTAAATGGTGGACATCTATAAAAATCTTCTAATAATTCATATAAATCCATAATTAGTGGAGCCTCTACTAATTAATGGAGATTCCAATAATTCATAACAAATATAAAATTTTAAAAATTTTAAAAAATTTGTGGGAGTAGACGCGTCCCTATCTACCAGTGTATTTTGCACATGTTTTTCTCCTGCTAATTATTTCCTTTTTGACTGATTCAAATGTTAAATAGATGACCATCATTTAGTGATGATCCACTATTTATTCACAGAATGGTTAACTCATAAAACGAAACCATTGTTGTGACTTAAATATCCCTACAAATAGTCAAACAAAAGTCATTTTACCCATTTCCGTTAGAGATTAACGCAAAAAAGGTTTGAAGGCAACAATTGAGTCGCTTTTGTGCTTCAAGGACAAAAATAAGACTTGCAAAAATTCAATGGCAATATAAAAAATCAATAAAGATATATGATAGCTAGGTGATCTACTTCTGTAAGTCAATGATGAAAATGGACAAAAATGTAATATTTTAGATTTTTCATAATTCGAGGCCAATGATAGTTTAAGTTCTTATGATAAAAACAAAAATTTGCAAGCTTCTAAAGGTTAATGGCATTTTCTAGCCCATAATGCAAAAGTGGGGGGGGGGGGGAATCCTTTCTACATCTCGTTTTAGTTTTCTTTTATTTGTATATAATTAGAAACAGAATCAAGAATTTGAGATTAGGGAAACAAGTTATGTTCAAGGGATAATGTTATAATTTTTTAGTAGGTAAAATATGAAATTTTAAAAGATTTTTAAAAAATTAAATTACAAAAAATTTCAAAATTTACCATTGCTATTTTAGTCATGAATAATTCGGATAATTTAATAACAGACAATGAAAATAAAACAAAATAGTACGATAATATAAAATGATAAAAAGAAATAATTATAGCAAAGTCAGATAGTACCCATGTAGCAGTCTCGTCCGTGTATAGTCCACATTAATATTTTCATAACATAATTATTAGCTTCTGTTTCATGAAAATGAGGGAATATGGGTAATATATAGAGTGTATTTTTTATTTTAATTTAAAATTACTTTAATTTTAAAAATTATTATTTTATATATATTTATTTTACAAGAATTTTTATATACCTACAATACATCATATTCTTATTCTTTAATCCCATATTAAATTCTACTCAACCTCACATATTTAATAATTTTTATTTTTTTTCCACAAAGTCATCACAATCCAATTGTACCCACTTGCACCCGTAATAAGATAAAAAACACACAGCTAAATTTTATCTACCAGATGCAATTATATAATTAATTATGTTGGACAAAGTATTACCTACTCCAGGCATGCCGCACAAGCCGATCAAATAGACACTGTCATCCTTCAAGGCATCAATGATCTCTTTCTGCACAGACTCTCGTGATTTGAACCCAATTCCAGATGTAGCTCGAATTGATTGTAGAGCTGCTGGATTTGCAGGGATAGATACTTTGTCAAACTTGCAAGTATTTTGCAAATCAACAGAAGCATCGACTGCCTTCTTGGCCTGTCGGCTGAAAAAATAGTGAAGGAATGGACACATTTTGGAAAGGCAATTTTATATGCATCGGCAAGGACTTTACGGCACGTTTCATGTGTTTTGTCTGCATTAGGAAGCCATTCAGCAACGTCGGCGAGAATAGTTTCCAAGTTTCTCTAGGCCGCGTCGACTTGTTGATGCACAGAGTTCCTTTTTACGTCGAGCTTCTGAGTTTCATTCTCAAGCCTCTGGGCATTGCAGTGAAAGCAACACAGATAACTCACTTGGTTCTTTACGGGATTCACCAAGTAATCTCCAAGTGCACTAAGAACTGGGTTTATGATTGCCATAAGAATTGCGGACGCCATTTTGTGTTTTCTTTTGGATACTGGCTTTATTGCTCTTTTTAGGTTGTGAAGGAAGGGAAGTGTTGCAGGCATTACCGATTACGCATTTCTTTAAATAGGTGAAAAGAATCTTTAGAGGCTCCACCAACCTGACCCAGAAGGCTACGAAAAAATGGACAAGGGCAAAGATATGATGGTAGTTAGTAGTCGGTTTGAACTGAAAAATCTAATCGAATTGAATTGGTTTTAATTTTAATTTTTGGTTCGATTTTAATAATATTCGGTTTGATTTGATTCAGTTTTATAATTTATAATTTTGATTTTTTAAAAAAATCAAAAAATCGAATTATATTTTTAAAATTTAAAATATATAATCAATATTAAAATGTTGTTTATTAATTAATTATTTATTTTTATAAATTATGATTTTTTAAAAAAAATTATGTTCGATTTCGATTATTTCGGTTCGGTTTGGTTTGATTTTGTCCAAAATAAAGCCATTAGTAATTGAGTGTAAAATCTTCATCTTTACAATTTGCATCCGTAATCATAACTTTCTATTAAAATATTTGGCTCAAATCTTTAAAATGTTTGGATTTTAATTTATTTTACATTTTATATTAGATTTGAATTGTAATGTATATTAAACTTTACTTTTTGGATTTAAATTTATATTAGATTAATAAATCTACTAAAAGAGACATTCAAATTCGGTTTAAAATTGAACTGAATCAAAATTATTTTGGCTTGATTCTATTAATTTTCTTTAAATTTTAATTCGGTTTGATTTTAAAAAAATAATAAAAATCGAAAAAAAATTAAATTTTAAAACCGAAAATCGAAGGAACACCATAGTAGCAAGTGTTCTACTCCCGTCTTCTTAATTTATTTTACTAGGGAAATAGGATTTAATTTTTCTAAACATGGCTAAGACGCAAGTGGATATAAGAGTTGAATTAAGATGATTCTATTTTAATAGAATAAAAATTATTAAATATATAAAATTAATGCGTGTGTAGACGACAAATTTCAAGTCTGCAAATAAGATAAGAAAAATATTGAAATTTACAAAATATTTAATAAATATGAAAAGTAGTTACAAATCTCCGAAAAATCCTAAATTGCAGGATAAGTCCTCCGATTCTTCTCTTTTTGAAAAACGTTGATTCGAGGGTTGAAGAGTTTAATTTCGAATCAAATGAAATTTGATGACGAACACTTGATTGCCAAGTTGCTAAACCTTGCAGACTTGTTTGATGCGGAGCAAAATGAATGCCTTGAAATTTGAAGAAGATTCTGAACCTTGAACTTGATGAAGCTTGAATGCTTGAAACTTGTGATGCCTCATGTTTGTTGAAGCTTGAGCTTGAGGATCTTGGGGGTGCCTTGAACCATGGAGGGAAGACCTTATTTATAGGGTAAAAATCTGTTGACTTTAGCATAAATAGTCGAGGTAGGATTTTGAAGGAGTCTCCCAACAAACCCTAATGGACTTGGGTTTAAGATGACCTGGGCTTAATTTATATTTTAGCCCAATCTCATTTAATCCACATTATATTTGGGTTATGAAATTTTCAAAAGTCTAATTTTAGGGCCTAATCCAATTTCATTTAATCCATAATATATCAGATTTAATGTAAAATGGACCATTAACAATATCTCAATTTCAATAGTCCAATTTTATAATCCATTGGATTTAATGAACTTTTAATGATAGCCCAATTATATTAATTAATTCAAGAATAATTATATTTATTTATGAATTAATTTTAATTAATCAAGACCAAAATATGTATTTTTTTTATCCCAAAATTCTTTGTTTACAAATGCCCTCACTTCAAAATTTGAGGAAAAATATTTTATCAAAAGAATTTGAAAACAAGGCTTGAAGTATTTAGAATATTAATTTCTCAATTTAATTAAAAATTAATATAAAAACATTTTTCAACTCCTTAATAAAATAGAATTCCTTTTCTCTTCTTATAAGGAATTAATATAAAAGATTTGAAATCCGATTTTGAGGAGGAATTATATTTCTTTTTGAATTTAAATTCAAATCCAAGTTAAAACTAAGAATTAGAATTCTTATATGATTTAGAAAAGAAATATCATAATTCCTATAAAAAGATTTATCATCTCATCACTCTTAATTTCCATGCAAATCTATAACTTCAATTTGTCTTGACATTAACTTCACAGCTGCTTGCAAGATTTTGGTAAGTCCCTTCTTCTTTTTTTTTTTTTTTTAGTGGTCACCGTGACCATATGCATGCAACTGTGCTTCCCGAATTGCGGCCCGCGGGAACTGTGCTTTCCCGAATGGCATGCAACTTTTTTTTTTTTTTTTTTTTTCCAAAACACTTTTTCATCTTCCGGAAGCTACCTTGATATATATATGTATTTTTTTCAAATTTCGAAACTGACCAAGCCGTCATTCTTGACTTTCAAATCTGGGCACTATTGAGGCTGCCTATCCGTGATTTTTTTTTCCATTTTTTTTAACACCCTAGCCTTTTTTTTTTTTTCGAAGCCGACTCTTTTTTTTTTTTTTTTTTTGTGAACGCAAAAGCTTTCCCTTTTTTTCCGTAAACTCAAAAACTTTTTTTTTTTTTTACACTAACTTCTTACTTATTATTATTTTAAGCTAACTTTTCCTTTTTTTTTCTTTTTCTTTTTACTATGTCCAATTATGGTACACTTCTCAAATTTATGATCTTCTTCAGGCCAACAACTGCTAATCATTCACGACCACAAGAATGATTCAATAGAAGTAGGGACGACTTTGACGGTTTATAAGGCAAGTCAGGCAAGTATGCGGGGCCCTTTACAAAGGCGACACTCCAACGACTTGTGAAGGAATTGTCAACGGAAGTCAACTTCAAAGGCACTCGTTCTCCAAAGGCATGGATTCTTCTTTCCTCAAATCATCAACCTCAAGCTCATCCCAGTGTGTTACCTTCACTTGGACATCGAATGATTCAAAAGGAGACCCAATGGACCTCACCACTCAACTTCTTGGGCGTGTTTCGCTTTAGGGAGAGATATTGGGAGTGGGCACATGACATTCAAAGTCGTTGCGAAGGACACTTAGGATTTGCGAAGATCTATGAGGCTGTTTATGCATCGCTTTTTACGTACGATTGCAACCCTAACGTTCTCAAAGCCTTTTGCGAAGCTTGGTGTCCTTTCACCAACACGCTCTTAACTTCAGCTGGTGAGGTGTCTATTTTACTTTGGGACTTGCATGAACTTGGAGGCTTACCAATACTTGGAACGCACTATGATGAAGTTGTTCCTTATGCTGCGGAACTCACCGGTGTAGACCATGATGACAAGTAATTCCTTCTAAGGAGTTGCGAACATCTCCTCTATGCATACCACTTGATCAAAAAAGACAACAACAACTCTGGTGTTTCCATCAATAAGTGGCTCGACTTCTGGTTCAGAAGAGCAATAAAGTATTCAGCGCCTCCTCCAAGGGAAGAAAGGAGATCACACCCCA
This sequence comes from Voacanga thouarsii, assembly GCA_026120185.1. Classification (NCBI taxonomy): domain Eukaryota; kingdom Viridiplantae; phylum Streptophyta; class Magnoliopsida; order Gentianales; family Apocynaceae; genus Voacanga; species Voacanga thouarsii. Next base: position 5,719,352 of record JANUWF010001392.1, read on the forward strand.
AGTTTACTGATAATCCATGTGGAGTTATCCCACATCACACTGCATGGACATCTAAAGAAGAAGCTTTGTTTTCAAAGTTGGGCATTAGAAGCCACAACAGAGATCAAACATTCCTTGTAGCATTTTTATCATGTTGGCTTTGTGTCTTTGTCTTACCTAATGAAGAAGTAGACATCATTCATCCAAGTACGTTCAAAATGGCAAGTTTGATCGCATACGGGGAATGAGTTAGTTTGGCTATTCCCGTCCTGACCAGCATTTATAGAGGATTGAATCGTATTTCCAACTCTCAACATCCTAGTGCGGAGAAATCTATCTTCCCAACTCACTATATATATGGAAGGCTTGCACACTACTTCAAAACTCACTATGAAGTCTCTCAAGGCCTAAATAGTCCACCCATGGCGAGTTATTCTGTTGAAAGTAGCGAAAAGTACTTTAGTGAAGACAAAGCCCGCAAGCAGATTTATAGCGGTGAGATTATTGTTTAGGCTACAAACATCCTTACTATGTACAAAAAACATGACTTTGTTGATAATAAAGTAGCCCCTTTGGAGGAACAACGTTACTTTTTGAGCCTTCGTTCAAATCTTCTAACTTTGTAGAAGGACGATCACTTCATCATTGAACCTTACAGCCCACATCGCTTTAGTCACCAATTTGGATTCCTACAAGATATCCCAGTCTACCTTGAGATTTCCACCCATAAGGCTACCTTAATAGATGGCTTACGTCTTTGGGTAAGATGTACACTTCGTGGAACAATGGCCAAGGTAACATTTCCAGCCACTCCTTATAGCATAAAGAAGCACTATACTCCAGAGTATAAAGCATGGTGGGAATAAGTGCATGGAACCTTTCTTGAATATCACATCTCAATATTGAATTCCCAAAAATCTGCATTTAAGAAAGTAGAGAACTTGCCTTACCCCGAGAAGAAACTTCATCAAGATACTACTACTCTCAATGCTTCAAAGGGGTTAGAAAATTCTTTAAGACATGACAGACATTCTTCTTCGAATCATGACTTGGTTATAGAGAAACTTTCATTATCATCAAAACAAAAAGAGTTGAATCGAATTGAAGAAGCCAGTTCTAGTAGTAGAGACCGTTGTTGGAAAAGAACAAAGGCAGCAACTACAACTTTAAACCAAGAGCCCAAAGATCAAGAGACCTTTAAGGACAAGGTAAAACTGGTTTTCCCTTTTTATTTTTATTTTTTTGTTTTTATTCCTGTTTTCTTTTCTTTTGACTCAACTTCTTTGCTATTCTTCTTCTTTATGTGGACAATGTTGTAACCCTTGGTGAGAATGCTTATTCTCAAAGCTTAATCAATGATTCTCACGGCTCAAAGTAAAATGGTTGCAAGGACATCTCTTACTCTCAACATGAGGATTTGACATCTAAGGTAGTAGCTCATCAACATTGTTCAACCATCTCTACCTTTCCAGGAGAGTCCCTACTGTCAAGTTGCAAAAAGAAGTTTGTCATGGAAGTATAGCAGTAATTTTATCAATGAATTCGACAAACGCCTATCGAGCATATCTCTTCACTTGAGGATCAAGCTTGCTATATTCTTAAAGAATTGAGCAAGGATCCTATTGTTGACTTGTCGGATAATCGCTTGAGTTCTTTTTTTGCTAGAGCACGTGAATTTGACAATCTAGACCCACCTCTTCGAAGAAAGCCTCAAAGGAGTCTCATGCAAAATTGCTTTCTGCTGCTAGCCAACACTTAGGTGATCTTGAGGTTAAAAAGTGTGACCTCACAAGTCAAATTAAAGAAGGTAAGGCCAACTCACAGTGAGTTAAAGCCAATACTGCTACTCTTAAAAGGAAGCTCAAACGCTTAAAGAAAGAGGATAAAAAATATTTAACTACTGTTGAGGAAAAGAACAAGCAGCTTTTAGAAGTAGAGTCCACCTACTTGTCCCTTAAAAAAGAGCTTTCCTCACTCTAAAATGCCCCTAAAGCAAATGAAGAGGATGAAGCCAACTTGAAGAATATAAGAGAACATTTGATGGCAATGCAACGAGACTTGGAAAATTTCAAGTTTTTTACTTGATGTCGCGTAGCACCTCATATGTTCATTAAGCAGTTGTATTTTTTTTTTCTTTCTTGTAAAATAGGATTGCTTCCTTACTAGCATCAATAATATACTTCTTTCAACCTTTTCTCGCACATGTGTGTTTTGTTTACTTATTGTAAACGGTGATTTCACAATAAGTCATCACTTGATTGCAATAAATGAGAAAAATGGAGAATGATGAAAGGATATGACTAAACTTAGAAATATCTTCTAAGCTACCTACGTATTTTAAGAATAACTTAAGAATCAAGTCAAACGTAGTTCAAAATGGATGGGTATGGTTTTGGGGGGAGCCGTTCATAGTTTTGACTCGTGCGGGCCAGGAGTATCCATTTTTACCAACTTAGACTTGATAGAGTGTTTCAGCAGTTTAACCACGTACTACACTATTTGTGGTTGCCTTTACACAGTTTAAACTCATGCAGGCTAGGAGTAACTTGCAGTTTAAGCTTATGCAGTTGAGGAGCAACTTGTAGTTTAAGCTCGTGCAGTCGAGGAGCCTTTATTTATGCATAGTATCACTTCAAATATTTGTCGTTGATCGGTCCAATTCTCAACCCATTTTCAGCAACCATCTTGTAAGATCCATTTGAGTAAACCTCTTGAACAACATATGGGCCATCCCACTTTGATGTCAACTTCTTTGGTTTATGTCCGATGATGATTGGTCTTTTCACAGCGAGAACTAAATCACCAACTTGAAAGGAATGAAGATGCACTTTCTTGTTAAAGGCTTTGGAAACACGAGCTTGGTAGTATTCTAACCTTTGTTGTACCTCTAACATTTTTTCATCAAGTGCTTCTAACTCTTCAAGTCTGAGATGGACATTATCTTCCTTAGTGAGTCCTTATTGAATAGCGATCCTCAAAGAAGGAATTTGTTGCTCTAGTGGAAGGACGGCTTCCACACCATATACCAACGCATATGGCATAGCTTGGGTTGGAGTGCGGTAAGTGGTCCTATATGCCCACAGTGCCTCTCAAATACGAAGATGCCAATCCCTTTTTGACTTAGAAACCATTTTTTTACAACAAATTGCATAAAGTCTTGTTGAAAGCTTCAGCGAGTCCATTAGCCTGGGCATAGTACATAGAAGATTTGTACTGCTTGAATTTAAACTTCTCGCACAACTTGTCCATCAAACTATTGCAGAATGGCTTGCCGTTATCTGTGATAATGTATCGAGGAATGCCATATCGATAAATAATGTTTACACATATAAAATCAATGACATTTTTCTTTTTTGCTTCTTTTAATGCTACAGCTTCTGCCCACTTAGAGAAGTAATCTGTTGTAGCTAAGATATAAAGATGCCCAACAGAAGTCTTTGGTAGTGGTCCAACAATATCCAATCCCCATACATCAAATGGCCCTGAAGCAACTGTCGGGTGCAATGGCTCTGGCGGTTGATGTAGACAATTAGTATTGAATTGACATGCTTGACATCTTCTAGCATAATCCAGACAATCTTTCACCTTAGTAGGCCAATAATATCCCATCCTCTTGATACGAAAATGAACCTTCGGACCAAATTGATGAGCTCCATATATGTCAGAATGAGCTTCTTCTATTACTTGTACAGCTTCTTTTTGGCCTAAACATCTCAAGAAGCACCTTTAAACGAACGTCGAAAGAGCGTATCCCTATAGAAAATGAAGCGGGTGGCACGCCGATGAATATCACTCCATCTTCGTGGATCATTCGGAAGTTTTCCATTTTTGAGATAGTCTACGAAAGGTTGTCTCCAATCTTCTTCGTTAATTTCATAAACAAAAAGATAGAATGGTCCTTTATCGTCTTCATCTTCAAAAATAGGCAGTATGACCCAAGTTTGACATATAGCAATTTGAATTTCTCGATTATGTAAACATAAAGTAGAAGCCAATTTTGATAATGCGTCGGCTTGCTTATTTTTGCTTCTTAATATATGTTCGATCGTCATATCATCCAAATATCCCATAAGTCATCTCGTATAATTATGATACGGGATCAACTTAGGTTTCTTAACATCATACTCACCAAGTAATTGATTAACAATCAATTAGGAATCCCCATATACTTCGAGATGCAGTCACTTCATATCAACAGCCAACTCTAATCTAAGTATAAGGGCATGGTATTCATGCACATTATTTGAGCATCTTTTAGTCAAGGTGAAAGAGTATGGTAGTACATCTCCTTCAGGGGTAATGAATACTACACCAGCTCCAGTACCTTCACGACATACTACACCATTAAAGTACATCCTCCATGGTGGGAGAATCTCAATGACAAGAACATCTTCATCAGGCAACTCATTACTTAGTTCCTACTCAGCAGGGATAGGATGATCAGCCAAGAAATCTGCCAGCACTTATCATTTGACAGCTTTCTATTGGACGAAGACAATATCAAATTATTGGAGTTGAAGGTATTACCTTGCTAAACGATTAGATAGCACAGGCTTGGTCATGACATACTTTATGGGATTAGCCTTGGCAATAAGGCGTACTGTATGTGCTTGAAAATAGTGCTTCAATTTTTCAATTGCAAATATCAAAGCTAGGCAAAGCTTCTCAATTGGTGAATAATTCAACTCATTTGGTGTCATCATCTGACTTAAGTAATAGAGTGCATTTTCTTTGCCATTGTCATTTTCTTGAGCAAGCAATGCCCCTACTAAGCGTTTTTGCGCAGTAATGTACAAAATCAATGGCTTATTTGGGATAGGTGCAGCAAGCACATGAGGCTTCATCAAGTAAGATTTGATACATTTGAAAGCATTTTGACATGCTTCATCCGATTCAAATGGTACACTCTTCTTTAGTAGACAACTAAATGGTTGACAGCGTCCATCAAGATTTGAGATGAACCTTTGGAGGTAGGCCATCTTTCCCTGTAAACTTTTTAATTCATGGATATTTCTCGGCTCAGACATCCTCATAATCGCATTGATCTTTGATTGGTCTATTTCGATACCTTGATGAAGAACGATGAAACCCAAAAATTTTTCAGAGATGACCCCAAAAGCACATTTAAGAGGATTCATCCTCAATTGATATTTTCGGAGTCGCTCGAAATTCTTTCTTAAATCTTGAAGATGATCAGCTCATTTACGTGACTTAACCACCAAATCATCCTGTAATACCCCACCCGAAACCACCTTTGACTATAGGAAAAAGTCATGCATTGCATAGCATTTTGCATCTTATGTGGTAGCTTAGAATTATTTTATTTGCATGGATGCATGTGAATTTTTCCATTACTCTTGCATTTGAATTAACTGATGTGAAATAGTTGTGCTGTTAAAGATTTGGATAAGGGAGGTTTGGTCGAAGATTTGGAAGGATGAGTATTGGGGGGGTGGTGAGAACTGATTGTAGAAAAAATTAGTATTGGAGTTATTTTGGAATAGCGGGGAGGTTGGTGATTTCCTTTGGTGGCCCGAGTTCAAATCCTACCTTTTGTGAAGTTAGTTTCTCTTCTTGAAAATTCCTTTCCTTAGAGTTTCCATGTCTTGGCCGAAAAAGATCTAGCAAACCTAGAGAAATTTTAGTGTCATTATTCCAAGGAAATAAGTCTCTATATTTATTTCCTAAATTTAAGGACCTTGATGTGAATAAAGTTCACTTTTAATTTTCAGCTTTTATTCCTTAGGATTTTCGAAAAACCCCTAGCTAATAATTAAAATTTCAGCTTGAATTTAGCTAGATAGATCTTGCCATGGATAGTTGGAATTAATGAATCATTTTTCTAATAGGAAACCTTGTTGATTTTAACCCTAGAACCTAAGCTAAAAATCTTGAAAAAAATTCCAGCAAGTGCCTCCACTTCTTAGAGGAATTTTAGCTCAACTTAAACTCTTCCAAAGCTAGGAAATCTTATCCTAAATCCTTTAGCAAATCAGATTTTTATTGCAATCCTAATTCGACTAGGATTTTCTTCCTAAACTTAGCAGAATTTCGGCAGCTTTGTGTTAACACAAGCTATCCGAAATTCCAACACCTTTAAGTACAATCCAACCCTTCAAACCCTAGCTCAAATCCCCTAAAACATCTTCCATCAATTCAGATTATCTTTGCTGTGCAAAACCAGATTTTACTCACACAAATTCTAGAATTTCGGCCAGCTAGGAAACCAGGATTTTCGACAGCTTTGTACAGAAAATTTCGGCCAGCCTTGTACTCCTATTCCAACCGAAATTCTGCACACAAACACACCGAAAAACCCCAGCCGATCAAGCTATTTTTCAGCGCCTAAAACCCTTATTTTTTCTTTGGAAATTTCGGCAAAACCACAGCTAAAACAGTCTAGAAATTCTTCCTCTCCTGTTCAGCAATTTCGCATAGCAAAACTACTTCACGCGCACAGAAATTTCAGCCCTAAAAACCTTCGCAAACTCTTCTTTGTTTGGCCCAAAATTCTGAACACAATCAGCCCTTCTCTTGAGGAATAGTTCGGCCAGCACAAGGGAGCAAAATTGCAGAATATTTTCTCCCTTAAACCCTCTTAAAGTCGACAGCAAGAAGGCACTCGTGAGCTGCAATTTTCGGCCTTGCTGTCCAAGAAACCTAAAGCCATTAGGAGTCTTTCTAAACATCACCATCTAACCCTAAACCAATCTTCTCTAACTCTAAATCATAGCAGCCGTCTATCCTCTCTATTCTACACAAAAATTCCAGCAAGAACTCCACAGCAAATTTTTGAAAACCTCAAGAACAACACCTAGCAAAAACCGATCACCCTCCAAGGTAAGCAAAAACCATCTCAACTTCTTGATTCCTTTCTTCCATCAATTCTCTTCCTTTTCTTCTTTGGAATCACACCATCACAAGGCTGATTTCATCTCTTTATGCATTCTCGGTCATAAGGAAGGAAAAAGGAGACAACTTTTCTTTTCTAATCCCACGAACTCGGGACAATCACCATAGGAGCATCGGGATCTTGCTACTCGGTTGTTGTAAGGTACGAAAATACTTACCCTTAATGCTGGAATTAAGGTTTAAGGTTGTAGATGATGTTTATTACCTTGTTGAATATATGGTCATAGTATATGATCTTAGGGGATTGTGAATTGTTATGAAAATAAATGAGTTTGGCACATGTTCGAATTAGTTGAAGCCCTAATCATGATATTATATGCTTTAGATCAGGAGGATAATTGAGGAAAGCAAGCTGTGAATTTATCTCGTTTATCTGAGGCATATCAAGTAAGTCCTTGCATAAAATCTTTTGTTAAATGTTGTGATGGCAAGTCTATGTTGTGAAGCTTTGTAAAGCTATTGTTGAACTATGTTTGCTTGGGTTGTAAATGTGGATATTTATTCTTTAAACGGTTTTGTCAAACTAATGATTTTATCAAGAAAACTATTCTTTTCCTTAAACTTTTAGAAATCTCTTTTAAAGAAAACCATGTTTTACAAAGCCAAGGGTTGGAAATATTGTGAATCAGGAATTGATGGATATGTTCGTTGAGTACTTAATAAGGGTAGGCTAACAATACTAGTCTTGGAGGGCTAGAGTAAGTCTTTGGGCAGGAGGCCACCTCCAGAAGATAAGCTCTGCTTGAAAAGGCGACAGTATTGGTTGGTCAGGCCGGTCCGAGCTAGCATGTGTACCTGGTAAGGTATTATTTATTTTCCTGGCATGGACACCCGGATGGTTTGTTGGGTGTAGAGAAGGAGAAGTATTTCACCCGGTGAGCTGTACACTCACCTTGATCAGAACGCCCAACGTGTGGTGACATGACTGTTTATTTGAGTGGATGATTGTTTTGTGTAAAGTATGATTATGGAAAAACCTACTCTTTGCGAAAGAGAAATTATTTATGACTTGCCAAATATTTCTACAAATGTTTTCCGCTTTGCATACACGTATAGTTTTAAACACCATGTGCACACACAGGACTTATTGAGATTTATTCTCATACTATTTTACATCATGTTTTCAGGAGATAGACTGTGCTGAGTCAGCGGGGCATTGATAGTTGAAGCTTTTCTAATTATTCTCATATTTATTTAGGAGACATTTGTTATTTAAGCTGTTGAACGATTAATTGTTTTTATTTCGTTTTGCTCCAAGTTGAGCCTGATGTAATAAGAGTATTTCTTTATTTATCTAAGTTGAATCTTTTGGAGGTTGCCTTTGTATTTTATATCTCGTTTTAAAGACCCCTTGTCCTATGGGACGGGGCGACATCCCCGCCCTTTTAGGGTACGTAGTCGTGGGGTATTACACATCCAACATAGCATTCCACGATCTTGTGTAGCACGTCATCAAAGATCTTTTGCATTGCTCTTTGATATGTGGCACCAACATTCTTCTGACCAAAAGGCATCACTGTATAGCAATAGATTCCTTTTGGAGTACGAAAGGCAATAAGCTCCCCATCTTCTGGTGCCACTTTGATTTGGTTATACTAAGAGGATCCATCTATGAAAGATAGAATTTCATGACCAGTGGTTGCATCTACCATCAGTTCAGGAATAGGCAGTGGAAAATCATCTATTGGACAGGCATCATTTAGATTCCTAAAATCCACACAAATTCGAATTTGTCCATTTTTCTTCCTTACAGGGATAATATTCGCAACCCACATTGGATACTTGACCTCTTAAATAAATTTGGTTTCGATCAGTTTGTTCACTTCTACTTCAATTAATGGAACCAGCTCAGGTAAAAAACGCCATTGGGCTTGCTTTACTGGTGTTGCCCCATCCTTTACAATAGTTGGGATCATTTATTCGTCCAACTTCATTCGGGCGCTTTGCCTCTGGCAACTCTATAGCTTTAGCAGCTAATAATTCATCGAACATTGAAGAACCATCAGAGTCGAGAAAAGGATATTCCTTAGACTGCCTTTCTTCTAAGTTACCATTTTCTTTTCCTACGGAGAATCCATTTTCTGGGTCATCTTTTGAGTTACCTTTGAAGAAATTTTTATTGGAGCCGCGACTGTGGCCATGGACTCCTTTAATTTAGTTTTAAAAAAAGGTTTGCTCCCTTTTCTAAAATCTTAATTTTTCTTTGCCTTTGTTGGGGTCTTGGACAGGTGCCTTACCCCCATGTGCGACGATGCTCAATTCCATATCATGAGCGTGGGTCGCCAATTCTTCAAAAGTCTTTGGCATGATCCCTTTAAGGATATACTAGAGTCCCCAGTGCATGCCTTGAATGCACATCTCAATTGCAGATGATTCACTTAGACGATCTCTACAATTGAGGTTCAAATTCCTCCATCTGTTGATATAGTCCACCATTGGTTCGTCTTTCCATTGACGAGAGTTGGTGAGTTCTACCATACTGATGATTCTACGAGTGTTATAGAATCTATTGAGAAACTCTTATTCAAGTTGATCCCAACTATTGATGGAACCATATGCTAGATCGGTGTACCAGTTAAATGCATTCCCTTTGAGGGATCGTATAAACTGCTTCACTAGTAGATCCCCATAAGTTCCCGTATTGTTATACGTCTCGATGAAGTGAGCCACGTGCTGCTTGGGATTTCCTTTGTCATTAATTGTTGGAACTTTGGTGGCTGATATCCAACTGGCATTCTCATATCATCAATTCTTTGCGAATAAGGCTTTGCATATGTGAAGGTGGATTTGCTAGTTCCTTCATACTTGTCCTTAATCGTACCCATGATGAAGTCTTTAAGTTGTTTCACAGGAATCATACATTTGGAGGATATTTGAATATCCTATGATTTCTTAGAAGTTTCCACTTCCTCTTGCACTTCAGATCTCTTTAGAGGAGTTTGACTTGTTTCGCCAATCTTTTCAAAGCGATTGATGAGATGCGCGATGGTAAGATCTTGCTCTTGGGAGCATTTGGCGGGTCCTTCCACCAATTTTGTGAGGTGCGCGAGTTGCTCTTCCAGATTTTGTGTGCCAGTCATCATAATCGGTGCCATAGGAGAAGCAGTAGAATCTTCATTGAATGAAGCTTTGGATTTGAGGTACCCATAGGGGGATTGAGGCGCAGAGCCACTACTTGAACTTTGGTCAACTTGTTTGGAGATATTGGTCTTCTCCAATGAAGGTGACATCTTGCGCATTGTAGAAGCAGCATCTTGCTTCAACTTTGTGGTTGCAGGCGATGAGACAATACTGAAGTTTTGAGCCTCGCTCTGTGAAAGAGCTCGAGTCTTATTTCTTGTCAGCATGCCTTGGCTTGAAGCTTGTGGAGCCTTGCCAACAGTTGCAGCAGCCTTCATGATATCAGTAGCCTTTGAACGAGCAGATGTAGCTTTGCTGTTCTTTGGAGCCATTGAGTTGATTTGTACTTGTATCTGAACTTGGGATTGATTTGAAGAGAAGAGATGGGAGGCAGAAACTATCCCACTGGGCGTGCCAGAAATTTGTAGATGACAAATTTCAAGTCTGTAAATAAGACAAGAAAAATATCAAAATTTATAAAATATTTAGTAAATATGAAAAGTGGTTACAAATCTTCGAAGAAATCCTAAATTGCAGGATAAGTCCTCCGATTCTTTTCTTTTTGAAAAACGTTGATTCGAGGGCTGAAGAGCTTAATCTCGGATCGAACAGGATTTGATGACGAACACTTGATTGCTAAGTCTTCGAGACTTGTTTGATGCAGAGCAAGATGAATGCCTTGAAATTTGAAGAAGATTCTAAACCTTGATTTGATGACAATTCTGAACCTTGAACTTGATGAAGCTGGAATGCTTGATTGCGATGCCTATTGTTTGTTGAAGCTTGAGCTTGAGGATCTTGGGGGTGCCTTGAACCATTAAGGGAAGACCCTATTTATAGGCCAAAAATCCCTTGACTTTAGCATAAATAGTCGATGTGGGATTTTGAAGGAGCCTCCCAACAAACCCTAATGGACTTGGGTTTGGGCTTAATTTATGTTTTAGGTCAATCTCATTTAGTCCACATTATATTTGGGTTATGAGATTTTCAAAAGTCCAATTTTAGGGCCTAATCCAATTTCATTTAATCTATAATATATTGAATTTAATATAAAATGGACCATTAACAATAGCCCAATTTTAATAGTCCAATTTTATAATCCATTGGATTTAATGGACTTTTAATGATAGCTCAATTACATTAATTAATTCAAGAATAATTATATTTATTCATGAATTAATTTTAATTAATCAAGACCAAAATATGTATTTTTCTTTTAATCTTGAAAATATATTTTATCCCAAAATTCTTTGTCTACAGCGTGATTCAAGAAAAGTAAAAAAATAATATATAATTGTTATAAAATTAGGGTAGTGTTAGAATAAAATCTTCAAACTACACAATAATAAAACTCTAACTATTTTGCACAAGAATTTCTCTCTTTCTCTTCTCTCACAATTTTCTCTAATCTTTCGTTCACTAATCTTTCTTTCACAAAATAATGGTGTATTACAAGCTTAGAGAATAGCTCTATTTATAGAGCTCTAATTAGTGGAATACATCATGACATACATCATCTTCCACTTATCTCAATTAGTGGTGTTTCCACTAAATGGTGGACATCCATAAAAATCTTCTATAATAATTCACATAAATCCATAATTAGTGGAGCCTCCACTAATTAATAAAGATTCCAATAATTCATAACACTCCCCCTTGGATGTCCATCCATTACATAAAGAATATGCCTCGTTAAAACCTTACTAGATAAAAACCCAGTGGGAAAAAAAATCTAGTGAAGGAAAAAGAATACACTATTCTATATGTCTGTTTATTACTCCATCTGATGAGATGATTCCTTTAAATCTTTAAACCGACGCATATCGATTTTATATCTCAACTTCTCAAATGTTGCAGTCGGTAAAGTCTTCGTGAAAATATCTGCGAGGTTATCACATGACCGAATTTGTAGCACATCAATTTCACGTTTCTTCTGGAGTTCATGAGTAAAGAAGAATTTTGGTGAAATATGTTTTGTCCGATCTCCTTTAATATATCCTCCTCGTAATTGAGCTATGCAAGCTGCATTGTCTTCATAAAGAGGAGTTGGAATATCTTTGATTGATGATAATCCACAACTTTCTCGGATATAATGAATCATGGATCTTAGCCATACACATTCTCGACTTGCTTCATGAATGGCTATAATTGCAGCATGATTTGAAGAAGTAGCTGTTATAGATTATTTCGTAGAACGCCATGATATAGCAGTATTTCCACATGTAAATAGATAGCCCGTTTGAGAACGTGCTTTATGTGGATCAGATAAATTACCGAAGATCCGCATAACCTATCAATGTTGGACTGGTTTTATTTGAATAAAATAATCCGAGATCAATTGTACCTTGAAGATATCGAAAGACTTGTTTAATTCCATTCCAATGTCGTCGTGTTGGTGAAGAACTAAATCTTGCTAATAAATTGACAGTAAAAGCAATATCAGGTCGTGTATTATTAGCAAGATACATTAATGCACCAATTGCACTGAGATATAGTACTTCAGGACCAAGGAGTTCTTCATCATTTTCTTGAGGTCGGAAAGGATCTTTATCCACATTTAATGATCGGACGATCATTGGAATATTCAATGGATGTGCTTTGTCCATGTAAAATCTTTTTAGCACTTTTGCTGTATATGTTGATTGATGAATAAATGTTCCACTCTCCAGATGTTCAATTTGTAAACCAAGGCAAAATTTGGTTTTACCAAAATCCTTGATTTCGAATTCTCTTTTTAAATAATCAATTGTTTCTTGGAGCTCTTCAGGAGTTCCAATAAGATTAATATCATCAACATATATAGCTAATATCACAAATTTAAAACCAGATTTCTTAATAAAAACACATGGACATACCTGGTCATTTTTAAATCCCGCTTTTAATAAATATTCACTAAAACGTGTGAACCACATGCGCCCAAATTGCTTCAATATGCGATTTTGTAACTCTTCTGGAGTCAACAAAAGCGTCTGGCATTTGATTTGCAATGCTTTGCAAATGAATTATCTTTTGAACTTCAAGTTCATATGCGCTTGTGCGCGGACTAAGATAATTTAATGATGTTGTCCAAGCAAGATCCTTTTTATGCTGTTTTGGTTCTCCCCCTAATTTACGGAATACTGATTCATCAAAATGACAATCAGCAAATCTTGCTATGAATATATCTTCTGTCAGGGGTTCAACATACCTGATAATAGAGGGAGAATCATATCCAACGTATATCCCCTTTCTTCTTTGATGACCCATCTTTGTACGTTGGTTTGGTGCAATTGGAATATATATAGCACACCTAAAATTCTTAAATGAGCAATATTTGGTTCTGACCCAAAAGCCAATTGCAAAGGAGAGAATTTATGATAACTAGCTGGTCTTATACGTACAAGTGTTGCAGCATGTAGAATAGTATGTCCCCAGGCAGATGTTGGGAGATTTGTTTTCATTAATAATGGTCTAGCAATTAATTGTAATCATTTAATCAAAGATTCAGCAAGACCATTTTGTGTGTGAACATGAGCTCCAGGATGTTCAACATTAATCCCAATTGACATGCAATATGCATCAAAAGCATGTGATGAAAATTCACCAGCATTATCCAAACAGATATTTTTAGTGTGATGGTCAGGAAATTGTGTTTGTAATTTAATTATTTGAGCAAGTAATCTCGCAAACGCCAAGTTGCGAGTAGATAATAAACATACATGTGACCATCGGGATGATGCATCAATTAAGACCATAAAATATTTGAACGGTCCACATGGTGGATCAATAGGTCCACAAATATCTCCGTGAATCCGTTCGAGAAATGTAGGACTTTCAGCTCCTACTTTTACTGGTGATGGTTTAACAAATAATTTTCCTAGGGAACATGCAGTACATGCGAATTTTTCTGATGTTAATATCCTTTTATTTTTTAAAGGATGACCACGTGTATTCTCAATGATTCTTCTCATCATGGTAGATCCCAGATGACCCAATCGGTCATGTCAAATGCTAAAAGTAATAGGATCAGTAAACTTCTGGTTTACTAGATGATGAGTTTCAATTGTACGTATTTTTACAAAATATAGGCCAGTAAAAACAAGACGGCAGTTTTTCTAATACAGATTTCTTACCAAAATGTATTTGAGTAAAAAAAAGATGCTCAATCCCATTTTCCTCATTTGTTTCAACATGATACCCATTTCTGCGGATATCTTTAAAACTCAATAAATTTCTTCTGGATTTTGAGGAAAATAGTGCCTTATCAATAATAATTGGTGTTCCTTTAGGCAACAATATACTAGCTCTTTCGGAGCCCTCAATTACATTTGCACTACCGTTTATCGTATAAATATTTATTTCTCCCATTTTGAGATCAGAAAAATATTTCTCATTTTTTAGTATGGTGTGTGTAGTTCCACTATTAATAATGCATACATCATCATTAACAACAGCCATCTAAACACAAATATATATATGCAAACGTAAATATTATTATAATAGAATGAAAATGAAAATACAAAAATATCAGGGTAAGGCTTTAGTTCTTCTGGACACTGCCATCACCAATTAAATGGTCTATCCTACCGTCTGGGTGTTCAAAAAAATCCGATACATCCATATGGGTAATATTGATATTAAGATCTTCAGGATCAATATCATCATCCTCAGCATTATTTATTGGATGTTGAGAAAAATTTGCTTCTACATTTTTATTTTTCAATGAAACTTGATACAATTCAACTAAATGCTTAGCCGTACGATAGTTTCGTGACCAATGACCATTCATGCCACATCTGTAACATATATCCTCATGTTTTTCTTCAATTTCTTTTTCTTTTCCCTTATGATCTTTTCTGTTCCACTTCAGGTGGCCAGTATTTCTCACAGTTTGATTATGATTGTGATAAGAGAAATATCGAGCGTGTCTACAACCATAACCACGACCACGGCCACGGCCATGGCCACGACCACGACTATAACGATGGCTTCTGTTAGAGCCAACAGCATTCACTTCTGGGAGTGCTATTGAGCCAGTTGGTCTGGCTTCATGATTTCTCAATAATAACTCATTATTCTTCTCTGCAATGAGGAGGCAGTAATTAAATCTGTAAATTTTGTATACCCCTTTTCTCGATATTGTTGCTGCAGGACAATATTTGAGGCATGAAAGGTGGAGAATGTCTTCTCCAACATATCTTCATCAGTCACTTTTTCTCCGCATAATTTTAATTGAGATGTTATTTTATACATTACGGAGCTATATTCATTCACGGTTTTAAAATCTTGCAACCTCAGGTGCAACCATTCATACCGTGCAGTGGGTAGTACGACCATCTTCAGGTGGTCAAATCTTTCTTTTAAATTTACCTACAGGACATATGGATCTTTTTTGGTAAGATATTCCATTTTCAAATTTTCATCGAGATGATGACGAATAAAAATCAAAGCTTTAGCCTTGTGTTGTGCAGATGCACTATTATTTGCTTGAATAGTTTCACTAAGGCCTTCAGCATTTAGATGCATTTCTGCATCGAGAACCCATGACATATAATTTTTTTCAGAAATATCAAGGGTTACAAATTCGAGTTTAGCGAGATTAGCCATAGAGATCAATAAATGCGTACCTGTCTTCTGGTTTTGTTAACGGCAGAAACTCGTGCTTAGTCTTCTGGCTTTTGTACCGGTAGAGACTCGTGCTGATAACGTGTTATAAAATTAGGGTAGTGTTAGAATAAAATCTTCACACTACACACTAATAAAACTCTAACTATTTTGCACAAGAATTTCTCTCTTTCTCTTCTCTCACAATTTTCTCTAATCTTTCTTTCACTAATCTTTCTTTTACAAAATAATGGTGTATTACAAGTTTAGAGAATTGCTCTATTTATATAGCTCTAATTAGTGGAATACATCATGGCATACATCATCTTCCACTAATCTCAATTAGTGGTGTCTCCACTAAATGGTGGACATCCATAAAAATCTTCTATAATAATTCACATAAATCCATAATTAGTGGAGCCTCCACTAATGATTCCAATAATTCATAACAATAATGATAATTTTTATAAAAATAAAAATTATTTAAATTATTTTTTTTTTAAAGTCACAATCGACTCACACACTATTATGATTGAAGTTGAAGGTGCATACCCTACCCATAATTGAAGGTCTTGAATATTACATCTTCTTAGTTTTGTCGTTCACACCTCGGGATGGCAGCATTATTGATTTTTACCGATCTCCAAGGTTGCCTACTATTTATTTATCCGATGAAATTTATGATAGAATTTGATTTTATTTATATTAACAGTACTGATTCAATATCAGATTCACCAGGTACTCTCCAAGTTTGGGTACTGCACTAGAAGGGGTCGAAGAATTGCTAAAACTGAAGCAATTGTATTTTTCCCCTATGAAAATATATGAAGATTTTGCCTTTTTTGGATACCCTTTTCTTGGTTATTTAGATTTGGAACGAAGGGACATGGTGAAAGAGTAAAGTGTCACTCACATGACTATCATGGTTATAGATCTCTTTCTAGGCTCGCAAGTCACAACCATCAAGCAAGTAAGAAAAAGAGACATATTCAATGACTTAGCATTGTAGCTAGCCTTCCACTTCTGTCTTCTTCTTTGATTTCCTCCCAATGGCCCCAACATATTATTCATTTCCTTCTCAGATTGAAATTGACATTTAATTCAGTGCGGAAATCAGGGTCCCAAGACCATGTGAACGAGAGTACTCATATCCTTTCTATAATTGAAGATTGATTGGAAATATCTTTGAAGTAGGGACTTTCAACTTCTAGCTCTTAGCTTCTTTCCACAGAAACACAGATAAGTGACTGTCGAGAACAGTTCTATCTAAACTGTGTGATGCACGTTTCTACAAATGGACAGTATAATCTTTTTAAAATTCTTTATTTCTTGAATGATCGATTAGCGACTGAGGACTTTGTAGCCATTTGTTGTCTTATTCATTTTTAGTGACTATTATCAATTGCATTATCACTTTAAATTCAAATAATTTAATTTCATATTTAATTTTTATTTTTTTTACTGTATAGTAAGTCCTTAATTTTTATTTTTAATTTTTTAAATCTTCAATGATTTTTTCTTGACATACTTAGTTCTTTCGTCCAAAACTCCAGTTAGTCAACCCCAATCAAATGTTCATGGTTCGACTTTTAATTTATTAATAAGGTTATTTTCATAATTTAATTTCGATAAACAAAAATCCCAAGAATAATCTCCCATCCTCTCTACTGATACCTTCGTTCCACCATCTCTCCATCACCTTGCTGCCCAGAGTAAAATTGTCCTTGACTGTGTTAGCTCCTTCTGCCTCTATGGCGAGCCCGTGGTGGCAGCTTCCACTGAATCCGGTTGTGATTATTTGGACATACGTGGGGAGTTGGAGTTCATGGAGAGAATGGAAGCAAAGTATCACGAGAAAATGGGGGAGGGGGGCTCTTTAGTGATTTTTGTTAAATTTCAGAAGAAGTCTAAATCAGTGGTTGTTAAGTCAATGGTTGCGAAGTCAAATTCCAGGTTATCGGTTGAAGATGCCGAATAAATGAGTGATACGAGATCACCTCATTTTTCATTTGATCCTGGGTGAATATTTTTTGCGGTAAAGCTATCAATTTCCAGAAAGCTATTTTAGTTCTTTCTTGCCAGCTGTTAATTCTTGGATGTAATCAAGTTTATTCTTCAGTTGATAGTTTAATTTAGATCCAGATTATGTATATTAAAACACTTGTGTATTGTCACATTCAATATCAATCAGAGACAGAAATGCATTTCTCAGCTTCAGTTTCTTCCATATGTTTTTCATTTTCTACATGGTATCAGAGAGTGGTTCTTGGGTGATTCAATTCTGTTGAAGATGAAAATCTGAATCATCCGTTTTGTTTTATGAGGTAGTCATCAAAATCAAAGTCTCTAATTAGTTATGTGATCTCTGGTTATTGACACTATGAATTTTGTATGTTCTGGTTGAATAGTTATGGCTAATCAGGAGTTTACTATGTCTAGTACATTTTATATGCATCCGAATGAAAATCCATCTTTGATTGTGGTTCAACTGTCTTTAAATGAGAGAAAATATCATCAATGGTGTAGAGTAATGAGGATGGCTTTGATTTCTAAAAAACAAATTAGGTTTTGCCAGTGGCAGTATCAAAGCACCAATTCGTTCGCACAATTCTTATGCAGCTTGGGAACAATGTAATAATATGGTTTTGTCATGGATTCTAAATTCAATTTCATCCTCCATAGCTTAAAGTGTGATTTGGATGGATAATGCCTATAATGTATGGATTGATCTATGTGAACGTTTTTTCACAAGGGGATTCTTTTAGAATTTCAGACCTTCAAGAAGGCATATATAACTTGAAATAGGGATCATTACCTATAAATGCGTATTATACAAATTTGAAGACTCTGCGGGAAGAATTGTTAAATTTGAGGCCACTTCCCATTTGTCATTGTGATCCAAAGTGCCAGTGTCCAGCATTACTGAAGTTAAGACAAACAATGATGATGATTTTGTTATCAGATTCATAAAAGGATTAAAGGAAGAGTTCAGTGGCATAAAGTCTCAGATCTTATTGACTAAGCCTTTTCCCTCTGTGAATCAAGCTTTTTATATGGTTTCCACACATGAAAGGTCACTTAATTACCACACTGCACATTCTGATAGTTCCGTTTCTACATGTCCTCAAGTTTTTGCTGCAAAGAATGTTGTAGTAGATTCATCTTTACAAGCTAGAAATGTTCCCAAACATGAGCTCATGTTAAATGCAGTTGGAAATGTTAGTGGGAAAAATGTACAGAATACTGGATATCAAGGATTCAAAAAAGGCAATAAGACGAATGGGAGGTTGCAGTGTACATTCTATGGATTGCAGGGACAAACCATAGACAGATGTTATAAAAATCATGGATTTCCAGGAAGCTACAGAAATAAAAACAAGACTATAGGGAATCAAAATTTTATGCCACAAGCTAATGCTGTTGTTGACTGTGGTAATTTTCAGAGTGTCTCCAATGTTGTAAGTTCAATTCTAGGCTATTCAAACACTTTAATGGATTCCCAGACCTCAAAATATGTCACTCAAGAACAGTATCAACAATTGTTGAAATTAGTTCAATCTCAACTTGCCTCTTCTTCTTCCAAAAATAGCATTGTTTCTAACCATGTTCATTCAATCAACCAAGCAACTCTTCTACCAAACTTCTCAAATTCATTACATGAAGCTCAAGACAAAGGTATATGCTCTTCAATCTGGATTTCTACAGATCATATTTGTTCTTGCTTAGACTCATTTTCTGATTATCATCCTACTCAAAATGTGTCCATAAAGTTGCCAACTGGAGATATAGTACATGTTTCACACATAGGCAGAGTTCAATTAAAATTTTCCATGATTTTGGATCAAATCCTATTCATTTCGAAATTGTCTTTCAATCTGATTTCTGTTAGTAAATTACTTCAGCAATTGAAATGTGTTAAAATTTTCAAAAATGATAGTTGTCTTATTCAGGATCCACATCATGGTCGGATGATTGGATTAGCTAAACTTTCTGGGGGTCTTTATCATCTTGATCTACACCCTCTTACTTCCATTGTGAATTCATCTTATGATGTTACTAATGGTGAATTTTACAATAAAACATTGTTATGGCATTTTAGACTAGGTCATTTGTCTACAAAGTAGTTGACTGAGGTTCAAAAAGTTGATTCTTCTATTGTTTTACTTGCTACTAATATATTTTGTCCAGTGTGCCCTTTAACTAAACAATACAAATCTTCTTTTCCCTCATATCAGGGAATTGTTGAATCTAGTTTTATTTGATTCATATGGATATTTGGGGACCCTTTAATATCAGTACAGTTCATGGTCACAAGTATTTTCTGATTATAGTTGATGATTTCATTAGCTTTTCTTAGTTGTTCTTGTTAAAACAAAAATCTGAAGTAAAATCTTTAATACAATAGTTTATTACTTATATTGAAACTCAATTTAATAAAAGGGTTAACATCTTGAGATTTGATAATGGTCTTGATTTTCGACTTCCTGATTTTTATCATTCAAAAGGTAGCATTCATCAAACTTCATGTCCTTATACCCCTGAGCAAAATGGTATTGTGGAAAGAAAACATCAACATATTCTTAATGTAGCTAGAGCTCTTAGGTTTCAATCTCAAATACCTCTTGCATATTGTGGTTATTGCATTCAACATGTTATGTATTTGATAAATATTACCCCTACTCCTGTGTTAAATCAATAGACATCATTTGAAAGATTACATCATAAATCTCTAGATTATGGTATTCTAAAAGTCTTTGGTAGTTTGGCTTATACTTGTGTTTAGTTGCCTCATAAAAATAAATTTTATCCTAGAAGTAAACCTTGTGTTTTTCTTGGTTATTCTTCATCTACAAAAGGTTTTCTTCTGTTAGACTTCTTTTCCAGAGAAATTTTCATGTCAAGAAATGTTTCTTTCACAGAATCTTCACTACAAGAAAACTATAAATCTGCCACGGATTTTTGCCACGGAAAATTTTTCGTGGCAATTAGCAATGGAATTTGCCACGAAAAAGCAAAATCCAAGCAACTAGCTAGGGAAAAAAGACCATAGCAAATCCGTGGCTATTTTCCATGGAATTGCAATGGAAATAGTAGCAAGTAGCGACCAAAAAATATTCCCTTGCAAATCAGTAGCAAAAAGAGGCGCCAAAAAATTATGCCAAATATTAGCCACCGATTTGCGATGGAACAATTTCTGTGGCAAATTTATACCAAACATTAGCCACGGATTTGCCACGGAATCAAAAAATTGTCACTTATTCTGTGGCAATTCCGTGGCAGATTGCCATGGAATTTTTTCCTTTTTTTGTTCTAATTTATTAATGATATTGGTTTGTAATAATTTTTTATCTATACCTTTTAAATAATAATGACAAAATATTTTGTAAGTATTTTGATTTATTTATTTTCCAATGCATTCATTCTTGAAATGAATTGAAAATAAGATGCATTATTTTTTAATATCGAAGTATACGTTTGTATTAAATTAAAAAATTTTAAATAAATGATAATTTTTTTTTCGACTATAAAAGCTATTAAAAATTATTGTGAAGAACTATATTATCATTGAGAGTATCTAGAAAAGTATGTTACGCAAAGTAATGATAAAAAAAGGGGTCAAATTTTTTTTATGTGTTCCGTGACAAATCCGTGATAATCTACCACGGAATAAGTGGTCATTTTTTTATTCCATGGCAAAGCCGTGGCAGATTGTCACGGATTTGCCACGGAAGTTTTTTTTTTTTTTTTTCTAATGTATTAATTATATTGGTTTGTAATAATTTTTGTTCCATACCTTTTAAATATAAGTATCTTGATTTGTTTATTTTTCTAATGCGGTCATTCTAGAAATAGAATTGAAAATAAGATGTATTACTTTTGAGTATCGAAATGTATGTTTGTATTAAATTAAAAAATTTTAAATAAACGATAAAAATTGTTTATTTCGACTATAAAAGTCATTAAAAATTGTTGTGAAGAACTATATTATTATTGATAGTATCTAGAAAAGTATATTACGCAAAGTAATGATGAAAAAAAAGGGGTTAAATTTTTTTTCTGTGTTCCGTGGCAAATCCATGGCAATCTACCACGGATTTGCCACGGAATCACAAAATGACCACATATTCCGTGGCTGATTGCCACGGATTTGCCACATAATTTTTTTATTTTTTTTCTAATTTATTAATTATATTGGTTTGTAATAATTTTTGTTCCATACCTTTATAATAACAACGTAATATTTTGTAAGTATATTAACTTATTTATTATCTAATGCTTTCATTCTTGAAATTGAATTGAAATTAAGATGTATTATTTTTGGAATCGAAATATATGTTTGCATAAAATTAAAAAATTTTAGTTAACTGATATAATTTTTTTGACTAAAAAAGCCATTGAAAATTGTTGTGAAAAACTATATTATCATTGAGAGTATTTAGAAAATTATATTACGCAAAGTAGTGATAAGAAAAAAAGGGTTAAATTTTTGTTATGCATTCTGTGGCAAATTCGTGGCAGATTGCCACGGATTTGCCACGAAATCACAAAATTACCACTTATTCCATGGCAATTCCGTGGCAGATTGTCACAGATTCTGTTCTAATTTATTAATTATATTATTTTTTAATAATTTTTGTTCCATTCCTTTTAATTAACAACAACAAAATGTTTTGTAACTATCTTGATTTGTTTACTTTTTAATACGTTCATTCTCGATGTAGATTTGATATTAAGATGTATTATTTTTTAGTATCAAAATATATGTTTGTATCAAATTAAAAATTTTTAAATAAACGATATAAATTTTTTTATTTCGACTATAAAAGCCATTGAAAATGATTGTGAAGAACTATATTATCATTGAGAGTCTCTAGAAAAGTATGTTATGTAAAGTAGTGATAAAAAAAGGGTTAAATTTTTATTATGTGTTCCATGGAAAATCCGTGGCAATGTAAAGTAGTGATAAAAAAAAAGGGTTAAATTTTTGTTATGTGTTCCGTGGCAATCTGCCACGGATTTGCCACGGAATCACAAAATTACCACTAGTTTCGTGGCAAATCCCTGGCGTCTACCACGGATTTGCCATAGACATTTTTCCTTTTTTTTGCTCTAATTAATTAATCATATTGGTTTGTTATAATTTTTGTTCCATACCTTTTAAATAAAAATGTCGAAATGTTTTATATGTATCTTGATTTGTTTATTTTTTAATGCATTTATTCTTGAAATGGAATTGAAAATAAGATATATTATTTTTGAGTATCGAAATATACGTTAGCATTAAATTAAACAATATTTAAGAAAGGATATACTTTTATTTTATAGGAAAAGTCATTGAAAATTGTTGTGAAGAATTATGTTATCATTGAGAGTATCTAGAAAAATATGTTATGTAAGTGCGGAGGGAAAAAAAAGAGAGTTAAACTTTTGATATGTGTTCCATAGCAAATTCGTGGCAATCTGTCACGGAATCACAAAATTGCCACTAATTTCGTGGCAAATCGGTGGCAAATTATCACGGATTTGCCACAGAACTTTTTTTCTTTTTTTTGGTTCTAATTTATTAATCATATTAGTTTGTAATAATTTTTGTTCCATACTTTTTAAATAGCAACGACGAAGTGTTTTGTAAGTATCTTGATTTGTTTATTTTCTAATGCGTTTAATCTTGAAATGTAATATATCAATAAGATGTAATATTTTTGAGTATTGAAATATATGTTTCTATTAAATTAAAAAAATTTAAAGAAATGTATATAATTTTTTTTTATTTCAACTTCAAAAGCCATTGAAAATTATTGTGAAGAACTATATTATCATTGATAGTATCTAGAAAAGTATGTTACGCAAAGTAGTGATAAAAAAAAGGGTAAAATTTTTGTTATGTGTTCTGTTGCTGCTACGGATTTGCCACAGAATCACAAAATTACCACCTGTTTCGTGGCAGATTGCCACGGATTTGCCATGAAACAATAAATTACTCAATTATTCCGTGGCAATCTGCCACAGATTTGCCACGGAATAAACTAAAACGACGTCGTTTTGATATTCTTTGCAAGAATCTGTCTTGCCCATTCCAGACTTAGGCAAAAATCATCTTCCCAATTTTGCAGTTCGCTCTTATTTCATACTCTATTGCCCACCGTAGTCAGCTCCCATTTCACACTCCATTGCCGCCGATAGTCCAAGCCGTGTTCTTGCTCCTTCAAATTGGCCAGTTCTCTGAAGTAAAAACGATACCATGCTCTTGAGGACTTCTCTGGTAGCATCAATTTCTTTTCATTCCCATTGAATCTTGACCTCGCCGGCACCATTGGCCTCTTCTCCGGTTAATCTCCCAAATAGAGCCTAAAACTTAAAGCTGCAAGCTACAAGTGTTAGCATCCCGGCTAGAATTCCAAGCTTGATCCCCATTTGCCACTCCCATTTTGCATAAAGCTACAAGCATCGCTATCTTTTGCTTCAACATTTGACTATTCATCGTCCTCGCCTAGTAGCTGCTGCAACTGTAAGTCTTCAAAAGTCACTATCTTTATCTACTTTTCCATGGTAATTTGTGGTTAACTGAAGCATTTTTCTATTTTTCTTTGTCTTTATTTATTCTGGCTTTGGTTCATTTGTTATTTATTTGTGGAATTTGAATCTCATGGTTGTAAGAGAAAGGTTTTTCTTTTTTATCTTCATTAGTTAGAGCCCATGTTGTATTGGATACAATTATAGTGCTCATGTTGAACACTGAAACATTAGAGACCATGTTGAACATTGAAAACTTTCCTTACCTGTGCTGCGAAGAGTGCAGCATTGATGTGTTGTTTGTTTGCACTTTGCAACTAAATGATCAACTTGCACAGTACTATTAGTAAATGAAGGTTGCTGAAGAGGACTATAATATAGGTTTCCATTTCAAAATATTACTTGTTAATCAAGTACAGCATGCTATAAATATGAGAAGTTAGGAGAAGATAACAATGGCCATTTTTACATTCAGGGGGGAACAAGAATCATCCAATTTCATGATACTGTTTTCTCAATATACAATTTTTTTTAACCAAAAAATTAGATGATTTGTTAGATTTTATGATTTGTTTTTCGACATCCAAGTTCATGAGATATAGCATTACATCTGCCCTATAAAGAACAATAACTTAAAATTTTGGTCACCAGATTTTTCATTTTTGCTGTGAGAGAGATCGGCTGTCGAAATAGCTTCTTCAACTGCATGCAAGTTGCAAATGTTTTTCATCCATTGTTAAGGTAAAACCTACTCCTTTTAGAGTAAAAAGAGTTCAAGGCTGCCGAGCTTCATTTTGATAACAATCTTGTTGTGAAAATCATTTAAAAAAAAAAAAGGCTGTGATTTTATGATGGAAATTTTTGTTTAAATTCTGTTTGTGTGGGATATATATCAGTTTGTTTGAAGAGATTCTAGGTATGATTTTTAGTTCATTTAATGTGTTTTTGTGTGAACAATATATTGGAAAAAGTGTTGAGGAAGTCTGCATTGATATGTGGTATGAAATTGTAGAAGGAAAATTGGAAATTTGATTAAATACTTGTGAGGAAAATTTTGTTGTTTAGTTTGTAGCTATGAAAATTGCTATGTTGAAGGGATGATTTTGGTCCACAACTGTAAGCCTTCACTTAGTGAGGAATGTTTGTGAAGAAAAAGGTGGAGAAATTATGTAAATGATTTGTGGTCAGTTGAAGAAGAAACTAGAAATTAAAATTAGCTATGTCATCGGTTATAATCAGAGTTTTATTTAAGTAGTTTTTCTATCACAAATGTAGGTGCCTATTTGATGTAGGGACATGGCTATGCATTAGTGTATATGTTCCTAGGTATGTCTTAATATGTTAGGACGGTAGGGGAGTTTGATTTTTGAAATTTGTGATGAAAATGAATACAATATCTTAATGTATGCTATTGCTGCCTATTTAGCATGCTAGTTTTTGCACTCTATTTTTTAGTGCTCTGTTAAGGGAGAAATAGAGAGAGAAACTGGGAAGAAAAGAGAGAAAGGAAGAAAAAGTAAATCTTGGACCATTGCTAGCCTAGAAATTGTTCTACACAAGGTAAAAGGATTTCCTCCATGAATTAAAGATGTTCTATAGCTTATGGAGATTATTTTGATGTATATTTTTCATGAAAATTAGCATGATTTATAAAATATGCTTGGTGAATAAGTGGTTGTTGTGATGTTGTTTTGCTAGAATTGTATGGCGGTGGAATAGTGGCGTGATTTGCTATGATTTGTATGGTGTTTGATGATGCTTTGAGGAGTCATGAAATGTTGATCATATCTGTAATTCTGTGAGAAAAATGAATAAGAGTAGAAATGGAAGAAACAAGTTAAAATTGTAGAGAACTAAAGCATTAACATGTTTTATTCATGACTGTAATTTTTTGTTGCATACAAACCATGCTAGTTTCGTTTCTTCCATGGCTGAAGGCTTGCTGCTTTGATGATGTTATGATGAAGGATTAAGTAAATGGATTGATAATTAAGTACTAAGAGAAGAATAGAACAAGAAAAGATAATATTTTGCAAGAAAAATACATATATGCTGGAATGCAGCAAGATTTTACTTGCAGTAAATTGTAACGAAGGTAAATCTAGCTATAGTGACTTACAGTTTTGTAGCTAAAGATCTAAAGAGTAGTTTGGCACAAATTTGAGGTCATTTAAACTTGTGAATAAAAAGTTATACAAATATATATATATATATATATATATATATATATATCAAAGGATGTCACGAAATAAAAATGCAAAACTTGTTGAGCAAATGATATTATGTTCTGTTCATTTGGATTTAATGAAATAAAGAGAAGTGGTTAGAGGTATCGGGCTATAACTTACAAGTAATATAGTTTGATTCAATTAAAAAAAAAAAAGAAAAGAGAGGAAATACTCTTTAAGATATATCAAACTATTTTTTTCTTGGTGCAGGTGCTGCATGCGGGCGGGAAGTTTGGAGGTGCCAGTAGTGGTTATAGTGTGTCAGGAGGATTGCATGGAGTAGGCTTGTCAGTTGTGAATGCTTTGTCAGAGGTATTTTACCCTGATGTTGAAATTTTTTAGTTATGTTCTTTAATGTTTATTGGGAAATACTTTTTGCTCCTATTCATAAATATGAAGATAAGTTGTTTGATGACCTTTGATATCTACTTGGACACAGCAGGTTCACTGCAGAACCCAGTGTGTTTGTAGACCCTTTTTTGGTCCAATTGTTTAAATAGATACATGCTAGAAAAGACATTGGTAATAAACTGGGTAAATTTGAAATAGAAAATGGTGAAATTTTGGGAAGTTTTAAAACTGGTAACCCAATTGAGCCTATGGTTGTGGTTATTTTACAATCTTGTATGGAGCCTAATGAAATTCATAGGGTTCTAGAAGAGGAAGTGAGAATGTTTAGATTACTAATAATGTGAAGAAGGAGATGTTACTTGTTAAATTTGAGAAAACAACTAAAGAGCATAATATGCCAGCAAAAAAGATCATGAAACAAATGAACTTTTTGAAGAAATAGATGACATTGTGATTTTTTGCTCCTATTCATAAATATGAATACAAGTTGCTTGATGACCTTTGTTATCCACTTTCACACAACAAGTTCATATTTCACTTCAAAATATTTTGTCTTCTCTATTTCTTCTTTGACTGATTATGGTAAACATCCTCCTATGAGGATTCATAATTGGTGTAAAAGAAGGTCTAAGCTGGTGTGATCTGGTGTGATCACATATCTAGCAATTCTTTTATGTTGTATTTAGTTTCATATGCCTCTAATTGACTTGTTAACTGTAACATATCGTAGATGTAGTTCAAAAGAACACAAGCATAATATATTCTTTTGAATGTTGTCGTAAGCTTTGTTTTCTACAAAACACTGAAGACAAACCTTAAAAGACTGGTATTTGCATTAGCAAATTTTCTGTTCGGGCCTTTTTTTAATTTTTTTCTTTCCAGCTGTAAAGGTGGATTAATAAATGGATAAAATGCTGGAATTTTTTTTTTCTTTCTAGCTGTAAAGGTTATAGGTTGAAAAAGGGGAAGAATATTTACTTTAATGTGCTTATGTGAACTCCAATATGCAAAAGTGTTATTCTCCAAGAAAATCTTGACACTTGTTCTGATAAATTCATGGTTATTTTACTTTGGAAGATATTGAAGTGAACGGAATGCTCATTAAACATGAAGAATTATGCTTTGTCATGGGGGAAATCATAGTGATATATTGGTAGAAACCATTTTCTTTTTAGTTAACAACAATGTGGAGTATGAGAGTTACCATTATCTGCTACAAAAAGGTTGCCTTACACATTCTCCAAGAAAGTTAACAAAAAGAAAAAAAAAGAATATATTTTGTGGATATATACGAAAAAGAAAAGTTGTTGCTTATATAAGTTACATGAATCTTAAATTCAACAATGTTTAGTAGATACAGGGTTGGCATGTTTTTCACATAGAGAGGAAAGAATTCGGATACTGTATGCTCCACAACAATTTTCAATAGTCAATTCTTGTTGTTACCTACTATATATGTTATAGCTGGAATTGCAATCATCTTGTGGAATTTTTTTAATTTTCAACTCTATGGATTATGCCTGCCATGCAATTCATTAATTTTACTCCAGAGCATACAATTTCACATGAAAGATTAGATAGTCATTCTTTTTATGTGTTCTTTGTTAGATATAAAAGCAATGCACTTCAGCAAACGGTGCAACAAATAAGCAGTTAAGTTACAAGAAGCTATGTGCATCTGTACTTGATCAACATCATCTAGAAAAGTTGTTAGCTCATCGAGTACCAATACTTTACATGCTTCTGCCAAAGCACCAGTAATAGCAACTATTTGTTTCTGACCACCACTAAGAGTTTGGACTGGCCTCTAACAAGCGTAGAAGGAAGTTCAATTGTAAGAATAGTTCAGTTTTCATTTACACCACCTACTTCCATGTTTGTGGACAAAGGCTATCATAGTCAAGACCAACAAAAGCCAACTTGTACAACTGGAATTTTCTATTTTTTTGTGTTCTCTTTCTCTGGTTTTCTCTATATTTTCTCTGCATTTTTCCATTATTTTCTTCCAACTCATCTGTGTTCACAAAGTTAACATGGTATTTAGATCTTCAGTTTAGATTTTTGGCAGTATTTAGAATGTTTCCTAAGACAAAAACAATTCATCTGATCAAGGAACAAACCTCAGATGTAACTCTTAATGAGAACATAATTAAGCTGTAATGACTATTAAAACTTAAAATTTATGCACAGGATCCTGTGGTTTCCTGCTCCATCATAGTAGGAAAAAGATTTCAACAACGTACATAGCCATAGGCAAAAGATGATAACTTTTTTTCATGAGATTTCCAATAGTTACATGAAGATTGCCATCATTAAGCATTGTTCTTGTTTAATTTGTCTAGATTAACTGCTGCTATTGCTCCTTGCTTAAATTAGACTGCTGAAAATTTATATCAGTGCAATTTGCATGCATTAGATAACTTCATTTTGTCTATTTCAAAGAAATACGTGAAACCAGTTGAACTTGTATTTATGATATCTATTCTTCTATTCTCAGATATTGGCAGACTGTGATTGTAGGCTGATTTCATTCCTCACAATCCTAACAGAGATTAGAGTTTATCTTTTTCTTATGTATACTTTTGACATGAGTGGCACTTTTTTCATAATGTTGAATGAGTTTGTTTCTATTCATAATATTTTGGTATTACATTTTGATATGAGCATGTCTTTTTACAGACTTTTTGATTTCTATTAGTGTCCATATGTACTCAAATGTCTTTCATGCATGGGCTGTAGAATGAGACCTCATTGAATAACACAAAGTCAGTCTACTATAGCAGTTTAGGAAGCTAGTTAACAGCGGAAGATATCCTTAGTGGAATCCTCTAACTATCAACTAAGCAACACAGAATGACTAAAGATTATTCAACTCTACGAAGAAATTATTTCAACACCAAAAGACCTATTATGGTGCGAAAAATTTCTTCATAGAATGTATTTTACTTCATCATAATGGAACTGCAGGAAATAAGTGGTTCATGCTTTATCTTCAGTTTCTACCCATCCTTATTGAATATGATTGTTGAATGATTTTCCTTGGTGAAGCAATTTGCAACCATGTTCGATTGCTTCCGTAATATATTCCTAAAACCCTCTAAACTTTTTTGTTTTACCAATTGCTTTTCTAGAAAATTTGATGGAGGATAGGAGTTGGATGTATAATCGGTATGTGACTAGTGTTAAAGGAATTACAACTGAATTTGTCAGGGGAGTCGATCAATTTCTTTAATATGCTTTATCAAGAGTAACAACATCTACTAATCCTAATGAAGTTAGATGTCCTTGCGCAAAAGTGCAACAATTTACGTCATCATACTGTGGAGGAAATCAAATTGCACTTATATAGAAAGGGATTTACCAAAAATTATTACAATTGGACATGTCACGGCGAAGAATTTCAAAATCTGCCATACACGTCCGATGCAATTGTGGATGGAGATGCTTCAAGATCAACCAATAGGTATCGGGAAATGATCATTGATGTAGCAGGACCAAAATTTGCCCCAGATCCATCCTCCCACACTACTGAAGAACCTCCTAATTCCGATGCTAAAAAATTTTATGATATGTTGAGAGCTGCAGATACACCCATATGGGAATGATGCATGAGCCACTCATTCATGTCTGTAGTATCGAGATTACTGAATATTAAATCAGAAAATAACATGTCAGAGAAATGCTTCAACCAAGTCGTGGCATTGATGAAGGAGGTTTTGCCTCAAAGGAACAAGATGCCCTGTGACTTCTACCAAACAAAGAAGTTAGTTACCGGACATGCGTTACCGGTTGAGAAGATTGATGTTTGCACTAATGGTTATATGCTTTATTGGAGAGATGATGTTTATATGAGAGATTGCAAGTTTTGTAATCATCCTCGCTACATAAGGAGGAAGAAGGTGGGAAAAAATAAGCAGCAAAAGGAAATCTCCTTTAAGCGAATGTATTATTTTTTTTTTATTACACCACAGTTGCAAAGACTTTATGTGTCTAAAACAGTTGCAGAACACATGAAATGGCATGCGGAAAGCCCTACTGAGCAAGGTGTAATGAATCATCCTAGAGATGGTGAAGCTTGGTAGCATTTTAATCAGACTTATCCTGAATTTGCAAACGAGGTGAGGAATGTTAGACTGGGACTGTGTACAGATGGTTTTGCACCATTTGGAATATCGGGGAAGCAATACTCATCGTGGTCTATTATTATCACTCCTTACAACCTACCTCCATGGATGTGTATGAAGAATTCGGTGATGTTTTTGACAATCATTATACCAAGGCCAAAGAATCCTAAGGAAAAACTAGATGTGTATCTACAACCGTTGGTGGATGAATTGAAGTAGCTGTGGTTTGATGGTGTCTAGACTTATGATGTTTCAATGAAACAAAACTTTCTTTTGCGAGCAGCCTTTTAGTGGACCATCAGTGACTTTCTTGCATATGGCATGTTGAGTGGGTGGAGTACAGCAGGGAAACTTGCTTGCCCATATTGCATGGAGCGAATAAAGTCATTCCAACTACAAAATGGTGGGAAACAATGTTGGTTTGATTGTCATCGATAATTTTTGCCAATGGACCACCCTTTTAAGAGGGACACCAAGTCTTTCAAGAGAGACAAATGTGAGGAAAAATCACCAACTCCATCACGTAATTCCGGTGATCAAATGTGGGACTGAGTTTGTAATATTCCAAAGATAATTGAGACTACAATGGAGCTTGGGAAGAGTGATGGTAGGAGTGAATTCCACAATTGGGCAAAACAGAGCATATTTTGGGATTTGCCTTGTTGGCACACAAATCTCATTCGTCACAACTTAGATGTGATGCATAATAAGAAGAATGTATTTGATAATGTGTTGAACACTATCATGGATGTTAAAGGAAAGACCAAAGATTACGTAAAGGCGCGTCGTGATTTGGTCAGGTATTATAATCGCCCAAAACTTTGTGTACGCTGAGAAGGGAATGGGAAAGTGTTTATGCCAAAACCATGTTATACTTTAACCAAAGAACAAAATAGACTTTTACTTGAGTGGGTTACAGAATTGAGGCTTCCTGATGGTTATGCATCAAATATTTCCCAGTGTGTTAATTTGAAAGACTTGAAGATGTCCGGCATGAAGAGTCATGACTGTCACTTGTTTATGGAGAGATTACTTCCCATAGCACTAAGGGAATTTCTTCCAACAAATATATGGAGTGTTTTGACTGAGTTAAGTCTCTTCTATAGGGATTTATGTGCTTCTAAGTTGTCGGTAATACATATGTGCAAACTGAAAAATGATGTAGCACTACTAGTGTGCAGGCTAGAGAAAATATTTCCACCGGGGTTTTTTGATGTGATGGAACATCTAATTGTGCATTTGCCTTACGAAGCTAAAGTTGGTGGTCCTGTTCAATATAGTTGGATGTATCCATTTGAAAGGTAAGTTAATGCAAAAATGACTTAGGTATATCAAATTTCAACCCCATATACAAATATATGTTTTTGACTTCATGATTGTTTTTCTATTTAGGTACCTGCATCATTTGAAGGTTAAAGTAAAAAATAAGGCTACAGTTGAAGGATCAATTTGTAATGCGTATTTAGTTGAAGAAGCATCTACATTTTTCTCCTATTACTTCGAGCCTCACTTACAAACAA
The DNA here is from genome assembly GCA_026120185.1 of Voacanga thouarsii. Classification (NCBI taxonomy): domain Eukaryota; kingdom Viridiplantae; phylum Streptophyta; class Magnoliopsida; order Gentianales; family Apocynaceae; genus Voacanga; species Voacanga thouarsii. The sequence goes on from JANUWF010001392.1 coordinate 5,751,683, forward strand.
GACATACTACTCGAGCCCGTAATGATATGGATGACAATAAAGCTCTAGTTCATGAACAACTCTTGTCAATTTGTGCTAATTCTAGAAGGCCAATTGGAAAGTCAAAAACACGATATTTGACAACAGAAGAACTGAGAGCAGCTTGCAATTACATCTTACTTAATTGTGAAGAGGTGCAGCCATATATTAGGTAAAGAGTACAAATATAAATACATATACATACATACATATATATATATATATGTATATATAAACACGATTTTGATCATAAGTGAGCTGCTAAAAAACTTACCAATATGATATAATACTTGTGATGATTGATTCAGAAAATTCAAGAAACATGTAAGGTCTTTGGCACTAACTTTAACAGACCATGAAATTGAAAGAAGATTCTAGAATGAGTTAGTTCATGGTTCAGGGCTTATGTAAGTTTGGCAATGTATACAACGTGTTTGAATATTTGATACAACACTATCACTTATGTGCTTAATTTTTTCCATTGAAGTAGATTCATGAACCAAGTAATAGAGAAGATAACATATGCCTAAAGAATTTATCTTGAGGACCCTCGGCACAAGTAAAGTCATTTAATGGTTACTTTATAAATGGGTTTAGATTCCACACATATAGCCTATGGGGACGGAAAGCAGACTATGAATAGAGGTGTATGTGTTAAAGGTGGTGGAGATGGGATGCCTAGAAATGATTATTATGGAATTTTGAAAGAAATAATTGAAGTTGAATTTGTTGGCAGTCCAATCCAAAAGGCCGTGCTTTTTAAATGTGATTAGTTTGATACCACTCCCAATCGGGGTACAAGAGTGCATTCTCAATATAAGCTTGTTGATGTTAATCACAAGAGGAGATATGCTGGATTTGATCCATTTGTGTTGGCCAATCAATCTATGCAAGTATACTTTACTTCATATCCGGGTAGAAAAAGACCAAAGTGTGATTGGCTAGCCGTATGCAAAACAAAAGCACGACATGTAATTGATGCACCATTGGATGATAAAGCCTACCAAGAAGATGTGATGAAGCTGAAGCAATAACCATATGTATAGAAGATGACATTGGTCCCCTGGCTCACAAATCTGGTGAAATAGAAGTGGTGGCTGCTGAAGTGGAGTTTATTACAACATCAGAGAATTACTCAAGTAACGAAGAGGATAAAAGAGAGACTGATTGGGAAACGGATGATGAAGATGACAACATTGGCAAAGAGTATATGTCTGATGATGACTCAGAATAATAATTGTTTGTAATATTAAAAGATGTTAGTAATTTCATTAGTTTTACTTGTAAGAAAGTACCTTACACATATTACCTAAAAAGTGCCTAACTTATCAATGTCCTATTCACTTCTACCTTCTCTTTTTCTTTTAATCCTTTGTTGTCCATAAAAAGTGGATTTTTTAGCTTTACATATGGAACAAAACATTGAATTTTTTGAAGGTTTTTTTTTTTTATTTTACAAGCTATATTCTTATAAATATTTCATACTTCTTCATATTTGTCTTTTTTTTTTCTGTCATCTTCATCTTCTCTTCTATTAATTAAGTATTGAAAGCACGTGATTATTGTCATATGACTTATTGTTATTATTTCAAATTAACTTGATCAATGACTTTGTACAAATGGACAGATATGGCTAAAGGGGGAGGAAAGAAGCGCTCGAGCCTTGGTTCATTTATATATGCTCTAGAGGTGGGGCAACCTTCTTCTCATGCCCCAGGAGTTAGCACTCCAGTTGGCACTCCTTCTACTCACCAGTTGACATCCATTTCTACTCCTAGTCAACTACCACTGGACAACAATAGAGCGGGTGAACAGCTAGGGTTTTCCTTACATACACTAGAGACTTTTTGTCCTCTTGTGATTGGAGGTATACGATTTATTTCATTTCCATCTATTGAGCCTATTGATCCCGGGCAGCATCAGCAGTGTGTTGAGTCTCCCAGTCCATCAGTGCACCTTTCAGTAGCTAGTGTTACATCATAGCACGTGGATAATAACACAATCGAGCCCTATGGTGATATGTAAGTAGCACATAATATTTTTCTTATATTTTACTTCAATTCCACGTTCCGTGCTGCGATCTAGGTTGCTCGACCCATTTTGTGATCTTTTTCTCTTAATTATTTTCCATTCAAATCTAGCCTTAATTGCTTAGGTTATTAACATTTGTCTAATTATTGTAGTTTCACACGTTAGTCTGAGTGTGCAAAAACTATCACCATAATAATGAAGTAGTGATTTACAGGATGCTGGCCCTGATTCAGCGATGTCTCTGCTACTGTTAGGGATGTTTGGTTTAGGGAATTTGCTGTAAGTATTTGTCTATAACTTTTTTTTGTTGTATGTTCACATTTTACAATTAGTACAAATACCTATTATCTATCTTCATCATAGAATGATTTATCATTTTACAATGTACTTATATGTTCATTATTGTAGAAATAATGGACATGGCACCCGGATCATTTGTCACGGATACGTTCAGTGTGAGAGGATAGGTGTCGGGCAAAAATGACTGATACCCTTGCAAAGATCAGGAATATACACAAGAAGTGGCTTGCTTGGATGTCACAAGACATATATGACTAATTGTGCAAACACTGGCAGTCCGAGGATTGGCAAAAAAAAAAATAATAATAATAAAATGTGGCTAAAGAAAATAGAAGGGCTAGTTCTGCCAAATACACCGGAGGTTCTATCAGCTTCACAGAACATGAGTTGAGAGCGGTATTTTCTGTTATATGATCTATAGTTAAATGTTCATTTTAATAATTGCTATTACATTTGTACATGTTCAATCAAATTCTGTACTTAATTATCACTTTAATACTTCTTGTAGCGTGCGAAGCTAGGGGATGACTTTGACTATCTTGCATTATTTGAAAAATTACACCAGTTTCAAGATGGTCCCAATAAGGGTGAATTTGCAGATGAGAGATCCCGCAAAATCATTGTATGTCTCATATTAATTTCATTTTTTAAAAATTGTATAACACTTTAATTTTTGTTTATATTTTCACATTCAATTATTCATGAAGATGTCCAAACAATGAAGTTGTAGCACTTTATCATGGAGTCTACTAATTCAGCATCCACTCCGAGTTCTGTGTCAGATGAGAAAGCTATGAAAAAGGGTAGGGTCTATGGCATGGGATCTGAGGCCTCACGATTCTGACTTTAGTACCATCAGACTGGGGCCTCATTTTCGGGATCATCAATGGATATAGAGAAGCTTCGCGGCGAGCTTGAGCAGACCCTTCAGCAGCAACTTCAGGAACAGTTGGACAAGAAGGACAAACAGATAAAGAAAGAGAGGAAAATGATGAAACGGACTTTGGAGAAAAAAGATAAGAAGATGTCTGCATTGATTGAGATGAATTGCATGGTGATGCAGCATCTTAACTTACAAGTGCCCTCCATTCCCTCTTTTGACTCTGATGATTCTGATGAGGATGACTCTGGCCCTTCAGCAGCTGATAATAGTTAGATTAGTTTTATTTTCATGTCAGTGTGAAGTTTGGATCACTTTGATTATGGATTTAATATTATCACTATCATTTGATGATATATGATTATTTGTATGTTTGAACTCTAAACAAATTATGGAATTTTATGGTTTGCTAAAACAATGTGTGGTGACTGTGTTTTGTAGTTGTGCATTTTGTACTGGGAATATGATTTGGGACGTGGTAGGCGATGTGTTGTGCATGTGTGCAGGGAGTATGATATTCCTACAACGTTGTAGGGTGTGTATAGTGCATATGTGTGTAAGGATTATGGATTATAAATGTTATAGCTTGTTTGTTGTGTATATATCTGTGGAATGTGATTGGAAACTTTGTAGGCAGGGAGTGTGACTGATAGAGGCTAAATTAGTCGTATTTTTTTTAGTTATTTGAGGTTCTTTTATGATACATTTTTTTCAATAACTAGCCGTATTCCTTTATATTTGAAATTTTACCCTTGGAAAGGTATTTTGTTTATTATTTCAGATTTTTGGGATAAAATGAAACAAAAATGTCGCGAAATAGATTAGAGGCAGCGCCGGTTGGGACAGAGGAACCGGCGCCGGCCATGCACTAGTTGCATAAACTTCAAGGCGAAAAAAAATTGGTGAAACAAAGTGGAACCCGCGCCGGCTCCAGTAGCCAAGGCGGTGCTAGCTGCATTCTAAAATATATTGTGCGGAATTCAAGGAAAAATCGAAGAACAATTGGAGAAACATAACACAACCGGCGCCAGCTCCAAGAGCTAAGGCAGTGCTGGCTGTGCCCTGAAGTTAAGGCGGTGCTTATTTTTTTTTACGCGATTTTTGATAATCTGTAGAGTTTTAGTAGATTCGAACTTCTACTCGGTCAAGAACATTACACCAACGAGTTTAAGCACTTCCCAAGTCTATAACTAGAGGGAAAATACAAGAGAAAATGAGAGAATTCATTGATCATCATAGAAAATCACTCAAATCAAAGGAGGAATTCTTCAATTCAAGGAGGGTTGTGCAAGAAGGTCTTAAAAGGAAGAAGAATGAGTCTTGTCTATGAGTGCTTTCTTTTACTTTGTTTTCTTTTTCTTGAACAATGACGTATTACTTGTTTTATTGTAATTCGACATTGTTTTATGTATTCATGATTTTTAGAGTTATTTGATCTTTTGATTAATTGATTGTTCTTCTTGGTATTTAATTAATTGGGCGTATGATGAAATTAATTGATTGTTTTTTTTCATTAGCTTGCTAGACCAAAGAGGTTGACGGTGGTTGCAATTGATTAATTTAATATTTATTGGTTGTTAACTTGCTAGACCAAAGAGGTTAATTGTTGAGGATTAAGTAATTAAAGGTTAATTAATGTTTGTTAGGCCAAAGATTCATTGATTAATTTCATGCTTTAAATTTGCCAGACCAAGGAAATATAATTAAGGATAGTGTTTAAAGCGTCTTTTAGATGAATTAGTTGAGACAGACCAAGTGATGCTAATTTATCTAAAGGATAGTGATTTCATGGATTGACCATCGAAGTGAATCTACCTTCATCCTTCATGATGCCAAGAGAATAATTGGTTATGATAATGGTTGGATACTTTAAGATCATGTTTGTCTAAATAATGGTTTGAGTTACATAATTCTCCATCCTTGACACGTATATATTTTTGTTTTTATTTTTTTTGGTTTTATTTTATTTTATTTTTTCACTTTGTTGAGTCGGTTAAACAATGAAAGAAAGGTGATTAGTGTATACTTGTTCCTGGAGGATCGAAACTTGTTTGAACCTTATGCTATGTTAATGATGAGTACGCTTGCTCATATGTGTAATTTGGGGTTAGCATTTTAATTTAAACTTGATTGGGAATGTGCTTATTTTTATATGATTTTTATACCCAAATCCATACGTATCAAGTTTTTGGTGCCGTTGCAGGGGATTAGGATATTTTTCTATGTCATCATAGAGGTGTTTTTGAAAAACTTGATTTAACATCAAGTTTTTGGCACCGTTGCCGAGGAACAATAGCATGAAAGTTTGAATTTTGTTGATTTAACCATGTAAATATGTATAATTGTTCTTTCCGCAAAAAGGTGCTATCTTTTGTATCTTGTGTATATTCTTTGTAATCTAATTTACTAACTTTGACTTAATTAACTAACATACTTCATGTTGTACTGTAAATACCACTAACTTTTGTATTTAAATAGTTTGGGAATGCATGTGTTTTTCTTTTCTTTATTTTTATATTATTTGTTTTTAGCTTTTGTTTTTTTTTTCATTTCTTTATTTATTCATTTTAATTATTTTTCTTTTTTTTTTAAATTTTCGATTTGATTTTTGTTTGAGCATGAGATTGACATCATCATGGGCAACAACTTTTGGGCATAAGATTAAAGAAGCTACAATGATGAGAATTTGGCAAAGTTGCAATCTCGGATCGATGCTTTTTGTGAGACGTCACGTGAAGCCTTAATGCATTCTTTTGTTGCCAATTCAAATTCCCCCGTAAAGTGGCATAAAGCAGTATCCCAACGATTGAGCTATCAAAGAACACAACTAGCCCAGTTGGTTGAGGATGACATAAATGCCCATATGCTTGAACAAGAGACTCTCCAAGGAAAAGAGAGAGGATATGAGGACCAATTGTCCAATGTGGAAAAGGAGGTATTCAATTCTACTCTACGTGCTAATAATTCTAATCTCTCTTCATCACATGATTTTTTAGGATCCCCTCAATTCTTGGAGAGCAATGGTCCCAAGAATGATGTTTGGAGTGTAACATACCTCAAAAAGTTGGATTTATCATTCATTCTAAGAAACCCTTTAAGGATGTTGACGAATTCTACCTTTCACCCCAATTTTAAGGAGGTAACTTGGTATTTTTAGAAGCATTGAAAAGTAAGGATTTTCCAATCCTATCTGTAAGAACTCAAATACTAAGTTTAAAGGGGAATTTTAATTGTAAAAATTCTTTTGAAGGGTTAATTGGTGATTTCAAAGTTGATGCATCCGTTAGATACCATGTGCACTTATACGTTGACAAAAATATTTGTGTGTCTAAAGAAATGTTAGAGAAAGAGGTTTATGTGTTTTGCTTTAGTAAGAAAAATTATTTTCATAAACCTTCTATTTTTCAAAAACCTCTCTTCATTCTACATTCATCATGCCTATCTTTTATTTTGAGCTTTAATTTTTTTTCAAAAGATTTGAGGAGGAAGCATGATGAGTGTAAAAAGTTTTTGTTTTTATTTTTATTTTTTTTACTTTAGTATTTTTCTTTAGTTTGTTTTCTTTTCTTCAGGTATGTTTTTATTTTATTATTATTTGCCTTGTGCTTTTATTTATGTTTTGTTTTACAGGAATAAAGTCCTCTCGGACAAGCCCTTCTCTTTAACGCAAGCTTGGCTATCTATTGGAGCATTATTGCACTTGGGCAGTATTACTTAAACTTTCTAACCCCTTATTATTTTTAGTCCATTTGGAGATGCTTTCTTGTGTTTAATTTTTGCCAATGAAGACATTGTCTAATTTAAGTATTGGGGAGTGGTTTGGTGATGTACTTTGTCCAAATTTATCAATTTTATTGTGAGCCCAATGAATGGAAGTATTGTCTTTCTTATCTCTTCTCCTTTATATTTTTGGTCTCGTGGTAGTGTTTATTTCTTGTTCTATTTATTTGGCCATTGAGGACAATGTCCAGTTTAAGTGTGGGGGAGTGATTTGATTGAAATTTCTTCTATGTATACATATACTTTATCCTTCTTGTGAGCAAAAATTTTTAGAACTTTTTCTAATTTCTTTGCAATTTCAAGCAATATTTTTAATGCATGTCTTTATGATGGATTATAGAGCATATGTTCTAAATCATTCATGGCTTATGCATGACTTTTTGCACTCACTTGGACAAAGTAGTTCTTAATCAAATGCTTTGCATTGTTCTTAAACCTATTTTTCTACTAAAATTCATGAAGCATTCTAGAACTTACTTGAATACCTCTCGAGGAGAAATAAGAAAGACAATCATAATTTAACTTAGGGATGACGGTAATAGGCCTTTTTGGATGGTTTGAGCTTTTCAAGCCTACCTATTGTTATATTATCCCTAGTGCCTATTTTGAGCCTAAATTGTTGATTTCTTTCTTTAAAACCTATCACAATACTTTGTCCATTGTTTGTTTCTGAGAGTTTGAATAATGTTCCAAATCTTTATGCTCTTGATGGATGAAAGTATATGTAAGAGAATGTTGAGGAAGAATGCTTGAAAAAGATTATGACTTGTTACTTTCAGTCATGTATCAATAGTAAATTGAGCTAGAAAAAGAAAAGCAGCAATAAGAGTGAAAAAGAAAGAGAAGAAAAAGAAAAGAGAGATTGAAAACAAGAGAAAAGAAACAGCTGCTAGAAAAAATGGAAAGAAAAAAAATTGAGAAAGAAAAGAAAAATTTTTGAAAGGAAAAGAGAGAAGAAAGATCACAAGGAATGGTGATTGAGCTGTAAAAGTTAAGTTCATATAAAGTACTTGACACCATTGCTAAAAATTATGAGTGATCTTGTGAAAAATATGGAAGGGTTGATGAAGAAAGTAAAAAGATTGAGAAGACGAAAAAGAAAAGAAAAAAAAATGCAGGATTTGCTTGAATAGAGTTGTAATTGCTGAATAAGGTTATGGTTTGATTGATTTTTGGAATAGGAGAGCAAGAAGAGTTTGGAAATTATTGATTCATTTGTTTATCCTTTTCTTACGAACTCTCAGTTTCTTTGCTATTTGAATCTCCTATATCCTTCATTTGATAAGCTACATTATAAACCTTTAGCCTTATATTACAAGCTTAAAAGTCCTACTTGATCTAAGTAGAATCATGATATGTCTCAGATTAGTGGAAAAAGTGTATGAAAGGTAAGCCTATGGAATGTATATTCTTTTTGAGCTAAATTCTTTGCAATGGTTTGAGAATATTGTTAAGTATTGAGATGGTTTTACTAAGTCATTATTCACTTACACAAGTCTTGCATTTGTTGTGAAAGATGTAGTAGCATGTGTTTTATGTTCTTGAATGAAGGAAGCATTAGAGATATTGTTTTGAAATTGATTGAGTGGCGGATGAAACCTTATGTTTTCCTACTTGTCTTTGATACTTTGCTTTAGGACAAGCAAAGAGCAAAGTGTGGGGGAATATGATAGGGGCTAAATTAGTTATATTTTTCCTAGTTATTAGAGGTTCTTTTGTGATACATTTTATTCAATAACTAGCTGTATTCCTTCATATTTGAGATTTTACCATTGGAAAGGTATTTTGTTCATTATTTCAGATTTTTGGGATAAAATGAAGCAAAAATGTTGCTAAATAGATTAGAGGTGGCGCCGGCTGGGATAGAGGAACCGGTGCCAGTCATGCACTAGTTGCACAAACTTCGAGGTGACAAAAAATTGGTGAAACAGAGCGAAATAGAGTGGAATTGGCGCCGGCTGCATTCTGGAATACATTGTACAGAATTCAAGGAAAAATCGACGAACAATTGGAAAAACAGAACACAACCGGCGCTGGCTCTGAGAGCCAAGGCGGCGCCAACTGTGCCCCGAAGTTAAGGCGGTGCTTGACTTTTTTTTACGCGGTTTTTGGTAATCTATGGAGTTTTAGTACTTTCGAACTTCTACTCGGCCAAGAACATTACACCAATGAGTTTAAGCACTTCCCAAGCCTATAAATAGATGAAAAACACAAGAGAAAAGGAGAGAATTCATTGATCATCATAGAAAATCACTCAAATTAAAGAAGGAATTCTTCAATTCAAGGAGGGTTATGCAAGAAGGTCTTCAAAGGAAGAAGAAGGAGGCTTGTCTATGAGTGCTTTCTTTTACTTTGTTTTCTTTTTCTTGAACAATGACGTATTAATTATTTTATTGTAATTCGACATTGTTTTAGGTATTCATAATTTTTAGAGTTATTTGATCTTTTGATTAATTGATTGTTCGTCTTGGTATTTAATTACTTGGGCGTATGACGAAATTAATTGATGGTTTCTTTTCATTAGCTTGCTAGACCAAAGAGATTGACGGTGGTTGCAATTAATTAATTTCATATTTATTGGTTGTTAACTTGATAGACCAAAGAGGTTAATTGCTGAGGATTAAGTAATTAAATGTTAATTAATGTTTGTTAGACCAAAGATTCATTGATTAATTTCATGTTTTAAATTTACCAGACCAAGGAAATATAATTAAGGATAGTGTTTAAAGCGTCTTGTAGATGAATTAGTTGAGACAGACTAAGTGATGCTAATTTATCTAGAGGATAGTAATTTCATGGATTGACCATTAATGTGAATCTACTTTCATCCTTCATGATGCCAAGAGAATAATTGATTCTGATAATGGTTGGATACTTTAAGATCATGATTGTCTAATTAATGGTTTGAGTTACATAATTTTCCATCCTTGACACGAATATATTTTTGTTTTTATTTTATTTTGTTTTATTTTATTTCATTTTTTCACTTTGTTGAGTCGGTTAAACAATGAAAAAAAAGGTGATTAGTGTATACTTGTTCCTGGAGGATCGACACTTGTTTGAACACTATGCTATGTTAATGATAAGTACGCTTGCTCATATATGTAATTTGAGGTTAACGTTTTAATTTAAACTTAATTGGGAATGTGATTATTTTTATATGATTTTTATACCCAAATCCATATGCATCAGTGACAGAGATTGTGCCTATGTGTTGTGCATACTGGTTGCTACGGAATTGTGAATTTGAATCTGTAACAGGTTTTGAAAACTGAAATTGTAGATAGTGGTTAGCCACAGATTTTTAATTCCCACGAAAAATTATTCCCCTATTGATTCGGTGGCAAATTCATGGCAGTTGGCCACGGATTTGCCACAGACATACCTGCTAGAGAAACGTCCATGGCAATCTGCCACAGATTTGGCATGCACAGCTTATATTCCATATTGTTTTCATGGCAAATCTATGGCTGATTGCCACGGATTTACCACGGATGGTACTTGCTTGTGAAACGTCCGTGACATATTTGTGGTAATCTGCTACGAATTTGCCACGGACAGCATATGTTCTGACAAATCCGTGGCAATTTGCTATGGAATTGCCACGAACGTACCTGCTTGAGAACCGTCTGTGGCAAATTCGTGGCAATCTGCTACAGATTTGCCACGAACAACCTATATTCCATATTATTTTCGTGGCAAACCCGTGGCAATCTGCTTCAGATTTGCCACGAACAACCTATATTCCATATTATTTCCATGGCAGATTATCCCAGATTTGCCACAGAAGGTACCTACTTGTGAAACGTCCATGGCAAATCCGTGGCAGATACGGACAGCATATGTTCCATATTTTTTTCGTGGTAAATCCGTGGCAGATTGTCACGAATTTGCCACGGTTCCCTCACAATATTTCTCTCCCTAAAGATGATACCAACTTAAACAATCCGTAGAAAATCCGTGGCAAATTGCCACGGAAAAATATTTCCCTCGCAAAAAATTATTAGCGACGAAGGTTTTTACCACGGACCATTTCCGTCGTAGATCCGTAGCAAAATATGGTTTGGCCATAGATTTGCCACGGATTTGTCCGTGGCAAATTGACAGATTTCTTGTAGTACTTATTTTCCTTTTGTGAATCATAACACTTCACGTAATTCTAGTTTGGATAAACCTATTTTACCATTACTTTATTCTTCGTCATTCTATCTACCTCATATTTCCCCTCAGCAAACTTTACATTTGCCTTCTTCCTCTACTTCTAAAATCCTTCTTAGAAGATCTACTAGGAATATTACTACACCTGCTCATCTTTCTGATTACATTTGCTCTAAAGTGCATAGAATTACCACACCACACTTCCGACCTTCCTCCATTGCATGTTCAGCTTTTCTATGCAATGCTACTAAGCATTTTAAACCTAAGCATTATTTTGAGGTTGTGCAATTCAAAGAATAGTGTATAGCAATGTAACTTGAAATTACAGCTTTAGAGGCTAACAAAATATGGCATTTAGTTCCTTTACTTCCTGGAAAGAAGGCTTTTGGTTGTAAATGGATATATCGAATTAAGTATAAGGCTGATGGATCTGTTGATAGGTATAAGGTAAGACTCGTTGCAAAAGGATATGCATAATAGGAGGGAGTAGATTTCTTGGATTCACTTGCACCAGTTGTGAAGATTACCACTATTGGACTGATATTTGCTCTTACTGCAAAATCTAACTGGCATATTCATCAATTAGATGTGAATAATGCTTTCTTACATGGTGACTTGTTTGAAGGGGTTTATATGGATATGCCCCTAGGTTTTGCTACTACTGATGCTTCTTTAGTTTGCAAACTTAACAAGTCTTTATATGGACTTAAGCAGGCCAGTAGACAATGAAATGCTAAACTTACTGCTTACTTGCTATCACTTGGTTTTCATCAGTCATAAAGTGACTATAGTTTATTTTTTAAGAGGACCAGTGGTTTTTTCAGTGCTATTTAGGTGTATATGGATGACATTCTTGTTTTGAGTAATTAATTAGATGCTATCACTAATGTTAAAAGTCAGTGCATCATCAATTTCAAATAAAAAATTTGGGGGACCTTCATTATTTCCTTGGTTTTGAGATTCATAGAGATTCAGCTAGTATTATTTTATCTCAACAGAAATATGTGTTAGATATACTTCAAACACATGGTTATATTGGTTGTAAACCGATTTTTATTCCTTTAGATAGTAAACTAAAATTTGTTGCTAGATATTTGGAGTTGTTTCTTGATGTTTCTTTGTATCGGAGTTTAGTTGGGAAGCTATTATATTTGACTCATAGCTGACCAGACATTACTTTTGCAATTCAGTAGTTGAGTTAGTTTCTGATAGCTCCAATAATTTTGCATATGCAAGCTATGTATGGGCTTCTTAAATATATAAAGGGTTCTATTGATTTTGATTTATAGTTTCCAATTGACACCTGTTTTGCTCTTCAAGTGTATGCTGATTCAGATTGGGCAGATTGCTTGATTCTGGAAGGTCTATTATAGGTTTTTACATCTATTTTGATTCTGAATTTGTGTTCTAGAAATCCAAGAAACAATTAGTGGTTGCTTGAAGCTTTGCCGAGGTAGAATATAGAGCTTTAGCTCAATTTATTTGTGAGTTGCAGTAGATCATGCATCTCTTTCATGAAATTGGTTTTAATTGCATCTTACCTGTTCCTTTTTTTTTTTTTTTGGTGATAATAGAAGTGCAATTTATTTGGTTGAAATTCCTATATTTCATGAACGGACTAAGCATATAGAGTTGGATTGTCATTTTATTCAAGATCAGTATCTAGCTGGCTGCATTAAGTAAGCCTTTGCCAATTTTTTCTGCTCAATTGTTAGCTAACATTTTTACCAAGGCATTATCTTCTACTTATTTCTCTCTTTTGTTGTCTCATTTGGGAGTTCTGTTTGCATCCAGCTTGAGGGAGGATGTTAAATTTCAGAAGAAGTTTAAATCAGTGGTTGTTAAGTCAACGGTTGCCAAGTCAAATTCCAGGTCATCATTTGAAGATGCCAGATCACTGAGTGATGCCAAATCACCTCAGTTTTCATTTAACCTTGGGTGAATATTTTTGGTAACAAAGCTATCAGTTTCCAGAAAGCTGTTTTAGTTCTTTCTTGCTAGCTATTAATTATTGGATGTAATCAAAGTTTATTCTTCAGTTGACAATTTAGTTTAGATCTGGATGATGTATATTAAAACACTTGTGTATTATTTCATTCAATATCAATTAGAGGGAGAAATGCATTTCTCAGCTTCAGTTTCTTCCACATGTTTTTCATTTTCTACAATTTTGGCTTGAGGGTTCAGCTCGATTTCGACAGAGTTGGGCTTGGTGTTCAATTCGAGGCAATGGGTTCCATCGACAGTTCCTAATCGGATCGAGGCTTATTTGAATCTAGAATATGATAAGATTGTCATTGGGAGTTTTGGAACATATAAATCTGTAGTTGTTGGAGTGGCTAATACAGATAAGTTGTAGCAATTGAGGCCATCTAGACCCAGAAGACTTTTGCCTTTGGTAAGATACATTGCTTATTTTTTTTCCTTCAAAGAAAAAGAATTTAAAAAAATGGGTATTGAATGTTGTCGAGTTACCAAATTTTAGTTTTCTAACCCTTGTATTTCTTTGTAAGTTTTAACACCGATGTGCAAATATTGTGTAGCAGGAAAAGAATAGTACAAGGCTTATATGTAAACTCATTGACAGAGAAGGTCTCTAAAATCTGAATCTTTTTTGGATAATTTTTAGAAATTTCTTTTTTTTTTTTTTTTGTATTCATCAATTTCAATTGGATCGCCATCTCTATCTCACTGCCTGATTTTAATCAAGAAAACTCAAAATTTATGGCTTAAAGCAGTAAGTCAGTAACTATGACGCATTTATCTAGAAAATCCCTCCTGCACTCCTACTAGTCAAATGGTATTGATGAATTATTGGAATTATTACATTTCCTTGCTTATATGATAGTCTTTTTATTTGTTTCAAGCTCCCTGTCCTTCTTCTCCAAATAGGCCACTCCTTGATCCCCAAAAAAAATGTAATAATTCCAAGAATTTATCAATACCATTTGACTAGTAGGAGTGCTAGTCTTTTTATTTGTTTCAGGCTCCCAGTCCTTCTCCTCCAAACAAGCCACTCCTTGATCCCTAAAAAAATGTTGGCCTTTAGGCTGTGTAGCTTCCATTAGTTGATTATATTGTTTGTTCAAAGAACATTGGCAACTCTAACAGAAAAACTAAATGGGATTCCTAGTGTCAATGAATATGTTGAACAAATTCAAGAAAATGAGACCTTTTGATTGGGGGTGGAAATAGGCCAGGCCTTTTTCAGGAGGCTACGGCTTGGCCTAGTTTAGGCTTAGCTTGGTTTGGACCTGTTTAGAAAATAGGTCAGGCCTGGGCTTAAAATCAGACTTGTTTAACTAAATAGGCTAGGCCTGTTTACTTAAAGCCTAGCATGAAGCCTACCAGGCCTGCCTATTTATATATTATATATTACTATATAATTATTTTATATCATATATTAATTATAATATATATTATATCTATATATATCTTATATAATAATTATTTTAAACATATAAAATATAATATATATATATAATTTATTGACTTTAATATATATTTTTTAAGTATAAAATACCTAAACTAAAATAAGATAAAAACGAAAAGAATTCAAAATAGACTTTTTAAACAGGCTTGTATACAGGCCAGACCTAAGCCTAAAAAAAAAACCTTATATAGGCTAACAAGCCAGACTCAGGCCTTAGACCTATAAGACAGGCTTAGGCTTATTCAGCCAAAGCCTGGGCTGGCCTATTTATATCCTTACTTCTGATCTAGTGTAAGGCTAGCACACTTTAGAGTGAAAATAGGGACAAAATCTCTGTTGGGCATCTTCCAGATTGTTAATGGTCGGAGTGTTCATTGGGCTATTTGGTAAGCTTGTCAAACTAAAGAAGGAGCTTCAAGTGCTTTCTTCAAGATGTGGTTTATTGGTCATGGATATAGTGATAGCAATCTGGCATCAAGCAAAAACACAAACACAGTTCTAGTATGGATTTCTTTTATATATATATATATATATATATATATATATATATATATAAAGGAACGGTAGAATTATGAAAATACCCTTATGAATAAATTAAAATTCAAGCTATGAACGTTGATTGGTATTGACTAACGGGGTTTTGGACGAAGAGATCAATTATGTCAAATGAAAAATGATTGAGGACCTAAAATAAATATTAAGGACAAACCATGGCAGTGAAAAAAAGTTTAAAGACTAAATGTGAAATTAAGCCAGTTCAAATTGACATCTAATCCAGTTTCTTAAACAAATTTAATAGACACAAAAGTGTGGAATCATGTGAGTGAGAATACTCCTATCCTACCTATAATTAAAAGTTTGTTTGGAAATTATTCAAAGGAAAATGCATGTAATAGTGAATACTTTAGAAAAAGTTAGAATAAAAATAAATCACACATACAGTAAATCAACAATAATATAGTCTCTCTTTTCTTTTAAGTGTGTAATCATTCTAGATGCACAACATATATTATGACTGAGTAATTTAATAATAATAACTGAAAGAGGTATAACATGTTTTAAAAATTTGCATTTTTAATTTCCAAAAATCACGTTTTTTATTCCAAAATTATAGAACATTTTCTCCACAACAATTATAGGGTTTTTGAGCAAAATGGTCCCTTTGGAATCTCCTACCGAAAATGGGTGCAGAATTTGAGGTACCTCTCTGGAGGGGGTCCTTCGCATCTAGCAGGCACGATGTATCAATGCACCTTGTGTCTTCTAAACACGAGGACTTCTTTTACATGGCAGCAGTGAAAAAGTGACCTAACATTTGCCAGACACGAGGCACAATCCACTCTAGCCAAATACACGTAATCCTCGCATCTGGCAGATGCGACGTGTCAAGTTGACTCAGTGTCGATTAGGCGCAAGGTTTGTCTGGTCAAAGCCACCTTTCTCAAATTTTTGTGGCCTTTTTTTCAGAGACTCAAAGGAGTCTCTGAAAAACATTCATGCTTTTGTGGCATTTTTTTTGGAGATTCTTAGAATCTCTGAAAATGCTTCAAGTTCACAAGGGGGAGCTTTATATCCAGATAACGATTCAGGTGTACGAGAGAGCTTTTTCTTCCTTTTATTTATATCAACCTAGCTCCTCACAACTTGTTCCTATTTGCCGATGTAACACCCCACTATCTATGTACCCAAATAGGGTAGGGATGTTATCCCGTCCAGGGGACTAGGGGCCTTTATAACGAGGTACAAAATAAGAACGACTAAATAAAACAAAGCGATAATCTTATTATATCCAAACATAAAACTTATACAAGTCTGAAATTTGAAAACTAACAATCGTCTCTCAAGGGAAAAATACAAATAAGGAAAATAAAATAAACTTCGAGCTCTTACTCATCCAACCTGCTCAATAAAAGCACTCCCCTAAAAACATGATGTAAAATAGTGTGAGATTGGAATCTCAGTAAGTCCCATGTGTATAGATGTCACATTTAAACATTTCGTGTATGCAGGTTTATCAAAACCACAAAATATATCTGCAAGTCACTTTTTTTTTATCAATAAACAACCATTGAGTAGAGCAATACTCATCATATTCAAAACAATTCTCGATAAATCAACCACTCATCAACACCATTAATTCACAAAGTAGGGATTAACAATGATTCAATAATAATATCAAAGTCCTATCATGAATACCCTCATGATAGCGTCCCAATGTAACCATTCAACATTGGGCAGTGGGTGATCTGCCCGCTAGGGTGAGATATTCCTCCATCTCTACACCCAACACATCAATTGTCCAACCAGGAAAAATAAAATCCACATGGACCAACATGCTAGCTCAGACCGGTTTGCCTAAGTAGTACTGTCACCTCTTTAAGTAGAGTTTATCTTTTGGAGGTGGCCACCTGCAGAAGACTCACTCCAACTCTCCAAGACTAGTACCACTAGCCTACCCCCACTGAGTACTCAACGCTTCCCATTTAGGGGCAAAATCATTTCTCTTGTTTTCTCAATCATTGATTACCTTATCTTTGAAAAATGTGATTTTTCATATTGAGCTTTTCAAAACGTTTTAGTGATAAGGAAAAAGAAATCATTTTCAGTTAAAAGTTGAGGTTTGACAAAATTATATAGAGAATAAAACATCCACGTTCTCAATCCAAGTATCAAATACCACAATAACAATTCATCATATTCAACCATCATTTTAGTCATCTTGTTAATCATCATATTGATACCATTTCAGTACCATTGTACAATAGACTTGTAAACAATCTAGTTATTTTTTTTAGCTCAAAAGAACTTTGATTGGTTAAAATTACTTAGGGTAGATTCCCAATATTTTAGAGAGTTGGAGAGTAATTAAAACATCCATTAGTGGCTGCTAGGGTTTTATTTTTTTTTCCAGAAAATTCAAGTAATAAAAATAGAATATTAGTCCAAAAAATAATTTAGTTAATGTCCTAATATATTTTAGGCAAAAATAATTAATTATAAAATAATTATTTTTGGTGATAAAATATAGTTTCCAAAATCAAGGCTTCTATCTTTTTCTTTCCATAACAAATCCCTTGAATAAGATCTTTAGGAAATTCTAGTTGTTGGAATATTTAACTCCCTAAAAGGTTAGAATAAAATATTAACTAAAGAATATTAGGAACTTAATTTACCATAATTCATTTTTAGCAAAACCCCAAAATAATCACATTCCTATATTTTAGGAAGTGGGAAAATAAGAAGGCAGCAACCCTAGGATTTTTGGCCAACGGGAGAAAAAAATAGGGGAAAAGAGTATAATCAAAGATAAGAAGCAAAATGTTAGCTAAAGTTGGGATTTGAACTCAAGTCACCAAACAGTACATACCAAACTCTAACCATTATTCCACAATAATTATTGTGTTAATATTAATCAAATAAATTCCCATAAATCTAATCCAACTCACTTCATTCTTCTTCCATCTACTCCACAAGAATAAAAACTCTATCACCTCATATCACACAATTATGTCCAAATAAATAACTCCATGAAACCTTAAACACATAAATCACATAGGCTTCCCAAAAATTGTTCAAGTTTATCAAATAAAATATAATAGGCTATGCTTTGCATGACTTTCCCCATGAAATAATGGTGGTTCAAAATGGGGTATTACATCCTCTTCCCCTTAATAGAATTTCATCCCGAAATTCAAAGATTATACCTTTAGAGCAAGTTTGGATATTTCTTCTTTACCCAATCTTTAGTTTCCATACGATAATGATCCCACCAAAATTTTCACCATAAGTATCTGTTTACTCCTCAACACCTTGACACTTCGATCCAAAACCTTAATTGGTTTCTCAACGTAGCTCAAATCAGGCCACAAAATTAATGGCTTCTCGTTCAATTCATGCTCTAGGTCAGGGTTGTATTTCTTCAATTGAGATACATGGAACACATCTTGAATACCTATCAACCCTTCTAGAAACTCCAATTGATATGCTACAAGTCCAATCTTCTTGATCATTGGAAATGGTCCTAAATATCTAGGACTGAACTTCCCGCCTTTGGGATGTTTCAGAATCCCCCTGCTAGGAGTTATCTTCAAAAAGGTCTGATTTCGTACTTGAAACTCTAATTCTCTTCTTTTGTTGTCTGCATAACTCTTCTGTTAGCTTTGCTCGGCTTTTAGTCTTTCCCTTATCATCTTTACTTTATCTACCATCTCCTCAAGGTTTACCTCCTCAGACTTGCTGATTTGCCCATCCTCAGTCTAACCCCAGTACAACAGTACTTGACATTTCCGTTCATATAACACTTCATAGGGTGCCATCCCACTCGACACTTGATGACTGTTGTTGTATGCCAACTCAGCATAAGGTATACAATCTAACTACTTATCTCCAAAATCCAACACACAAGTTCTAAGCATATCCTCCAATATCTGGATAACTCTTTTAGACTGTCTATCAGTCTATGGATGAGTAAAAGTACTGAGCTTCAGAGTTATCCCCATTAACTCTTGAAACTTGGTCCAAAACTTTGAAGTAAATTTTGGATCCTTATCGGATACGATACTCGATGGTACACCATACAATCTAACCACTTTCCGACTATAAGTCTTAGCTAGCCTCTCCATAGAATCCTTAACGTTTACTGGAATAAAATGGGTAGTCTTGGTTAATCTGTTAACCACAACCCAAACGGCATCCTTCAAAGTCTTCGACATTGGTAGTCCGGTAACAAAATCCATGTCACCTCCTGCCACTCCCACTCGGGAATAGGTAACGGTTGTAGTAACCCAACTGCTTTATTGTGCTCTACTTTTACTTTCTGACATATCAAATAAGTAGAGACGTATTGCGCCATATCCCTTTTAGCCCCAGCCACCAGTAGGCCTTCTTCATATCTTGGTACATCTTCACTTCTCTAGGATAAATAGTATCTTACTCTTGTGAGCCTCGTCCATTATATTTCTCTTCAACACTGGGTCATTCGATACACATATCCATTCTCGAAAATATAACACTCCAACTTCATTGGTCCGAAACACCTTATTTTCTCTTTTGATTTCCTTTGCTTTAAAAGTTTGAAAGTCTTGGTTGTTCGCTGCACCTCACCAATCTCTTGCCTCAACTTAAGTTCCATTTTTAGGTTACAAAAGCTGATCTTTTCTTCTCTTACTTCTACCTTTCTCCCCAAGAGTTCTTGTACTATTTGGACTTCTTGCACCCTCATACTAGCCATCCTCACCTTTCGATTCAGCGCATCAACCACCATGTTAGCCTTCCTTGAGTAGTAGTTAATTTGACACTTATATTCTTCCAAAAACTCCATCCATCTTCTCTGCCTTAGTTCAAGTCATTTTGGGTGAAAATATACTTTAAACTCTTATGATCCATGAAGAATTTATACTCTACTCCATATAGATAGCCCTGTCATTTCTTCAAAGCAAACACTATTGCTGCCAACTCCAAGTCATGCGTTAGATAGTTAACCTCATGCGGCTTCAGCTTCCTTAATGCATAGGTAATAACTTTCTTACCTTGCATCAATACTGCCTCTAGCCCTTCATTCAAGGCATCCGTGTACAAAGAATAGGGTTTACCTTCTTCAGGTAAACTCAATACCATTGCCATTGATGCGTTTAGACTTGGGTATAAAAATCATACAAAACTAAGCACATTCTCAATCAAGTTTAAATTAAAATGTTAAACCCAAATCACACATATGAGCAAGCGTACTCATCATTAACTGAGCATAGGGTTAAAACAAGTGTCGATCCTCAAGGAATAAGTAGACATTAATTACCCTTCTTTCATTATTTAACCGACTCGATAAGTAAAAAATAAATAAAAGGAAAATTAAAATAAAATAAAAATAAAAATATGTATATGTGTGTGTCAAGGATGTAGATTTATGTAACTCAAGTTATTGTTTAGACAAACATGATCTTAAAGAACTCAACCATTATCATAACCAATCATTTTCTTGGTACCATGAAGGATGAAGGTAGACTCACTTTGATGGTCAATCCATGAAATCACTATCTCTAGATAAATTAGAATCACTTGGTCCATCTCAACTAATTCATCCAAAAGACGCATTAAACACAATCCTTAATTAAATTCCTTTGGTCTCGGCGAATTTAGAACATGAAATTAACCAATGAACCCTTGGTCATGGAAAACATCAATTAACCTTCAATTACCAGGTCTTAAACAATTAACCCCCTTTGGTCCAGCAAGTCAATTGCCAACAGAATATGAAATTAATAAATCGAAACACCCATCAACCCTCTTTGGTCCAGTAAGTCAATGGATATAATCAACTAACTAATCCCATAATAAGCATAAGTAATTGAATACCAAGAATAATAACCAATTAATCAAAAGATCAAATCACTCTAGAAATCATAAATATCTAAAACAATGTTGAATTACAATAAAATGATTAACATATCATTGTCAAGAAAAAGAAAATAAAATAAAAGAAAGAACTCATAGACAAGCCTCATTCTTCTTCATTTGAAGACCTTCTTGTACAATCCTCCTTGAACTTTAAAGAATTCCTTCTTGGACTGAGTAATTTTCTATGATGATCAATGAATTCTCTCCTTTTCCCTTGTGTTTTCCATCTATTTATAGGCTTAAGAGGTGCCTAAACTCATGGGTACAAAGTTCTTGGCCGAGTAGAAGTTGGAAGCTACTAAAACTCTTCAGATTTCAAAAAACGCGTAGAAAGATCGCAACACCATCTCAGGGACAGACCACAGCCGGCGCCGTCTTGGTCCTTCAGAGCCGGTACCGCCTTGGTTCTGTTTCTCCACTCGTCCGTTGATTTTTCCCCGAATTGTGTGCATACGTTCCAAAGTGCAACCGGCGCCGGTTCCAGCCTTACAGTCGGTGCCGCCTCTACTCTGTTTCGCGACGGTTTTGCTTCGTTTTACCCAAAATCCTAAGAGAATGACCAAAATACCTTTTCAAGTGTAAAATCTCAAATATGAAAGAATATGACTAGTTATTTCACAAAATGTATTACAAAAGAGCCTCAAATAATTAAGCAAACTATAACCAATTTAGCTCCTATCACATTCCCCCACACTTAACTCTTTGCTTGTCCTCAAGCAAAGTATCAAGAACAAGTAGGAAAAACATAAGGTTTTAATCAAATCACTCAATCAATTCCAAAACCATATCTTCAATGCTTTTTTTATTTATGAACATAAAACATAGCATACTAAATCTTTCACAGTCAGTGCAAGACTTGTGTAGTGATAACTGACTTAGTAGAACCATCTCAATACTTTACAATATTCTCAAACCATTGGAAAGAAGTTAGTTCAAAAAGAGTATGCATTCCATATGCTTAATTTTCATACACTCTCTCCACTAATCCGAGACATATCATGATTCTACTTAGATCAAGTAGGACTTTTAAGCTTGTAATATAAGGCTAAATGTTTGTAATGTGGCTTAGCATACGAAGGATATAGGAACATCAAAAGTCAAAGAAAATTGAGAGTAAGCAAGAAAAGGGTAACCAAAATAAACCTATAACTTCCAACTCTTCTTGCTCTCCTATTCCAAGAATCAATCAAACCATAACCTTATGTATTTCAAGCAAATCCTGTATTGTTCTTCTTCTTCTTTTCTTTTTCACCTCTTCTTATCATCAACTCTTTTCCTCACAAGCTCACTCAATTTTTCCAGCAATGGTGTCAAGTGTTTTATATGAACTTACTTTTACAGTTCACTCACCATTCCTTTTGTGATCTTTTCGCTCTACTTTTTTTTTTTCAATGCCTTTTCAATTCTCTCTTCTTTTACTCCTCTTTCGTTTTCATTGCTACTGTTCTTTTCTTTTTCACCCACTTTTCTTTCTAACAGCTTATTGTATTCTCTTTTCACTTCCTCTTGTTTCTTTTCTTCTTTCTCATCTTTTTCAGCTTAACATTCTTTTCTTTCTCAATTTTTTTCAACTTCTTCCTTCCATTCCACTTCCTTTCTTTCCCTAGCTCCACTCGTAATTGATCCATGACTGAAAGTAACAAGTCATGATCTCCATCCCTGCATTTTTTCCAACATACATATACTTTCATCCTTCAAGAGCATAAAGATTTGGAAATTATACAAACTCTCAGCATAAGTAATGGACAAAATATTGTGATAGGTTTTAAAGAAAGAAATCACCAATTTAGGCTCAAAATTAGCACTAGGGATAATATAACAATAGGTAGTCTTGAAAAGCTCAAACTATCCAAAGAAGGCCTATTACCATCATCCTTAAGTTAAATCATGAATGTCTTTCTTATTTTGCCTCAAGAGGTATTCAAGTAAGTTCTAGAATGTTCCATGAATTTTAGACAAAAACAGGTTTAAGAATAATGCAAAGCATTTGATCAAGAACTACTTTGTCCAAGTGAGTGGAAAAGGTCATGCATAAGCCATCAATGATCTAGAACATATGCTCTATAATCTATCATAAAGATATGCACTAAAAAAAATACAGCTTGAAATCTCCAAAAAATCAGAAACTGGTGAAAATTTTTGAAAAATCCCACTCCCAAGAATATGTATCCCAAGAATATGTATAGAAGAATTGTCAATCAAACCACTCCCCCACACTTAAACTGGACATTGTCCTCAATGGCCAAATAAATATAACCAAAACAACCAATACCATGGGACCAAACAAAATAAAGGAGAAGAGATAGGAAAAACAAACTTCCATTCATTGTGGCGTATATGAGCTAAATGCATGAAGAGGGAGACAGCATCAACGTACCTAAAAAAATATAAAAGAAAATACCAAAGCATAACAACTAGAAAAGAAAATAAAGCAAAGACAAACGAAATATAAAGACAACAACAGGAAAGCCAAACTAACTAAAACAAAAACATGAAAAGAGAAAGGAAACAAAAACAAAAGTGAGCAAGAACGCATCATCAATCCTCCGCAGCATCATCATCCTCATCCTCCTCCTCATTAGCGAGTGTAGAGGGGCCTACACCATAATGTGGCCTAGAAGGCTGCTGCCTTAACTCAGTCAACTGCTGATCCATGGTAGCTTGCTATCGTACCATATCTTCCATGGTACCCTGCAAGCGTATGAGCACCTCCATTTGCTGGTCGAGGTGCTCCAGTACAGTGATCTCAAAGTCAATTCAGGAGTAGGATTGAGTACGGCCAGCTCTAGCACGTGTCGGTGGTGGTGGCTGCTCCTCCTCCGTATAGGTGGCCTTTCCTGATCGGGATGTTGGACCTCGAAGGGAGTGAGCCATTTCTTCAATTTCGGGCTGTTTTTGTATCCGCAACTCATAAGAGTGTGCTCAGTGACCATATCGTGCTCAGTGGTAGCCTTCATGAGTTCTCCCTCTAGACTCACCCCAAAGTCCTTTAAAATCTTCATTATAACCAAGGAAAAAACAAAGGCTTTTGTGGAGAGATGGTGATGAACAGCCTCTCTAATAGATTAGATGATCAAAGGAGCAAGCGGGATAGGTAATGTGTTCATCATCCAGTGTAGAATATAAATGTCAATAAGCCTAGTTTCATTGAAACCACTAGCACGAGGAACAACATTAAACCCAAACATATACACCAGCGCACGAAAGTTGGCTGCCAAGTCATTTTTGGAATAGAAACTATTAGCTTGGAAGGCATTATGCTTATATAAGCCTAGGGTTGCTCGCGTCCCCCTAACATCCCAATTTGGGTCCGAAAGAATCTTTTGATTATTCACATCAATCCCTTGCCAAGTATCATCGTCATGAACCTGGAGGAGGTGAGATAATTGCTTTTGAGTGATGACAATAGGAACTCCTTTTACTCTTGTTTCAATATGCGGGAGATGTTTATTACCCTTTTCCGTCATATTCGCATAGAATTCCTTGACAAGCACGGGACAAAACTTCCCTTTCAATTGCACTATGGATCCCCAACCTAGTCGTCTAAACATCATTCCTAATTTAAGTGCACAGTCTAAGGTGGGGGAGAAAGTGCGCTCAACAATAATCTTGTTTGAAGCTCTCCTACTATACCATTCCTCACAAGAGGTATCGAAAAACTCAGTAGGTCTAAGAGCTAAGGGATCAACAGATGATGGAACTGAGGACGAGGAAGGTCTCACCCTTTTAGATGGTTGACTCTTTGCTCTAGACATGGTCACAGAAGGAATGGAGTACTAAGAAGAGAGAACAGATACACTCAATCACTGAAGAGAGTATAGCTATCCCTACACAGATATATCTCAAATTTCACACAACCCTCAACCAAGCTTACAATCCCACAAACCACAACTCCTTCAATGTATATCAACTCCAACACCTAATTCAATCAACCACTTTCACCCAATGCAACACAACCTGCACAATGCATGTAAAAATCTACTGTAAAGCATAACTTTTGTTGATATCCTCAAAGCATGCTAGTAAATATGATCATGTGAATGAAGGTAATGATATTATGTGATCAATAATGTAGTTTCAATAGATTTAAGTGTCACCAATAACCATAATTCTAGCCCGAGCTATATGAATTCTTGAATGATAACAAGTATGAATCAAGTAATGCAAGCTCAATAACTCCTAAGGTAATCTAATGAATGAAACTCAAGCAGGAATGCACAATCATAGAATATATAATTCCTAATTTTTGGCCAAAACCGTCCTTATAATTAGAAAAAATCAATTCCATTAATTTAACCATAGGACTTAAATAAAAATCATACCTTTAGGCTCTTACATACACGGGTAAGCAAAAGATGCAAGCTTTTTGCAAAATCTACTCCCTTTGCTTGTGGATTGAATATGCTATTGTTGTGAAAAATTAAAGCTTTTGATGTGTTTGATCCGTAGGATCAGTAAAAAAGAAGGTAAGAGATGTAATGGAGGTATTTAGAAGTTGAAAAATCAAACTTTGGGCACTAATAGATGTGAAACCGGCGTGGGCTTGAGAGGATTTGCGAGGGAGAAGGGAGGTTTTGAAGAAAAAGTGGCCAAAATGGCCTTTAATTATGTTCCTCCCGACAGGAACCGGCGCCGGCCCGGCTCTGGTCTGTCCGGTTCAAATTTTTTTTTTTGATGAAAATGCAAAAACACATGGATGCTGAATAAAAATACTATAAATTAAAAATTGTCCTTAACACAAAATGAAACGTAAAGAAAAGAGAAAAGAACTGCTTCAAGGTTTTCCACAGTTGTGGTCCCGTGGATTTTCTTCCGTATTCCCTGGTAGTGTTCCTGCTTGACGATCCCCCATGAGTTTGGCTAGTTGACCAATCTGGTTTTCTAAATTGCGCATGGAAGCCTCTAGGTTCCTTGTTGTCGCATCGACTCCTTGGAACTTTGCCTCCGTGGTACTTACCAATTGGCCAATCAATTCTTCCACTGGTGGTTTTTGAGATGCTGCTGTGGTGTTTATGGAGTTTGGATTCCTTTGGTTACCTCCAAAATTGAAAGAACTTTACCTAGGTGGATTCCCATTGATCCAAGAGAAATTAAGGTGATTTCTCCAGCCAGGATTATAGGTAGAGCTATATGGATTGTTACCTGGCCGGACATTACCTGCAAAGGCCGCTTGTTCTGAAGCTTCTTGGAGTGACCCCATCTTTTGGCATTCATGATTGGGGTGCCCTTCTCCACAGAAATTGCAGTTGACATTTAACACTTGGCCTTGAGGCATCACCAACTGCTCCATCTTTTGAGTTAAGGCGTCTACCTTAGCCTTTAATACTGCCACAGCATCCACTTTGTGTACTCCTTGTATACGAGCCTTTGACCTTGCACTTCCCCAAGAATAGTTATTAGAAGCTAGATTTTAAATAAGCTCAAATACCTATTCTGGGGTCTTATGGTTGATGGAACCCCCTACAGAAGAGTCCACTACTTGCCATGTTGCAAACATGAGGCCATTCAAGAAGATCAGCATTTGCATCCCCAGCTCGAATTCGTGGTGTTGGCATTTTCTTAACATTTCCTTAAATCTCTCCCAACTCTCATATAAGGGCTCAGAATCTAGTTGTTGGAAGGTGAAGATTTCATTCCGAAGCTTAGCTGTCCTAGCTGGTGGGAAATATTTGGCCAAAAATTTTTCAGCTAAGGCATTCCAAGTTGTGATGGAACTTGTAGGTAAAGACTTTAACCACGATTTAGCTCTATCTCTCAAGGAAAAGGGAAAAATTTGTATTTAATAGCATCTTTAGAAACACCATTCATCTTGAAAGTATCACAAATCTCAAGAAAACTAGCTAAGTGAGCATTGGGATCCTCTTCCAGTAACTCGTCAAATTGAACCATATTCTGCACCATTTGAATAATGTTGGGCTTTATTTCAAAATTGTTGGCATCTACCCTAGGTCTAGTGATACTCGAGCCTATGCCGAAATTGCGGGTTTCACAAGGTCATCCATAACTCTCCTATCATTCCCAGCATTATTCTATTGAGCACTATCCATCTCGACAATCAGATTCCTTTGAATTGTTTGGTGAATTTTTGTTAACGTCCTCTCGATTTCAGGGTCAAAATCAACTATCTCGTTGTTGGATTTTCAGGTTATGTACCAAGGATAATACCTAAGAAAACAAGAAGCAAGTTTAGAGATATAATTAATGGTTAAAATAACACAAATACAAGGTTACAAAGTTAGTAATTCAAACTCAGTCTAAGTTAGTTGGTTAAGTTAGGTTAGGTTACAAGGTTATACAAGAACACACGAAATAACAAAGATAGCATCGTTTTGCAGAAAGAACAAATATACATATTTACTAATTGACATATTTACATATTTACATGGTTAAATCAACAAAATCTGAGTTTTCATGCTATTGTTCCGCGGCAGTGGCGCCAAAAACTTGATGCGTTCAAACTTGGGTATAAAAATCATACAAAACTAAGCACATTCCCAATCAAATTTAAATTAAAACGTTAAACCCAAATCACACATATGAGCAAGCGTACTCACCATTAACTGAGCATAGGGTTAAAACAAGTGTCGATCCTCAAGGAACAAGTAGACATTAATTACCCTTCTTTCATTGTTTAACCGACTCGATAAAGTGAAAAATAAATAAAAGGAAAATTAAAAAGAAAATAAAAATAAAAATAAAAATATGTATATGTGTGTGTCAAGGATGTAGATTTATGTAACTCAAGTCACTGTTTAGACAAATATGATCTTAAAGAACTCAACCATTATCATAACCAATCATTCTCTTGGCACCATAAAGGATGAAGGTAAACTCACTTTGATGGTCAATCCATGAAATCACTATCTTCTAGATGAATTAAAATCACTTAGTCCATCTCAATTAATTCATCAAAAAGGCGCATTAAACACAATCCTTAATTAAATTCCCTTGGTCTCGGTGAATTTAGAACATGAAATTAACCAATGAACCCTTGGTCACGGAAAACATCAATTAACCTTCAATTACCAGGTCTTAAACAATCAACCTCCTTTGGTCCAGCAAGTCAATTGCCAACAAAATATGAAATTAATAAATCAAAACACCCATCAACCCCCTTTGGTCCAGCAAGTCAATGGATAGAATCAACTAACTAATCCTGTAATAAGCATGAGTAATTAAATACCAAGAATAATAACCAATTAATCAAAAGATCAAATCACTCTAGAAATCATGAATATTTAAAACAATGTTGAATTACAATAAAACAATTAACATATCATTGTCAAGAAAAAGAAAACAAAGTAAAAGAAAGAACTCATAGACAAGCCTCATTCTTCTTCCTTTGAAGACCTTCTTGTACAACCTTCCTTGAACTTTAGAGAATTCCTCCTTGGACTGAGTGACTTTCTATGATGATCAATGAATTCTCTCATTTTCCCTTGTGTTTTCCATCTATTTATAGGCTTAAGAGGCACCTAAACTCGTGGGTATAAAGTTCTTGGCCGAGTAGAAGTTGGAAGCTAATAAAACTCTTCAGATTTCCAAAAACGCATAGAAAGATCGCAGCATCGCCTCAGGGATAGACCACAGCTGGCACCGCCTTGGTCCTTTGGAGCTAGCACCGCCTTAGTTCTGTTTCTCTACTCGTCCGCCGATTTTTCTCTGAATTGTGCGCATACATTCCAGAGTGCAGCTGGCGCCGATTCCAGCCTTATAGCCGGCGCCGCTTCTACTCTGTTTCACGATGATTTTGCTTCGTTTTACCCAAAATTCTGAGATAATGACCAAAATACCTTTCCAAGGGTAAAATCTCAAATATGAAAGAATATGACTAGTTATTTAAAAAATTGTATTACAAAAGAGCCTCAAATAACTAAGCAAAGTATAACCAATTTAGCTCCTATCAGCCGTCATCAATCTCCTTTTAAACTCTTGAAAACTCTTCTCATACTTATCGCTCCAGACATATGGTACATTTTTTCTTAGCAGTCGGGTTATCATAGTAGCTCGCATAGAGAAGTCCTTGATAAATCGACAGTAGTATCCAGCCAATCCAAGGAAACTCCTAATCTCAATTATACTCTCTGGTTGTTTCCAATTGGAGATATCTTTGACTTTTGCTTGATCCACCGTAAGGCCATCTCTAGATATCACATTACCAAGGAATTCCATGGAATCTAACCAAAACTCACATTTGCTAAACTTAGCATAGAGGTTGTGCTCCTTTAATTTTTCTAGTACCAACCTCAAATGCTCAACGTGCTCCTCCGGCCTTTTAGAGTAGATCAAAATATCCTCGATAAACACCACTATGAACTTATCCAAGTACGTCTGGAAAACTTTGTGCAGAAGATCCATCAAGACAGTGGATGCATTGGTTACTCCAAACGACATCACTACAACCTTATAGTGCCCATATATAGTGTTGAAGGCTATTTTGGATATGTCCTCCTCCTTAATTTGCACTTGGTAATAACCTTGTCGGAGGTCTAGTTTGGAAAAGTAACAAGAACCTTGCAACTGATCAAACAACTCATCAATTAGAGGCAATGAGTACTTGTTCTTGATCATGACGTTGTTCAACCCTCTATAGTCTACACACAACCTCAACGTCCTATCTTTCTTCTTTACAAACAACACCGAGCCTACCCAAGGCGAAGTACTTGGTCTTATATACCCTTGCTTAACCAATTCCTCCAATTAATCCTTCAACTCTTTCAATTTTATAGGTACCATCCGATAGGGAGTCTTTGATACTACCTCAGCTCCAAGAACTAGATCTATAGTGAACTCGACTTCTCACGGAGGACGAAGAGAAGTGAGTTTGTTTGGAATATATCTACGAAGTCCTTCACCACCTTGGTGCTCTCCAAAGTACATTGATCCTTTGGCTTATTGATTAAGTAAGCTAAATATCCTATGCAACCCTTCTTTAGCATCTTCCGCGCCTTTGCTCCCGCTATAAAAAATTTTTAACTCTTTCACATTTTTTCCACTAAACTCCAATATATCACATCTGAGTCTAACGAACTGCACCATCTTGATCTTACAATCCACTCTTGCTCTATATTTCGCCAACCAATCCATACCCAAAATTAAATCATAGTCATCAATAGGTAGGATTATAAGGTCTACCTTCAAAATCTCTTTCTCCACCATAATGTCGCACTCTTACACTATCCTACTTGCATCTCTCTTCCTCTCCAAGGGTGTACTTACAAACATAGTATAAGGTAATTCTACCCCGTCCCAACCCAAATGACATGCACACCCATCATTCACGTATGAATGAGTCAATCCGAGGTCTATCAAAACAGAAATATATTGTCCTTATACAGAAATGGTACCTTCAACCACTATCCAGTCAGTCCCAACCTCTTCCTAATTTAGAGTGAAGACCTTAGCTTTTACTTAAGACTTTTAACCTCCTCTTCTACTCGTCTCCGCAGGTACACCTCTGTTTACCACAACTAGTTGTGTGGCAGCTCCTTGTCCCATCCTGAGTGGTTTAGGGCAGTTGTTCCTCATATAGATTGGATTGCCACAGTTGAAGCATCGTTTTGTTGCCCCTTTTGACCACTAATCCTTCTCCATATGACCACACCTTCCATAGTTCTGGCACATCAGAGCATTCGGCATAGGACCCAATGGAATTATCCTCGGCTGTTTTCCCTTGTTCCCCCATTGCAATGGGTCAGCAATTCGCTTGTGGATCAGTGGTCTCATTGGTGGACAATTCAGTTGGAATGATCGGTTCCTCAGTCGGTTCTAATCCTCGTTCTCCGTCCGAGTCGTTGCATCCACTACGGCAGTATATGTTACTGGTGGAGATGGAGCCAGTACTTTTCTTAGGTCCTGCCTGAGGCCTTTCACAAAGTGTTGTGTCCTTATCTACTCAGTGTCCACCATGAAGGCTTGAAAGGGGAAAATACAGAGCACGCAGTAGAAGCGATGATGCGTTTAGATTTGGGCATAAAAATCATACAAAAACTAAGCACATTCCCAATCAAGTTTAAATTAAAAGGTTGGACCCAAATAACACATATGAGCAAGCGTACTCATCATTACTAAGCATAGGGTTCAAACAAGTGTCAATCCTCAAGAAAAAGTAAACATTAATTACCCCTCTTTCATTGTTTAACCGAATCAACAAAGTGAAAATCAAATAAAAAGGAAAACTAAAAAGAAAATAAAATAAAAATATGTACATGTCAAGGATGGAGAAGTATGCAACTCAAACCATTGATTAGACAACCATGATCTTCAAGAACTTAACCATTATCATAATCAATCATTCTCTCGGCACCATGAAGGACTAAGGTAAATTAGCATCACTTGGTCTGTCTCAACTAATTACCATCTTCTAGATAAATTAGCATTACTTGGTCTGTCTCAACTAATTCATCTAAAAGATGCATTAAACACAATCCTTATTTAAATTTCCATAGTCTGGCAAATTTAAAACATGAAATTAATCAATGAATCCTTGGTCTGGCAAGCATCAATTAACCTTTAATTACTCAATGCTCAGTAATTAACCTCTTTGGTCTAGCAAGTTAACAGCCAATGAATGCGAAAATTAATCAATTGCAACCATCATCAACTTCTTTGGTCTAGCAAGTTAACAATAGAAACAACCAACTAATTAAAGAATATGCCCAAGTAATTAAATACCAAGAAGAACAGTCAATTAATCAAAACATCAAATAACTCAAAGAATCATGATTATCTAACACAATGTTAAATTACAATAGAATAATTAAAACATCATTGTCAAGAAAAAGAAAACAAAGTAAAAGAAGGAACTCATAGACAAGCCTCATTCTTCTTCCTTTGAAAAACCTTCTTGTACAACCCTCCTTGAACTTGAAGAATTTCTCCTTAGACTGAGTGATTTTCTATGATGATCAATGAATTCTCCCTCTTTTTCTTGTGTTTTTCATCTATTTATAGGCTTAAGAAGTGCCTAAACTCGTAGGTACAAAGTTCTTGGCCGAGTAAAAGTTGGAAGATGCTAAAACTCCCCAGATTTCCAAAAACACGTCAAAAGATTGCAGCACCGCCTTAGGAATAGACCACAGCCGGCGCCGCCTTGGTCCTTCATAGCTGGTGCTGCCTGTATTCTGTTTCTCTACTCGTTTGCCGATTTTTCTCTGAATTTTACGTATACGTTCCAGACTGCAGCCAGTGCCTTATCCAGCCTTACAGCTGGCGCCGGTTAGGCTCTGTTCTACTCTGCTTCTCCAAATTTTCCATTGCTTTGAAGTTCATGCATCAGTGTACAGCCGACGCCAATTCCAGGCTTCTAGCTGGCGCCGCCTCTGCTCTGTTTGAAGACGATTTTACTTCGTTTTACCCAAAAACCTGAAATAATGACCAAAATACATTTCCAAGGGTAAAATCTCAAATATAAAAGAATATGGCTAGTTATTGCACAAAATGTATTACAAAAGAGCCTCAAATAACTACGCAAAATATAACTAAATTAGCCCCTATCATATTCCCCCACACTTAGCTCTTTGCTTGTCCTCAAGCAAAGCATCAAGAACAAGTAGAAAAAACATAAGGTTTTACTCACATCACTCAATCAATTCCCAAAACATATCTTCAATGCTTTCTTTACTTATGAACATAAAATATATGATACTAAATCTTTCACAGTCAATGCAAGACTTGTGTAGTGATAAATGACTTAGTAGAACCATCACAATACTTCACAATATTCTCAAACCATTAGAAAGAAGTTAGTTCAAAAAGAATATGCATTCCATATGCTTACTTTTCATACACTCTCTCCACTAATCTGAGACATATCATGATTCTACTTAGATCAAGTAGGACTTTTAAGCTTGTAATATAAGGCTAAAGGTTTGTAATGCGGCTTAGCAAACGAAGGATATAGGAACATCAAAAGTCAAAGAAAAACTGAGAGTAAGCAAGAAAAGGGTAACCAAAATAAACCTATAATTCCCAACTCTTCTTGCTTTCTTATTCCAAGAACCAATCAAACCATAACCTTATATAATAACCCTTATGCATTTCAAGCAAATCCTGCATTTTTTTTTCTTTCACCTCTTTTTATCATCAATTCTTTTCCTCCTAAGATCAATCAATTTTCCAGCAATGGTAGTAAGTATCTTATATGAACTTACTTTTACAGTTCACTCACCATCCCTTTTGTGATTTTTTCACTCTTTTTTTCTTCAATTCTCTTTCAATTCTTTCTTCTTTTACTCCTCTTTTTTCTTTTTCTGCTGCTGTTCTTTTCTTTTTCATTTACTTTCCTTTCTAGCAGCTTGTTGTTTTCTCTCTTCACTTGTTTCTTTTCTTCTTTCTCATCATTTTTTAGCTCACATTCTTTTCTTTCTCAATCTTTCAACTTCTTCCTTTTATTCCACTTCCTTTCTTTTCCCAGCTCCAATTGTAATTGATCCATAAGTGAAAGTAACAAGTCATGATCTCTCTCCCTGCATTGTTCTCAACATACATACACTTTCATCCTTAAAGAGCATAAAGATTTGGAAATTATACAAATTCTCAGCACAAGTAATGGACAAAATATCGTGACGGGTTGAAAAGAAAGAAATCACCAATTTAAGCTCAAAATAGGCACTAGGGATAATATAGCACTAGGTAGGCTTGAAAAGCTCAAACTATCCAAAGAAGGCCTATTACCGTCATCCCTAAGTTAAATCATGAATGTCTTTCTTATTTCGCCTCGAAAGGTATTCAAGTAAGTTCTAGAATGCTCTACGCATTTTAGAGGAAAAAAACAGGTTTAAGAATAATGCAAAGCATTTGATCAAGAACTACTTTGTCCAAGTGAGTGCAAAAAGTCATGCATAAGCCATAAAAGATCTAGAACATATGCTCTATAATTCATCATAAATACATGCACTAAAAATACGGCTTGAAATCTCCAGAAAATCAGAAAATTTCTCAGAAAATTTTGAAAAATTTTGTTCCCAAGAAAGCTTCTCCCCAGAATGCTAAAGAGTATGTAGAAGACTTGTCAATCAAACCACTCCCCCATACTTAAACTGGACATTGTCCTCAATAGCCAAATAAATAGAACCAAAACAATCAAT
Source organism: Voacanga thouarsii (assembly GCA_026120185.1). NCBI lineage: Eukaryota > Viridiplantae > Streptophyta > Magnoliopsida > Gentianales > Apocynaceae > Voacanga > Voacanga thouarsii. The sequence goes on from JANUWF010001392.1 coordinate 5,785,764, forward strand.
ACCAAGGGACCAAAAAGATAAAGGAGAAGAGATAAGAAAAACAAACTTCCATTAATCGTGTTGTACAAGAGCTAAATGCTTGAAGAGGGAGGTATCATCAAAGTACCTATGCGGAGTCGTCAAAGAGTATGTCCACTTGTTTGGGATGTGGAAGACTGCCACCCACATAACGTTTCACCCGATGGCTATTAACTTTGAAAGTTCCCCGAGTAGGGGGAGTAAGGTCTAGGGTGCCAAAAGGGCCAATCTTACTTATCGTGAATGGTCCCAACCACCGAGATTTCAACTTTTCGGGAAAAAGCCGTAAACGAGAATTGAATAACAGGACTTGATCGCCTATTGCAAAGTCATGTGGTCCAGTAATATGCTTGTCGTGCCAGGATTTCAATTTTTCTTTGTACCAGAGTGACGTATCATAGGCATTTTTTCGCAATTCCTCCAAGGCTGTGAGTTGAAGTAACCGGGACTTCCCAACAGACTCAAGATCAAGATTGACTAGTTTTATTGCCCAATAAGCCTTGTGTTCAATTTCAACTGGTAGGTGACATGATTTACCATATACTAACCGAAACGAAGTCGTGCCAATTGGTGTCTTAAAGGCTGTTCGATATGCCCAAATGGTATCATCTAGTTTTAAGCTCCAATCCTTCCTAGTGTGGTTGGCAGTTTTTTCCAAATTTCGTTTGAGTTCTGTATTAATCACCTCAACCTGTCCACTTGTTTGAGGGTGATACGGGGTGGCCAACCTATGGCGCATATCTAGGTGTGTGGGGATTTTTTTTCATTTGTGCATTACAAAAATGAGTCCCCCTATCACTAATTAGGACTTTAGGCACACCAAATCGAGTGAAAAGTTTTTTCAGAAATTTGACCACCACCCTTGCATCATTAGTGGGTAAGGCTTCTACCCATTTAGAGACATAATCTACTGCCACTAAGATATATTTATTCCCTAAAGAACCAGGAACAGGTCCCATGAAGTCTATGCCCCAACAGTCAAATACTTCACACGCTTGGAAAATTTGTAATGGCATCTCATTAGATTTAGAAAGGTTACCTGTACGTTGACACCTATCACAACTTTGGACAAACCTATAGGCATCTTTAAATAATGTGGGCTAATAGAATCCGGCGTCTAGCACCTTTCGTGTAGTGTTGTTGGCTTGGTAATGTCCTCCAGTAAGTCCTTCATGACAATATCGAAGAATATCTTCCCCTTCCCTAGCATCCACACATCTCCGAACGATTTGGTCCGCACAACACTTAAACAAATATGGATCATCCCAAAAGTAATGTCGTACATCGGAGAGGAATCTCTTCTTTTGATGCATCGTGAGGTCTTTTGGCATAATTCCAGTAGCCAAGTAGTTAGCAAAGTCGGCAAACCATGGGGTGGTTGGGATCTCACGTTCTATGAGCAAAAGTTGCTCGTCTGGAAAAGCGTCATCAATATCTTCTTCTAGCAAGGATAAAAGGTGTGGATTAGTCTTCTGGAGCTGTGAGCGTTCCATCCGAGGCATAATAGAAATGCTGCTCCCTGTTGGACCTCCTTAGATCCCAATTCGCTATGTCTCCTAAATAAGGAGATTAGTTAGATATGAAAATTACAAAAATACGCAGTTAGTTTAAAAGACGTAGTTCAAGTTGGTTAGGTTAGTTAGGTTATAAGGTTATACAAGAATACACGAAATACAAAAGATAGCACCATTTTACAGCAAGAACAAACATACATATTTACATATTTACATATTTACATGGTTAAATCAACAAAGTTCTGGCTTTCATGCTATTATTCCCCGGCAACGGCGCCAAAAACTTGATGCGTTTAGATTTAGGCATAAAAATATACAAAAACTAAGCACATTTCCAATCAAGTTTAAATTAAAAGGTTAGACCCAAATAACACATATGAGCAAGCGTACTCATCATTACTAAGCATAGGATTCAAACGAGTGTCGATCCTCAAGGAACAAGTAAACATTAATTACCCCTCTTTCATTGTTTAACCGACTCAACAAAGTGAAAATCAAATAAAAAGGAAAACTAAAAAGAAAATAAAATAAAAATATGTGCATGTCAAGGATGGAGAAGTATGCAACTCAAACCATTGATTAGACAACCATGATCTTCAAGAACTTAACCATTATCATAATCAATCATTCTCTCGGCACCATGAAGGACTAAGGTAAATTAGCATCACTTGGTCTGTCTCAACTAATTACCATCTTCTAGATAAATTAGCATTACTTGGTCTGTCTCAACTAATTCATCCAAAAGATGCATTAAACACAATCCTTAATTAAATTTTCATGGTCTGGCAAATTTAAAATATAAAATTAATTAATGAATCATTGGTCTGGCAAACATCAATTAACCTTTAATTACTCAATCATCAGCAATTAACCTCTTTGGTGTAGCAAGTTAATAGCTAATGAATGCGAAAATTAATCAATTGCAACCATCATCAACCTCTTTGGTTTAGCAAGTTAACAATAGAAACAACCAACTAATTAAAGAATATGCCCAAGTAATTAAATACCAAGAAGAACAGTCAATTAATCAAAACATCAAATAACTCCAAGAATCATGATTATCTAAAACAATGTCAAATTACAATAGAACAATTAAAACATCATTGTCAAGAAAAAGAAAACAAAGTAAAAGAAAGAACTCATAGACAAGCCTCATTCTTCTTCCTTTGAAAAACCTTCTTGTACAACCCTCCTTGAACTTGAAGAATTCCTCCTTAGACTGAGTGATTTTCTATGATGATCAATGAATTCTCCCCTTTTTCCTTGTGTTTTTCATCTATTTATAGGCTTAAGAAGTGCCTAACTCGTAGGTACAAAGTTCTTGGCCGAGTAAAAGTTGGAAGATGCTAAAACTCCCCAGATTTCCAAAAACACGTCAAAAGATCGCAGCACCGCCTTAGGAACAGACCACAGCCGGCACCGTCTTGGTCCTTCGGAGCCGGCGCCGCCGGTGTTTTGTTTCTCTACTTGTTTGCCGATTTTTCTCCGAATTTTGTGCGTACGTTCCAGACTGCAGCCGGCGCCGCCTCCGTCCTTACAGCCGGCGTTGGTTCTAGGCTTCCAGCCGACGCCGCCTCTGCTTTGTTTCGCGACGGTTTTACTTCGTTTTACCCAAAAATCTAAGATAATGACCAAAATACCTTTCCAATGGTAAAATCTCAAATATGAAAGAATATGACTAGTTATTGAACAAAATATATTACAAAAGAGCCTCAAATAACTACGCAAAATATAACTAAATTAGCCCCTATCAAGCGAAAACTTAAAAAAAAAATGAAAAAAACTAAAGAACAGGGGAACTCCCGAACAGAGCCGGCGCCGGCTCCAGCAGCCCTAGCCGGCGCCGGTTGTGCTCTGCCCAGATTCCAAAGGGAAAATTTTCTAATCTTTTCTCCTAGTTCTCAAAGTTGGTTGGATCGGAATGTGTGGAACCAGTGTAGATGTGCTGGTGGAAACCTCTGGTGCGATTCCTGCAAGCCTCCTACTCCGTCTTTGCATGTAGGTGAAGGCCAATCTCTCGATCTTTCAGTAAATGGCCTATCTAATTCCATTTGGTGAACAACTTAAAGGGCTAAGGGATTTTCTTGGAGAGAGAGAGAGAGAGAGAGAGAGAGAGAGAGAGAGAGAGAGAGAGAGAGAGGCGTCTACTTTTTCACCAGAGAAAAAGTAGTGAAAACAACATTGTTCTCTATTCTCCTGTTTAACCTAAATAAAACCCTAGGTTAAACTGGACTGGCCCATTGGATTCTTAGTTTAGCCTTTTGCACTAAATTAATTATTTTAATTAGAACCCTATAATTGGCCCAACAAATAATTAATTTTCCAGCCTAAATAAACTAGTTCAATAAATACGCCTATATTAATTTAGTCCCAGGTTAATATTTAATTATTCAAACTGGGCTAAAGCCCTGAATAATTAATTAACGCACCAATCTAATTTAATTAATTCTCTCTCTCCAAGGACTTTTATTTTATTCTAGCCCAATAATTAAATCAGGCTACTTAAATAAAATAAATTCCATTTAATTTCATTTAAGACCAACTCCTTAGCTTGTATATAATTAGGACTCACGATCTATACCAGGGACCAAAAGACATACTACCTTGGCTACTAAAATGACCAAAATACCCTTGTTATATAAATAGCTATATTTTACATTTTAAATATTTCCTAATATCGCCATAAGAAAATATTGACCCCAAGGACAATGCTGCGTTAGCAAAGTCTCCGACCTACAGGTGTAATAACTAAAATACCCCTCTATACATCGCCGTACATTTAGAGAGGAAGAAATGTACTAACATCTCTCTAAATGACATCTACCATCCTTAAGCTTCTAGTCCAATGATCCACGATTTCCTGGATTGTTTCTACTTTCAAAGGGAGCTACCCTAAAGCAAACATCCAAGTCATGTTTCCCAGGACCTTGGATATTTAGATCATTCAGATAACCACAAGGGGCGATATAGTATAGAAACTATCATGTACAAGTCTGTCGTAACTAACTAGTCACACATACCTAACATGCAAGTATATTAGTCCTACGATAGAACATCAACCATAGCATATCAAAGTACATGCTTCCAGCTTCGTCAGACCACCAACTCATACTCAAGTCATAAAGTACTAGTCCACGCTGTAGCAGTAGTAGTCTATGTTTCTACCATATAATACTTTTATAAATCACTACTACAAGTTATGTTCTACGTATTCGAAATACACGTATGTCATCACGTAAGTGAATTACTCACTGGCTAAAGGTAAGTCATTCCCCATTTAGAATTCACAACATAATAACCTAAATATGATGAGATTCCCATTCTCATCAATCGGTTAAGAACGAACTTTTATGTGTTAAGTAACCCGTAATCCATACCTTATTGTGGAAAACTTCTATTCACATGGACCACTTACTTAAACACAATGGGTCTTTTCCAAACGTAATTATACATAAATAAAATGTAAATTCATAAATAATTTCTAAAAATAAATTTATTAAAATATTAGATGTTTACATTAGAAACCTAGTCTAAGAGGGCATATTTACCAACAATCTCCCACTTGCACTTTACGACTAAGTAAGTCCATAGGTGCCTACCCCTATGGCGTCAAAGTGTCTCTTAAAGACTCTCTCACCTAAAGGCTTGGTGAATGAATCAACTAGATTGTTCTCGGAGGTAATCTGTTCCACCACGACTTCCCATCTTTGGATGAAATCTCGGATCAAGTGGTACTTCCCCTCGATGTGCTTCCCCCTCTTTTGGTTCTTGGGTTCTTTGGATTGTGATACTATTCCAGTGTTGTCATAATACATCACAATCAGCCTGTCCATGTGTGGCATAACTCTAAGTTTTGAAAGGAACTTTCGGAGCCAGATTGCTTCCTTAGATGCCTCTGAAGCTGCCACATACTCAGCTTCTATGGTTGAGTCAGCAATACAAGATTGCTTGATACTCTTGCATGAAATAGCTCCTCCAAACAAGGTGAAGACATATCCACTAGTGGATTTTCTCTCATCCTTATCCGCCTGGAAGTCTGAGTTTGTGTATCTTGTAGGAACCAAGTCATCAGCCCTATAAACCAGCATATAATCTCTCATTCTCTTGAGATACTTGAGAATATGCTTTACAGCTTGCTAATGAACCTTCCCAGGGTTTGACTAATATCTGCTAACTAAGCCTACGATAGAGCAGATATCTGGCCTAGTACACAGCCTGGCGTACATGAGACTTCCCATAGTCGAAGCGTAGGGAATCCTACTCATTCTGTCTTTTTCTTCTTGAGATTTAGGACAGTCCTTTGAAGAAAATGACAACTTATGTCTGCAACGAATTAGAACTCCTTTGCATGAGTCCATGCTGTACCTGACCAGCATCTTGTCAATATATGCCACTTGGGATAATCTTAACATTCTCTACTTCCTATTTCTAAGAAGTCTATTCCCGAGAATGTAGCTAGCTTCTCCCAAGTCCTTCATACTGAATTGACTAGATAGCCAAACCTTTGTAGATGACAATGACCCTACATCATTTCCAATGAGTAAAATATCATCCACATACAAGAAAAGAAAAACCACATTAATGCCTTTAAGTTTTCTGTACATGCATGGTTCATCCTCGTTTTGAATAAAATTATAAGACTTTACAGTCTCATCAAAACAAATGTTCCATGCTCTCGATATCTGCTTAAGTCTATAAATGGACTTCTTAAGCTTGCAAATCATATGTTCTTGGCCTTTAGCAATAAAGCTTTCTGGTTGGGACATATTGTTGGGGATACGCCATAGAGTCAATTTGTACTTATACAATTGTCATTATATTTAATATAATAATATGAGGCTTTCCTTTCCATGAATAGTGAGTTTTGTTTTGTTGGACATCAAGTACGTGACTTGATAGTAAAACCCTACAATGAATACAATGACTATTCTAAAATTGTCCCTGATCGATTATTATTATTGGAATAATAATAAATTAAAATTAGTATGTTTGTGACTTGATGGCTATGTTTTACTGGCCATGGATATTTGTGATATCGAGTCAAGACATAAATAAATGTTAAAGAACATTGTATTGGACATGACCCACTGTGAGAGTACTTCATGGAATATGTCATAAGTACTTTCTAGCCATAATAATATTGAAAGTCCTTCAACCTAAATTCATCATAGTTTCCTACTTGATAAATTTTATATTTTGACATTGTCTAAAGTTGTCTTTAACCAGATAATAAATTAGACTACTGTTGGATATAGAATAAATCAAGGAGAGGAATATGATTGATTGTGAAGGAATTTGTCCCTCTCAGTTATGGGAGAGATATCCATGGGCCCCTTGATAAGTTAGACTGTTAAAAATGCATGGCCGTGCACAAATATATCAATCTAAGATATTGGTATCATTTGTTTGAACAGTCTACTATGAAATCAAGAAATAATTGATTAAGCTTAATAAGGATGACATGCTCCGTGCCTTATGCTTAATCTGGATATCGTGTGACAAAAGGACTAAATATAAAATTATGGTTTGGTTCAAAGAGATCACCGATCTTCATTTAACCTGGATAGTTATAATGTTTTGCTAGAAACCGCTTATAACTTGTGAGCCATTTAAATATGATTTAGCTACACTGCCAGTGTTAAATGAACCTATAGGGTCACACAATAAGCGAACTTGTTAGGTTATTTTTTTGGTGACCAGGTTCGATGAATCTAGATGATATCCAGATTATAAGAATCTGACTCGGTAAATTAATTAGTTAAATTACCGAGATAATGGTAGAATCTTATCATATCAGTTTTAATTTAATTTGAATTTAAATTAGAATATGATAAGATATTATTAGGGTTGGACTCTAAGAGGTTCGGGGGTTTTTTTTAAGAAAACCCTAGCCGTCTTTTCAAAAGTCCAATTTTTCGGTCGAGAACATTCGTGCCATTCTCTACCAGAAAAGAAAAAAAACCCTCTCAAACCCTAGGCGCTAGCACTCCCTGGGTATCGAGTGAGTTCGCGGTGTGTATCCGATAGAGGACATTCGCATACTGCAGCGTCTGGTGATTGTTCGGGTTGAACGTACAACAGTACAACCAGAATAGAAGGATTTCGATTACAGCAACCAAAGGTAATTCTTAAACCTTCGATCATCTTAATCGTTTACTTGGGTCCTCGGGAGGGATTCGTGGATGTTTTCCGCGTTTAGGAGTCCACGAATTCTAACATATATAGATGTCTTCGCTAAGATGGCCATGTAAAAATGCCGTCTTGACATCCATTTGCCATATGTCGTAGTCATAATGATATGCGATGGCAAGGAGGATACGGATGGATTTAAGCATGGCTACCAAGGAAAAGGTTTTCTCATAATCGATTCCCTCTTTCTAAGTATACCCTTTCACCACAAGCCTAGCTTTGAAGGTTTCCACCTTCCCATCCATTCCTCTCTTCCTCTTGTATACCTACTTACATCCAATGTGTTTTATCCCTTCAGGTGAAGATACAAGATCCCAAACCTAATTGAAGTACATAAACTCATTCTCGGCTTTCATTGCTTCATGCCATAGATTTGCATCAGCATCAGCAATAGCCTCCTCTTATATAGTAGGGTCTTATTCCTAATAGTCGGAGACTAGCTCAAAATCTTCTCCAGTCCATCTATCTAGAACCCTAGACACTCTACCACTACGACTAGGCTCCAATTGTATAGCCTCTTGAGGTTGTGGCTCTTCTTGTTCCATAATCGGGTCAAGAGAAGTTGATTCCGAAGATAAATTCTCCTCAAGTTCCAACCTGGTTAAACCTTTCGTGGCAGTACTCTGATAATCCTCTAAGTATCTAGCATTGGTACTAACCAGTACTTTTTGCTCCTTAGGATGATAAAAGTAACCCCACTTTGTCCCTTTTGGATACCCAACAAAATAGCATAATTCTGATCTTGGTTTCAACTTGTCTCCCTTAACCAATACATAAGCTGGACAACTCCATATCTTTAGATGATTCAGACTTAGCTTACGCCTAGTCCACATCTCTTAAGGAGTCCTAAGTATTGACTTGGAAGGCACCAAGTTCAGAATGTATGCTGCTGTTTCCAAGGTATATCCCTAAAAAGATACTGGAAGAGTAGTATGAGACATCATGCTTCGGACTATTTCCATCAATGTCCTGTTCCTTCTCTCAGCTACTCTGTTCTGTTGGAGTGTCCCTGGCGTAGAGAGTTAGGGTACTATCCCATGATGTACCATGTAGTCCTTAAATTCACCCAAGAGGTACTCTCCACCACAATTTGATCGTAAGGTCTTTATCAATTTACTTGTCTGATGCTTCACTTTAGCCTTAAACTCTTTGAACATGTCAAAATAATCAGATTTACGTCTTATCAGGTAAATAAACCAAAGCTTATACAATCATCCATGAAAGTGATGAAGTACTCAAAACCCCCTCCAACTGGTGTAGACAAGGGACCACACACATCAGTGTGAATAAGACTCAATACCTCATTGGCTCTATCCGCCTTAGGGGTAAATGACCTTTTGGTCATCTTTCCCATTAGGCAAGATTCACACTGAGGCCAATTTTCCAATCTTAATGAGCCTAAGGGCCCATCATAGATCAACTTCTGAATCCTGGTTGAGTTGATTTGACCTAACCTTAGATGCCAAAGATAAAAGTCATTGACATTGGTCTTTCTCTTCCTTGTTAAATGTTCAGATTAAGCGTTATTTAATTGATTGTTAATAGGGTTTAAGAAAAATAGATTCTCATACATGTGCCCAGTACATAAAATTTCTACATCTCTACTGATAGAAATTCCAGAATAAAAAGATATAGAATATTCTTGATTTATTAGTTTCGCAACTGAAATCAAATTCTGCCGAAAACCAAGTACATATAAAATATATTTCAAAACCACTATTCTATTATATTAAAAAATAAGATCCAGCTCTTCCACTGCAAGGGCCCAGACTTGTGTTTCATTTCCCACACGTAGTCTATGTTCGCCCTTCTGGAGTCTTCTAATCTTTCTAAATCCCTGCAAGGAGTTACAGATGTGATCAGTGTCTTCTGAATCAACAATACAAGTGGAAGTTTATCCAACCATTGATATAGACTCTAGATAGAAAATATTACCTGTGGGGTTTTTCTTGGCTTGAAGATCTAGACACTCTTTTTTCCAATGTCCATTCAGTCCACATTTGAAGCACTTGCCCTTGGGTTTATCTTTGGGCTGGGCCGCTACGTTCCTCTTCTTCTTCTTAAACTTTCTACTCATGGGCCTAATTCTATAAGATGAAGTCTTAGCAATAATAGCCTTAGATTGTGGCTTCATGACCTTCTCTGCCATCTGGAACTCCTTCAACAACTCAGTTAAACCCATGTTTAACTTGTTCATGTTGTAATTCAACTTGAACTGAGTAAAGGAACCCGGTAGAGATTCGAGAATCATGTCCACTTGGCTCTCGGGGTTAATAACAGCCCCTAAGATTTCTGCCTCCTTGAAAGCAATAATCATCTTAAGCATGTGCTCTCTGATTGATGCTCCCTCAACCATCTTAGTATTAATTATAGTTTGAAGAGCCTCTTGCCTTGCGGACCGGCTCTTATCTGCAAACATAGTGGCCAATGATTGACTAATATCATACGTAGAAACCATGTGTTCGTGTTTTAACTGGAGCACATTAGATATGGAGGCCAACATGTAACAACGAGCCATCTCGTTGGCCTTGTTCCATGCCTTCTCAGCTTCTCGCTCTTCAGCGGTAGAACCTTCCCCGATAACATGGTAGGTTTTGTAAATAACATACTTATACTCCTCGACTGTGAGCATTATGTCCAGGTTCCTCTTCCAATCTACATAGTTTGGTCCCGTTAGCTTATTCTCTCGGAGAATAACGGCCAATAAACAAAAGAATGCAAATCCCCAAAAGAGAGAGAAGGAGCAAATACTGCTAATCTTCTACACTCTACTCGCCGCTAGAGTCAGTAGAGGCATCCGGATCGTCAGAGGCTGGTTCCACGAGCCACCCCACGGAGCTATCGGGTTTTCCCACATAATCCCTCGCAAAACACGCACTCTCACTTGGCTGACCTAAATCACCCTCATTGCCTTTCTTAGTTCTCATAGCTACCTCATAAAACTCATCCAAAGCTAATCTAATCGCACCCTTAGGTGCAGGCCTCTCGCCCTTCGAGTCGTACAGGTCAAACAATCCCTCTCTCCTTAACTTAGCATCTATACCCAGTCCATATCGAAGTCCACTCCTCTTAGGTCCCTCTTCTAGCTTCCCTTTCCCCTTATCTTCCATTCCTAAAGCGGGCTTCCTAAGTTCTCTTAATGCCGGGGTAAATCCATCCCTCAGCCTATAACCCTCATCACTGGACTCCTTGCGATCATAGCAAGTAAAAGTCTTATCAAACTCACCTATCTTTGGGGTCCTGGGAGCCTCCATCGCCTGCTCATCCTCCTCATCTATCCCATCTATCTCTTCTTAACTCTCATCATCACTCTCACTAAGAAGCTCATCTACCTCACTCTCATCATCCCTATAGTACTCGCTTAGGCCCCCATCAACCTCCATCTCTAACTCATCAACCGGGTCATCTAGCATAGGTGGCTCATGCTCCATCTCGTCTTCACTCAAAAACCAACCTCCCTCAGGCTTTGTCTCCGAATCAGACGAGGGTGGATTCACTACAGGTAATGGGGCAGGTGGATCCCCGCAACCAGCGAGCCAGTCTCTGACAGTCGATGCAGCTCTCTTGACCATCCTATAAACAAAACACAAGAATTAGAACCAGATCAAAATACTTAAGGAATAGAAATCCAAAAAACCAACTGATTGCCTTAACCTATGTTCTGATACCACTTGTAACACCCCACTACCTAGGCCCGCCAGGGCCAGGGATGTCGCCCCGTCCGAAGGACAAGGGGTCTTTATAACCAGGTCACACAATTAAAATAGCGAAACAAAAATAATAATTTAACTTAAAATTTATTACAACCCAAGAATAAATCCACGAATAAAACCATGAATTCCCAAAAGAAAAATAAATCCATAAATAAAATCATCCACTCTCAACTCCCCAAAGCAATACATAAAAATAAAAGACAACATTCTCTTCCAAGGCAGATAACACAAGCTACTCATCCCCACAGCAGGATCGGCCTGAAATCATGGTAAAAAGTTGATGAGACAGAAATCTCAGTAAGTCTGTGTGTGCTTTGGGTGTTCAGTGGAAATAGTTCGTGGATGCAAAGTGTAAAAACTTTATAAGAGAAATATTGGCAAGCAATAAACATTAGTCAAAAGCAAGAGTGGTGTTTTCCTCTTTTTGAAACCATACAAGTGCACAATAAAATCAACCACTCTTAAAGGTGGTCATGGGTTACCACACGTTGGGCCCCATAACCATACAATGGTCAGAATGCCACACTTTGTGCAGACTGACAAAAGAAATACTGGCAAACAATGAATGATGTTCAAAAACAAGAGTGGCGTTTTGGCTTATCTAGCCGTCATAATTTATAAGATCAACCACTCAAAAGAAAGGATTATGGCTTACCACACGTTGGGCCCCATAACCGGTCACAAATAAAACTAACTCAACTTACTACAACCATGTCCCTAGTGTCCCAAGCTTTAAGGCTCGATAATAAATAAAAGGGGTTTATAAAATAAATCTAGTTTGATATTAAAATAACTAGAGTTTGAAAAATTAGGTACAATATGTTGAAGGTTTAAATCTTGCTAAAATAATTTAGAGTTTATTTGATGAAAAGTCCTAGGTGGTAGTAGGTAAAATAGTAATTTATTAATAATTAATTGCTAGAAAATAATTGATAGTTAAAATTAGTTGAAAATAAATTTTAATGAGTCTTGCTTGAAAAATAATAAATAAATTTTAATAGGTTTGATTAAAAGATAATAATTAAATTTTAATAATAAATATTTTACCTATTATGATTATTTTCACAAAAGGCTTTATTTGATATTATAATATCTATATATTTTATTTTTCTAGCATAAACTATTATTTATTTGACTAAAATATCACTATTTTATATAAAAGACCAAATCCACATTTTCCCATGGTTTTCAAAATTTTACTAGAAAAATCATATTATTAAATATTTTATTAATGAAATAAAGATTAGCTTAGGGACAACTAGGTCATAAACATATTTCTATGGCTAACCACAAATATGAACATATACAACCCATTCAATTCATTAAATCATCCAAATCATGCATACAAGCATAGATCACAATTTATCAAAACATGATATAACCCCTACTAGCACAAATATGATCATGGCTTCAATAGACCAACATGAATATAAATCCTATTCACCAAAGGTGACATAATCTCTAGCATACTTCATCACAAATACTACCTATGACATGCATCAACCTCAAATCATCATATAATCATCCAAGACAATCCTTCCATACATAAATCTCATCTCCTTCACAATCATACATATACTCATGCTTCAATCAACATCATCACATATTTAATCCCATTGCCAATCATCTTCTCACAACATCATCCTAGAGACACGATTCTAAAATTTTAAAAAGAGGATTGAAGGTACTTACTTGATTGATGAGTGACTTGAAGGAGTTTAGAGAAGATCTCAACTCCTAGATGGCTAATCTTGTTCAAGAAAGGTGGTAAAAGCATGGTCATGGAAGAAGAGTCCATTCGGCCAAGAGGAGGAATTTCGGTCCATGAGAGAGAGAGAGAGAGAGAGAGAGAGAGAGAGAAGAGGGAGTCATTAGTGTGATCATTCATATAGGTTTTCATTAGAGATCAAGTTTGAAGAGGATGATTTTGATAGAGAGATTTTACCTGGAAGATGTTCTTGTCCCGAAATTTCTGCTTTTATCCGAAGTAGCAAGATGTTTGGAGGAGTTTGATGTTAATATTGGTGTTGATGGATTCACATCAATGAGTAGACTCAATCTAGAGATTTTCGTGAGGGTTTGAGATGGTTTGTAGGGGTATTAGCTGTAGCGAAGAAGTAGGTGTTCTTGGTGTAGTGTGTGTTCTTGATGGCTAAAGAAAAATCGAGAGGAATGGTTGTTGTGGCTGCCGAATTTTCTGTGGAATGAGGGTTGCCGAAATTCTGTAGGGTTTAGGAGGATGTTTCTCTGATTTGAGAGGGAAAAGGAAAGGTTATTTGTTACAATCCTTGAAGAATATTTTTAGGAAGTGAATTTGGAAAGTAAATATCCTAAGAATATCTTGATTGCTTGGACAGCTTTGAAGTCTGCCATGACTGATTGTTTGAGCAGAATTTCGTGGGATTAATGCTGACTTATGGAGGCTTATGGTGGCCAAAAGTAGGGTGTACAATGATGAAGAAGAAGTCTGGTCCATTGAGCAAAATATTATGGAAGGTTACTAAATAAGATGGCTGAAATTTTGGAAACCAATCAAGCTAAATTGCAAGGATTTGTTTGAGAGATTTTTGGACAGCCATTAATGGAATTGCATGCAGAAGTTCAAGGGGATCAATGGAGCTCTATTTATGGTGGTTTAAGAAAGGTTTTTACAGATTAATTTTGGTGTTTTGGCTGGAAGAGAGATAGGAAACAAGCTGGACGAAAATCTGCACAAAATTTTCGCTGCACAGTGAATTTTCTGGTAGATTTTCGTCCGCCACTTCCATCCATTTTGCAGTGGGCTGGAAGGGGGGTTTCAGGGGTATTCAAGGCTGGTTTCCAGCCTTCTTTATGGAGAAAAAATATGGCTAAGGTGCTACACAAAATCTAGGAGAAAACAGCTTGGTTTGGAGCTCTCAAAGTTGATTTTCGTACAGGAATTTTTCCTGTTTTGCTCCAGCTTGAGCAGTCTGAAATTGGACAAAAAATTTCAGGATTCGAACTGATCCTAAAGACCATTTTTCTAGTAGCATTTGGGAGGGAATGTTAGCTAAAAATTTTGACCTTTTGAAGGCACAACAAGCTGGAAAATTCCAGCTCATTCTATGAAGAAAGATGAACTAAGCTAGAGGAAAATTTCAGCAAGCTTACTAAGGGGATTTTTCCTCTTGAAATTCCTCACAACTCTTCCATATTTTTCAGACCATAAGGAGTTTTTTACCAAGAAATTTCGATCCTAAAAGACCTCAGTACTTTACTGAATTTTCTGGAAGGAAAAAGGCTATAACATCTTGATCAAACTAATGAGTTGAGAATTGAGGAAAATTAAAGATCAAGAAAGAATGATTTTCCCTATAAGAATTTTGAGAAGAGTAAAAGGAGTGGAATGAGGTTACTTCCATCATGTCTCTCCTAGAACATCATCACCACATTAATCTAGGCCCTTAAGGCCGAAACCATCCTTTCCCAAGCAAAATAAAATTTACTCATGCTAAAGCTTTTATGATGGACTTTGAACCCAAGACGTCAAGAATTAATTCCAAAGCTCTAACCACTAAACCATAACGACTCTTGTTGCTATTTCTACTAGAAAAATTATTTCCTATTCAATCCACAAGCTATCTCCTTATTTTCACCTCGGGCAAAAATTACCATTTTGCTCCTCTCACACATCACTCACCAACAAGACTTCAAGATAATAAAAATCAAATTCAAAGCATATATAAATCATATGAAAGCATATTTAATCGTGAAATAAAGCATGATATGCATTCCAACCCCCTTACTCTAAGGTTGGTCTTAGCTGGGGTTTCACATAAACATGATGAGATTTCCATTCTCATCAATCGATTAAGAATGAACATTTATGTGTTAAGTAACCCGTGATCCATACCTTACTATAAAAGACCTCCATTTACATTGACCACTTACTTAAACACAATGGGTCTTTTCTAAATTTAATTGTGCACAAATAAAATGTAAATTCACAAATAATTTCTAAAAATAAAATTTTTTATTAAAACATTCGATGTTTACATAAAAAACCTAGTCTAAGAGAGCATATTTCCCAACACACCAAGCACTTGCAATACTTGGACTGTTGGGTAAATTGTGCAGCATACTGGGCCACAGTTATACCTCTTTTCTTGAGAGTTTGAAACTCATCCTCTCTCTTATCAGCTATCCATCATAGTATGTATTAGGCTCTAAAGGCGTTAGCAAAGTTCTCCCATGTCCATTCATAGTCCTCATGGACTCATTACCACCATGCTCGAGCAGGTCCCCTCAACCTGAATGCAGCAAATTTCACCCTCCTCTTCTTGGTATATTGCAGAGTCACGAACATGTCCTCATCTGCTCAATCCACTACTCTGCCTTTTCGATCTGTTCCATCTCTCCCTAGAACATTGGAGGTTGGAACCTCAAGAATCATTCTAGTGCCTCATCTTTACCCTTTGGTGCCTTCTTATCCACTTTGTCCACATTCTCAGTCAAATTTTGAAGAATGGTATCCATCTTTTCATAGGCTTGCCCTATGGTTACCTTTCCGGACCCCGCAGGGGCACTGCCCCTTGACCCCGCCAGGGGCGTTGCCCCTTGGAACCCCAACTAACTGTTCGTTGTGTGTTATTCGTCAATGTTTTCGATTATAGTTGTGGATTATTTTGAATAGTGCATAGCATGGCCCGTTTCATCCCAATGTGATTGGCTGGTTGCATTATGGTTGTTTTAAGTTGTAATTTTTTAAATACGGCCTGCGTGTCGTTATTCATTGTTGTAAAATTGTACTACTTTCCTAGAATATGAATTATTTTAATTTTACTATCCAATGCAAAAGAAGACGGCAGCCGACATTTACAACTAAGGAGGAGTATGCTCAAGGCATTAGAGAATGCTTAAGGAGTTCATATACCTAGATTGACCACCTTGATCTTCACTTTGCTCGTGATGATCAACATAAGTTATGGGCCATGCTATGTCACTTTTATTTATGTCTTGCATGCATATTTGATATGTTTATTTCCTGCTTACTACAATCCAATCAATTTTTTTTTTAAAGAAAAAATTTAAGTGTTAAATGCCTTCCAAAATCAAACACTTGTTATTACTTGGATCATCATATGGTCATTCCTACCAAAGTAGGATGATTTTGATTATTTGAGTGAGATAAGATGGAAAAGGGTATTCCATATGTTTGATATGGTTTAACTTAACTGGGCTATCAAAATGGTTTTGGGCCTATGGCATTTTATGAGATATTTTTAGCCGGGACATTTGATGTCTATCTCATTTAAAATTAGAGTTTTATTTAATTATAAGATTAAAGCCAAAGCTTACTTATGATTAAAACAAAAATATTTTTTCCCACTACGAAACATCAAAATGTTGAAGTTTCAAAAAGTTTAAATGCTTTTAGTGGGAGTTTTTCGTTAGAGTCTCAAAAATTAATTACTTTGCATATTTTTGTATGTAGATAATGGCAACAAACAGTTGGAATAATTCATTGCGATCTGTGCTTGAGAAAGACAAGCTTAGTGGGACTAACTTTCTTGATTGGGCACGAAACTTAAGAATTGTTCTTAAGCAAGAAAAAAGGCTCTATGTTCTTGAAAATCCTATTCCCCCTGCTCCAGCAAATAACGCCTCAAAAGCTGAAAAAGATGCTTATAGTAAGCACAAAGATGACTCCAACGATGTTACTTGCCTTATGCTAGCAACCATGAACTCTGAACTTCAAAAACAGTTTGAAGAAGCAGAGGCATATGACATGATTGTGCATCTCAAGGAAATGTTCCAAGAGCAAGCACGACAAGAGAGATTTGAAACTCACAAGGCGTTAAATGTATGTAAGATGGTTTCTGGCACCTCGGTAAGTGCTCATGTCCTTAAAATGAAGGGCTATCTTGATCATCTTGATAAGCTTGGTGCTCCTGTTAATCATGACATGGCCACGGGTTTGATCTTGGGCTCTTTGCCTGCTGAGTATGACCAGTTTGTCATGAATTTTAACATGCATAATATGGAGAAATCCATTACTGAATTGCATGGGATGCTAAAATAAGCTGAACTGAACATTAAGAAGAATACTCCTAGTGTTCTAATGGTTCAAAAGGGGAAAGGCAAAAAGAACAACCAAAAGGACAAGGTCATGGCTAGTAAGGGTAAGGACAAGGCAAAGTCCAAGTTCAAGCCCAAACCTAAGGCCAAGACACCAAAGGAGGGAGCTTGCCACCATTGTGGAGAACAAGGACATTGGTTAAGAAATTGCAAGCTCTATTTGGAAGTAAAGAAAAAGAAGGACAGTGAGACTGCCGCTTCAGGTATTTATGTTATTGAAATTAATTTATCTACTTCTGATTCATGGGTATTGGATACCGGTTGTGGATCTCACATTTGTGTAAATGTGCAGGGTCTAAAAAGGAGTAGAGCCTTGGCAAAAGGCGAGGTGGACCTACGAGTTGCGAATGGAGCAAAAGTTACTGCAGTAGCTGTAGGAACTTTTGAATTAATTTTGCCCAGTGGGCTTGTTTTAGAACTGAGCAATTGTTTTTATGTTCCTGCTATGAGTAGGAATATTATTTCAGTTTCTTGTTTGGATTTAGAAGGTTTTAAATTTGTTATTAGGAATAACATTTGCTCCATTAATAAAAACGACATTTTTTATGGAGATGCTTCATTATCGAATAGGCTTTATATTCTAAATCTTCGTGGATCTTCAGACATGTCTATCTATAATATAAATACTAAGAGATTGAAATCCAATGATTTAAATCAGACTTACTTCTGGCATTGTCATTTGGGCCATATAAATGAGAAACGCATAACAAAGCTTCATAATGATGGGCTTCTAAAATCGTTTGATTTAGAATCTTACAAAACATTGATTCTTGTTTATTAGGCAAAATGACTAAAGCGCCTTTCAAGAGACAAAATGAAAGGGCAACTGATTTATTGGGCCTAATACATACTGATGTATGTGGACCAATGAATTCACTCGCTAGAGGAGGATTTCAGTACTTCATTACATTTACAAATGATTTCAGCAGATATGGCTACCTGTATCTGATGAAACACAAATCTGAATCGTTCTAGAAATTCAAAGAATTTCAAAATGAAGTACAAAATCAACTTGCCAAAAGTATCAAAACACTTCGATCGGATCGATGTGGTGAATACTTAAGTCACGAGTTTGACGAGCATCTTAAAAATTGTGGAATTATTTCCCAATTAACTCCACCAGGAACACCTCAATGGAATGGTGTATCTGAACGGAGAAATCGGACTTTATTAGATATGGTTCGATCAATGATGAGTCAAACTGATCTTCCAATCTCCTTTTGGGGTTATGCCTTGGAGACTGCTGCATTCATACTAAATCGAGTTCCATCTAAATCGGTTCAGAAAACGCCATATGAGATATGGACTGGGAGACAACCTAGTTTGTTATTTCTGAAGATTTGGGGTTGTGAAGTTTATGTAAAGCGTTTATTATCTGATAAACTTGCACCTAAATCGGATAAATGCATATTTGTGAGATATCCTAAAGAAACTAAAGGATATCAATTTTATCTCCCAAAAGAAAATAGAGTAATTGTTGCTCGAAATAGATTCTTTCTTGAAAAGGAATTTATTTCCAAAAGAATCAGTGGGAGTAAAATACATCTTGATGAGATTCAAGGACCATAATTAGTGCCTGAACCTCATCAAGATGAGATTCAGGAGTCACAATTAGTGCCTGAACCAAATAATGAATCTCGATTAGATGGCTCACAAGTCCAAGATTAGCCTACATCTATAGAACAAGGACCTCAAAGATCTGATAGGCTTCGTCAACAACCTGAGAGATATGGATTTCTCATCACTGACGATCACAATGTGGAGCTTATGGTTAATGATGAGCCCACTTCCTATCAAGAAGCCATTAAGAGTTCTGACTCTGGAAAATGGTTAGAGGCTATGAAGTCTGAGATGCAATCCATGTATGATAACCAAGTTTGGACTTTGGTTAACCCACCTAAAGGTTCAAAAACCATTAGGTGTAAGTGGGTTTTCAAAAAGAAAACAGACATGAAGGGAAATGTGCATATTTACAAAGCACGACTGGTAGCAAAAGGTTATAGACAAACTCATGGTATAGACTATGATGAAACCTTTTCACCAGTTGTAATGCTTAAATCTATCAGAATTCTTCTTGCCATAACAGCATATTATGACTATGAAATTTGGCAAATGGATGTCAAAACCGCGTTTCTTAATGGAAACTTACTCGAAGATGTGTACATGACACAACCTGAGGGTTTTGATGATCCTTTGAATTCTAATAAAGTGTGCAAGCTTCAAAGATCCATTTACGGATTGAAGCAAGCATCTCGAAGCTGGAATCTTCATTTTGATGAAGCAATTAAAGAATTTAACTTTATCAAAAATGAAGATGAGCCTTGTGTCTATAAGAAAACAAGTGGGAATGCAATAGTCTTTTTGGTACTTTATGTTGATGATATCTTACTCATTGGAAACGACATCCCAACTCTACAAAGTGTAAAGACATGGTTGGGAAATTGTTTCTCAATGAAAGACTTAGGTGAAGCTGCCTATATTCTATGTATAAGGATATATAGAGATAGATCTAGAAAGCTAATTGGACTAAGTCAAAGTGCATACGTTGACAAGGTATTGAAAAGGTTCAGTATGCAAGACTCTAAGAGAGGATTCTTGCCAATGTCACATGGCATTAAGCTCAAAGAAACTCAAAGTCCTTCTCACGAAGGATGAAGAAGAGCGCATGAACAAGATACCATACGCTTCCGCTATAGGGTCTATCATATATGCCATGTTATGTACTCGACCCGATGTATCATATGCATTGAGCATGACAAGCGTGTTCCAGCCAAATCCTCGGAGAGGTACACTCGGATCGCTGTCAAGAACATACTAAAGTACTTAAGAAGAACTAAAGATATGTTCTTAGTTTATGGAGGACAAGAAGGCGAGCTAGTTGTAAATGGTTACACCGATGCTAGTTTTCAGTCCGACATAGATGATTATAGATCACAATCAGTGTTTTCTATTTTGTTTGAATGGAGGTGTCGTAAGTTGGAAAAGTTCAAAGCAAGACACCGTGGCCGATTCTACTACGTAAGCCGAGTATGTAGTCGCCTCACTGCAGCCTAAAGAAGCAGCTTTGGATTAAAAAGTTCATTACGTAACTAGATGTAGTTCCTAGTATTGTGAACCCAGTGGATCTCTATTGTGACAATAATGGAGCCATTGCACAAGCTAAGGAACCAAGATCACATCAGCGATCCAAACATATACTTAGACGTTTTCATCTCATTCGAGAAATTGTTGATAGAGGAGATGTCAATGTATGCAAGGTGCCAACTGATGACAATGTTGCAGATCCACTAACAAAGCCTCTCCCCATCGTCTAAACATGATAGTCATACCAGATCAATGGGATTACGGCTTATGCCAAATTGGTCTTAGTGCAAGTGGGAGACTGTTGGGGATATGCCCTAGAGTCAATTTGTACTTATACAATTGTCATTATGTTTTATATAATAATATGAGGCTTTCCTTTCCATAAATAGTGAGTTTTATTTTGTTGGTCATCAAGTACGTGACTTGATAGAAAAACCCTACAATGAATACAATGACTATTCTAAAACTGTCCCTGATCGATTATTATTATTGAAATAATAATAAATTAAGATTAGTATGTTTGTGACTTGATGGCTATGTTTTACTGGCCATGGATATTTGTGATATCGAGTCAAGACATAAATAAATGTTAGAGAACATTGTATCGGACATGACCCACTCGTGAGAGTACTTCATGGAATATGTCATAAGTACTTTCTAGCCATAATAATATTGAAAGTCCTTCGACCTAAATTCATCATAGTTTCCTACTTGATAAATTCTATATTTTGACATTGTCTAAAGTTGTCTTTAACCAGATAATAAATTAGGCTACTGTTGGATATAGAATAAATCAAGGAGAGGAATATGATTGATTGTGAAGGAATTTGTCCCTCTCAGCTTATGGGAGAGATATCCATGGGCCCCTTGATAAGTTAGACTGTTAAAAATGCATGGCCGTGCACAAATATATCAATCTAAGATATTGGTATCATTTGTTTGAACAGTCTACTATGAAATCAAGAAATAATTGATTAAGCTTAATAAGGATGACATGCTCCGTGCCTTATGCTTAATCTGGATATCGTGTGACAAAAGGACTAAATATAAAATTATGGTTTGGTTCAAAGAGATCACCGATCTTCATTTAACCTGGATAGTTATAATGTTTTGCTAGAAACCGCTTATAACTTGTGGGCCATTTAAATATGATTTAGGCACACTACCAGTGTTAAATGAACCTATAGGGTCACACAATAAGCGAACTTGTTAGGTTATTTTTATGGTGACCAGGTTCGATGAATCTGGATGATATCCAGATTATAAGAATCTGACTCGGTAAATTAATTAGTTAAATTACCGAGATAATGGCAGAATCTTATCATATCAGTTTTAATTTAATTTAAATTTAAATTAGAATATGATAAGATATTATTAGGGTTGGACTCTAAGAGGTTCGGGGGTTTTTTTAAGAAAGCCCTAGCCGTCTTTTCAAAAGTCCAATTTTTCGGTCGAGAACATTCGTGCCATTCTCTACCAGAAAAGAAAAAAAAAACCCTCTCAAACCCTAGGCGCTAGCACTCCCCGGGTATCGAGTGAGTTCGCGGTGTGTATCCGATAGAGGACGTTCGCATACTGCAGCGTCTGGTGATTGTTCGGGTTGAACGTACAACAGTGCAACCAGAATTGAAGGATTTCGAATACAGTAACTACAGGTAATTCTTAAACCTTAGATCATCTTAATCGTTTACTTAGGTCCTCGGGAGGGATTCGTGGATATTTTCCGCGTTTAGGAGTCCACGAATTCTAACACATATAGATGTCTTCGCTAAGATGGCCATGTAAAAATGCCGTCTTGACATCCATTTGCCATATATCGTAGTCATAATGACATGTGATGGCAAGGAGGATACGGATGGATTTAAGCATGGCTACCGAGGAAAAGGTTTTCTCATAATCGATTCCCTCTTTCTAAGTATACCCTTTCACCACAAGCCTAGCTTTGAAGGTTTCCACCTTCCCATCCACCCCTCTCTTCCTCTTGTATACCTACTTACACCCAATGGGTTGTATCCCTTCAGTTGAAGATACAAGATCCCAAACCTGATTGAAGTACATAAACTCATTCTCGACTTTCATTGCTTCATGCCATAGATTTGCATCAGCATCAGCAATAGCCTCCTTGTATATAGTGGGGTCTTATTCCTAATAGTCGGAGACTAGCTCAAAATCTTCTCCAGTCCATCTATCTAGAACCCTAGACACTCTCCCACTACGACTAGGCTCCAATTGTATAGCCTCTTGAGGTTGTGGCTCTTCTTTTTCCACAATCGGGTCAAGAAAAGTTGATTCCGAAGATAAATTCTCCTCAAGTTCCAACCTGGTTAAACCTTTCGTGGCAGTACTCTGATAATCCTCTAAGTATCTAGCATTGGTACTAACCAGTACTTTCTGCTCCTTAGGATGATAAAAGTAACCCCACTTTGTCCCTTTTGGATACCCAACAAAATAGCATAATTCTGATCTTGGTTTCAACTTGTCTCCCTTAACCAATACATAAGCTGGACAACCCCATATCTTTAGATGATCCAGACTTAGCTTACGCCTAGTCCACATCTCTTAAGGAGTCCTAAGTATTGACTTGGAAGGCACCAAGTTCAGAATGTATGCTGCTGTTTCCAGGGTATATCCCAAAAAAGATACTGGAAGAGTAGTATGAGACATCATGTTTCGGACCATTTCCATCAATGTCCTGTTCCTTCTCTCAGCTACTCTGTTCTGTTGGAGTGTCCCTAGCGTAGAAAGTTAGGGTACTATCCCATGATGTACCATGTAGTCCTTAAATTCACCCAAGAGGTACTCTCCACCACAATCTGATCGTAAGGTCTTGATCAATTTACTTGTCGATGCTCCACTTTAGCCTTAAACTCTTTGAAAATGTCAAAAGAATCAAATTTACGCCTTATTAGGTGAATAAAACCAAAGCTTATACAATCATCCATGAAAGTGATGAAGTACTCAAAACCCCCTCTAACTGGTGTAGACAAGGGACCACATACATCAGTGTGAATAAGACTCAATACCTCATTGGCTCTATTAGCCTTAGGGGTAAATGACCTTTTGGTCATCTTTCCCATTAGGCAGGATTCACACTAAGGCCAATTTTCCAATCTTAATGAGCCTAAGGGCCCATCATGGATCAACCTCTGAATCCTAGTTGAGTTTATATGGCCCAACCTTAGATGCCAAAGATAAAAGTCATTGACATTGGTCTTTCTCTTCCTTGTTAAAGGTTCAGATTAAGCGTTATTTAATTGATTGTTAATAGGGTTTAAGAAAAATAGATTCTCATACATGTGCCCAGTACATAAAATTTCTGCATCTCTACTGATAGAAATACCAGAATAAAAAGATACAGAATATTCTTGATTTATTAGTTTCGCAACTGAAATCAAATTCTGTCGAAAACCAAGTACATATAAAATATATTTCAAAACTACTATTCTGTTATATTAAAAAAATAAGATCCAGCTCTTCCACTGCAAGGGCCCAGACTTGTGTTTCATTTCCCACACGTAGTCTATGTTCGCCCTTCTGGAGTCTTCTAATCTTTCTAAATCCATGCAAGGAGTTACAGATGTGATCAGTGTCTTCTGAATCAACTATCTAAGTGGAAGTTGATCCAACCATTGATATAGACTCTAGATAGAAAATATTACCTGTGGGGTTTTTCTTGGCTTGAAGATCTAGACACTCTTTTTTCCAATGTCCTTTCAGTCCACATTTGAAGCACTTGCCCTTGGGTTTGTCTTTGGGCTGGGCCGCTACGTTCTTCTTCTTCTTCTTAAACTTTCTACGCTTGGGCCCAATTCTATAAGATGAAGTCTTAGCAATCATAGCCTTAGATTGTTGCTTCATGACCTTCTCTGCCATCTAGAACTCCTTCATCAACTCAGTTAAACCCATGTTTAACTTGTTCATGTTGTAATTCAACTTGAACTGAGTAAAGGAATCCGGTAGAGATTCGAGAATCATGTCCACTTGGCTCTCGGGGTTAATGACAGCCCCTAAGATTTCTGCCTCTTTAAAAGCAATAATCATCTTGAGCATGTGCTCTCTGACTGATGCTCTCTCAACCATCTTAGTATTAATTATAGTTTGAAGAGCCTCCTGCCTTGCGGACCGGCTCTTATCTGGAAACATAGTAGCCAATGATTGACTAATATCATACGTAGAAACCATGTGTTCGTATTTTAACTGGAGCACATTAGATATGGAGGCCAACATGTAACAACGAGCCATCTCGTCGGCCTTGTTCCATGCCTTCTCAGCTTCTCGCTCTTCAGCGGTAGAACCTTCCCCGATACCAGGGTAGGTTTCGTAAATGACATACTTATACTCCTCGACTGTGAGCATTATGTTCAGGTTCCTCTTCCAATCTACATAGTTTGGTCCCGTTAGCTTATTCTCTCAGAGAATAACGGCCAATGAACAAAAGAATGCAAATCCCCAAAAGGGAGAGAATGAGCAAATACTGCTAATCTTCTACACTCTACTCGCCGCTAGAGTTAGTAGAGGCATCCGGATCGTCAGAGGCTGGTTCCACGAGCCACCCCATGGAGCTATCGGGTTTTCCCACATAATCCCTCGCAAAACACGCACTCTCACTTGGCTGACCTAAATCACCCTTATTGCCTTTCTTAGTTCTCATAGCTACCTCATAAAACTCATCCAAAGCCAATCTAATCGCACCCTTAGGTGCAGGCCTCTCGCCCTCCGAGTCGTACAGGTCAAACAATCCCTCTCTCCTTAACTTAGCATCTATACCCAGTCCATATCGAAGTCCACTCCTCTTAGGTCCCTCTTCTAGCTTCCCTTTCCCCTTTTCTTCCATTCCTAAAGCAGGCTTCCTAAGTTCTCTTAATGCCGGGGTAAATCCATCCCTCAGCCTATAACCCTTATCATTGGACTCCTTGCGGTCATAGCAAGTAAAAGTCCTATCAAACTCACCTATCTTTGGGGTCCTGGGAGCCTCCATCGCCTCCTCATCCTCCTCCTCTATCCCATCTATCTCTTCCTCACTCTCATCGTCACTCTCACTAACAAGCTCATCTACCTCACTCTCATCATCCCCATAGTACTCGCCTAGGCCCCCATCAACCTCCATCTCTAACTCATCAACCGGGTCATCTAGCATAGGCAGCTCATGCTCCATCTCGTCTTCACTCAAAAACCAACCTCCCTCAGGCTTTGTCTCCGAATCAGACGAGGGTGGATCAACTACAGGTAATGGGGCAGGTGGATCCCCGCAACCAGTGGGCCAGTCTCTGACAGTCGATGCAGCTCTCTTGACCATCCTATAAACAAAACACAAGAATTAGAACCAGATCAAAATACTTATGGAATAGAAATCCAAAAAACCAACTGATTGCCTAAACCTAGGTTCTGATACCACTTGTAACACCCCACTACCTAGGCCCACCAGGGCCGGGGATGTCGCCCCGTCCAAAGGAGAAGTTGTCTTTATAACTAGGTCACACAATTAAAATAGCGAAACAAAAATAATAATTTAACTTAAAATTTATTACAACCCAAGAATAAATCCACGAATAAAATCATGAATTCCCAAAAGAAAGACAAATCCATAAATAAAATCATCCACTCTCAACTCCCCAAAGCAATACGTAAAAATAAAAGACAACATTCTCTTCCAAGGCAGATAACACAAGCTACTCATCCCCACTGCAGGATCGGCCTGAAATCATGGTAAAAAGGTGATGAGAATGAAATCTCTGTAAGTCCGTGTGTGCTTTGGGTGTTCAGTGGGAATAGTTCGCGGATGCAAAGTGTAAAAACTTTATAAGAGAAATATTGGCAAGCAATAAACATTAGTCAAAAGCAAGAGTGGTGTTTTCCTCTTTTTGAAACCATACAAGTGCACAATAAAATCAACCACTCTTAAAGGTGGTCATGGGTTTCCACACGTTGGGCCCCATAACCATACAATGGTCAAAATGCCACACTTTGTGCAGACTGACAAAAGAAATACTGGCAAACAATGAATGATGTTCAAAAACAAGAGTGGCGTTTTGGCTTATCTAGCCGTACATAATTTATAAGATCAACCACTCAAAAGAAAGGATTATGGGTTACCACACGTTGGGCCCCATAACCGGTCAGAATGCCTAACACTTTGTACAGACTGACAAAAGTAGGTGATCGGCCTATTGGGCAAGATACTCCTCCTTCTCTATACCCAAACAACCGCCGAGTGTCTTTTCTGGCAAAACACAGTCACTTGACTGAAATAAAACAAACTGCTAGCTCGGACCGGTTTGACTAAGTAGTACTGACGTTTCTCTAAGTTGAACTTATCTTCTGGAGGTGGCCTCCTGCCAGAAGACTCACTCTTGCTCTTCTAAACTAGTACTACCAGTCTACCTCTGTTGAGTACTCATCGTAACGTAGCCCACTTGGGAAAAATGAATAAAACATAGTTCCACTTGAAAATGGCAATTAAGGTTTTCTAAAGTTTGGGGCAAAGCTTATTTTAAAAAGAGTTTTAGATTTTGAGTAAAACCGCCCCTTGATTTGCAAACAATTTATTTGCGTGAATGGAAATATTCCTCAATTGCCTTTATAGAAATGAGTGACCATGCACTCTACATTTGGCTTGCCATAAAAAAAAATCATTTTTCATCAAACAGGTTTTATGCAGGAGCTTACCTGATCCTTACTCACAACAAAGGTCTCCAATAGCTGACCTGACCCACATAGGGTAAATACAAACTACAATCAAACTCAAGCCAAGATTCACTTTCACAAATAAAACTAACTCAACTTACTACAATCATGTCCCTAGTGTCCCAAGCTGTAAGGCTCGATAATAAATAAAAGGGGTTTATAAAATAAATCTAGTTTGATATTAAAATAACTAGAGTTTGGAAAATTAGGTACAATATGTTGAAGGTTTAAATCTTGCTAAAATAATTTAGAGTTTATTTGATGAAAAGTCCAAGGTGGTACTAGGTAAAATAGTAATTCATTAATAATTAATTTCTAGAAAATAATTGATAGTTAAAATTAGTTGAAATTAAATTTTAATGAGTCTTGCTTGAAAAATAATAAATAAATTTTAATAGGTTTGATTAAAAGATAATAATTAAATTTTAATAATAAATATTTTACCTATTATGATTATTTTCACAAAAAGGCTTTATTTGATATTATAATATCTATATATTTTATTTTTCTAGCATAAACTATTATTTATTTGACTAAAATATCACTATTTTATATAAAAGACCAAATTCACATTTCCCCATGGTTTTCAAAATTTGACTAGAAAAATCATATTATTAAATATTTTATTAATGAAATAAAGATTAGCTTAGGGACAACTAGGTCATAAACATATTTCTATGGCTAACCACAAACATGAACATATACAACCCTTCAATTCATCAAATCATCCAAATCATGCATACAAGCATAGATCTCAATTTATCAAAACATGATATGACCCATACTAGCATAAATATGATCATGGCTTCAATAGTCCAACATGAATATAAATCCTATTCACCAAAGGTGACATAATCTCTAGCATACTTCATCACAAATACTACCTATGACAAGCATCAACCTCAAATCATCATATAATCATCCAAGACAATCCTTCCATGCATAAATCCCATCTCCTTCACAATCATACATATACTCATGCTTCAATCAACATCATCACATACTTAATCCCATCGCCAATCATCTTCTCACAACATCATCCTAGAGACATGATTCTAAAATTTTAAAAAGAGGATTGAAGGTACTTACTTGATTGATGAGTGACTTGAAGGAGTTTAGAGAAGATCTCAACTCCTAGATGGCTAATCTTGTTCAAGAAAGGTGGCGAAAGCATGGTCATGGAAGAAGAGTCCATTCGGCCAAAAGGAGGAATTTCGGTCCATGAGAGAGAGAGAGAGAGAAGAGGGAGTCATTAGTGTGATTATTCATATAGGTTTTCATTAGAGATCAAGTTTGAAGAGGATGATGTTGATAGAGAGATTTTACCTGGAAGATGTTCTTGTCCAGAAATTTCTGCTTTTATCCGAAGTAGCAAGATGTTTGGAGGAGTTTGATGTTAATATTGGTGTTGATGGATTCACATCAATGAGTCGACTCAATCTAGAGATTTTCGTGAGGGTTTGAGATGGTTTGTAGGGGTATTAGGTGTAGCAAAGAAGTAAGTGTTCTTGGTGTAGTGTGTGTTCTTGATGGCTAAAGAAAAATCGAGAGGAATGGTTGTTGTGGCTGCCGAATTTTCTGTGGAATGAGGGCTGCCGAAATTCTGTAGGGTTTAGGAGGATGTTTCTCTGATTTGAGAGGGAAAAGGAAAGGTTAGTTGTTACAATCCTTGAAGAATATTTTTAGGAAGTGAATTTGGAAAGTAAATATCCTAAGAATATCTTGATTGCTTGGACAGCTTTGAAGTCTGCCATGACTGATTGTTTGAGCAGAATTTCATGGGATTAATGCTGACTTATGGAGGCTTATGGTGGCCGAAAGTAGGGTGTACAATAATGAAGAAGAAGTCTGGTCCATTGAGCAAAATATTATGGAAGGTTACTAAATAAGATGGCTGAAATTTTGGAAACCAATCAAGCTAAATTGCAAGGATTTGTTTGAGAGATTTTTGGACAGCCATTAATAGAATTTCATGCAGAAGTTCAAGGGGATCAATGGAGCTCTATTGATGGAGGTTTAAGGAAGGTTTTTACAGATTAATTTTGGTGTTTTGGCTGGAAGAGAGATAGGAAACAAGCTGGACAAAAATCTGCATAGAATTTTCGTTGCACAGTGAATTTTCGCTGCACAGTGAATTTTCTAGCAGATTTTCGTCCGCCACTTCCATCCATTTTGCAGTGGGCTGGAAGGGGGGTTTCAGGGGTATTCAAGGCTGGTTTCCAGCCTTCTTTATGGAGGAAAAACATGGCTAAGGTTCTGCACAAAATCTAGGAGAAAACAGCTTGGTTTGGAGCTCTCAAAGTTGATTTTCGTACAGGAATTTTTCCTGTT
The DNA here is from genome assembly GCA_026120185.1 of Voacanga thouarsii. NCBI lineage: Eukaryota > Viridiplantae > Streptophyta > Magnoliopsida > Gentianales > Apocynaceae > Voacanga > Voacanga thouarsii. The sequence continues at coordinate 5,815,396 of JANUWF010001392.1, forward strand.
TTGCTCCAGCTTGAGCAGTCTGAAATTGGACAAAAACTTTCAGGTTTCAAACTGATCCTAAAGACCATTTTTCTGGTAGCATTTGGGAGGGAATGTTAGCTAAAAATTTCGACCTTTTGAAGGTACAACAAGCTGGAAAATTCCAGCTCATTCTATGAAGAAAGATGAACTAAGCTAGAGGAAAATTTCAGCAAGCTTACTAGGGGGATTTTTCCTCTTGAAATTCCTCACAACTCTTCCATATTTTTCAGACCATAAGGAGTTTTTTACCAGACATTTCGATCCTAAAAGACCTCAGTACTTTACTAAATTTTCTGGAAAGAAAAATGCTAGAACATCTTGATCAAACTAGTGAGTTGAGAATTGAGGAAAATTAAAGATCAAGAAAGAATGATTTTCCCTATAAGAATTTCGAGAAGAGTAAAAGGAGTGGAATGAGGTTACTTCCATCATGTCTCTCCTAAAACATCATCAACACATTAATCTAGGCCCTTAAGGCCGAAACCATCCTTTCCCAAGCAAAATAAAATTTACTCATGCTAAAGCTTCTATGATGGACTTTGAACCCAAGACGTCAAGAATTAATTCCAAAGCTCTAACCACTAAACCATAACGACTCTTGTTGCTATTTCTACTAGAAAAATTATTTCCTATTCAATCCACAAGCTATCTCCTTATTTTCACCTCGGGCAAAAATTACCATTTTGCCCCTCTCACACATCACTCACCAACAAAACTTCAAGATAATAAAAATCAAATTCAAAGCATATAGAAATCATATGAAAGCATATTTAATCATGAAATAAAGCATGATATGCATCCCAACCCCCTTACTTTAAGGTTGGTCTTAGCTGGGGTTTCACATAAACATGATGAGATTTCCATTCTTATCAATCGATTAAGAATGAACATTTATGTGTTAAGTAACCCGTGATCTATACCTTACTATAAAAGACCTCCATTTACATGGGCCACTTACTTAAAAACAATGGGTCTTTTCTAAACTTAATTGTGCACAAATAAAATGTAAATTCACAAATAATTTCTAAAAATAAAATTTTTTATTAAAACATTCGATGTTTACATAAAAAACCTAGTCTAAGAGAGCATATTTCCCAACACACCAAGCACTTGCAATACTTGGACTGTTGGGTAAATTGTGCAGCATACTGGGCCACAGTTATACCTCTTTTCTTGAGAGTTTGAAACTCATCCTCTCTCTTATCAGCTATCCATCATAGTATGTATTAGGCTCTAAAGGCGTTAGCAAAGTTCTCCCATGTCCATTCATAGTCCTCATGGACTCATTACCACCATGCTCGAGCAGGTCCCCTCAACCTGAATGCAGCAAATTTCACCCTCCTCTTCTCGGTATATTGCAGAGTCAGAAAATGTCCTCATCTGCTCAATCCACTGCTCTGCCTTTTCGATCTGTTCCATCTCTCCCTAGAATATTGGAGGTTGGAACCTCAAGAATCATTCTAGTTCCTCATCTTTACCCTTAGGTGCCTTCTTATCCACTTTGTCCACATTCTCAGTCAAATTTTGAAGAATGGTATCCATCTTTTCAAAGGCTTGCCCCATGGTCACCTTGCTCAAAATGTCAATTCTTGCCCTTGCTCAAAATCCTCCTCCACCTCTAGTGTGGATTGCCACACCTGCTCAGACTCGGAAGCTAATGACCCGCTCTCCCTAGCAGCCTTACCTCATCCTGCAGCTTTATGTCTTGGTGCCATCTATTTGCACCTAACACAAGGTTCATTAGGGGAGAAGTTCATGACATGCAATAGCTCATAGATTAGAAACAATTTACAAATCAATGAAAAATAAAATTTGTGAATAACACTCCAAATAGAATAGAAAGATCAATAAAATCATACTTTCATTAACCAAATCCAACTTAGTACAAAATAAAGGAGTATCCTACTAGGTACTCCTTTTATTGTGCCTAAACAAAATTTGAAATAATGAATAAATCCTGAATCAAATAAATAAATGAATATCTCTTCATGAAAATAAAAGAATAAACACTAAAGGTCCTATAAACTCTCAGCATCACTAGAGTCGCTGGGATCCTCAGAAATCTTAGAAGAAGGTTCCACTATCCATCTTGCACTACTGTTGGGATGATCTTTCACATAATTCTTTGCGAAACCAAAGGATCGGGGCTTCTTCTTAGACAAACCTAAAACGTAATCCTCATCATTCCTCCCCCTCAGCTTGGCCCTCAACTCTGCATCCCTAAGCTTTTCCATAGCTAACATCAATGTACTCTTAGGCCTCCCAGATTCTGACTCATATGACTCACTTCCTCGAAACATCAGGGTTCCTTCCTCTATTGATAGGGTCGTAGGTGTATAAACTCTATCTTGCCCCTCAATCACTTCCACTTCACCTTCACCCTCAAGCTCTCCTACCTCCCCCTCAATCCTAAGTTCTCCTAGCCCATCCTCACTCTCATCACCCATTGCTCCTCCATCCCCTATTTCCAGAAGTGTCTAGTTTTGTTTCTCAATGCACTACCCACAACTACAAGAGCTAGAGGTAAGCATTCGCATTGTTTTGCTACTTTTTTTGCTATATCATGTAGATCAGGTCCATCAACCAAGTCACCAGCTTTCTCTCGGAAAAGCTTCCAAGCTTCATCTTCAGTTAAGACATCTAATACTAAAATCTTTGTGTCATTTGTAATGGTTACTGCTTCTTGAACCCAAGAAGTTAAGATGAGTTTGTGTTTCTTCGATATGCTTTTGGATGGGATGCCTAGATTTTGCAAATCTAAGCTTTCACATACAAACATGGCTCAATGAATCTATGGCACAACCTACCTCTATATCCTCCATCCTTCCGCCAAAGGACTATTCCACAAGAGAATAGCTGCAATTAATAGTTACAAAAAAAATGTGTAGATATATACATGAGGAGGTATAGAAGATAAATCATAAGATGTAATGCTCCCCCTTAGTATGTGTATATATAAATCAAAAGATACAAAGAGCTATGAAGTGCATTTTAAAAATGAGACTAGATTCCAAAATTTTGGACTTCCAAAACATACATCCAAAATGAGACAAATGCTAATCTTTTAAAAACTCATTTTTAGACGGTTTTTTGGATTGAATAAACATGGCTCCAAAACTCCCCCTTTATATGTGTAGGGTAAAAAAAAGTTTTTTTTTTATTTTTTTTATTTTTTACAAGGATAGATTAGAGGTTTTCAATCCAACCCAACTTTCTCAAGGTATTTCAACACAAGGAATTTTCTGTGCGATCAAAGAGAAATTTTCATAAGTATAAATATCCTCATCATCCAAATATTTAAACAAAGTGCATATCACATCCATAGCCAAAAAACAAATAATCCAACTTATTCAAAATCAGTTAAAATGCACAATGAAATCATACACTCACACTTCAATCTCCTTAGTCCATAACAGCAACAACAACTTAACAGTCTCTATCAAATCACCATAAATAGTCATAATTTATCTTAAGCCATATGAATTTATAATCCTCATAAGTAGTCACAATCATAATCCATATTTATAAAGGTAAAGACCAGTGAAAGAGATATGATGAAAGCAAAAAACATTTCACAGCACAATGTTTGATCAACTTAAATCCCAAAAATGTATTTCACAGAATCACAAGAAATTACAAGAAATTTTCAATTTCCACATCATAATCTCTCAACATTATAATCACAATCTCCTCTTAGTCCATAGCACAATCTCCATAACCGCATCAAACCATAAAATTAGTTCATAGAACAATCTCCATAACCATATCAAATCATCAAATTCACAATCCCCCAACAATTCATCAATTCACCATCAATTCACAATCCCTACTTTCTCCCCCATTGTCATCAATCAAAACAATATTAATAACAATAAGTAGCAGAGAAGCAATCAGTAGTACTTTGACAGTAATATCAGGAGAATGCCTAGAACAGGGCCATCAATAAACAATATTGACAATAACAATGAGCAGTAGGCAGCTAGTAGTAATATCAGTTAAAGACTAAGATAAGGATATGCAAGAAAATATAGTGCAGAAAGCAAGAAGTTTTGCACGAATAAAATTGTGTTATCAGAATAAGAGTGGGTAGAAGAGATTATCACTCAGCGGTCGTCATGTGCCACATCTCATGGAATAAAGATAGTTGTAGGCTTAGCATTAGTGCCTTTCTTTGAATGCTTCCCAACAATTTTGCTAGACTTTTGTTTTACCACGACATGCTTTAGCTTTTAGCCAGATGGGCTGTCAAATGCAGCTGGTTTGTTTTGCTTGGAAACTTCCTTAGGTGCAACAGTTGTTCAACACTGGGCACATTTCTTTCTAGTTCTCTTGTGCACTCTCCATCTTTGGCTGAATATCAGTTTCTTCTTGTGTTCAAGAAATGATAGGTTAGGGTTCTAGCACGGGTGGAGGAACTTGTTCGGTCGAATGGACTTCAACTTTATATTTCTTTCCTTCCATATTTGTAGTTTATTTCCAAAAACTTTTAGTTCACCTTTAACTTCTGTACTCAGACTATCTAGCTCAGTGGATGGTAGATTTATAACAATCAAAATGCTTCTGAGTTATTCTTTCCTGATTTTTCTAATTTCCTCAACTGGTTGTTTCCCTTTAAATTTTAGTCTCATTTTTTCTTTTTGTGCGTCCTGATGTTTCCCCTTGAAATACTCTATATTACTATCTCTTCTTTAGTAGCCTATCCAAGTAATATCCCTTGATTATCCACTCAAATGGTTCCAATTTTCTCAAATGAATTTATGCTACAGATGATTACTTTGCAGTGCTCAGGGTAACTGTACTCAAACCAATGCTTTGTTTGATGTGTTTTGAGATTGAGTCAACAATTTCATAACCAGAAACACAAAGTTGATTTGTTTTCCTTCTGATAGACCCAAAGAACAATACCATTTGCAGAAAACTTACATATGTCTTGTTGCCAAAAACTCGATATCACCATGATTGTAGCAATTTCCTATTCTATTTAATCATTTGGCATTTCAATCACTTGAATTTCTAAAGCTTTTGGAACCAATAAATTTCATCTCAAATCGACTCAGTTCAAAGAAAATTTCTGAATTTTTCAAGCAAATTATTCATTTCAAACAATTATACTCCATTGTCTCTGAAAAAATTCTATTTAATGTACGATGGTTAAACTCGAAATTCACTTCTCCAACTCTAGATATATAGCCCTACATTTTAAACCCATTCATTATTTCCTCATTTCATTCCTTTCTCAGATTCGCATAGAATTCTCTAACCAATGGGGTGAAAAGATTTTCATCAATTTGACAACACAGCCCATTATCTAAGATTCTCAACATGTTCAGAATGATAGAAAGGTTCAAAAATATTTTAGCAATAAAAGACCTTAGAATCAACCCGATAGCCTGCAATAATAGTTCTATTTCTAAACACCCAATCATTGTACTCAAATTCACCTATTTTGATTAAGAGATTGAGGTACCTAAGTGTCCGTGCTTTTCTCTTCTAGAGGTTGTTTTGATAATGCACTTTGAGGAGTTAGTTCATCAATGGCAGCTCACCTTTTCTTCTTCTTCGCAGATATCAATCCAGTCAGTAACTGATTTCCTTTTCATTACCTTCTTCTTGGCTTCCTCGCTTTTAGCTAGGTTTCTTTACTGAGTTTCGAGGATTTTGCACATGGCAGATAGGATTGAAAGTTTTGATTCTTCTGGTTTTTATCGAGATAATGAAGGCTAGAGGAAAGAGAAAAGTGCTAAGGTAAATGACAGCTTTTTGAATTTTTTTGAAATAAGAAGAAGATTCAAATAGAATTGAATTCATTTTGGGGTTTTCAAGGTATTGGAGAGTACAAATACAATTTAGTATATTTGAGAAATGTGATTTCTGCAAATATGCAAAGATATTCTGATACGAAGAAAGAGTGTGTTGTGGTTGGAATAAAAAAGGTGGGAGTTTTTGAATTAAAAGATTTGAATATTTTGGACGCAGATTGTCCGTCCAATTTCCCGGTCCAAAATACATTTCAAGTATTGCATCCAATATCTCCATCCAAAATCAGAAGATCTTCAAGAATTCTACAATAATAAATAACCAATTTCTAGCAAAATCATTAGATACAAAATCTGATAATTTCTAAACCTCTCCTCAGATGATCAAATCATTCTTTAGCCAGTAGTTTGTGAATTTATCTTTTGAGCAGTTCCTTGGCATACTTGTCTTCATTTAGGAAGATATCATCTATGGTTAGCTTTCTTTGAAGACCGAAGAAGAAGTTAAATTCTCTCATCATGCTCATTTCAAACTATTGTTGCATTATCTTGGCAAATTTCTTGCATGAGGAATCATTAGTAGCTCCAAAAATAATATCATTAACATGTATTTGCACAATTAAGATATCATTAGAATTTTTAGATTTGATAAATCATGTGGTATCTATTAAGCCTCTTGAAGAACCTTTTGAAAGAAGAAAACCACTAAGACATGGTTTGAAAAACGTTCATGAATAAAACCTAGAGGTTGTTTCACATAAATTTCTTTTTCAATAAAACCATTTAAGAGAGCACTATTGGTATCCATTGGATAAAGCATGAAGTTTTTAAATGATGCAAGGACAAGTAGCATTCTAATGAATTTCAATTGAGCAACGGGAGTAAAATTTTCATCATAATCAATGTCCTCTTCTTGATTGAATCCTTGGGCAACTAATCTGACTTTACTTCTAATGACAATGACATGCTTATCAAGTTCGTTTTTGAAAACCCACTTGGTATCAATTACGGGATGGTCAAGTAGTCTAAGAACAAGTTTCCAAATTTGATTCTTTTCAAATCGGCTCAGTTTTTCTTATGTGGTTATAATCAAAAAATTTATCATGTAAGGTTGTATCAATTTAATTAGGTTCAGTGCTAGAAAGTAAAACAGAATTATCAACAAAATACCGTTTGATTATAACTTCATAGCTAGGATCACCAATGATATGTTCTTTTGGATGGACAGTTTGGACTTCTGATCTTTTGGTAGATTCTAATCAGTGTGTTCGACATTCTTTGCTTACTTTCTTCAACTTGTTGCTTTTCTAATTCCTTTTTGGCATAGTTGTCAAATGATGGAGCTTCATGATGTTCAATGCCATTTTTCTTTGAGCTACCTACATACTCATCATCTTTTCTAGAGTAATATATGTTAGATACATTAAATTTACAAGTATAGATTCTTCTGCATATAGAGTTCTTTTATAGACCACTATAAATACCCGTTTGACAAAAGAGATAAGGTCCAAGTATATCTTGAAAAATTATCTACTAAAATATGTGCATGTCTCTTACCATTTATGCTAGCAGTCCTTATTGGTTCAAACAAATCCATATGTATTGGCTCAAGAAGACTTAAGGTTAAAGTCATTTTCTTTGATTTGAAATATGTCTTGGTTTGTTTTTCAAAATGGCAAGCATCACACAATTGGTTTTTTTTTTTTTTTTTGTGAAAAATCATTTTGGGCAGTCATTTCTCAAGTTCCTTTGATGATAATCTATTCAACAAATCAATAGAGACATGCCCTAGCCTGCTATGCTAAAGGTAGCTATCAATATCACATATGGAGAGGCATTTTACATAATTAGCAATAGGATCATCAAGATTTAACACATAGACATTATCAATGCGATTGACAACAAAAATGATTTCATCAAAAGAACTATCAATGATAAATCATGAACCTTTTTCAAAATTAACCTTGCAACAATTTTCACACAAAAGACTAATATTAAACAAGTTGCGTTTCAATTCATCAATTAATAATACTTGCTTGATAATGATGGAGATATTACCTATATCATGAAATGTGATAAATCCATCATTTGCAGCTTGAATTACATCCATTAATGCCACATTTCCCATCATATGTCTTGAGCATCCACTATCCAAGAATCATTTGGTGGAGCTCAATTTTTGCCGCTGATTGCCTAGTCATGAGGGGGAAGAATAGCTTTTGGTACCCACATTTTCTTGGGTCCTTGGGGGTTAGTGATAGTTCTTTTAACTTTCCAAGAAGTTATCCCACCGGATTCTACTTTCTTCTGAATAAGACACACAGATGCTATATGTCCCAATTTTCCACAATATGTGCATGTTTTGTTTGTTGTGTAACATGAGGCAGCTTTAACAAATTGAGGCTTGTGAATTTTGTCCTTATTCTCATGTCTATATCCTAAGCCATTTTGATTTCTAGCTTAGTGTTGAGTCCCAAGTAATTTATTTAGATTGTCTTGACCATCAGTGAATTTCTCAATACAAATGATGAGGTCATCAACTTTATTTTTCATATTATTAGAATCAGTAAGCCTATTTTCAAGAGAAAGTACTTTGTCACACAAACATTTGTTCTCTAGTGTCATACAATGCAAAGAAGTTAGGATAACATCATTTTCAATACTTGAGCACATAATAGAATCAAGTAAGGCTTTATTCTTATTTAACAGCTTAGCATTTTTGTCTAGCAAGGAATCAGTTTTTGTTTCATTTCATTGTTTCTTCTAGACAGCTTTTTGAGTTCATGGAACATTTCAAGGAGTAGTTCACTAGGATCAACAACCTTTTCATAATTAGAGTTATGGAAATCAGATATGAAATTAGTGGAAGTGGAGTTTACCTCATTTTCCATTGCCATAAAGCATATGTTTGCTTTCTTTTTATTGGATCCATCACTCTTTTCAGTCCCGGACTCTTCTTGGTTCTAAGTCTTAATCAGTGCTTTTCTTTTCTTCTTGTTGTGCTTGGCTTCTCTTTTTTCAGACATTAGGCAATCAGCAATAAAATGCCCTGTACTCTTGCATTCATAGCATTGAGGTTTGAAGGGTGAAGGTTGTCCTTTCTTTTTGACAAATTTTCTACCTTTTTTGAAGTTGCTCTTCCTAAACACTTTTTTGAATTTTCTAGCTACCATGGCCAGTTCTTCGGCATCCAGATCAGTCCCCTTTTCACTCTCAGTTTGTTCACTAGTAACATCATCATCAATAGCTTTTCAGGCCGTTCCTCTTTTGCCTCTATCATCTTCATCATGCTCGTGAAACTTTTTCAATTTTATTTCACGGGTTAATAGAGAGCCAATTAGCTCTTCAGAGGGTAAACTGTTCATTTTTTTTTTTTATTCCTCTATAGCTAAAGTTTTTGGCTGCCAACTCTTTGGTAGAGCATCAAGCAATTTTCTGTTTTACTCCCTAAGGGAATAGATCTTTCCATAGGCCTTTAGACCATTCATGATGTTTGTGAAATGAGTAAACATATCAGTGATGTTCTCACATGGTTTCATTGTGAACAACTTATAATCTCAGACTATCATTCCCAATTTTGATTCCTTAATTTGATTAGTCCCCTCATGGGTGACTTCAAGTAATCTCCACATATCAAAGGCTGAATCACAACCACTAATACGGTTGTATTCATTTACATCAAAAGAACAACACAATAGATTCATTGCCTAAGAATTTAGATTCATTTTCAAAATATCCTCATTGTTATATTCATCACTCTGTTTAGGCATTTTTCTACCTTCAACAAATTTCAACAGGACAAATGGTCCATTCTCAATCAAAATTCCACAGCTCAAAGTTAATTGAGCAAACATAAATTTTCATTCTATTTTTTCAAAATGTATAATTACTTTCACTAAACAAAGGAGGTCTATTTGTAGAAGACCCTTAAATGTAAGGTAGAGCAGAAGTGTTTGCCATATGAATCTTTGCAATGCTCTGATACCAATTGATAAACCTTAGATAGGGGGTGGGAGGGGGTGAATAAGGTTTATGGCAAATAATTTCAAACTTAAAGATCTTCTGAAAATCTTAAAACAAGAACAAACAAGTGCGTGTGTCACAAAAATAAATTTTCTGTACAGCTTTGAATATGTTTTTAAGGAACTTTCAAGAACTTCAGTAAATGATGAATGAAGAACTAAACTGAAGCATTAAAAATAATCTCAATTAATCAACATAAAAGTCTTTGATCAAATTAGTAGATGCAAGGAGGAGTGTAACGTTTTCAAGTCTGATGAAAAGTAAAAACGCAAGCATTAAAATCAAATTAGCTTCGCAACAGTAAGAGAGCAGACATGAATCTTTTTAAACATCAGTAAATGGCAAGATGATGGTTTTGTTTTAAGAATAGGCAGTTGGGGCATTAAAGACAAACTTTCTATAGAACACAAATGTCTATGAAACTGATCAACAATGTAGAGATCGACATACAGTTCTTTAATCTAATGACCAGCAAAAAATGCAGTGACAGAGTGAGGATGAAACGCAAAGGAAAAGACCCAAGGAATTATAGTGGTTCGATCCTCAACCAATCTACATCCACTACCTTAAGTACTTACTTAAGGATTTCAACACAAATACTGAAACCTTTTTTCCCAAATCAATAGTGGTAGGTTACACCAATCTTACATAAGAGGATCACTAACTTGGTTTTACACCAAACTTCTTCAAACACACAATCGAGGTTCACCCCAACCTTGATACATTCACCAAACAAGGCTCACCCCAACTGGGTTTTGCTCCACAATCTTGATATAAGTTAGAATGAAGGATAACTTACAGAAATAGCTCACAAGTTTGAGCAAATATGAACAAATAAGCTCCAATAGCCTTTCACCTTTGAAGTATAATGAAAAGGAAGATTTTTGTTTTCTAAAGTGTAAGAGAGTGTTTCTGAGAGAGATAGCACAAAAATCTTACAGAAAATCGTGTTTAAAAGCCTTTTATAGAAGTGAAAAGTAGGATAGCAACGGCTAGTTAATAGCTAGTTTTCGCTGTCAGATTTGCTCGACTTTTGGACTCAAGTTTTGACGATGGTGCATCCAAAAGGGAAGTCTAAAATGGCACTTTTTCAGGCAGAATCGATTTGACACTGTTCACAGGATTTTGGACAAATCTTTTGGATGCAGAGTCATCCAAACAACTCAATCCAAAATTTTGAGATATAAAACTTTAAAATCTTTTTGTTTATGTGCTTCAAGGGTAGAAAGAAAACTGAATCATAAGGTAAAGAAGACATAGGAATTTACAAGAAATACCTTAATAACGATTCCTAGTCTAAGGTTCTTCCACAAGGATTTCTTGGTATGCAATCTCTTAAACTTGATCTTCTACTTGATCACCCATTCTTAGATTTCAATGCTCAAGAGTTACTTAGCAATCTTATTCGAAGACCTTTGAAGAATTGAGATCAAACATGTCCTATTATATGTAAATCACAAAAGTTAGTCTTCATCAATGTTTGTTATAAGTCAAAACATAGGAGAAAGCCCTTAGGGCTAACAGTTTACCATAAACCTTATTCACTCCCCCTCTAAGGTTTATCAGTATATAATATACAACACATTATATAGTATAATTAATAATGTATTATATATATATATATATATATATATATTTCACATAATAATTTTTTTCCCTACATTATACTAATCAATTAAATAAAGTAAAAACTAATATAATAGAAAACATATCTATACTGTATGTGTAATTACTTTGTAAACATATTTTACACTAATATATATAAGTCTATATTAATGTGTATGTAAATGTACACACATGATTTTTTAGATATTTATTATGTACTAATATATATATATATATATATATAGTATAATATATATTCTAACATACACTAATATATATATTAGTTCATATTAGTGTTTGTGAGTACTAGTATACATAGTGGATATATATATGTTAGTGTATATATATCTAATATTGAAATATTAGTATTATTAATATATATATATATATATATATCTTAGTATATATATATGTGTATATGAGTGTTAGTGTATCAAATTCATGTATATTATAACTACACACACACACACACACACACACACACACATATATATATATATATATATATATATTCATGTATATTATAACTACACACACACCCATGAAATTATACATTAGCGATAGCCATTCAACGGATTAGGGTATAGTATCTAAATAGCAAGGGCATAGAAATAGTTTTGCAACCGTCAAGGCTATTTAGCAAGGGTTTTGATATCGTCATTTTTCAATGTATTCCAAAATTTTTTTTTTTTTTTTTTTTTTGGAGAAAAATTTAATGCTGTAGCTAATTAGCTAGGGTTTAGCTACTGTTCTTTATCTTAAAAAGCCAATAAATTTTTTTGTAGAAAAACTATTTTCCGTAGCTAAACCCCTGCTAATTAGAGGGGGTTTAGCTACGGCCGTATTATCCTAATATTCCAAATTATTTTTTTGAGAAAAACTTATTCCCATAGCTAAACTCTCGCTAATTAGAGAGGGATTAGCTATGGCCATCAAGACCAGAATTTTGTTTAAAAAAAAATCCGTAGCTAATCCCTCGCTAAATACAGAGGGTTTAGCTACGGCCATTTATCATAATATTTCAATTTTTTTTTGTGGATAAAATTTACGGTCGTAGCTAAACCTTTGCTAATTAGCGTGGGCTTAGCTACACCCTTTTTATATTAAAATTTCAAATTTTGTTTTTGAAAAATATTTTTCCGCACCTAAACCCTTGCTTATTATAGAGGGATTCTGAACCATCGCAATACCGTTGCTATTTGCGAGAGTTCGGCTACATTTAGTCAACTCTTCGGTAAATTGCCCCCTTCTTACTTGCCCTCACAATACTCTCGCTAAACAGCCATCACTAATATGGTGTTTTATTGTAGTGAGGTAAGGTTTCTATCTCTATCCAAGCATTTTTCTATCTCATCAATAAACGGGTAGGCATCCGTTGAACTCCCACCACAACATGGGTAGCTTTGATATATACATATACATATATATATATATATATATATATATATATAAAGCCAGTAACAAAATGATTACCTTGCTTAAGACACTATAGTCTTCCATTAAATCAAAAAGCTGGAAGAAATCATCATCTAAGAATCTATCCTTTAAATCATTCCATACTTTCAGCGCAACATCTGACTGAAAAACGCTTTGCGTCATTGATGGAGAAACAACTTTAAAAATGCAAGATAAAACCATCGTATTGCACTATTTCCAGACCATGAAACATTTCTCAACTTAATTAGAAATTGATATTGAATTGTCTTCAGAATAGAGTTTATTTTTGGAGATCAAAGCCATATGCATGGTGAGACCAACTGTAGTTATTGGTTCTAGTTAAAATGGATTACTAAAATTAAGGATGGATTTTCATTAGGATAAAGACAATATGGAGTGGAACATTAGAAGAAAGATCCTTCGGATTTGCGAGTTTTTTAGCAAGGGCATTATGCTTCAACTAGTCCAACAGCTCAAAAGACTCATTCTTTTGCTAGTTAAACTCCAGCAATGGTTTTTTTTTTTTTTTCTAGTTTACATGGTGATGGAAATACATCGTGTTCCTGTCTCCTTTCTCTAGCTTTCTAACACTCTTCTAGAACACTAATTGCTCAGTGTCCACCACCTTATTTTGGAGTTCAGCAATCCTTCCCTTCATTTTTCTTGATGCGCCCGGGTATACCTTTGAATTTTTAATCATTCCAGGTTTTAAGTTCCTTTTGCAACCTGTCCATCTTATCCAGGAAACGTGAAACTGTCTCCACCTCAAAAAGAATCCCAGATCCTATCCCGAATCTCCCTAGCTACACTCCCATTTTTGTACTCAGAAAGATCGAAGATTAAAAATCTCTTAGCCTTCCTAGTCCCTACTATTGGAAAAAATATCCCTATTACCCCACACTACCTTTGAATAAAAATAATAATCAAGCAACCATAAAGAAAAATAACAAGACAAGGATTTACATGGAAAATTCCCAAAACTGGAGAAAAACCACGACCGTTGTCAAAAGACAACTGAGAAAAATATTCAGTATGTTAAAAATTATAACAATCACACAATATCAAATACAATATTTTTCTCACACCCCAAACCCAAGAAAAAATACCTACAGAGTACCTAGAGAATTTTCCCTAAACCCTCAATCTCTCACAATTTTTCTTCACTCTAAACAAGAGCTTCTCTTGGGATGCTTTGTTTTTCATTGGTGTGTATTCATTGCACTTAGAGCATGCCTATTTATAGGCATGCCAAAGGCATCTTGTGAGCCTCCACCTTCAATGCAATAGTGGAGTGGTTGTCCAACCACTCCACTTCTACCACTCCAACAACATTTGTTTGATTAAAGCAAAACAATCTCCACCTTAATTTAAAAAAAAAAAATCTACTACTAAGACATTGTCTAATACCAACAATCAGAAGCATTATCATACTCCACCATAAAGAGTATATCCACTTGAAATCAACTTCAAGAATTTCACCTCAGCCCATATTGACAATTATGGTGCAACTTCCATGCTGATTTTTCAAAAGTTCATTAGCCATCGACATTCCTTTATTCCACCACACATCTTACATAATCATTAGCTAATACCCATGTGCAAATTTGTGGACATGCTACCAATCATACGGCCTCTTTCATGGCATCTCCAATGGTAGCAATCATGCCATGAGGACATATATTTTTCTTTAAAACAATTCATCATTTCCCTCTGCTAGAGAAACTATATTGGTAACATTATCTTTTTCTTTGGAGCTATGAGCCGAACTAGCTCCACCCTTCTTGCAGTTTTTCTTGATGTGGCTCGTTTGTCCACATCCCCAGCATACAATTTTCTTCACAGAGTTCTTTTTCTTCCCATGCTCACAAACAACAAATACTGAGTTTTTTGAAGGTTTGCTTTCTCCTTGTAATCTTCTTTCTCCAGAAATTAATTTACTCGTCATCTCGGAGTAAATTACAATTTCCTTCCAATACATTAAAATGGGCTGCATGTGTTTGTAAGTAGATGGAAGAGACAAGATGAGTCGCAGAGCTTTATCCGCATCATCTATTGTAACTCCGAGAGTCTCCAGTCCAGAAATAAGCCCATTTAAAACACTCAGATGATCTGAAATTTTTGTACCTTCCTTCATTTGTAGTGTATAAAATTGCTCCTTCAAATAGAGCCTATTTGAAACACTTTTGGTTTGGTACAATTCTTCAAGCTTATCTCAAATCTCCTTTGTTGTAGACAGTCCAACCACATTAGCAAGAACATTCTTTACTAAGCTGAGTTGTATTAGATTGGTAGCTAGCATATCTAGCTCTTCCCAGTCCTCATCGCTCATTGTGGACTTTCTTGAGTCTTCACTGCTATCACCGGATTCTTCTGAATCTTTTCTGTTGGTTAAAGGGATTGGCCTCCCCTTCAAGACTTTGTACAATCTTGACTAGATTAACATATCCTTGATTTGCACTTGCCATAAGGCAAAATTAATTTTGCCATCAAATTTCTCAACATCAAATTTAGTTACTGACGTTTTCCTATACTTTTATTTTAGTGTAAAACACACACTAAAACTCCACAGCACTAAAGGTACTTGTAGGCTTAATATATAGAGTAAATAATAATCTAACTTATTTTCTAATATGGAGGGTCCACCTTAGTGGCAACCACAGAGCATACAATAAGTAGATATTAATACTCTAGTAAGGCTCTGATACCAGTTGTTGGGAAAAATATCCCTATTACCCCACACTGCCTTTGAATAAAAATAATAATCAAGCAACCACAAAGAAAAATAACAAGACAAGGATTTATGTGGAAAACTTCTAAAAATGGAGAAAACCTATGGTCGGGTCAAAAGACAACTAAGAAAAATAGTCACTATGTAGAAAATTATTACAACCACACAATATCAAATATAATATTTTTCTCACACCCCAAACCCAAGAAAAAAAATACCTAGAGAGTACCTAGAGAATTTCCCCTAAACCCTTATACTCTCACAAATTTTCTTCACTCTAAATAAGAGCTTCTCTTGGGATGCTTTGTTTTTCATTGGTGTGTATTCATTGCACTTAGAGCATGCCTATTTATAGGCATGCCAAAGGCAACTTGTGAGCCTCCACCTTCAATGCAATAGTGGAGTGGTTGTCCAACTACTCTAATAACATTTGTTTGATTAAAGCACAACACCTACCCCATCCGTCCTCCTTCCACTTTTCCAACATGGTGTACATAGAAACCCAGCATGGGCAAAATGTTATAAACAAATGATTTCACAGCCAACATATATTACAAATGCACTTTACAATTATTACCAACCTCAGTGAATTAATGACTAATCATCAGTCCAGTATACAACGAGCAAATAAATAACACAAGTCATTAGACTCAACAAATGACATTTACTTAGATTTTGGTCGGATCGTAACACCCTTTATACACTACAAGAAAAACACCAAATTAGCGATGGATTTTTGCGCAGACCTCTAGGCCGTTGCTAATTTGCTACGGAACAGCAACGGAAAAAAAAATTTTGAAAATAAATTTTTTAAAAAAACATTTTGTCGCTAATCTGTCAGTAATTGCAATGGATTAGCGACAGACATCTAGCCGTCTCAAATTAGAGACGGATTTGCGACAGTTTGTTTTTAATTATTCATTAGCACTAATTAAATTGAAAGCCGTTGCCAATCCATCACTAATTTACGACAACTTTGCGATGACCTTTTTCATATTTAATTAACCCTAAAAAATTAAATCACCATTGCAAATCCATAGCAATTAGAGAGGGATTTGCGATGGCCTTCTGAAATTTAAAAATAAATATATTTTTTTTAATTAAAAAAATTAAGCTCTCGCAAATCCATCACAAATTTGTGAGAGATTTGCGATGACCATTCAAAATTTAAAAATAAATTTATTTTTTAAAATTAAAAAAATACCCTCACAAATCCATTACAAATTTGCAAGGGATTTGTGACGGCAATTTAAATTTAAAAATAAATTAATTATTTTTAAATTAAAAAAATAAGCACATGCAAATCCGTCACAAATTTACGAAGGATTTGCGACGGCCGTCTAAAATTTAAAAATAAATTAAACTTTTTACAATAAAAAACCTTAAGCCCTCGAAAATCCATCACAAAATTTGCAAGGGAAATAAGCCCTCGCAAATCCGTAGCAAATTTGCGAGGGATTTGCGACGGCCATCCAAAATTTAAAAATAAATTATTTTTTAAAAAAATTGAAATAAATAAGCCCTCGCAAATCCATTGTAAATTTGAGAGAGATTTGCGACGGTCATCCAAAATTTAAAAATAAATTATTTTTTTTAATAAAAATAATAAAGCCCTCACAAATCTGTTGCAAATATGTAAGACATTTGCGATGGCCATCTAAAATTTAAAAATAAATTAATTTTTTTAATTGAAAAAATTAAGCCCTCACAAATCCATCACAATGGCCATCCAAAAAAATTAAAAATTAATTTATTTTTTAAAAATTAAAAAAAATAAGCGCACACAAATCCGTCGCAAATTTGCTAGGGATTTGCGACGGCCATATAAAATTTAAAAATAAATCAATTTTTTTAAAAAAATTGAAAAAAATAAGCCATCGCGAACCTATCACAAATTTGAGAGGGATATTAGATGGCCATCTAAACTTTAAAAATAAATTAATTTTTTAAAGTTAAAAAAATTAAACCCTCTCAAAATTTGCAAGCGAAATATGCCCTCGCAAATCCGTTGCATATATGCAATGGATTTGTGACGGCCATCTAAAATTTAAAAATAAATTAATTCTTTTAAAATTGAAAAAAAATGCTCTCATAAATCTGTCGCAAATTTGAGAGGGATTTGCGATGGCCATCCAAAATTTAAAAATAAATTAATTCTTTTAAAATTGAAAAAAATAAGCTCTCGCAAATTTGAGAGGGATTTGCGACGGTCATCCAAAATTTAAAAATAAATTAATTTTTTTTAAAATGAAAAAAATTAAGCCCTCGCAAATCCATCGCAAATTTGCCAGGGATTTTGTGACGGCCATCCAAAATTTAAAAATGAATTATTTTTTTTAAATTGAAAAAAAATAAGCCCTCACAAATCCGTCACAAATGTGCGAGGGATTTGCGACGGCCATCAAAAATTTAAAAATAAATTTATTTTTTAAAAGTTAAAAAAAAAGCCCTCGCAAATCCAAGGCAAATTTGCAAGGGATTTGCGACGGGCATTCAAAATTTAAAAATAAATTGATTTGTTTTAATTGAAAACAATAAGCCCTTCCAAACCCATCCCAAATTTGAGAGGGATTTGCGATGGCCATCCAAAATTTAAAAATAATTTAATTTTTTTAAAGTGAAAAAAAATTTAACCATCAAAAAATTTGCAAGGGATTTGCAACGTCAAACTAAAATTTAAAAATAAATTAACTTTTTAAAAATTGAAAAAAATAAGCCCTTGCAAATCTATCGCAAATTTGAGAGAGATTTGTGATGGCCATCCAAAATTTAAAAATAAATTAATTTTTTTTAAATGAGAAAAATTAAACCCTTGCAAATCCCTCACAAAAGTTGCAAGGGAAATATGCCCTAGCAAATTTGCAAGGGATTTTGCTACGGCCATCCAAAATTTAAAAATGAATTATTTTTTAAAATTGAAAAAAATAAACCCTCAAAAATCCATCACAAATTTGAGAGGGATTGCGACGGCCATCCTAAATTTAAAAATAAATTAAATTTTAAAATAAAAAAATTAAGACGTCGCAAATGTGCGAAGGATTTGTGATGGCTATCCAAAAATTTAAAAATAAATTTATTTTTCAGAAATTAAAAAAATAAGCCCTTGCAAATTCGACGCAAATTTGCAAGAGATTTTGAGATGGCCATCCAAAATTTAAAAATAAAATATTTTTTTTTAAATTGAAAAAAAATAAGCCCTCGCAAATACATCGCAAATTTGAGAGGGATTTGCGACAACCATCCAAAATTTAAAAATAAATTAATTTGTTTTAAATGAAAAAAAAATTAAACCCTCACAAATACGTCGCAAAATATGCAAGGGAAATATGCGCTCGGAAATCCGTCGCAAATTTGCAAGGGATTTTGCGATAGCCATCCAAAATTTAAAAATAAATTAATTTTTTAAAGTTGAAAAAAATAAGCCCTCGCAAATCTGTCGCAAATTTGTAAGGGATTTGCGATGACCATATAAAATTTTAAAATAAATTAATTTTTTTAAAATTGAAAAAAATAAGCTCTAGCAAATCCATCGTAATTTTGAGAGAGATTTGCGACGGCCATCCAAAATTTAAAAATAAAATAAATTTTTTAAAATGAAAAAAATTAAACCCTCGCAAATCCATTGCAAAATTTTCAAGGGAAATATGCCCTCGCAAATCCGTCGCAAATTTGCAAGGGATTTTGCGACGGCCATTCAAAATTTAAAAATAAATTAATTTTTTTAAATTGAAAAAAATAAGCCCTCACAAATCTGTCACAAAATTGAGAGGGATTTGCGACGGCCATCCAAAATTTAAAAATAAATTATTTTTTTTAAAATGAAAAAAATTAAACCTTCGCAAATCCGTCGCAAAATTTGCAAGGGAAATATGCCCTGGCTAATTCGTCGCAAATTTGCAAGGGATTTTGTGACAGCCATCCAAAATTTAAAAATAAAGTAATTTTTTTTAAAAGTGAAAAAAATAAGCCCTCGCAACTCCATCACACATTTGCAAGGGATTTTGCGACAGCCATCCAAATTTTAAAAATAAATTATTTTTTTAATTTAAAAAAAATAAGCCCTCGCAAATCTGTCACAAATTTGAGAGGGATTTGTGACGGTCATCCAAAATTTAAAATTAAATTAATTTTTTTTAATGAAAAAAATTAAACCCTAGCAAATCCATTGCAAAATTTGCAAGGGAAATATGTCCTCCCAAATCCATGGCAAATTTGCAAAGGATTTTATGACGGCCATCCAAAATTTAAAAATAAATTAATTTTTTTAAAATTGAAAAAAAATAATCCCTTGCAAATTTGAGAGGGATTTGCGATAGCCATCCAAAATTTAAAAATAAATTAATTTTTTTAAAATGAAAAAAATTAAGCCCTCGCAAATCTATCTCAAATTTGCTATGGATTTGCGATGGTCATCCCAAAATTTAAAAATTGTTTTATTTTTTTAAAATTTTAAAAAAAATAAGCCCTCATAAATCCGTCGCAAATTTGCAAGAGATTTGCGATGGTCATCTAAAATTTAAAAATAAATTAATTTTTTTTAAATTTGAAAAAATATGCACTTGTAAATCCGTTGCAAATTTTGCGAGGGATTTGCGACGCCCATCTAAAAATTCTCATAATATTAATATGTATATATATATATATATATATATATATATTAATATTTACATATATTTACATATATTAATATAGCATTTTTATATACATACAAATATGTTAATATACTTTTTTAGTATAAAAATAAATATATATACATACATATATGCATATTTATTTATGTTAGTATGTGTGTGTCTATATATATATATATATATATATTCATATATATATATATATATATACATATACATATTACTATATATGTACATATATCTATATATATGTTATAATACTTTTTTAATATATTAATATATATACATATTTATATATATACATACATATATATATACTCATATATTTTAATTTACTTATTCATACAAATTAATATTTGTTTATTTATTTATTTAATTGCTACAGAAGCATATATGTCATATTATTACATATATACATACATATATACTTAATAATATCATGTGTATATTATGTACATAAATATTTCAACTTACTAATGTCTTTTCGTGTATTCTACTATTTCAACACACACACACACATGATTAAACTTTAAAAATTTTTTGTGAATTTTTTAGATTAGTGACCGATTTGTGAGGGATCCAAAATTTGCAACGGCCATCCAAAATTTAAAAAAAAAGGTTATTTTTTAAAAATTGAAAAAAGAAGCCCTCGCAAATCCATCGCAATTAGCAAGGAATTTGTGATGGCCATCCAAAATTAAAAAATAAATTTATTTTTTTTAAATTTAAAAAAATGCCCTTGCAAATTCATCGCAATTAGCGAGGGGCTTGTGACGGCCATAAAAAATTTAAAAATAAATTTATTTTTTAAATCTTGAAAAATTAGCCGTCGCAAATCCGTGGCTAATTAACAATGGATTTGCAACGAAAAATTATGTCATTGCAGATCCATCGCAAAGCCCTTGTAAATCCGTCGCTAATTCACAAAAAAAAAAATTACTATATAATTAATATATAGCACAATAAATCACAAGAACATCAATAGCTTAGTGGTGGAACACGTGTTCCCCCACAACAAGGACGCGGGTTCAAGTCTCGGGTTCGACATAATCTCATAATATTCTTGGCAGATCAGATCGGGTCCTTGGCGGGCGATGGGTGGGCGGGTCGGGTAGCTAATTAATTAATTTTTTAAATAAATTTTTTTACTGTTGCAAATTCATTTCTAAATTAATTGATTTTTTTGAAATAAATTTCTTTGCCATCGCAAAATCGTTGCTAAATTATTTAATTTTTGTAAATAACAAAAATTTTGGGCTGTCGCAAATCTATTGCTAAATTAATTGATTTTTCCAAAATTTAAAAATTTTTTGCCGTTGCAAATCTGTCTCTAAATTAAGTAATTTTTTAAATAAAATTTTTTAGCATTGCAAATCCCTTGCTAAATTAATTTATTTTTTGTAATTAAAACAAATTTTGCCGTCGCAAATCCATTGCTAAATTAATTTATTTTTTTAAAATAAAATTTTTTAGCCGTTGCAAATCCGTTGTTAAATTAATTAGTTTTTTGTAAATAAAATTTTTTCACCATTGCAAATCCATTGCTAAATTAATTAATTTTTTTAAAAAATAATTTTTTGCCGTCGCTATGTTGATTATAAATTTAATTATAATGTCATCAATGAAGATAAAATTGCAAGCCAAACATAGCAAAAAAACTAGCCACGTGAACAACAAAAACGCAGCACACCTGCGTGAAGAAGAAAAAGGGGAAAAAAATATTTTCATTTACCTCTTCTTGTTGATCTCACACTCGGCTGAACTGGAATATACGGAACTGGGGTAGGCACGCTCGTAGAAGCCTCTGGTGCAATCCCTGCAAGCCTTCTACTTCGTCTTTGCATGTAGATGAACTCCTAGCTTTCGATCTTCCAGTATATGGCCTGCCTAATCTCGTTTGGTGAACAACTTAGGGGCTAAAGAATATTTTCTGGAGAGGGAGAGGGAAAAACGTCTGGTATTTTTCACAGAGAGGAAGCACTGGGGAAAAACCCCGTACTTTTTTTTTATCTCCTATTTAACCTAAATAAAACCCTAGGTTAAACTGGATTGGGCCATTGGACTCTTAGTTTAACCTTTTGGGCTTAATTAATTATTCAACTAAAACCAAATAATTGACCCAATTAATAAATAATTAATTTTTCCAACCCAAATAAACTAGTCCAATTAATTAAGCCTATATTAGTTTAGTCCCAAGTTAATCTTTAATTATTCAAACTGGGCCAAAGCCCTGAATAATTAATTAACCCACCAAACTAATTTAATTAATTCTCTCTCTCCATGGACCTTTATTTTATTCTAGCCCAATAATTAAATCAGGCTACTTAAATAAAATAAATTCCATTTAATTTAAGATCAATTCTTTAGCCCATATTTAATTAGGACTCACGGTCTATACTGGGGACCAAAAGATGCACCACCTTGCTACTAAAATGACCAAAATACCCTTGCCATAAAAATAGCTGTATTTTGCATTTTAAATATTTCCTAATATCACCATAAGGAAATATTGACCCCAAGGACAATGCTGCGTTAGCAAAGTCTCCGACCTACAGGTGAAATGACTAAAATACCCCTCTACACATCGCCGTACATTTAGAGAGGAAGAAGTGTACTAACACCCCTCTAAATGACATCTACCATCCTTAGGCTTCTAGTCCAATGATCCACGACTTCCTGGAGTGTTTCCGTTTTCCAAGAGAGCTACCCTAAAGCAAACATCCAAGTTATGTTTCCCAGGGCCCTGGATAATTTAGACCATTCGGACAACCACAAGGGGCGATATAGTGCAGAAACTATCTTGTATAAGTCTGTCTTAACTAATTAGTCACACATACCCAACATGCAAGTATATTGGCCCTACGATAGAACCTCAACTACAGCAAATCAAAGTATATGCTTCCAGCTTCGCCAAACCACCAACTCACACTCAAGTCGTAGAGTACTAGTCCACGCTGTAGCGGTAGTAGTCTAGGTTTCTACCATATAGTACTTTGACAAACCACTACTACAGGTCCTGTTCTACGTATTCGAAATACACTTATGTCATGAAGTGAGTGGACTACCCACTGGCTAAAGGTAAGCCATTCCCCATTTGGAATTCATAACATAATAACCTAAACATGATGAGGTTCCCAGTCTCATCAATAGGTTAAGAACAAATGTTTATGTGTTAAATAACCCGTGATCCATTCCTTTCCTGTGAAAGACCACCATTCACATGGATCACTTATTTAAACACAATGGAGTCCATTCCAAACGAAAAACGTGCACAAATAAAAAGTAAATTCACAAACAATTTCTGAAAATAAATTCTTTCATTAAAATATTCGATTTTACATCAGAAACCTAGTCTAAGAGGGCATACAATCCAATAATCTCCCACTTGCACTCTAAGACTAGGTAAGTCCATAGGTGCCCACCCCTATGGTGTCTAAGTGTCTCTTGAAGACTCTCTCAGCCAAAGGCTTGGTGAATGGATCTGCTAGATTGTTTTCTGAGGCAATATGCTCCACCATGACTTCCGTCTCCGGATGAAATCCCGGATCGGGTGGTACTTCCTCTCGATGTGTTTCCCCTTCTTGTGGTTCCGAGGTTCCTTAGATTGCGATCTTGCTCCAGGTGTTGTCGCAATACATCACAATCGGCTCTGTCCATATGTGGTACGACTCCAAGTTACGAAAGGAACTTTCGAGCCAAGCTGCTTCCTTGGACGCTTCCGAAGCCGCCACATACTCGGCTTCCATGGTTGAGTCGGCAATGCAAGATCGCTTAATACTCCTCCATGAAATTGCTCCTCCGGACAAGGTGAAGACATATCCACTAGTGGATTTTCTCTCATCCTTATCCGCTCGGAAGTACGAGTCTATGTATCCTGTAGGAACCAAATCATCGACCACGTAAACCGACATATAATCTCTCGTTCCCTTGAGGTACTTGAGAATATGCTTACTGACTTGCCAATGAACCTCCCATGGGTTTGAGTGATATCTGCTAACTAAGCCCACGGCAAAGCAGATATCTGGCCTAGTACATAGCATGGCGTACATGAGACTTCCCACAGCCGAAGCGTAGGGAATCCTACTCATTCTGTCTTTTTCTTCTTGAGCTTAAGACAGTCCTTTGAAGAAAATGACAACCCATGTCTGCAAGAGATTAGAGCTTCCTTGCATGAGTCCATGTTGTACTTGGCCAGCATCTTGTCAATGTATGTCGCTGGGGATAATCCTAACATTCTCTGCTTCCTATTTCTAAGAAGCCTAATCCCGAGAATGTAGCTGGCTTCTCCCAAGTCCTTCACACTGAATCGACTAGACAGCCAAACCTTTGTAGATGACAATGTCCCTACATCATTTCCAATGAGTAGAATGTCATTCACATACAGGACAAGAAAAACCACATTAATGCCTTCAAGTTTCCTGTACACGCATGGTTCATCTTCGTTTTGAATAAAATCATAAGACTTTACAGTCTCATCAAAACGAATGTTCCATGCTCTTGATGCCTGCTTAAGTCCATAAATGGACTTCTTAAGCTTGCAAACCATGTGTTCCTAGCCTTCAGCAATGAAGCCTTCCGGTTGGGACATATAGATGTCTTCGCTAAGATGGCCATTCAACAATGCCGTGTTGATATCCATTTGTCATATCTCGTAGTCATAGTGACATGCAATGGCAAGGAGGATGCGGATGGATTTAAGCATGGCTACCGGGGAAAAAGTTTCCTCATAGTCGATACCCTATTTCTGAGTATACCCTTTCGCCACAAGCCTAGCTTTGAAGGTTTCCACCTTCGCATCCGCTCCTCTCTTTCTCTTGTATACCCACTTGCACCCAATGGGTTTTATCCCCTCAGGTGAAGCTACAAGATCCCAAACCTGATTGAGGTACATAGACTCAATCTCGGCTTTCATTGCTTCATGCCACAGATTTGCATCGGCATCAGCAATAGCCTCCTCGTATCTAGCGGGGTCTTGTTCCTGATGGTCGGAGACCAGCTCAAAGGCTTCTCCAGTCCATCTATCCGGAACCCTAGACACTCTCCCACTACGATGAGGCTCCATTTGCATAGGCTCTTGAGGCTGTGCCTCTTCTTGTTCCAAAATCGGGTCAAAAAAAGTTGATTCCATAGATAACTTCTCCTGAAGTTCCAACTTCGTTGATCCTTTAGTGGAAGTACTTTAATCATCTTCCAAGTATCTAGCATTGGTACTGACTAGTACCTTCTGCTCCTTAGGATGATAAAAGTAGCCTTCTTTTGTCCCTTTTGGATACCCAACAAAATAGCATAATTCTGATCTTGGTTCCAACTTATCTCCCTTGATCAGTATATAAGCTAGACAACCCCAAATCCTGAGATGATTCAGACTTGACTTATGCCCAGTCCACATCTCATAGGGAGTCCTAGGTACTGACTTGGAAGGCACCAAGTTCAAAATATATGCCGCTGTTTCCAGGGCATATCCCCAAAAGGACACTGGAAGAGTAGCATGAGACATCATGCTTCGGACCATTTCCATCAACGTCATGTTCCTTCTCTCAGCTACTCTGTTCTGCTGCGGGGTTCTCGGCGCAGAGAGCTGGGATACTATCCCATGATGTACCATGTAGTCCTTGAATTCACCAAGGAGGTACTCTCCACCACGATCCGATCGTAAGGTTTTGATTAATTTACCTGTCCGACGCTCCACTTCAGCCCTAAACTCTTTGAACTTGTCAAAAGAGTCAGACTTGCGTCTCATCAGGTAAATGTAACCATACCTCGTACAATCATCCGTGAACGTGATGAAGTACTCAAAACCTCCCCTAGCTGGTGTAGACAATGGACCGCACACATCAGTGTGAACAAGACTCAATACCTCATTGGCTCTATCCGCCTTTGGTGTAAAAGACCGCTTGGTCATTTTTCCCATTAGGCAGGATTCACACTGAGGCCAACTTTTCAATCTCAATGAGCCCAAAGGCCTATCATGGATTAGCCTCTAAATCCTAGTTGAGTTAATATGACCCAACCTTAGATGCCAAATGTATGAATCATTGATATTGGTCTTTCTCTTCTTAGTTAAAGGTTCAGACTAAGCGTTATTTGATTGTTTGTTAATAGGGTTTAAAAAGAACAGATTTCCATACATGTGCCCAGTACATAAAATTTCTCCATCTCTACTGATAGAAATACCAGAATGGAAAGATACAAAATATCCTTGATTAATAAGTTTTGCAACTGAAATCAAATTCTGACGGAAACCAGGTACATATAAAATGTCTTTTAAAACCACTATCCTATTACAATAAAAAATAAGATCCAGCTCTCCCACTGCAAGGGCCCAGACTTGTGTTCCATTACCCACTCGAAGCCCATGCTCGCCCTTCCTGAGTCTTCTTATCTTCCTAAACCCCTGCAAGGAGTTACAGATATGATCAGTGGCTCCTGAATCAAAAATCCAAGTGGAAGTTGATCCTACCATTGATATGGACTCTAGATAGTAAACATTACCTGTGGGGTTTTTCTTGGCTTGAAGATCTGGACACTCTTTTTTTCCAGTGTCCATTCTTTCCACACTTGAAGCACTTGCCCTTTGGTTTGTCCTTGGGCTGGTTCTTGGGCTGGGCTACTGCATTCCCCTTCTTCCACTTGAACTTTCTGGGCTTAGGCCCAGTTCTTGAAGAAGAGGCCTTAGCAATCATGGCCTTAGACTGCGGCTTCATGACCTTCTCTGCCATCTGAAGCTCCTTCATCAATTCAGTTAAACTTATGTTCAACTTGTTCATGTTATAGTTTAACTTGAACTGAGTGAAAGAGCCAGGTAGAGATTCGAGAACCATATCCACTTGGCTCTCGGGGTCAATGACAGCCCCTAAGATTTCTGCCTCCTCGAAAGCAACAATCATCTTGAGCATATGCTCTCAGACTGATGCTCCCTCAGCCATCTTAGTGTTTACAATTGTTCGAAGAGCCTCCTGCCTTGCGGGCCGGCTCTTGTCTGCGAACATAGTTGCCAATGATTGACTTATGTCATATGCAGAAGCTATGTGCTCGTGTTTTGACTGGAGCACATTAGACATGGAAGCTAACATATAGTAACGTGCCATTTCGTCAGCTTTCTTCCACGCCTTTTCAGCCTCTCGCTCTTCAGCGGTGGAACCTTCCCCGATAACAGGGCAGGTTTCGTAAAGGACATACTTATACTCCTCCGCTGTGAGTATTATGTCCAGGTTCCTTTTCCAGTCCACATAGTTTGGACCCGTTAAGTTATTCTCCCTGAAAATAACGGCCAACGAACTAAAAGAACCTCCCACCATTTCTGAAAATCGAAAATAAAAGAAAGAATTTAGTTTGTGAAAACACTACAAGAAAACAGAGAATTAGCGAGGGAATTTTCCTTCGCTAAATCTGCGAGGGATTAGAGAGGGACAGACGGCAGATTGACTTTCCGTCGCTAATCCCTAGTTGATTAGCGACGGATCAGCGTTAACTATAATCCCTTTCAAATTAGCGATGGACAAAGATATCCTATTCTAATCCGTTGCTAATTTGATAGGGATTAGCGACGGATATTTTATTTTTACTTAATATTCGCGGTAAATTTTTAACTTCGGATTTTCGATGTTACTGAAGCTATTCCCTTGCTAATTTGCGATGGAATAGAAGCGGAATTATCCATCGCAAAATCGCTAATTTCCAAGGGATTTGCGAGGGATTCTCCATTTTGTGAATACTCAAATTTTTTCCTCACGATACTTTTGTGTGTGGTAAATTTTTTTTATGTAATATCCTTATGAATACTTAATTCTTTATTATTTGTTTAATTATAACCAATATATTTACATTCAATACATATGTAATTACCATCAGCAAGTTAAGAAGTATAGATTATGATTAAATGATATGCATACATTATACCTCTGTACAAGCTCATCATGTGTAGTATATATATAATTCATTTATCACTTTATATGCACATGTACTATATATATATATATATATATATATATATATATATTTGATCCATCGATCATGCATACAGTCGTCGATCGATGTATAATTATGCAAATACGAACACACATTTAATAACTATAAGAGTTTACGTATGCACTCGGAGTTTTATATATTACGTTTTATTACATTTGATTAGCATAATAAATACAATTTTGAGATATGATAACACATCAATACTAATTAAACTTTTTATAGATATATATATATATATAAATTAGTAAGCATAACATGATCAATGTTAATTAAATCTAAACAAACACCATGATGATTATTTAGAATTATTCATTGGCGAAATATTTCATCCTTTTAATCCGTAAGTAAGTCAGAAGTAGCTAAGTGTTGCTAGAAATAAATATTTTTTCTTAGTAGAGTACTGAAAAAAATGAGGAAAATGTTAATCCATCGCTAATCCTTCGCTAAATAGCGACGGATATACCAGCGAGGGATTAGAGAGGGATCAGCGAGGGACCCAAAAACTTTTACCTTCAAAGCAACACGGATTTTTTTAGTGGAATATGAAATTCAAAAATCCCTCGCTAATCCCTCGCTAATACGACACAATTAGCGAGGGATCAGAAAGGCATTAAAACTCCACTGAGGTTTACCCTCGCTAATCCGTCGCTGAATATATCCCTCGCTAATCGCACACTAATTAGCGAGGGATTAGCGATTGATTATAGTTATTTTCTTTTTTTATTTCCGTCGCAAATCCCTCTCTAATAGTGAGGGATTAGCGATGGAAAATTCCCTCGCAAATCTCAACGACTATACATCCCTACCCTGTCTTCCCTTCCGTTGTGTTTTCTCCCATTTTCTCTATCTTCTTCGGCTAACCCCTCTCAAATCCCTTCCAACCCCTCATTGTGCTCTATATATACTCCTTTAGGCACCGGTTCGAGGCTCTTCCAATCGATATACATTGGTCCCAAATAGAAAATTTCAGGTGCCAAGGTGTTTTAATCAGGCGCGGGATTTGTTCTTCTCGGTTCCTCACTTCTGAAACCGTGACCACCAAATTGTTGCTGCGGCCTCCACTGTGCATCGTAGCCTAGTGGGTACGAGATCTCTGGTAATCTCTCTTCTCTTGCATCTCGTGGCATAATGGGTAATAGTTGCGCATTCCCAATTTTGTTGCGTGCATATGCATTCTTACAATTCTTTTTGAATTCTCGTATGCACAGTGGAGTAATTGCGTGATTCTTGCTGTGTAAGAGTGAATTCCCTTTTTGTTTCTTTTTAGCTTACCTCCTCATTGGTAGTTTCATAATGCAGCTGTATGAGAGTGGGATTATAGATGTCTGTTGATTCTGTTCATTGTGGTCGTTGTAGCTATACTGCTATTTTTGCTCTCTTGTGTAGCGGATTGCATAGAAAAGCATTTAGCAAGGATTTGTTATGCTATAGTGCAGTTTTGATGATGTTTGATGAGATTTTGATGGCTGAAAGTTGATGAAGTTAATGAAGAAAAGATTAAATAAAGTAAAGGAATAAATTTAATGTTAGTTGAAATCATGTAAGCATGGAAAATGGTTTAATGGCTGCCGGATTTCTGTTGTTGTGTGTGTGTCATTTTTTGCAGGAAAATACTGAGGAAACAGTGAGTTTTGAGGAAGAAAACTTGATGGAAAATGGAGGAATTAATTAGAGTTAGGTGCTAGATAAAATAATTAACAAGATGGAATAAGATTTTGGTGAAAAATGAAAGAAAAGGCGGAATTTCTGCCTTGAAAATGCGCAGAAAACCAGCTGGAATTCTGTTGTTGCTGTGAAATCAGGCCATAAAATGATAGCTAAGTGAAATAGGAACATTTTGGAGCAAATTTGGAATATGTATTAAAATATATGAATTAATTAGTGAGATGTGGTTTAATGAGAAAAAAGCTGGAAATTTTGAGATAGTATACATTCTTGGGTGAATTTCATTTGATTGATGGAATTAAAGAGCATGGATTGAATGGATTGAAATGTTGGAAATTATGTTTGAGAAAAGAACAAGAAATGGATAATTTGGAATAATAGTATTCCTGGTAGTTTACTTCATTTCAAGAAGTAAAGAATTATTAAAGGAATGATTAAATTCCTTGTTATAGTTTTACATGAATATTGTTGGTTCATGAAATGCATACTTAAGTGCATTAGGATTTATCTTAATTCTAGGCATGGAGCAAAAATGATATGCAGTTGCTTGAATAACCACAAAAATTTCTTGAGCTGTTTATCCTCCTTATGCAATTGGTGCAGATTTGGTGACTACACTCTGCCTTATGTTTGTCCGACGTTATCTCCCGATTTTCTTTTGCAGCTTTTCTTCTATTCTCCTGTGTGACATTATTTGATGCATTTTCGTGGGCTTATTTGATGCATTTTTGAATGTTCACAACTAGGACTTATACCATGGACTTTATGTGAATTTGAGCCTGCATGATATATTAATGTTTGAGGAACTTTTTAGCATGAAAAAATGGGTGATTTAGGGTTAAAACAAAGGTGAAAATTGATGATCAAAATTTGGTAGCAAAATTGTATATGCAAGCTAGAAGAGATGCAAGGAACAGTGTAGTGTGTAGTTTTCATACTTTCATTTTCTTAATTATATCTTCGCGTTCCTTTTTTTTAATTATTCATAATCATGTAAAGTTAAAAAAATTAAGAATCTAATATCTAGAGTAGGATTTGAACTCCTAACTGGTTTTCTAAATGTCACTTTGTTTTGATCCAAGGGTTGCAATGATCTTGTTTGAAATTGCCTTAAATTCAATGGCTAAGATGAAAGACAATTTGATGGGTCAACATGATCCATAGATCCTGGCTATGGGTTTTGGGTTAAAAATGAAATTGGGTTAAAATTGTTCTTGACGAGAGATTTAACCACGACTTATTAATTAACAAACAAGGCCAAGCTCCTACATTGATTGGAGGTGAATTGAAGGAGATCAGCTTGTTAATTGATGCACGAGAGACAAGCTTGTATGTTGTTTATACTTGGATTTGTGTAGTTTTGATCTCAGTACCAAAAATATAATTTGGGGATTTTATTATACTCTAATTCTATTTAATTCTATTATATCTTAAGAGTATTTTATTATACTCTATTTCTATTGAATTTTGCTGAAATTTTTAATCTAACTCTCCTACATATTGTTACGCACGAGGTTAGGCATACGAGTTCTTCATTGATTGTTTTGGACGAGACGAGCTATTCTTAGGTAAGAAAATCCTCCAATATCATCTTTAGAATCCCGTGAGTGATGGGTGATCATTCCCCGTGAGTGATGGGTGATCACTCCCTATGGGTAATGGGTGATTACCCCTAAATTTAGTATTGTATATTAAATGTTTTGAGGTTATTTGTGTTTTGTGAATTGTTTACAATGAAGGGAAACTCTGTCAATTTTTTACAATGAATGTTGTGTGAATTGTGGTGGCCTTGTGCCTGGAAAACGTTCAACTTATAGGGGAAACTCTGTCAATTTTTTTTTTAAAATCACAACATTCTCGATGGGCAAAACAGCCATTTTTTCATGCTTAATTTTTCTTAGATTGTTTCCATGCTTTCTTCAATAAAACCTACCATATCTAAGTCTTCCAAAACCTCTTTTCCCCCTTGGTTCTTGGTAAACCTAGAATGAATTCCATAGAAATGTTTAACCATAGTACATTAAGGGTAGGCAACGGAGTGTATAGACCATGTGGTAATGCTTTGGACTTGGCCTTTCTATAAGTGATGCATGAACTATAATGTTTTTCAACATATCCTTTCATTTTTGGCCAATAAAAATGTTCTTGCAAGATGGCTAAAGTTTTTGAAACTTCAAAATGTCCAATTAATCCTTCACCATGAGCTTCCCTCACTAGCAACTCTCTCAATGATCCCTTAGGTATGCACAATTGACCTTCCCTAAACAAAAACCCATCATGCCTGTAGAACTTATTGAATGCACATTTTTTTACAAGTAAGATAGATTTCACTAAACTCTTCATCCTTAGCATACAAATCTTTAAGTAGCTCAAAACCAAGCAATTATGCATCTAAGGAATTTAAAAGCACATACTTGTCATATAATGCAACGGTGACCACATTGTCCTTACCTTTCTTGTATTTCATCACATAAGGAAAAGGTCCTATATACTCCATCCACTTTGGCATGTCTTTTGTCAGTTTTTATTGACCTTTGAGATGCTTCAATGTTTTATGACCAGTATCTATTATGAATTCCCTAGGTAAAAAATAATATTGTCAATGGTGCAATGTTCTCACTAAAGCATATAACTCTTTATCATAAGTGGTGTAATTTAAAGCAGCTCCTGACAATTTCTCACTACCGAGCATTTTTTATCCTGAGTGAGTACATTACCTATTCCCACTCCACTACCATCATTTTTAACTTTAAAGGCTTTATCAAAGTTAGGCAAGGATAGTAACGGGGCTTCACTCAATTTTTGTTTCAATGCATTGAAAGCTTCTTCCTATCCCTCTTCC
This sequence comes from Voacanga thouarsii, assembly GCA_026120185.1. NCBI lineage: Eukaryota > Viridiplantae > Streptophyta > Magnoliopsida > Gentianales > Apocynaceae > Voacanga > Voacanga thouarsii. Next base: position 5,848,072 of record JANUWF010001392.1, read on the forward strand.
CATCTAAACCCAACATTTTCTTTACAAATTGTGTCAATGGAGCTGCAATTGTACTAAAATTCCTGATTAATCTCTTATAAAAATTAGCCTTCCTATAAAAACTTCTTACCTCAGTCATAGTTTTAGGTGTTACCCACTCTTGGATTGTTGTAATCTTTTCTTCATCACTTTCTATCCCTTTAGAACTCACAACAAATCCAAGAAAGGTTTCTTTCCAAATAAAATGAACATTTGTCAAAGTTAGCATACAACCTTGCTCTCCTATGTGTAACAAGAACACATTTAAGATTATGAAAATGATCCTTATATGTCTTGCTATAAATTAAAATGTCATCAACATACACCACAACAAAATTTTCAATGAAATCCCTTAACACATAATGCATTAACCTCATAAATGTATTAGGTGTATTTGATAGTCCAAATGGCATTACGAGCCATTCGTATAAACCCTATTTCATTTTAAATACGGTTTACCCCTAAATTTAGTATTGTATATTAAATGTTTTGAGGTTATTTGTGTTTTGTGAATTGTTTACAATGAAGGGAAACTCTGTCAATTTTTTACAATGAATGTTGTGTGAATTGTGGTGGCCTTGTGCCTGGAAAACGTTCAACTTATAGGGAAACTCTGTCAAATTTTTTTTTAAAAATCACAACATTCACTGATGGGCAAAACAGCCATTTTTTCATGCTTAATTTTTCTTAGATTGTTTCCATGCTTTCTTCAATAAAACCTACCATATCTAAGTCTTCCAAAACCTCTTTTCCCCCCTTGGTTCTTGGTAAACCTAGAATGAATTCCATAGAAATGTTTAACCATAGTACATTAAGGGTAGGCAACGGAGTGTATAGACCATGTGGTAATGCTTTGGACTTGGCCTTTCTATAAGTGATGCATGAAATTTTTTTCGCAAATCATGGCATGAGTTTTTTAAGTAATGGCTCCAAATATTATAATTTTGATGAATTATGAGAATTAAATTATTGCTTCTCGAATAATTGTGGTCTTGTGTAGAATTCTTTATTTTCTTTGTGGTCTTGTGTAGAATACTTTATTATTCAATAATTTTTTACAATGAATGTTGTGTGAATTGTGGTGGCCTTGCGCACTGGAAAACGTTCAACTTATAGGGAAACTCTGTCAAATTTTTTTTTTAAATCATAAATTGAGGTGGCATGCCAAGATATTCTTATTGATTCTTACCTAGTGTAAAACCATATGTTCTTTTCACTGTGAAGTTGGTCTATGCATGATGAGCCACATTTTCTTCTTTCTTTATTTTCTTTTCCTTTCTTTCTTTATCTCCATAATTCGTAGCGAGTAAACTAGGGTCCTCGACCATCACAATCTACCATCGTTCTTCATTCGAATTATACACGTGCTAATAAGCTACATAGTTATGGCCTAAATGCAGATGGATGATCGTGGTTGGATGTACAGAAGACACGTGCAAGGGGTTAAAGGAATTACATCTGAGTTTGAACAAGGGGTCAAGCGATTCATCGCATATTGTTTGTCAACTGGTCCAGCCTCAGTTATAAGGTGTCCGTGTGGAAAGTGTAAAAACAAGGCGTACCTTTTCCCAGATGAAGTGGAGCTGCACTTGTACAGATTTGGGTTTGTTGCTAATTACCGAAGATGGACTAGTCATGGTGAGGGTATTAATCCGTCGCCATCTACATCAATAACCGGCACTTGTACGATTGTAGTCGAGTCAAGCTCTAATAATCCGTATCGAAATATGGTGATTGATGCAATTGGACATCAATTTCCAAGTGGACCTTCATCATCGGAGAATATTGAGGAACCACCAAACCCGGATGCGCAGAAATTTTATGACATCTGGGAGCTTCAGAAACTCCGCTATGGGATGGATGCAAGAATCACAGTACGTTATCAGTTGTTTCTCGGCTTTTGAATATTAAATCGGAGAACAACGTGTCGGAGAAATGCTTTAATCAGATGATGCAATTGATGAAGGAGGTATTACCAAGTAGTAATAAGCTCTCGGATGACTTCTATCAAACAAAGAAGTTGGTATACGGTCTAGGGCTACTGTTCGGAAGATAGATGTACGCCCAAATGGATGCATGCTCTGCTTGGAAGGACGACGGTGCTAGGAGGGACTGCAAATTATGTGGCCATGGCGAGATATCGACGAAAAGGAAAGTAGGAAAGGACAAACAACGAGAAAGACGTTCCTTTCAAGAAAATGTATTACTTCCCATTAACACCCGGACTACGAGAGACTATTTGCATCCTCCACAACAGCGGAGCACATGAGATGGCATGCGAGAGAGTCAGCCGGAAGAGGACGTTATGAGCCATCCACGCGATGGTGAAGCTTGGAAACACTTCGACCAGTAGTCATCCTGAATTTGCAGCTGAAGTTCGTAATGTGCGTCTTGGGTTATGCACGGATGGATTTTCACCATTTGGAATGTCGGGTAAACAATACTCTTGTTGGCACTGTTATTGTTACTCCATATAATTTACCTCCGTCGATGTGCATGAGGGATCCATTTATGTTTTTGACCGTCATTGTCCCGGGCCCTAGGAATCCGAAGCATAAAATTGATGTCTATCTACAACCTTTGGTAGATGAATTAAGGATGATGTGGATTAGTGGAGTCTCTACGTATGATATTTCAAAGAAACAGAACTTACGTCTACGAGCGACACTTCTTTGGACAATAAACGACTTCCCGGCATATGGGATGCTAAGTGGTTGGAGCACGGTGGTAGATTAGCATGTCCGTATTGCATGGAGCGAGACAAAATCATTTCACTTGCAAAATGGAGGTAAACATTCCTGGTTTGGCTGCCACCGGCGCTTCTTGCCTTTAGATCATCCATACGGGAGAGATGCTAGGTCTTTCGGGAAGGATAAAGGTCGCGAGACGAGCACACCCTCTACGGCGCGCTTACGGAGATGGTATGTGGGATAGAGTGTGCCATTTACCAAAAATAACCGAGACAGTTGTGGAGCTTGGTAGGGATGATGGCGGAGGCATCTACCATAATTGGGCGAAAAAGAGTATCTTTTGGGATTTGCCGTATTGGAGAACACACTTAATCCAGTCATAACATAGATGTGATGCACAATGAAAAAAATGTGTTCGATAATGTCTTCAACACGAGTCATGAATGTAAAGGGGAAAACAAAGGATAATGTGAAGGCGCGACGTGATGCTGTTGGTATATTGTGATAGACCTGAATTACACGTGATTGGCTTGGGTGACGGGAGGACATTAATGCCAAAGGCTAAATACTCTGTTACACCAGAACAAAAGAGACTTCTACTAGAGTGGGTTAGAGATTTGCGACTTCCGGATGGATATGCTTCGAATTTAAGCGGGTGTGTTGATTTGAATGAGCTGAAAATGTCGGGTATGAAAAGCCATGACTGCCATGTTTTTATGGAAAGATTGCTTCCAAGCTGCATTTAAAGAATTACTCCGGTGTCAATTTGGAACGTTTTAGCAGAAGTCGAGTCTCTTTTATCGTGACTTATGTTCGCCTAAACTTTCCACAACCCATATGAAGCAAGCTGGAAGATAATATTATCATACTCATGTGTAAGTTGGAGAAGATCTTCCCACCCGACTTCTTTGACGTGATGGAGCACCTTATGGTCCACCTTACGTATGAGGCCGGGGTTGGTGGCCCTGTTCAATATAGATGGATGTATCCATTCGAGCGGTAAAATATTGTGTATTATTATATCTATATATACATCTACTATGTGAATCGAGTTCTAACTGTAAAAAATGCTTTAGGTTCTTATATCGTTTGAAGACCAAAGTTAAAAATAAGGCGAGAGTGGAGGGATCAATTTGCAATGCTTACTTAGTTGAAGAGGCATCTACATTCTTCTCCTATTATTTTGAGCCGCATGTGCGGACTCGACATCTTGCTACGGCTAGGAATGATGAGGGCGTTCATGATACAAACTCAAGTGACACTTTGTGTGTTCTATATGCGCCGTTCCGGGGAGGGTTTTGGGAAGTATTCGGAATAGGTATCTTACCCCGAATGAATTTAAGGCTGCCACAAATTACATATACCTAAAGCTGTGAAGAAGTTCAACCATACATTACGTAAGTATACCGCTATTGCCTTACATTGCTAGATTTTATACGACAATACTTTGAACGAGTATCCTTAATTATGTGTTTGTTTTGGTCGTTTTAGGAAATTCAAAAATGACTTGCGGTTGTATGAGCCGAGTATAACGAGATCCTGAAGTGGATAGGAGAATAGAGTCGGAGTTTGCAGGATGGTTTAGGACTTATGTGAGTTGAACACATACAAAATGAGACTTAGGAATAAGTTACATTGGTATCGAAGGTGCATTAACGCTTTGTTCTTTGCTAGGTTCATGATCCACAGAATCAAGTGGTGAACAACACTTAAAAAGCTTGGCACAGGGACCTTCGAGACAAGTGAAATTCTTCCATGGCTACTTCGTAAATGGTTTTAGGTTCCATACACATGATCGGTCGATCGGAAAAAAAACAATTAACGGCGGAGTTTGTGTTAAAGGCGACGGAGATAGTGCCTTAGATTATTATGGAGTCTTGAAGGAGATTGTCGAACTTCGGTTCCACTGGAACTCCTTGTTTAAAAGTTGTCCTATTCAAGTGTGATTGGTTTGATCCAACACTAAATCGGGGGGTTAAAATTCATCCTCACTACAAACTTGTTGATGTCAAGTGCAAGAGGAATTACCCAAAATATGACCCCTTTGTGTTAGCTCAACAAGCAACCCAAGTGTATTTCCTATCCTACCGGGGAGCAAAAGACCAAAATCTGATTGGGTAGCTGTTTGTAAAATGAAAGCTCGGCATGTTATTGATGCACCCGTTGTCGAGGCACCATATCGGGAGGAAGTAGATGATGCGCGAGGCAATCAATGTACGTGTTGAGGATGACAACTTTGGAAGATTAGCGAGATGAGTGCAGTATTGGAGATACAATCGATTTTATAGATTCGGGTTTAATGATAGAGGAAGCACAACCGAACAACGAAAACGATGCCGAGGAAGAAGAATGGGAGACGGGATCCTCTACGAGACGACGATGTGGAAGGCTACTCATCCGATGATGACAGAAGTCCATAGACTAGGTTCAAGTTTAACTACGGTATAGATACAAATTAGTAGTTACTGCTATCGTTACATTACAAGCATTTTACTTTGCTTTATACTTTTAAATTTGTTATCTTTTTCTTCTCCCAAGATATGACAATTTTTATGTATTTAAATAATTCCAGATACATATGGCTTCCGATACCTCACCCAACGATCGGTCGGCGACTCGTGAGTCCTCGAGGCGGATGAGACACCGTCCCCGAGCATCGCCCCACGTATACCTGCTCCACGGCCATTGCCTCCGGAAGAGGCCCGATCGGAGCGAGGCCCTTACCCCGATCCTAGGTTCTTCGGGGTCCACGGTGGCGCTCCATCTGCGAGGACACGCGGCGTTGATTGAGCCGGTTGGTGACTCGTAAGTCGGCTACATAATTACTTATTATAAGTTTTTCTAAATTTTCAAAATTATAACTTGTCTAATATTACAAGATCTATTTTCTTGAAACAGGTTCACACATTCGGTTCGATGTGTGAGGGAAATTGTTGAGATTTTTAGGCGACACTACACTGGAGCCTATGCTACCTTCTTACAGGTTCCGATTGAGGTTCGGAACATGTGGTTCAATCTTTGGAGTGTGAGTTCGATTTGTAATTATTACTTGTAGTCTTTTTATTATTTTTAATATGTTTTCTTATTTGTAATTACTTGTAACGGCTACTTTGATTTTGCAGGTTTTCTTCTATTGGCGCCCTGAGCATGCCGCACATATCCGGGCTAATTGGGAGAAGAAGTGTAAGGCTAGACTTTCGGATGCATTGTCCAAGGCTCGGAAGAAGCATGTGGGTAGCTGCCCCAAGTGGATTTCCCCATACCATTGGGCTACTCTATCAGAGCATTGGGGGTCCGATAGGTGGCAGCGTATCTCTTCCGCTACTAAGCGGAACAGATCTACTGGTCAGGCGTCCCACACATAAGGATCTATTTCTTTTACTGAGCATGAGGAGCGGATGGTAAGTGTAAAATTTTTTACTATTCGGTATATCCGCTATTTCACATTTAATTCATAAAAGCTAACATCTAGTCATTTTTTGTTACAATGATAGCGGAGACAATTAGGTCCTGATTTTAGCTACGTCGACCTCTTCAGAAGCACCCATACGTTCCAGGACGGGCCGAGGAAGGGCCAATATGTCAGTGATCGATCGCGCCACACGCTGGTAAGAATAAACAATCTTACATGTTTTTAAGTTTAATAATATTCATATTTTGATCGCTAATTTTAAATATTTTATGTGTGTTTCCTTGCCCCAAATTCAACAGGATAGTGTCACTACTATTATTGAGCATCACGCGCAGTCGGGTTCCGCGACTGATTCTATGAGCACGGTCGCGGCGACTCGGGTGCCTGACGAGAAGGCGCTGTTCATCGAGGTGGATGATAGAGCATCCAAGAAGGGATGCGTATATATATTGGGCTCCGAGTCTGCGAGGGTGAGGCAGAGGTTACAGCAGCCAGCTTCATTTGAGGCATCGACTTCTTCTACCTCGTTGGATGTGAGCCAGCTACAGAGAGAGTTACACACTGAGAGGAGGAGGCGGGAGAGAGTTGAGCATCAGGTACAGGTATATCGGAGCCACAGTCAGAGCTTGACTGAGTACCTGACGCTTATATCTCAGAATTTGAATCTTCCTCCGCCACCGCCGATGCCAGCTGTTCAGGAGGACGATGTTGAGGATGAGGAGGACTTCGTCATCAGTCCTCCAGATTCACATCCAGATCATCAGCCAGGCCCTTCCGATCCACCCCCACCCCCTCCGTCGGCTCCAGCATCCACACCGATTCCTGCTTCGTAGTTAGGATATATATACTACATTTTTATGTATTATTCATATGTTTTCATCATTATATTTATTTAAGATTTTTAGACAACATTTTTATGTATTATTCACATTTGTCATTATTATATCTATTAATAATGACTATTTGGTGGTTTTTTTTTAATTTAATTAAATTTTGCATTAGGTAAAATGAATTTTCTTGAATTACAGGGCATTTTTTAAACATTTTTAAAAAATATTTAAAAATCATAAATTGCTAGCGAGGGGCTAAGGAAATTAAATTGAGGATCCATCGCTAATCCCTCGCAAATTACCTTGGGATTAGCGACGGATCAATTAAAACGTAATAGGAAAGAAATATTCCGTCGCTAATCTCTCGCAAATTAGCGTGGGATTAGCGACAAACATTTAAATCAAAACATTAGTAAGAAATTTTCTGTCGCTAATCCGTCGCAAATCAGCTGGGGATTAGCGACGGAATACTTAAATCGGAACATTAAATAGAAAATATTTCGTCTCTAATCCCTCGCAAATTAGCTTGGGATTAGTGACGGACAATTTATATCAAAACAATAAAAAGAAAATATCCGTCGCTAATCCCTTGCAAATTAGCTTGTCATTAGCGACGGAAATTTCTAACTTTTTATTAATTAGTAAAATATTCCGTCGCTAATCCCTTTCTAAATAGAAAGGGATTACCGACGGAAAATAAGAATCCCTCACAGATCCGTTTCAAAAATCCATTGCTGAAGTCGTTGACTGCTTGAAAATTACCTCGCTAATCCGTCGCTATTGGCGACGGATTTTTGAATCCGTCGCAAATTTTTGCCTCTGCGAGGAGGAAATTAGCGGGGGAATTTTCCCTAGCTAATCCGTCGCTAATTTGATTTAGCGACAGATTTGCGAGGGAAATGTCCCTCACTAATTCTCTGTTTTCTTGTAGTGAAACAAAATAAAATTTGTGCACTGAAAATAATTTGGCTCTTAGGAAAAACTGACATAGCTTCTTGGAAAGATTAACAGTTTCCTAAGCTAAGTATATTAACCACCACAAATTAATTTCCCTTCTAGGTAATGATCTAGAGGATAACTCCATCGTGGGATGGTCGTTTCCTCTCATTTCCTATGGACATACCTCGCACTATAACCTCCAACGTGGGCTGGCCGATCATAGTACGTGCCCTAGGTTATTAATTACATCATTCCATTAGATCTAGATCCTTGTGGTATCTCAATCCTATACGGGTTCACTCCTAGGGTGACGCGAGGGGATCCACGATCTCTAATGAGGACCATGATGGAAGCCGTGGGGCCGTTGGAACCCCTCTCCCACTTAGTCTTTTAAAATAAAGTTTTCTCTGAAAAATATCCTTTTGAAATTTCCATTAAGTTTTTCTTAACTCAAAAATAAAATATTTAAGTCCAATAAAATCTCTATGTCAAGGCTTATATCCTTTGAGAGATTTCCTCCATGGACTAATTTTATTTAAGTTAAAACTTAATGATTTCAAAAATTTCCAATTAAAACTTTCTAGAGACTTTGGTCTCAAGCTTATTTGACAAAATCATTTTTCTAGTCCAAAACAAAACAAAATGGCTCTCCATTTTAATTTACAAAAATATCTAAATCCAATATATTTTCTATGTCAAGGATTAAATCCTTTGAGAAAATATTCAAGGATTAATTTTTGTACCAATTAAAATAACCATTTAGTTTTTATAGAAAAATATTTTTTCTTGCCAAAACAAAAAGTTCCCAAAGACTTTGGTCTTTGAGAAAAAGCACACATAGGTACATAAAAAAATAGCATGCTAGAAAACAATAAACGTTTTTATGCTTTTCTATTTTTTAAATCTAAGTGCCCAAATAATAGAATTAAACACATTAATTAATTAATTAATTAATTATCTTGTTTAATCCTAAAATCCTTACTAATATTTTTCATGCAAATATATTCCAAGAATATTAACTATTGCAAAAATATTAACTTCGCCTGGTTTGGACCCCAAAACAAAAAAGAAAATGTAAGAAAATTACAAGGGAAAAAAAATTTCCCATTGGTTCACTGCACCCGCGGCACAGGAACAAAACAATTCTGGTCATCGGTCCACAACACCCGCCGCACCGGAACAACCGCATCATGGACCATCCAAGCCCGCGACCCGCCCCGGTGCTGACCCGCATGCTGACCCGCGACAAGACTTCCGGATTTCGCAAATTGAATTGCAAAATTTCACCCGATAGCAGCCGAGCCGGATCCCTCCACGCCGAGTCAAGCCGCCTTGATTGTCCCTCGTGCAAGGAGTGCTGTCGGCGGCTCGGCTCGGCGAGCCGAACCGATGAACAGTGACGTCTGCTTCAAAAATTCCAGACGATTTCTTCTTCAGCGTTTTCTTCTGGGTTTTTTTTCCTGCGATGGATTTGCTTGCTTTTGCCCTCTAATTTCAACCAAAATCAATAAAACCAAAAACCAACAACCGCATATACCCTTTAAAATTGGGCTTACACGATTTATTCTCGGAAAAATGGTGAATTACATCTCACCTATACCTCCATCCGAGAGGTTTAACAAGCCATCTATCCATACCAAAAAACCAGCGAAGGATCACAGTTAATCACACCTAACTGTCCGATTTTATTAACTAGCATACAGGCTTCCTATATGTGCAAATATCTTCATGCTCTGATACCAATTGAAGATAAAATTGCAAGCCAAACATAGCCAAAAAACCATCCACGTGAACAACAAAAACGCAGCACACCTGCGTGAAGAAGGAAAAGGGGGAAAAAAATATTTTCATTTACCTCTTCTTGTTGATCTCACACTCGGCTGAACTGGAATATACGGAACTGGGGTAGGCACGCTCGTAGAAGCCTCTGGTACAATCCCTGCAAGCCTTCTACTTCGTCTTTGCATGTAGATGAACGCCTAGCTTTCGATCTTCCAGTATATGGCCTGCCTAATCTCGTTTGGTGAACAACTTAGGGGCTAAAGAATATTTTCTGGAGAGGGAGAGGAAAAAACGTCTGGTATTTTTCACAGAGAGGAAGCACTGGGGAAAAACCCCATACTTTTTTTTTTCTCTCCTATTTAACCTAAATAAAACCCTAGGTTAAACTAGATTGGGCCATTGGACTCTTAGTTTAACCTTTTGGGCTTAATTAATTATTCTAACTAAAATCAAATAATTGGCCCAATTAATAAATAATTAATTTTTTCAGCCCAAATAAACTAGTCCAATTAATTAAGCATATATTAGTTTAGTCCCAGGTTAATCTTTAATTATTCAAACTGGGCCAAAGCCCTGAATAATTAATTAACCCACTAAACTAATTTAATTAATTCTCTCTCTCCATGGACCTTTATTTTATTCTAGCCCAAGAATTAAATCAGGCTACTTAAATAAAATAAATTCCATTTAATTTAAGATCAATTCTTTAGCCCATATTTAATTAGGACTCACAGTCTATACTGGGGACCAAAAGACGCACCACCTTGGCTACTAAAATGACCAAAATACCCTTGCCATAAAAATAGCGGTATTTTGCATTTTAAATATTTCCTAATATCACCATAAGGAAATATTAACCCCAAGAACAATGCTGCGTTAGCAAAGTCTCCGACCTACAAGTGAAATGACTAAAATACCCCTCTACACATCGCCGTACATTTAGAGAGGAAGAAGTGTACTAACACACCTCTAAATGACATCTACTATCCTTAGGCTTCTAGTCCAATGATCCACGACTTCCTGGAGTGTTTCCGCTTTCCAAGGGAGCTACCCTAAAGCAAATATCCAAGTCATGTTTCCCAGGGCTCTGGATAATTTAGACCATTCGGACAACCACAATGGGCGATATAGTGCAGAAACTATCTTGTATAAGTCTGTCTTAACTAACTAGTCACACATACCCAACATGCAAGTATATTGGCCCTACGATAGAACCTCAACTACAGCAAATCAAAGTATATGCTTCCAGCTTCGCCAAACCACCAACTCACACTCAAGTCGTAGAGTACTAGTCCACGCTGTAGCGATAGTAGTCTAAGTTTCTACCATATAGTACTTTGAGAAACCACTACTACAGGTCCTGTTCTACGTATTCGAAATACGCTTATGTCATGAAGTGAGTGGACTACCCACTGGCTAAAGGTAGGTCATTCCCCATTTGGAATTCATAACATAATAACCTAAACATGATGAGGTTCCCAGACTCATCAATAGGTTAAGAACAAATGTTTATGTGTTAAATAACCCATGATCCATACCTTACTGTGAAATACCACTATTCACATGGATCACTTATTTAAACACAATGGGTCTGTTCCAAACGAAAAACGTGCACAAACAAAAAGTAAATTCACAAACAATTTTTGAAAATAAATTCTTTCATTAAAATATTCGATTTTACATCAGAAACCTAGTCTAAGAGAGCATACAATCCAACAATCAATTAAATGAATAGTGACGGATTTTGTTTCGTCACAAATTGCGATGCCCTTTTTAGTAACGGAGGTAATTTGTCACTAAATGCGATTAACGATAGATTAGTGACGGTTTTGACTGTCGCTAATTTGGTTTTTTCTTGTAGTGATAAGCGGTCCACTCTTCCAATATTCATCACGCCTGTACAGTGAAAACTCGAAATCTCCAAATTGATTTGGTTCGACTCTGAACCCCCCTGCTAGAATCTCTAACCACACTCCTCTCAGCTTATCATTGAAATTTTCTGTGTGGTGAAGAATTATTCCTTCAGGTAGAGTAAGTTTAAAATTCACTGGAACTGCCCATCCATATCTGAAATTTTCCAACCTTATCAGGAAGAAAATTTCATACTCATTTCTTGGGGAAAGATTAGCCATTGTAAATTTGCCATTGACTTCTAGCTAGCAAACATCCAGCAATTCCGCAACAAGAATGAAGCTTTCACTAAAAAGTAACATCATATATGGAATTGAAACAAATTAGTCTCCAACTTATATAAAAGATATTTATAGCAATTGTACTGTACAACTAAGTTTTACCTTGAATCTGGAATCAAGCACATCTTCCAATAACGACCATCTTCAACCCAGATAATTTTGAGATCTCTTGCAGACAATCTGAAGCAACTGTTGTCTGTATGAATTTCTTTAGAAGACTTCTACATGAAATTCAAATATTTAAGTAAGTTCAATATTGATTGCATGTGCTAAGGGGAGTCATATATATATATATATATATATATAGTTTATATTTATATCTTCATTAAAACAGGCTGTTGGTCCTCGATTTTAATTTTAGGAAAAAGAGTAAGCAGTAGAATTTTCGAGTTGACCATAGGATTAGGTGGTGGAGGCTTCAGGGGGATGAAAGAATAGCCTTTGTCAATAAGGTAGTTGAGGCGGATAATTGGTCTTCTGATATAGATTCGGATCCAGATACTATATGGAGAAAGATGGCTCAATGTATTAGGACAGTAGCTCAGGAAGTGCTTGGGGAATCTAAAGGAAAAATACCTCTTAACAAGGATGTGTCGTGGTGGAACAACGAAGTGAAAGAAGCCATAAGGAGTAAAAGAGAGTGTTATAGAAACTTAGGAAGGTGTAGGAGTGATGAAAATTTTGAGAAATACAAGGTCGCGAGAAGAAAAGCTAAAGAAGCTGTCAGAAATGCAAGAGCCATAGTTTACAAGGATTTATATGAAAAGTTAGATACCAAAGACAGAGAGAAGAATACATATAGACTGGCGCGTTACAAGGAGAAGAAGACGAGGGATATAGGTGTAGTGAAATGTGTAAAGGATGAAAACCACAATATTTTAGTTAAGGATGAAGAAATAAAGGAGATATGGAGATCATATTTTGATAAGTTATTCAACGGGAGTCAAGTCCAAGTTCCGAGTGTAGGTAGCCTGGCGCTTTCGAACGAAGAGGTTAACCGTGCATGGATTCGTCGTATTCAAAAGCATGAAGTCCGTGATGCCCTTAAAAGGATGAATCCAAAAAAAGCTATAGGACCGGATGGTATACCGATCGAGGTTTGGAAGTGTTTAGGAGATATAGGTATTACGTGGCTGACAAGTCTGTTCAACAAGATATATAAAGTTAATAGGATGCCTACAGAGTGGAGGAAGAGTACTCTGATTCCTCTGTACAAGAATAAAGGAGATGTCCAGGATTGTGCCAATTACCATGGGATTAAACTCATGAGTCATACTATGAAGCTTTGGGAGAGAGTGATTGAACAGAGGTTACGTGGCATTATACAAATTTCAGATAATCAGTTTGGTTTTATGCCTGGGCGTTCCACTACAGAGACAATTCATTTATTACGGCAGATGATTGAATATCATAGGGAAAGAAAGAAAGATTTACATATGGTATTTATTGACCTGGAAAAAGCCTATGACAGGGTTCCTAGAGAAGTAGTTTGGTGGGTGCTGGCCAAGAAAGGTGTATCAATAAAGTATATTACTCTCATTAAAGATATGTATGAGGGAGCATGTACAAGTGTAAGGACTGGAACCGGAGTGACTGCAGAATTCCCTATTAATATCGGGGTGCATCAAGGATCAGCGCTTAGCCCTTTCCTCTTTGCAACCGTTATGGATGAGTTGATCTGCACTATACAGGAGGCTGTGCCATGGTGTATGTTATTTGCGGATGATATTGTATTAATTGATGAGACTAGAGCCAGTGTAAATGCTAAATTGGAGTTATGGCGGCAGACATTGGAATCCAAGGGTTTCAGAATTAGTAGGAGTAAAATAGAGTATATGGGATGCAAGTTTAGTTGTAGCAGAAACATAGCCCAGAGTGTAACTTTGGAAGGTAGAGACATACCGTTAGCTGATTATTTTCGCTATTTAGGTTCTATTATTCAGAAAGACGGAGAGCTCGATAGCGACGTTGCACATCGAGTTAAGGCAGGTTGGTTGAAATGGAGGAGTGCGACTGGTATTCTTTGTGATCGTAATGCACCGTTGCATTTAAAGGGAAAGTTTTACAAGGCAGTCGTACGACCTGCTTTGTTATATGGTACGGAATGTTAGGCAGCTAAAAGGTGTCATATTCAAAAAATGAAAGTAGCTGAGATGCGTATGTTACGGTGGATGTGTGGATATACTAGGAATGATAGAGTTAGAAATGAGATCATTAGGGAAAAGGTGGGTGTGGCATCTATTGAGGAAAAGATGAGAGAAAGTCGTCTGCGTTGGTTTGGACACGTTCAGAGAAGACCGATGGATGCTCCTGTTAGGGCGATGGAGAGAGTGGGGCAGGATAGGTTAGACAGAGGTAGAGGTAGAGGTAGGCCTAAAACGACATGGATAGAGATAATTAAGAGAGATATGTCTTTGTTAGATTTGGATGAAAATATGACGTTCAATAGAAGAAAGTAGCGAGAAAGGATTCATGTGGATGACCACACGTTGCCTGATGTTGGTTCATGTAGCCGACCCCAAGTTATTTGGCATTAAGGTTTAGTTTGTTGTTGTTGTATCTTCATTAAAACAACTGATTGAGATTGAAAGGTAAATTATAGTTCTGTAGAAAACCTATTATAGAATTTAAATGTAAAATTAAATTTTCGTTTTTGGGAAATTTTCATATTAAATTATTCAAAACGCGAGGTTTATTTCTCATCATTTCTATACTTTCAAGTGTTTAAAATGCATACATGCAATGAAATTCATGCTCATACCCTGCTATATTTTCATTCAGAAATAGTTTAAAAAATGTTAGCGGCAGTCCAATGTATAATAACTGCATCAATACACCCCTTCTGCCTGTAACAAAAAAAAGAAGAAAAGAAAGGATTAAAAAAAAGAAAAACTAAAAAGTCCTTTAAGAGAAGAACTGCCCAACCATCTAATCACAATCCCTTTTGTTCTCTGAAGAAGTGTTGGAAGGGAGAGAAAACAGTCAGTGAGGGAAAAGGAAGAGAAGACAACGGCAGATTAACAAGGGAAGATGGTACCGAAATGAAATGAAAATGTCTAAGAGATGTTTCAATAACATTCCATTTTTTTTTTTTTTTTGGAAAATGAAAACCTTATTCCTAAAATTCTTCTTTTTTTTTTCCCAGAAAATATCATAAACTAAATAGGGACTCAATTGACATTAAATTATTAAGATTTTTTTTTTTCCTTGAAACTTCTTCGAATGGAGGATATTTTGGCATTGACCCCCAACAGTTTGTTAACAGAAGATAAAAGAAGTACAAAAGAGGCCTAGAAGAAAGAAATAAATTTAATTAAACATAGCACCGAAAGAAAATAAATGCGTAGCAAAGAACAAAATGATGAATTAGATTTAAGTAAAAATCAACAACAAAGCAAGTACATAAACATGCTATCGGAAGTTAATCATTGAAAGGCATGAGATGTTGCAGTAAGAGTAACAATCCATACCTCTTTCTTGAAGAAAAACTTGGCCGCAAAGATAGGATCTTCTATTGCATAAAGTTTGATGCTTGGAAAACGAAGAGATCCTAAAGAAAAAGTCTCTATTCAGGGACAATCTTCAATTGTTAGGCTATCAAGTGATGGCAAATCTAAATCATTCATAATGTGGCAAAACCTATGTATCTTTGGTAGTCTTGAGAGCTTCAATTCCATGAGTTGAGGAAATAGAGTTCCCTTGATATATGGTTGTCCTTCTCGATCTTCCTCGGGTATAATCACTTCTTGCAACTCATCACAATCTTCTAACTTTAACTTTTTGAGGTTTGTAAGACCTTTTAACATAGAAGGTGCAAAAATATTTCTCAAATTATGACAAGATTGGATGTCCAAGATTTCTAACCCGCTGAAGTTTCCTTTTGGGATTTCGCAACTGAATATACCTGTTGTACTGTTAACTTCATAAAGCTTTAAGCTCTTTAAATTGGTATAGGACAACTGCAGCGAAGAAAGTATTATGCGAACGGTCATTTCTATACCTGTGATATTGTTGGAAACTAGGAAACATAATAAATTGTATGTGAAATTTGTCTTCATTTTCTGTCATTTACAAAATTAAAGAAACAAAGCCATTGCTATGTTCAGTAACGTCGAGACATTCTCATTTAAAATTCAATCTCTATTAAATTTTGAATTGTTTACAATGAGAATTTTCATGTAGTAATTTTCGTTTATGGATAGTTGCCAATTTGATATAATAAAAGGAGTATGTTTCGGCAGAACAGTGATAATAAGTTTCGAATTTTCTTCATATATAAAAATGATTAATTAGTTTTGCTGAAATTTAATGTTTCTTCAACGAAACTAATTATCAGTTTCATAAAATTAGTTATTATTGAATTTACTTAAAGTTACATTTTTAAATATTGAAATCAAATATTCTGCTTCATTAAATAAAGGAAGGCATAGTTCTCTTACCTCCTGAAACCCCCCAGCAGCCAAGTCATTCACTATCGCGTTGCAACCATCTCCTTTATGTTGAAGATATTCGGCATTCCTTATTGTGGATCGAAATAAATTCCCCAAGGGAGTCATTCCCTGGCAGTTATAACTTACAATCTTCTTATATTTCCATTCACTTGGGAAACTCTCTCCTATTTGTAAATAATATGTCTCCAGCTTCTGCCACTTTGTCGTCTCCAGGGAAACAAGCTTTGGATCATCTATGCCAATTTCTAATGTGACCAAATTTCTCAAGGAAGCTACCTTATCAAGACTTGCATTCCTTCTTTCTTTTCCATTTTCTTCAGCCTCCCATTCACTAAAGCTGCCGGACATGAGCAGTTCCTCCAAGTGAACTAATCCTGATATAAGGCCAGGTTCAATTTCTTCAAGGTCTTCACAACCAGTCAAATCCAATGACTTCAATTTTTTCAGTTGTCCAACCTCCTTTGGCAACTCCACGAATTCTGAGTCTCTTAGATTAAGGATTTCCAGATTCACAAGCTTGCCAACAAGGGATGTCGTCTCCAACTTACACTCCTCCCGCTGCAATGCCCGAAGATTTGTTAGCCGGCACGTTGATGAAGGCAATGACTTAATTCTAGATGCATCTAATACTTTAAGTCCTTTCATACCATAAAAAAAAAAATCTCAGGCATTTCTGCACCATCCATCTCAAATTTCACGCTCAAGAATTCTAGTCTTGGGCAATCTAGACTTTCTGGAAAAACACAATTCTCGTCCAACTCCACTGAAATATGAGTGTAATTCTCATAAGAACCCTTCTCCAGCCACTTTTTTCTCTCGTCATTTACCCAGAACACACGTCTGTCCTCAGATGCAATTGAAATTGCCATGTCATGAATAATGTCATGCATTCTCACATATTCACCACCATCTTCGAGTTCAGCATGGACTAGCAAGAAACGAAATTTTAGCGTCTCAACCAGTCTATATGTTCTATCTCTTGCTTCGCTCAAATTATCAACGCCACTGAAGATGTGTAACGCCCATCCGTGTCTTACTAATGCTTCGACATTAATTGGATAATCTTCCGGGAACAAAGAATAGAGGAGAAAGATATACCTGGCTTCCTCATCCTGTAATTGCTCGTAGCTCCATCTTGAAGAAACAGAAGACTTGAAAGCCAAAAAGAAAAATGCAAAAATGCAAACTGAGAAAGAAGATTTCAGAAATTTATTTCATCTTCCCAGAGAGAATAATCCATACAATGTCCTATCTCACCTATATATATATACATCTGGAATAGGTATTTACAAATCACAAATGTAAATCTAATAATCAGAATAGAAAATTCAAATAAGAAGCTTGATCATCAAGCCATCCTCAATGCATAACCGTCTGCAGCATGCTTGGTGTGAGCTACTTCTGTTTCCCGCGCATGTGTGTAGCTATCCTAGGTGGCTCCAAGTCAATTGATGTTGCTGATTGTGAAGTTGAGCTGGCAGCTGTTTCAACACCCCCCCTCAATCCAGAACGTTCAGAAGAAACAGCAAACAAGTTGATCACAGGCAGTGCTGATAAATTTTTGTAGAATTGTGCTGGGGTAAAGCTTTGGTGAAAATGTCTGCTATCTGAGTTGATGAACGGACTGGCAGTGGTTTGATGAGACCTGCTGCATACCTGTCTCTAACATAATGGCAATCAATCTCCAAGTGTTTTGTTCTTTCATGAAGACTATTATTTTCTGTAATCTGTAGAGCCCCTTTGTTGTCGCAGAAGAGAGGAGTAGGATGGTTGTGAATAATCTGTAATTCCTCAAGCAAATAAGTTAACCATTGTATCTCACATGTGACTTGTCTCATTGCTCGATATTCTGCTTCTGTTGAGCTGAGTGAGACAGTTGTTTGTTTCTTAGATTTCCAGGAGATTAATGACTCTCCAAAGAGAACACAAAAACCAGTCACTGATTTTCTTGTTTGTTTGCATTCTCCCCAATCTGAATCACTATAAGCTGCCATACATTTGTTAGGACTGGTAGAGAAAAACAGTCCTTGTCCAGGAGCACCTTTAAAATATCTTAATATCCTGTGAACAGCTTGCAAGTGGCTTGTTGTAGGACTTTCCAAAAACTGAGAAAGCTGCTGTACACTATAGGAAATATCTGGTCTAGTGGCTGTGAGGTATAATAATTTTCCTATGATCTGTCTGAAAACTTGGTTTGAAGACAAGGCCTCAGAATCAATTGTGTTCTTACCACTATATTCCATAGGAGTGGAGACTGGCTTGCTTCCAAGAAATCCAAACTGTTCTAGCATCTCAAGGGTATATTTCCTTTGGCAGAGGGAAATCCCTGCTGTTGACCTTGCTATTTCCATCCCCAAGAAATATTTTAATGTTCCTAAATCTTTGATGGTGAATTCTTGGTGCAACTGCTGCTTCACTTCACTAATGTCGAGAAGACTATTCCCTGCTACAATCAGGTCATCTACATAAACTAGAAGAAGAGTAAAGTTGCCTTCATGAATCCTGATAAACAAACTAGGATCACTGTGTGCATTTCTGAAATTTTGCTGGAGCAGAAATTGGCTTAATCTTTGATGCCATTGTCTGGTTGCCTGCTTTAGCCCATACAATGATTTTTGAAGTCTGCATACCTGGTTTGGTTGCTGTGGCTTGAAACCTGGTGGTAACTCCATATAAACTTCTTCTATCAACTCACCATGCAAGAAGGCATTGTTAACATCTAATTGATGAAGAAACCAGCCTTCTTGGGCTACTAATGCTAGAATAAGTCTGATGGTTGTCATCCAGACAACAGGAGAGAATGTCTTAAGAAAATCTATCCCTGCTTTTTGTGTATATCCTTTTGCTACCAACCTGGCCTTATACCTTTCTACACTGCCATCTGCCTTGTGTTTAATTTTGTACACCCATTTGCAACCAATTGCTCTTTTATTTGTAGGCAATGATACTAAAGACCAGGTGTGATTCTGCTCAAGAGCCAAGATTTCTGCCTCCATAGCTTTCTTCCACTCTTCTGACTGCAAAGCTTCCTGAAAGCTGGTTGGTTCTCTATGCAGTGTCATATTCATCACAAAGGATTTATGCTCAAGGTGTAAATGATGCAAAGTGTAAACAGAATGTATAGAATGAGGAGTAGTGTGTTGTGAAAGATTACAGACATAATCACTAAGATATGCTGGACTATGTCTTTCTCTAAGAGTCTTTCTTAGAGGAGAGTGAGATGGAGGCTGTTGAGCTGGATTAGCTGGAAGTTCTCCTATATGAGGAGCAGTAGGTAAGGCTACAGGCATTTGGTTGTTTGGACAATCATCAAAGTATAAGAGGGTATTAGTATTTTAGCTATGTTGAGCTTCAGAATTGACCAAGTCAGTTCCAGTCTTGATCTTGAAAGGAAAAACAAACTCATGAAAGATGACATCTCTAGAGACAAAAATTCTGTTGGATTTAAGGTCAAGAAATGTATACCCCTTACTGGTAGGTGCAAAACCTAGATGCACAGAAGGTTTTCCTCTAGGATCAAATTTAGAGTGATCTGGCTCTAAGTTTGCTGCAAAACAAAGACAACCAAAAACTCTTAAATTGTCATACTTAGGGGTTTTTGAGTACAGAAGTTCATAAGGACTTCTGTTTTGTAAGAGAGATGTAGGAGTGATATTGATAAAGAATGTGGCATATTGAATACATAAACCCCAGAGTGAGATAGGAGTATTAGACTGTAATTTTAATGTTCTTCCAACATTTAGAAGATGTTGGTGTTTTCTCTCTGCTATCCCATTTTGCTGTGGAGTGTAGGGGCAAGTTTTTTGATGTATGATACCTCTTGACTGCTAGAAGTTGGGCATGTTGAACTCAACCCCATTGTCTGTTCTTATGACTTTGATATTTTTGTTGAATTGAGTATCAACATAGGCATAGAAATCATGAATGAGCTGTTGTGTTTCTGCTTTTGTTTTCATAAGAAAGGTCCAGGTATATCTAGAGTAATCATCAACAATAGTCAAGAAATATTTTTGAGCATGAAGAGTGTTGTATCTATAAGGCCCCCAGATGTCAATGTGGATCAAATCAAAAATTGCATTAGAGACAGAAAAACTGACAGGAAAACTTAGTCTATGCTGTTTGGCAATAGGACAGACAGTACCAGTGTTTTCATCAGAAGCTATTACAGTTGAAGTAGTATCCATTACATGTCTAAGCACTCTATTAGACACATGTCCAAGTCTGTAATGCCACAGTAGAGATTTAGGAAAAGCAGAAAAACAATGATGCTGAAGATTTGAAATGTCTGCAAATTTTGAAGGCTGTGAAAGAGGAATTGTTGCGGATTTTGTCAAGTAGTAGATGCCATGATGAAGACTAGCTAATTCAATCATCTTCTGTCTGGTAGTGTCCTGAATAAAACAGAGATTAGATTGAAAAATCAAATTGCATTTTGTTTGATCAATCAACTTAGAAATAGAAATAAGATTGAAATGAAAGCTAGGAACCAGGAAAACATCTGTGAGGGTTAGGCCATCTAACAGTTTGATGGTTCCCTTGTGAGTGACTTTAACAGTCTGTCCATTAGGCAGACTCACATATGTATTGCTCACAGCAGTATGGGAATCAAAGAAATTAAGAGATGTACAAATATGATCAGATGCCCCTGAGTCTAAAATCCAATGCAGTGAATTAGGATTGCAAAAAAACCTTTACCTTCCTCTTTGAAGCTAGCAGTGAGAACAGTGGCTTGATTAGCTACAGTGTCATTGGTTGCAGTTCCCAACTCAGGTCCTTTCTTCTGCAGCAATTCAACCAATTGCTGATATTGCATTGCAGTTAATCCATAAACTCCATTTGCTGTCACATTATTATCCTGAGTTTTAGACTGTTGCATTCCCATTTCTGCAAAATTGACTGTTCCCTCATGTTGTAAACCAGCATTCCTCTTTCCCTTATAGCCTACAGGATAGCCATGTTTCTTATAGCATTTATCCACTGTGTGTCCATTCAAGCCACAATATGTGCAATATAGCTGTTTTCTGTTAAACCTCCTGAATTGCCCTACTGCATTAGTGAATTGAGCAGGCTGAAAATGAGAACAATTACCACTAGACAGTAGATGTTTGTTCTGGGCAACAGGAACCACGTTTGATTCAACATTTGGATTCATGTTTCCAATTGACAAATTTTCATTCATTCTACTTCCTACTGTTAAAACAAAATGCTCTATAGGCGGAGTAAAATTGCCTGTATTTGTGTTTCCTGTTTCTCTTTCTGTTTTCAAAGCCATAGAGAAAACCTGGTTTATACTTGGTAATGGAGTCATTAGCAGAAATTGTGATTTCAAAGTAGTATAGTTATCATTGAGGCCTTTCACAAATCTAATCACACAATCTCCTTCCACATATTTCCTAACATTACTTGTCTCAGCACAAGTGCAACAAGGAATAGGTCTCAAACTTAGCATTTCATCCCACAGTGATTTCAGTTTAGTGAAGTATTGAGTGATAGAGGAACAACCTTGTTTCAAACCATGAATTTCCTCCAGCAGATCAGATAACCTGAGCATATCCCCTTGATTGAACCTCTCATTCAGTTCCTTCCAAATGTCTACTGCAGTCTAGTTATACACCACGGATCTAGCTATTTCTGGAGTGCATGATTTCATTAGCCAAGCCATCACAAGGTTATTGCACTGTCTCCACAGTTCATGCATCCGATCTTCTACTGCTGGAATTGGATTCAATGGATCTATGAATTGTTCTTTGTGCTTGCAGGACAATGCTATTCGCATAGAACGACTCCATGTTTGATAGTTATTTCCATCTAATGGTGGTGTAACCAGGACAAGAGATGGACAATCACTGGGATGGATGTAATATGGATTGGGAGTAACATATTCTGCAGTTGCAGGGATGAAATTTGCCATAATATTTATGAAAATCAAGGAAAAAGGGACTTCTATGAGTCAATTTGAGCCTAGAACAACCTAGAAGCTCTGATACCATGAAGAAATAGAAGACTTGAAAGCCAAAAAGAAAAATGCAAAAATGCAAACTGAGAGAGAAGATTTCAGAAATTTATTTCATCTTCCCAGAGAGAATAATCCATACAATGTCCTATCTCACCTATATATATATACATCAGGAATAGCTATTTACAAATCACAAATCTAAATCTAATAATCAGAACAGAAAATTCAAATAAGAAGCTTGATCATCAAGCCATCCTCGATGCATAACCGTCTGCAGCATGCTTGGTGTGAGCTGCTTCTGTTTCCCGCGCATGTGTGTAGCTATCCTAGCTGGCTCCAAGTCAATTGATGTTGCTGATTGTGAAGTTG
This sequence comes from Voacanga thouarsii, assembly GCA_026120185.1. Taxonomy (NCBI): domain Eukaryota; kingdom Viridiplantae; phylum Streptophyta; class Magnoliopsida; order Gentianales; family Apocynaceae; genus Voacanga; species Voacanga thouarsii. Next base: position 5,870,711 of record JANUWF010001392.1, read on the forward strand.
AGCTGGCAGCTGTTTCAACACATCTCAGTCGCTCATAAACCTGTTACGCATTTGCTGAGAACTTGAGTGTGAACTGTTTCTTTGGAATTGACGAAGTGCATCTTTCCAGAAGTGTATGGTTTTGTTTCTCAATGCATTACCCACAACTGCAAGAGCTAGAGGCAAGCATTCGCATTGTTTTGCTACTTCTTTTGCTATTTCATGTAGATCAGGTCCATCAACTAAGTCACCAGCTTTCTCTCGGAAAAGTTTCCAAGCTTCCTCTTCAGTTAAGACATCTAAAACTAAAATCTTTGTGTCATTAGTTACCGTTACTGCATCTTGAACCGGAGAAGTTAAGATGAGCTTGTCTTTCTTCGATATGCTTTTGGATGGGATTCCTGGATTCTCCAGATCTAAGCTTTCCCATACATCATCCAAAATGATGAGGAAGCTCTTTTCGTTCAGGACTGGCATACAGTTTCATTGCACGGATTTCCATGGATTCCTCTTCTAATTTGAGACCCACCCCGTCTGCAATTTGCTTTTGAACATCTTTTAGGTTTGGCATTTGAGAGACCGTTGCCAACATTACCACCTCAAACATAGTTGTCATATTTTTAACCTCGTACTTTATTTTTTTGGCCATTGTAGTCTTACCTGTTACAAATATAAAGTTTCTAAGATCATAGAATAGTACAAACCACCAAATATTCTTTTTACCCTAATTATTCTCTTCATTTTAAATAACGATCAATTTTGATGTTTTTTCCAAAATATTTGTTTATATATAAAATTAAAAATATATTTATTTTCTTTTCTTTCTGATTGTATCCTCGTTATTTGTTACTTTACTAAGTCATAACATTAATTATTTTAAAAATTCAATATAATTTTATAATTTTTAATGAGGATAATTCAGTCTTTTTCTCTAAAAAATTCTATATATGTTAGAGTTTTCTTAATTTGTGTAATAGTGACAATTATTTTGAAATAGATTAAATACAATTCAAGTAAGTTTGAATTTTTGGGTATTAAATGAGTTTCGGTATTTATATGCTTCAACTATTACAGCTTCAATAATACTACACCCTCCATCCAAAATTGAAAGTTCACTCATCTATTTTGGAATACAACTAACTCCTTTATTTAAATGATACAAATTAAATATATTTTCGATATAACTAAACTTATATAGTTAACTTTTTTCATGTAAAGAATACAAATTTCACTCATGAGTTCAACCATTAACTTCTACAATTAGAAAAAGTAAAATAAAAATTTGTTTATAGTCAAATGCTCTCCTAGCTATATTGTTACATCCAAACTATTTAAATTCAAACAGAAGTAATATTTTATATTCAATCAATATGGCAGAATATTGGAAATAGCAATCATTTTCCCATCAAAAGGAAAATGAAAAAAAAATTGAAATAGTTACAAATTTTTTCAACACATAAAAAGTAGACCTCAAGTAGTAACATATTTAGAGATGTTAAAAAAAAAAAAAGAAAGAAACAGTGACACTCAAAATTTTAGATTTTAGAACGTGTTGTGATGTTCAAAAAATAATAAATATTAAGAAAAACGATCGATTTAAAAATTTACCGCTTTACCATAATATTTAACATTTTTGTCAACTTACGTACAAACAAATCAATGAGAATAAATTGAAGCAATCATCCTCCGATAATAACACCAATTAATGAAGTAATAAATTGAAGCAAGCCTTCTTTAGTAGCGATTACATTTGATATTACAAGATCAATTTCCCTTCTGCCATCATAATTTTGTTTAAAATGACTTCTCTACCCCTTTGTTCAAAGATATATGGATCGCACTAGTTTTTATTCAGAAAATTAGCCAATTCAATACTTTATCATTTTTTATGTTTTAGAGGTTTAAATTCCTTCTTTTTTTTCCCAACTTTTTAGATCCATTATCTATTATTTTTATACTATTTTGATTCATTTTTTAGGGTTGTGTTAGTCAAACTGTTATTTTGACTAACGGAACCCTAATAAAAGGATCAAAATTGTACAAAAATAATATATATGGGATCTAAAAAATTGTAAAAAAAGAGAAAGATCTAAACTTCCAAAACATAAAAGCAAGGGATTGAATCGACTAATTTTCTAAATATACTTGTAAAGTACATATAAGTTTCACAAATTAAAAATCTAATTATTAGATTTTTTATAAAAGTTAAAAAAAGTAAATATATTAAATTTTAATCGCACCGGATCTTATTGTCATTTTATCAAAATGTTTAAATAATATTATATTGTGACGTTTGCTTAATTTTAAATATGTGATTGTCAAATTGATGATATATCTATTCATTTAACTTATAGCGTATCAAAGACTTAAAAAAATGTTAATAAAATGATTATACTATCCATTATATTAGATCAATTAAAAGCAAAATAAGAACATCAAAGATGCAGATTAATTAAATTTTGGAAGTATTCCTTGATTAAATTTTTATTTTTTTTATTTTTCATTAAATAATAAATTTTTCTTAAGATTCTATTCCAAAAGTTCTCCTAAATTGAAGATAGATTTGCATTGGATTCTTTTATTAATTTTTTTTCTTTTAATTTTTTATTAAATAATAAATTTTTTTAAAGAATCTATCCCCAATTCCACTCAAAATTGGGAATAATTCTTTTATTATTCTTTTTCGAATTTTTTATTAACTAATTATCTTTAATTTGGAATGGATTTTTGTATAAGAATTTTGCATGCCAAATCCATTCCAAATTTGGAATGGAGTTGCAACAAACTTTTTATTAAATTATTTTAAATTTTATTAAATAATATATTTTAAAGAATTTATTCTAAATTTGTTCCAAATTTTAATTAAATTTAAGATAGATTTGCAACAAATATTTTTATTACTTTATTATTTTTAAAAATAAAATTTCAAGAATTCATCTTAAATCCATTCGAAATACTTCCAAATTTGGAGATAGGTTTTTTAATTGCTTTATTATTTAAAGAAAAAATCACCGATTTAATTCTTTAACTTATATATATATATATATATATATATTTTCTATGAATTATTGGAATCTTTATTAATTAGTGGAGGCTCCACTAATTATGGATTTATGTGAATTATTATAGAAGATTTTTATGGATGTCCACCATTTAGTGGAGACACCACTAATTAAGATTAGTGGAAGATGATGTATGCCATGATGTAATCCACTAATTAGAGCTCTATAAATAGAGCTATTCTCTAAACTTGTAATACACCATTATTTTGTGAAAGAAAGATTAGTGAAAGAAAGATTAGAGAAAATTGTGAGAGAAAAGAAAGAGAGAAATTCTTGTGCAAAATAGTCAGAGTTTTATTAGTGTGTAGTGTGAAGATTTTATTCTAACACTACCCTAATTTTATAACACGTTATCGACACGAGTCTCTACCTGTACAAAAGCCGAAGACTAAACACGAGTTTCTGCAGTTACCAAAGCCGGAAGACAAGTACGCATTTATTGATCTCTATGGCTAACATCGCGAAACTCGAATTTGTAACCCTTGATATTTCCGGAAAAAATTATATGTCATGGGTTCTCGATGCGTAAATGCATCTAAATGTCAAGGCCTTAGTGAAACTATTCAAGCAAATAATAGTGCATCTCGCACAACACAAGGCTAAAGCTTTGATTTTTATTCGTCGTCATCTCGATGAAAATTTGAAAATGGAATATCTTACCGAAAAAGATCCATATGGCCTATGGGTAAATTTAAAAGAAAGATTTGACCACCTGAAGATGGTCGTACTACCTACTCGCACGAGTATGAATGGTTGCACCTGAGGTTGCAAGATTTTAAAACCGTGAATGAATATAGCTCCGCAATGTATAAAATTACATCTCAATTAAAATTATGCGGAGAAAAAGTGACTGATGAAGATATGTTGGAAAAGACATTCTCCACCTTTCATGCCTCGAATATTGTCCTGCAAGCAACAATATCGAGAAAAGGGTATACAAAATTTACTGATTTAATTATCGCCTCCTCATTGCGAGAGAAAAATAATGAGTTATTATTGAGAAATCATGAAGCCGGACCAATCGGCTCTACAAAGACTCTCGAAGTGAATGTTGTTGGCTCCAGCGAAGCCATCGTTATAGTCGTGGTCGTGGCGTGGCCGTGACCGTGGTCGTGGTTATGGTCGTAGACACGCTCGATATTTCCCTTATCACAATTATAATCAAATCGTGAGAAATACCGCGCACCGAAGTGGAACAGAAAAGATCAAAAGGGAAAAGAAAAAGAAATTGAAGAAAAGCATGAGGATATATGTTATAGATGTGGCATGAAAGGTCATTGGTCACGAAACCGTCATGACGGCTAAGCATTTAGTTGAATTGTATCAAGCTTCATTGAAAAATAAAAATGTGGAAGCAAATTTTTCTCAACATCCAATAAATAATGTTGAGGATGACGATAGTGATCCTGAAGATCTTAATATCAATATTACCCATATGGATGTATCGGATTTTTTTGAACACCCAGACGGTAGGATAGACCATTTAATTGGTGATGGCAATGTCCAAAAGAACTAAAGCCTCACCCTGATATTTTTGTATTTTCATTTTCATTCTATTCTAATAATATTTACATTTACATATATATATTTGTGTTCAGATGGCTGTTATTAATGATGATGTTGATAGAAACTTCAGTGTTACATTCATCAACTTCTGGTTCTTTGTCATCATTTCTCTCTTGGTCTTTATCATTCTTTTCTTCAATATGATCTTCTGGATCATTTAATCCTCTTTTCTTTCGAGGATTTTTATCTTTAGAACCAAGAGGTCGGCCACGCTTACAGCGTGTTTTTGACTCAGTGATTATAGGTATAATATTTTGTTCTGCTGGAACTTCAATTCGAATAGGAGCATTTATAGCTGGAATATGTGATTTTGTTACTCTTCTAGAGTCAACAAAAGCGTCTGGCATTTGATTTGCAATGCTTTACAAATGAATTATCTTTTGAACTTCAAGTTCACACGCGCTTGTATGCGGATCAAGATAATTTAATGATGTTGTCCAATCACGATCTTTCTTGTACTGTTTCTATTCTCCCCCTAATTTAGGGAATAATGATTTCATCAAAATGACAATCAGCAAATCTTGCTGTGAATACATCTCCTGTCAGGGGTTCAACATACCTGATAATAGAGGGAGAATCATATCCAACGTATATCCCCTTTCTTCTTTGAGGACCCATCTTTGTACGTTGGTTTGGTGCAATTGGAATATATACAAGACACCCAAAAATTCTTAAATGAGCAATATTTGGTTCGACCCAAAAGCCAATTGCAAAGGAGAGAATTTATGATAACTAACCGGTCTTATACGTACAAGTGTTGCAGAGCATGTAGAATAGCATGTCCCTAGGCGAGATGTTGGGAGATTTGTTTTCATTAATAATGGTCTAGCAATTAATTGTAATCGTTTAATCAAAGATTCAACGAAGACCATTACGTGTGTGAACATGAGCTACAGGATGTTCAACATTAATCCCAATTGACATGCAATATGCATCAAAAGCATGTGATGAAAATTCACCAGCATTATCCAAACGGATATTTTTAATGTGATGGTCCGGAAATTGTGCTCGTAATTTAATTATTTGAGCAAGTAATCTCGCAAACGCCAGGTTACGAGTAGATAATAAACATACATGTGACCATCAGGATGATGCATCAATTAAGACCATGTGTATTCTCAATGATTCTTCTCATCATGGTAGATCCCGGATGACCCAACCGGTCATGCTAAATGCTAAAAGTAATAGGATCAGTAAACTTCTGGTTTACTAGATGATGAATTTCAATTGTACGTATTTTTACAAAATATAGACCAGTAGAAAAAGACGGCAATTTTTCTAATACCGATTTCTTACCCAAATGCATTTGAGTAATAAAAAGATGCTCAATTCCATTTTCCTCATTTGTTTCAACATGATACCCATTTCTGCGGATATCTTTAAAACTAAATAATTTCTTCTGGATTTTGAGGAAAATAGTGCCTTATCAATAATAATTGTTGTTCCTTTAGGCAACAATATACTAGCTCCCATAGGCCATATGGATCTTTTTCGGTAAGATATTCCATTTTCAAATTTTCATCGAGATGACGACGAATAAAAATCAAAGCTTTAGCCTTGTGTTGTGCAGATGCACTATTATTTGCTTGAATAGTTTCACTAAGGCCTTCAGCATTTAGATGCATTTCTGCATCGAGAACCCATGACATATAATTTTTTCTAGAAATATCAAGGGCTACAAATTCGAGTTTCGCGATGTTAGCCATAGAGATCAATAAATGCGTACCTGTCTTCTGGCTTTGGTAACGGCAGAAACTCGTGCTTAGTCTTCTGGCTTTTGTACCGGTAGAGACTCGTGCTGATAACGTGTTATAAAATTAGGGTAGTGTTAGAATAAAATCTACACACTACACACTAAGAAAATTTTAACTATTCTTTGCACAAGAATTTCTCTTCAAACTTCTCTCTTTCTTTCTCTCACAATTCTTTCTCTAATCTTTCTTTCACAAAATGATGGTGTATTACAAGCTTAGAGAATAGCTCTATTTATAGAGCTCTAATTAGTGGAATACATCATGGCATACATCATCTTCAACTAATCTCAATTAATGGTGTCTCCACTAAATGGTGGACATCCATAAAAATCTTCTAATAATTCACATAAATCCATAATTAGTGGAGCCTCCACTAATTAATAAAGATTCCAATAATTCATAATATAATTGTGATAAGGGAAATATCGAGCGTGTCTACGACCATAACCACGACCACGGTCACGGCCACGACCACGACCACGACTATAACGATGGCTTCTGCTGGAGCCAACAACGATTCACTTCGGAGTCTTTGTAGAGCCGATTGGTCCGGCTTCATGATTTCTCAATAATAACTCATTATTTTTCTCTCGCAATGAGGAGGGCGATGAATTAAATCAGTAAATTTTGTATACCCCTTTTCTCGATATTGTTGTCTGCAGGACAATATTCGAGGCATGAAAGGTGGAGAATGTCTTCTCCAACATATCTTCATCAATCACTTTTTCTCCGCATAATTTTAATTGAGATGTAATTTTATACATTGCGGAGCTATATTCATTCACGGTTTTAAAATCTTGCAACCTCAGGTGCAACCATTCATACCGTGCAGTAGGTAGTACAACCATCTTCAGGTGGTCAATATATCTCTTGATGTTACACAGGATAATGATGATCCTGAACCAATATCAGTTGATGAATGTCGGCATAGAAAAGATTGGCTGCAATGGAAAGATGCGATTCAATCGGAGTTAAATGCACTGGCAAACGTGAAGTCTTCGGACTGCGATCCGAACACCGGAAGGTATAAAACCTGTTGGCTACAAATGGATATTTGTGCGAAAGCACAATGAAAAGAGTGAAATCGTTCGATATAAAGCGCGATTAGTAGCCCAAGGTTTTTCACAAAGACCAGGTATTGATTATGATGAAACTTATTCTCCTGTTGTTGATGCTATTACACTCCGATATCTTATCAGTTTGGCGATACATGAAAAGATAGATATGCGCCTATTAGATGTTGTCACTAGCTACTTGTATGGAAATTTAGAAAATGATGTTTACATGAAAATACCCGAAGGATTTCATATGCTCGAAGCATATAAACATTATCCTCGTGAAAATTACTCCATCAAGTTGCGTAAATCATTATATGGCCTGAAGCAATCCGAGCGCATGTGGTTCACACGTCTTAGTGAATATTTATTGAAAGCGGGATTTAAAAATGACCAGGTATGTCCATGCGTTTTTAATTAAGAAATCCGGTTCTAAATTTGTGATATTAGCTATATATGTTGATGATATTAATCTTATTGGAACTCCGAAGAGCTCCAAGAAACAATTGATTATTTAAAAAGAGAATTCAAATCAAGGATTTTGGTAAAACCAAATTTTGCCTTGGTTTACAAATTGAACATTTGGAGAGTGGAACATTTATTCATCAATCAACATATACAACGAAAAGTGCTAAAAAGATTTTACATGGACAAAGCACATCCATTGAGTATTCCAATGATCGTCCGATCATTAAATGTGGATAAAGATCCTTTCCGACCTCAAGAAAATGATGAATAACTCATTGGTCTCAAGTACCATATCTCAAGTGCAATTGGTGCATTGATGTATCTTGCTAATAATACACGACATGATATTGCTTTTGTCATTAATTTATTAGCAAGATTTAGTTCTTCACCAACACGACGACATTGGAATGGAATTAAACAAGTCATTCGATATCTCCAAGATACAATTGATCTCGGATTATTTTATTCAAATAAAACCAGTCCAACATTGATAGGTTATGCAGATCTTCGGTTATTTATCTGATCCACATAAAGGACATTCTCAAACAGGCTATCTATTTACATGTGAAAATACTCGCTATATCATGGCGTTCTACTGAAACAATCTATAGCAACTACTTCTTCAAATCATGCTGAAATTATAGCCATTCATGAAGCAAGTCGAGAATGTGTATGGCTAAGATCCATGATTCATTATATCCAGAAAGTTGTGGATTATCATCAATCAAAGGTATTCCAACTCCTCTTTATGAAGACAATGCAACTTGCATAGCTCAATTACGAGGAGGATATATTAAAGGAGATCGGACAAAACATATTTCACCAAAATTCTTCTTTACTCATGAACTCCGGAAGAAAGGTGAAATTGATGTGCTACAAATTCGATCATGTGATAACCTCACGAGATATTTTCACGAAGACTTTACCGATCGCAACATTTGAGAAGTTGAGATATAAAATCAGTATGCGTCGGTTTAAAGATTTAAATGAATCATCTCATCGAGGGAGTAATAAATAGACATATAGAATAGTGTACTCTTTTTCCTTCACTAGATTTTTTTCCCACTTGGGTTTTTATCTAGTAAGGTTTTAACGAGGTATATTCTTTATGTAATGGATGGACATCCAAGGGGAGTGTTATGAATTATTGGAATCTTTATTAATTAGTGGAGGCTCCACTAATTATGGATTTATGTGAATTATTATAGAAGATTTTTATGGATGTCCACCATTTAGTGGAGACACCACTAATTAAGATTAGTGGAAGATGATGTATGCCATGATGTAATCCACTAATTAGAGCTCTATAAATAGAGCTATTCTCTAAGCTTGTAATACACCATTATTTTGTGAAAGAAAGATTAGTGAAAGAAAGATTAGAGAAAATTGTGAGAGAAAAGAAAGAGAGAAATTCTTGTGCAAAATAGTTAGAGTTTTATTAGTGTGTAGTGTGAAGATTTTATTCTAACACTACCCTAATTTTATAACAATATTAAAATTTTAGGTCCCTTTTCTTTTTTTAAACTTGTTAGGTCTCTAACTTATTATTTTTATACCATTTGATCCTTTTATTAGAATTCCTTTAGTCAGATGACGGTTTAAGTAACGGAGCTCTAAAAAAAGAATAAAATTTGCACAAAAATAATAGTTAGAATATCTAAAAAATTTAAAAAAATAAACATAAACCTCCAAAACATAATACAAATCTAAGGATGCTGATTGTGAATGCTTTTAAAATATAAGGACGCTAATCGTGATTCGGCTTTTTTCCCCAATAGAAGTTAGTCCTTTTGCTTAACTTCGATTATTTGTAAAGACATCTTAGTCACGAAAATGGGTTTATATTATGCACCAAACATTCTATATACAATTAATCGTCCTTTCAATATTTGTATCATTTTTTGTTATCTACTGTCAGGAACAAAGTTAGGAACTTAGCGTCGGAAGATGCCTTATATTAAAGGGATAATATTTTTTAAAAAAACCAAAAAACAAAATATAAAATTTTAAAAATTTTAAAAAATTTGTGGGAGTAGACGCGTCCCTATCTACCAGTGTATTTTGCACATGTTTTTCTCCTGCTAATTATTTCCTTTTTGACTCATTCAAATGTTAAATAGATGACCATCATTTAGTGATGATCCACTATTTATTCACAGAATGGTTAACTCATAAAACGAAACCATTGTTGTGACTTAAATATCCCTACAAATAGTCAAACAAAAGTCATTTTACCCATTTCCGTTAGAGATTAACGCAAAAAAGGTTTGAAGGCAACAATTGAGTCGCTTTTGTGCTTCAAGGACAAAAATAAGACTTGCAAAAATTCAATGGCAATATAAAAAATCAATAAAGATATATGATAGCTAGGTGATCTACTTCTGTAAGTCTCTAATGATGAAAATGGACAAAAATGTAATATTTTAGATTTTTCATAATTCGAGGCCAATGATAGTTTAAGTTCTTATAATAAAAACAAAAATTTGCGAGCTTCTAAAGGATAAAGGCATTTTCTAGCCCATAATGCAAAAGTGCCGCGGGGGCGGGGGGGGGGATCCTTTCTACATCTCGTTTTAGTTTTCTTTTATTTGTATATAATTAAAAATAGAATCAAGAATTTGAGATTAGGAAAACAAGTTATATTCAAGGGATAATGTTATAATTTTTGAAAGAAGGTAAAATATAAAATTTTAAAAGATTTTTAAAAAAATTAAATTACAAAAAATTTCAAAATTTACCATTGCTATTTTAGTCATGGATAATTTGGATAATTTAATAATAGACAATGAAAATAAAACAAAATAGTGTGAGAATATAAAATAATAAAAAGAAATACTTCCTCCGTCCCAAATTATCTGTCCACTTTCTAATTTAATCTGTCTCAAATTATCTGTCCCTAACAAAATCAAGATTTAATATTTCAAATTTTTCTCTATTTAATAGCACTATATTTTTCAAACATATTAAAATATAATAAAAAATTCGTTTTACAAGTTCTGCTATTTATGTTCATCTTATTAATTTTCAAGAAACATCAATAGCAACTTGAAGGGAGAATTAAATATTTACCAATATTTTGACCCATTTTCTAACAAGAATTAAATATTTAGGAGAAAGAAGTAATTTGAAACTATATCAAAATTTTAGAATTTGTATAATTAAATATCATTGAATTTTAAGGATAAAAATATAAGAGATTGTTTAATTAACTAAAAAACTTATTTTTCTTAATCTTCGTATAATTAGTTAAAGTGGACAATAATTTAGGACGGAATGAATAATTATAGCAAAGTTAGATAGTACCCATGTAGCAGTCTCGTCCATATATATATGGTCCTAATGGGAAGTGACGAAGCGTATGTAAAAGTTTTATTATAAGAATTACATTGTTTTATCATATAAAATTTTGTTCACTGAATTACAATTATTGTTTATGAAATCTTAAGTGATATTTATAATTTATTGTATAATTTAAATTTCAAATTTGCGCTGCCCAAATGCGTCCTAATGATAATGATATGTGTCAAAAATTTATAATAACTTCGATATTAATATTTTCATAACATAATTATTAGCTTCTGCTTCATGAAAATGAGGGAATATGGGTAATATATAGAGTGTATTTCTTATTCTAATTTAAAATCACTTTAATTTTTAAAAATTATTTTATATATTTTTATTTTACGAAAATTTTTATATACTGACAACACATCATATTATTATTCTTGAATCTTATATTAAATCCTGCTTAATCCTATATAGAGTATTTAATAATTTTTATTATTTTTCCACAAAGTCATCACATTCTAATTACTACCCACTTGCACCCATAATAAGAAGAAAAAAAAAAAATACAAACAGCTAAATGTTATCTATCAGATGCAATTATATGATTAATTATGTTGGACAAAGTATTACCTACTCCAGGCGTGCCGCACAAACGGATCAAATATACACTGTCATCCTTCAAAGCATCCATGACCTCTTTCTCCACAGACTCTCGAGATTTGAACCCAATTCCAGATGTAGCTCGAATTGATTGTAGAGCTGCTGGATTTGCACGGATAGATACTTTGTCAAACTTGCAAGTATTTTGCAAATCAACAGAAGCATCGGCTGCCTTCTTGGCCTGTCGGCTCAAAAAATTGTGAAGGAATGGACACATTTTGGAAAGGTAATGTTTTGGAATTTTATCGGCATCGGCAAGGACTATACGGCACGTTTCATGTGTTTTGTCTGCATTAGGAATTGAGCCATTCAGCAACGTCAGCGAGAATAGTTTCCAAGTTTCTCTCGGCCGCGTCGACTTGTTGATGCACAGAGTTCCTTTTAACGTCGAGCTTCTGAGTTTCATTCCCAAGTCTCTGGGCATTGCAGTGAAAGCAATACAGATAACTCACTTGGTTCTTTACGGGATTCACCAAGTAATCTCCAAGTGCACTAAGAACTGGGTTTATGATTGCCATAAGAATTGCAGACGCCATTTTGTGTTTTCTTTTGGATACTGGCTTTATTGCTCTTTTTAGGTTGGGGAGGAAGGGAAGTTTAATTTACAGGCATTACCGATTACGCATTTCTTTAAATACGTGATAAGAATCTTTAGAGGCTCCACCAACCTGGCCCAGAAGGCTACGAAAAAATGGACAAGGGCAAATATATGATGGTAGTTAATAGGAGTGTTCATGATTCGGTTTGAATTGAAAAATCGAATAGGATTAGTTTTAATTTTGATTTTCAGTTTGATTTTAATGAAATTTAGTTCGATTTTAATGAAATTTGATTTTTAAAATTTAAAATATATAATTAATATTAAAATATTATTTATTTATTTATTTTTATAAATTATAATTTTTTAAAAAATTTCTGTTCGATTTCGATTATTTGGGTTCGATTCAGTTTAGTTTTGTCCAAAATAAAGTAATTAGTAATTGAATGTAAGATCTTCAACTTTGCAATTTACATTCATTATTATAACTTTTTACTAAAATGTTTGGCCTAAATCTTTAAAATATTTGAATTTTAATTTATATTATATTTTATATTAGATTTGAATTGTAATTTATATTAAATTTTACTTATTTGGACTTAAATTTATATTAGATTAATGGATCTATTAAATGAGGCATTCAAATTCAGTTTAAAACTGAATCGAATCGAAATTATTTTACTTCGATTTTATTGGTTTTCTTTAAATTTCAATTCGATTTGATTTTAAAAAAATAAAAAAATAAAAAAATCAAATTTCAAAATCGAAAAGGGAATGAATAATAGCTAGTGTTCCACTCATGTCTTCTCAATTTATTTTACTAGGGAAATAGGGTTTAATTTTTCTAAACATGACTAAGAGCAAGTGGATATAAGAATTAATTAAGATGATTTTATTTTAATATAATAAAAATTATTAAATATGTAAAGTCAATGTTGATTCAAGAAAAAAAAAAAAATATGTAATGATAATTTTATAAAAAATAAAAATTATTTAAATTATTATTTTTTAAAGTCACAATCCACTCACACACTATTATGATTGAAGTTGAAGGTGCATACCCTACCTATAATTGAAGGTCTTGAATATTACATCTTCTTAATTTTGTCGTTCACACGTCGGGGTGGCAGCATTATTGATTTTTACCGATCTCGAAGGTTGCCTACTATTTATTCATCCGATCAAATTTATGATAGATATTGATTTTATTTATACTGATTCCTTTAGATACTGATTCAATATCAGATTCACCAGGAACTCTCCAAGTTTGGGAACTGCACTAGAAGGGGTCCTATAATTGCCAAAATTGAAGCAATTGTATTTTTCCCCTATGAAAATATATTACGATTTTGCCTTTTTTGGATACCTTTTTCTTGGTTATTTAGATTTGGAACGAAGGGACATGGTGAAAGAGTAAAGTGTCACTCACATGACTATCATGGTTACAGATCTCTTTCTAGGCTCACAACCACCAAGCAGGTCAGAAAAAGAGACATATTCAATGACTCAGCATTGTAGCTAGTCTTCCACTTCTGTCTTCTTCTTTGATTTCCTCTCAATGGCCCCAACATATTATTCATTTCCTTCTCAGATTGAAATTGACATTTAATTCAGTACGGAAATCAGGGTCCATTTTCATAAATATGAATGTAACTGAAGGCACAAGACCATGTGAACGACAGTACTCATATCCTTTCTATAATTGAAGATTGGATCGGAAATATCTTTGAAGTAGGGATGCAGACTCGCTTTCAACTTCTAGCTCTTAGCTTCTTTCCACATAAACACAGATAAGTGACTGTCGAGAACAGTTCTATCTAAACTGTGTGATGCACGTTTCTACAAATGGACAGTATAATCTTTTTAAAATTCTTTATTTCTTGAATGATCGATTAGCGACTGAGGACTTTGTAGCCATTTGTTGTCTTATTCATTTTTAGTGACTATTATCAATTGCATTATCACTTTAAATTCAAATAATTTAATTTCATATTTAATTTCTATTTTTTTTACTGTATAGTAAGTCCTTAATTTTTATTTTTAATTTTTTAAATCTTCAATAATTTTTTCTTGACATACTTAGTTCTTTCGTCCAAAACTCCAGTTAGTCAACCCCAATCAAATGTTCATGGTTCGACTTTTAATTTATTAATAAGGTTATTTTCATAATTTAATTTCGATAAACAAAAATCCCAAGAATAATCTCCCATCCTCTCTACTGATACCTTCGTTCCACCATCTCTCCATCACCTTGCTGCCCAGAGTAAAGTTGTCCTTGACTGTGTTAGCTCCTTCTGCCTCTATGGCGAGCCCGTGGTGGCAGCTTCCACTGAATCCGGTTGTGATTATTTGGACATACGTGGGGAGTTGGAGTTCATGGAGAGAATGGAAGCAAAGTATCACGAGAAAATGGGGGAGGGGGGCTCTTTAGTGATTTTTGTTAAATTTCAGAAGAAGTCTAAATCCGTGGTTGTTAAGTCAATGGTTGCGAAGTCAAATTCCAGGTTATCGGTTGAAGATGCCGAATAAATGAGTGATACGAGATCACCTCATTTTTCATTTGATCCTGGGTGAATATTTTTTGCGGTGAAGCTATCAATTTCCAGAAAGCTATTTTAGTTCTTTCTTGCCAGCTGTTAATTCTTGGATGTAATCAAGTTTATTCTTCAGTTGATAGTTTAATTTAGATCCAGATGATGTATATTAAAACACTTGTGTATTGTTTCATTCAATATCAATCAGAGATAGAAATGCATTTCTCAGCTTCAGTTTCTTCCATATGTTTTTCATTTTCTACATGGTATCAGAGAGTAGTTCTTGGATGATTCAATTCTATTGAAGATGAAAGTTTGAATCATCCGTTTTATTTCATGAGGTAATCATCAAAATCAAAGTCTCCAATTGGTTATGTGATCTCTGGTTATCGACACTGTGAATTTTGTATGTTCTGATTGAATAGTTATGGCTAATCAGGAATTTACTGTATCTAATCCATTTTATATGCATTCGAATGAAAATCTGTCTTTGATTTTGGTTCAACTGTCATTAAATAAGAGAAATTATCATTAATGGTGTAGAGCAATGAGGATGGCTTTGATTTTTAAAAAATAAATTAGGCTTTGTCACTGACAGTATCAAAGCACCGATTCATTCACACAGTTCTTATGCATCTTGGGAACAATGTAATAATATGGTTCTGTCATGGATTCTAAATTCAATTTCATCCTCCATAGCTCAAATTGTGATTTGGATGGATAATGCCTATGATGTATGGACTGATCTATGTGAATGTCTTTCACAAGGGGATTCTTTTAGAATTTCAGACCTTCAAGAAGACATGTATAACTTGAAACAGGGATTATTAACTGTAAATGAGTATTATACAAATTTGAAGACTCTATGGGAAGAATTGTTAAATTTGAGACTACTTCCCATTTGTCATTGTGATCTAAAATGCCAGTGTCCAGCATTACCTGAAGTCCAGACAATGATGTTGATTTGTTATTAGATTCATAAAAGGATTAAAGGAAGAGTTTCATATCTTATTGACTACACCTTTTCGGACTGTGAATCAAGCTTTTTCTATGGTTTCCACACATGAAAGGTCACTTAGTTACCACAATGCACATTCTGATAGTTCAGTTTTTGTAAGACCTCAAGTTTTTGTTGCAAAGAATGTTGTAGTAGATTCATCTTTACAAGCTGGAAATGTTCCCAAACATGAGCTCATGTTAAATGCAGTTGGAAATGTTAGTGGGAAAAATGTTCAAAATGCTGGATACCAAAGATACAGAAAAAGGCAATAATATGAACAAAAGGTTGTAGCGTACATTCTGTGGATTGCAGGGACACACAATATGTAACACCCCCCAAAGCCTAGGCCCGCCAGGGCCGGGGATGTCGCCCCATCCAAAGGACAAGGGTTTTTATAACTAGGTCACACAAACAAATTCCTGAATAAAAATAATATTTAACTTAAAAAGTTATTACAACCCAAAGAAAACTTCAAGAATAAATCCATAAATTCCAAAACAAAAACCATAAATAAAATTATTCACTCTCGCCTCCCCAAAGCAATACATAAAATCAAAAGACACATTCTCTTCCCAAGCAGATATTACTAGCCACTCAACTCCATAGCAGGATCATCCTGAAATCATGATAGAAAGGTGATGAGACAGAAATCTCAGTAAGTCCGTGTGTGCTTTAGGCGTTTAGTGAAATCAGTTCATGAATGCAGAGTGTGAAACTTTTATAAGAGAAACATTAGCAAGCATAAAGCATTAGTCAAAAGTAAGAGTGACGTTTTGGCTTATCTAGCTATACACAAGTAATGAAATCAACCACTCGAAAGAAAGGGATATGGGTTACCACACGTTGGGCCCCATAACCGGTCAGAATGCCGACACTTTGTGCAGACTGACAAAAGTAGGTGATCGGCCTACTGGGCAAGATACTCCTCCTTCTCTATACCCAAACAACAACCGGGTGTCCATTCCGGCAAAACACAGATCACTTGATCGAAAACAAACTGCTAGCTCGGACCAAGCACGACTCATCTGGATCGACATCTTATCCAGGAAGGACTCACCCCTCAGAGGTGGCCACCTACTGAGAGACTTACCCTAACCCTTCAAAGACTAGTCCTAGTAGTCCACCCTTATTGAGTACTCAACGACGTTTCCCATTTGGGATAAAATGAACAAAGCATTGCTCTTCGTGAAACTAGTAATTTGAGGGTTTCCAAAGTTTTGGGAACAATCAGTTTTAGAAAGAGTTTTAAGTTTGGAAATCTGCTCAGTAACTTTTAAATAATTTAAGTGTTGGAAATAAGAACAAATTCAACCCTCAATTGCCTTCAGATAAACGAGTGTTCATACACTCCACATTTAGCTTGCCATAAAGAAAACATTTTCACATCGATAGGTTTTATGCAGAAGCTTATCTGATTCTTGCTCACAACAACAAGGTCTCGAACAGCTGACCTAACCCCACATGGGTAAATACAAATCTTAATAAGATTCAAGCTACAATCCACTTCCTCAATTTTAAATCAACTCATTTCACTACTACCATGATCCTAGTGTCCCAAGCTTTAAGGCAAAATAATAAATAAGTAGGTTTATAAGCTAAGTTTAATTTGTTATTTAAAATAATTAATGGTTTGGAAAATAAATTCTAATAAGTTGAAAGTTTAAATCTTGTTAAGGAAAATTTAGAGTTTATTTGATCAAGAGTCATAGGTGGTACTAGGTAAAATAGTGATTTAATGATAGTCTAGTTGTTAGAAAATAATTGATAGTTAAAACTAGTTGAGATTAAATTGAATAAGCCTTTCTTGGAAAATAATAAGTAAATCCTTAGGGGTTTTGATTTAGTAAATATTTTACTAAGCATAAATCTTTTTCATAAAGGCTTAAGTTGATTTCTTTATTTTTAATAATATTTATTTATTTTACTTTCTAGCAAAATCATTATTTATTTGGCTAAAATATCATTTATATGTATAATAATTCCAAATCTACCCTTCCTAGGGTTTTTCAAAATTTACTAGCAAAATTAGTATTGAATACTTTATTCATGAACTAAATTTAGCTTAGGAACAACTAGATCATGATCAAGATTCTATGGCCAACCACAATCAATAACATACACAATCCTTCGATTCATCAAATCGTCCAAATCTTGCATCTAGGCATAGATCCAAATTTATTAAGACATGATTTAACCTTTACTAGCATAAACATGATCATGGCTTCAATAATCTAATCATGCATAAACTCCTATTCACCAAAGGTGACATAATCTCTAGCATGCTTTATCACAAATACTACCTATGACATGCATCAAACCTCAAATCAACATACAATCATCCAAGATGAACCTTTCATGCATAAATCCCATCTCCTTTACAATCATACAATTGCTCATGCTTCAATCTCAACAATAATTCTATATACTCAAATCCTATCACCATCCACCTACTAACAACATCATCCTAGAGACATGATTGTAGAGTTTAAAAAGAAGATTGAAGGTACTTACTTGATTGATGAATGTCTTGAAGGAGTTTGGAATAGATCTCAACTCCTAGATAGCTAATCTTGTCCAAGAGAGGTGGCGAAAGCATAGTCATGGAAAAAGAGACCATTCGGCCAAGGGAGGGAATTTCGGCCATGAGAGAGAGAGAGAGAGAGAGAGAGAGAGAGAGAGAGAGAGAGAGAGAGAAGAAGAAGAAGAAGAAGAAGAAGAAGAAGAAGAAGAAGAGATCATTAGTATGCTTATTCATATAGGTTTTCATTAGAGATCAAGTTTGGAGAAGATGAAGTTGTTAGAATAAGTTTACCTTGAAGATGTTCTTGTCCTTCACAAAATTTTCTGGTTTTTGATCCAAAGTAGCAAGATGATTTGTGGAGTTTGATGTTAATAAGGGTGTTGATAGATTCACAGCAAGGAGTAGATCAAATCTGGAGATTTTTGTGAGGGTTTGAAGTGTTTTGGAGGTGTATTAGGTGCAAGAAGGTAGTACGTATTCTTGGTGTAGTGTGTGTGTGTTCTTGGTAGCTAGAGAAAATCGAGAGAGAGAGAGAGAAGAAGAAGCTGCCGATTTTCTATGGGATTGGGGCTGCCGAAATTATGTAGGGTTTAGGGAGTGATTTCTCTAATTTGGAAGGGAAAGGAAAGGTTAGTTGTTACAATCCTTGAAGAATATTTTTAGGAAGAGAATTTGGAATGTAAATATTCTAGGATATCTTGATTTTTCTGGTCAGTTTTGAAGTCTCCTATGACCAACTGAATTGTGTGGCTTTTCTGAGGAATTAAAGCTGGTTCTACAAGGCTTATGATGGCCAAAACTAAGGGGTACAAAGATGAAAAAGAAGTCGGGTCAATTGAGCAAGATATCATGGAAGGTTGCTAAATAAGATGGCTGAAATTTTGGAAGGTGATCAAGCTAAATTGCAGGGATTTATTAGAGAGATTTTCGAACAGCCATTGATGGAATCTCATGCAGAAGCTCAAAGGAAACAATGGAGCTCTGTTAATGGTGGTTTAAGGGAGGTTTTGACAGAAGTAGGTTGGCATTTTCGGCTGGAGGAGAAATGGAAAGCAAGCTGGAAAATTCCTGCACAACCATTTTCGCCTGCACAGGGTTTTTTTTCTGGCAGAATTTCGTCTGCCACTGCTAGCCGATTTGCAGCGAGCTGGGAGGGGGGTTTCAGGGGTATTCAAGGCTGGTTACCAGCCTTCTTCATGGAGGAAAAATATGGCTAAGGTGTTGCACAAAATCTGGAAGAAAACAGGTTGGTTTTAAGCCTCCAAGGCTGCGATTTTGCCCAGAATTTTCACTGGTTTTGCACAGCTTTTGTGCAGTCCGAAAATGGCAGAAATAATTCATGTTTCAAGCTGATCTTAAGGCCATTTTTCTGGCAGCATTTGGAAGGAAATATCAGCTAAGAATTTTGACATTTTGAAGGTATACAAGCTGGAAAATTTCAGCTTATTCCAAGGAGGAAGGTGAACTAGCTATAGAGAGAAATTTCAGCTAGCTTTCTAGAGGGATTTTCCTCTTGAACTTTCCCACAATTCATTCATGTTTTCTAGACCATGAGGAGCCTTTTACTAGGACATTTTGATCCTAAAAGACCTCAGCACTTTACTGAATTTTCTGGAAAGGAAAAGAATAGAACACCTTGATCAAACTAAGGAGTTGAAACTTAAGGAAAAACTAAAGATCAAGGGAGAATGAATTCCCTTTTGGAATTTCGAGAAGAACAAAGGGTGAAATGAAAATTCTCCTAACATGTCTCTCCTAGGACATCATCACCACATTGATCTAGGCCCTTATGGCCGAAACCAACCCCCCCAAGCAAAAATAAAATTTATTCTAGCAAAAGCTTCTATGATGGAATTTGAACTCTAGACTTCAATAATTAATTCTAAGGCTCTAACTACTACACCACAACAACTCTTGTTGCTATTTCCACTAGAAATATTATTTTCTAATCAATCCACAATCTATCTCCATATTTTCACCTCGAGCAAAAATTACCATTTTGCCCTTTTCACACAATACTCACCAACAAGACTTCAAAACAATAAAACTCAAATCCAAAGCACACAGAAATCATATGAAAATGTATTTAATCATGAAGTAAAATATGATATGCATCCCAACCCCCTTACTCTAAGGTTGGTTTTGACCGGGGTTTCACACAATAGACAGATGTTATAAAAAGCATGGATTTCTAGAAAGCTACAGAAATAAAAACAGGACTATAGGGAATCAAAATTTTATGCCACAAGCTAATGTTGTTGTTAACAGTGGTAATTTTCAAAGTGTCTCCAATGTTGTAAGTGCAGTTCTAGGCTATTCAAACACTTCAATGGATTCTTAGACCTCGAAATATGTAACTCAAGAACAATATCAATAGTTGTTGAAATTGTTTCAATCTCAACTTACCTCTTCTTCCAAAAACAGCATTGTTTCTAACCATGTTCATTCAATCAACCAAGTAACTCTTCTACCAAACTTCTCAAATTCATTACATAAAGCTCAAGACAAAGGTATATGGTCCTTAATCTAGATTTTAGATTCAGACGCTACAAATCATATTTGTTCTTGCTTAGACTCCTTTTCTGATTATCATCCTGCTCAAAATATGTCCATAAAGATGCCAACTGGAGATATAGTACATGTTTCACACATAGGCACAGTTTAATTAACTTTTTCCATGATTTTGGATCAAGTCCTATTCATTCCTAAATTCTCTTTCAATCTTATTTCTGTTAGTAAATTGATTCAGCAATTAAAGTGTGTAATCAATTTTAAAAATGATTGTTGTCTTATTTAGGACCCACATCATGGTCAGATGATTGGATTAGCTAGACTTTCTGGGGGACTTAATCATCTTCATCTACACCAGCCTACTTCTATTGTGAATTCAGCTTATGATGTTACTAATGGTGAATTTTACAATAAAACATTGTTATGGCAGTTTAGACTAGGTCATTTGTCTACAAAGTTGACAGAGGTTCAAAAAGTTGATTCTTCTGTTATTTTACTTGCTACTAATATATTCTGTCCAATTTGACTTTTAACTAAACAACACAAATCTTCTTTTCCCTTACATCAAGGAGTTGTTGAATCTATTTTTGATTTGAATCATATGGATATTTGGGGACCTTTTAATATCAGTACAGTTCATGGTCACAAGTATTTTCTGACTATAGTTGATGATTTCATCAGATTTTCTTGGGTGTTCTTGTTAAAACAAAAATCTGAAGTAAGATCTTTGATACAACATTTTATTGCTTATATTGAAACTTAGTTTAGTAAAAGGGTTAAAATCTTCAGATCTGATAATGGTCTTGAGTTTCAACTTCTTGGTTTTTATCATTCAAAAGGTAACATTCATCAAACTTCATGTCCTTATACCCCTGAGCAAAATGGTATTGTGAAAAGAAAACATCAGCATATTCTTAATATAGCTAGAGCTCTTAGGTTTCAGTCTCAAATACCTCTTGCATATTGGGGTTATTGCATTCAACATGTTGTGTATTTGATAAATATTACCCCTACTCCTATGTTAAATCAACAGACATCATTTGAAAGATTATATCATAAATCTTCAGATTATGGTATTTTTAAAGTCTTTGGCAATTTGGCTTATACTTGTGTTTAGTTGCCTCATAAAAATAAATTTGATCCTAGAAGTAAACCTTGTGTTTTTCTTGGTTATTCTTCATATACAAAAGGTTTCTTTTGTTAGACTTCTTTTCCAGAGAAATTTTCATGTCAAGAAATGTTTCTTTCACATAATCTTATTTTCCTTTTGTGCATCATAACACTTCACCTAATTCCAGTTTGGATAAACCTGCTTTAGCCTTACCTTATTCTTCATCATTCCATCTACCTCATACTTCCCCTCAGCAAACTTCACATTTGCATTCTTCCTCTGCTTCTAAAATCCCTCTTAGAAGATCTACTAGGAATATCACTACACTTGCTCATCTTTCTGATTACATTTGCTCTAAAGTGCATAGAATTACCACACCACACTTCCTACCTTCCTCCATTGCATGTTCAGCTTTTCTATGCATTGCTACTAAGGATTTTGAACCTAAGCATTATTTTGAGGCTGTGCAATTCAAAGAATAGTGTACAGTAATGCAAGCTGAAATTACAACTTTAAAGGCTAACAAAACATGGCATTTAGTTCCTTTACCTCCTGGAAAGAAGGCTATTAGTTGTAAATGGGTATATCGAATTAAGTATAAGGCTGATGGATCTATTGATAGGTATAATGCAAGACTTGTTGCAAAAGGATATACATAATAGGAGGGAGTAGATTTCTTGGGTACATTTGCACCAGTTGTGAAAATTACCACTATTAGATTGATGTTAGCTCTTGTCGCAAAATCTAATTGGCATATTCATCAGTTAGATGTGAATAATGCTTTCTTACATGGTGACTTGTTTGAAGGGGTTTATATACATATGCCCTTAGGTTTTGCTACTACTGATGCTTCTTTGGTTTGCAAACTTAACAAGTCTTTATATAGTTTTAAACAGACTAGTAGATAATGGAATGCTAAACTTACTACCTACTTGCTATCACTTGGTTTTCATCCGTAAAAAAGTGACTATACTTTATTTTTTAAGAGGACCAGTGGTTTATTCATTGCTATTTAGGTGTATGTTGATGACATTCTTGTTTTGAGTAATCAATTAGTTGCTATTACTGATGTCAAAAGTCAGTTGCATCATCAATTTCAAATCAAAGATTTGGGGGACCTTCATTATTTCCTTGGTTTTGAGATTCATAGAAATTCAGCTGGTATTATTTTATCTCAACAGAAATATGTGTTAGATATGCTTCAAACACATGGTTTTATTGGTTGTAAACTGGTTTTATTCCTTTAGATAGCAAACTAAAATTGGCTGCTAGAGATACAAAGTTGTTTCTTGATGTTTCTTTGTATCGGAGTTTAGTTGGGAGGCTATTATATTTGACTCATAACCGACCAAATATTACTTTTGTAGTTTAGCAGTTCAGTTAGTTTTTCACAGCTCCAATAGTTTTGCATCTGCAAGTTGTCTATAGGCTTCTTAGATATCTAAAGGGTTCCATTGATTTTGATTTACATTTTCCAATTGACATCTCTTTTGCTCTTCAAGTGTATGCTGATTCAGATTGGGCAAGCTACCTTGATTCTCGAAGGTGTATTATTGGGTTTTGCATCTATTTTGGTTATGCACTTTGTGTTCTAGAAATCCAAGAAGCAATCAGTGGTTGCTCGAAACTTTGCTGAGGCAGAATATATACCTTTAGCTCAATCTGTTTGTGAGTTGCAGTAGATCATGCATCTCTTTCATGAACTTAGTTTTAACTACATCTTACCTATTTCTTTATTTTGTGATAATAGAAGTGCAATTTATTTGGTTGAAATTCCTATATTTCATGAACGGACTAAGCACATAGAGCTAGATTACCATTTTATTCGAGATCAGTATCATGTTGGTTGTATTAATTAAGCCCTTGCCAGTTTTTTCTGCGCAACAGTTAGCTGACATTTTTACCAAGGCATTATCTTCTGCTCCTTTCTCCCTTTTTTTGTTTCATTTGGGAGTTCACTCTACATCTAGCTTAAGAGAGGATGTTAAATTTCAGAAGAATTTTAAAATCAGTGGCTGTTAAGTCAATGGTTGCCAAGTCAGATTCCAAGTCATCAGTTGAAGATGCCAAATCATTGAGTGATGCTAGATCACCTCATTTTTCATTTAATCCTAGGTGAATATTTTTGGCAGCAAAGCTATTAGTTTCCAAAAAGCTATTTTAGTTCTTTCTTGCCAGCTATTATTATTGGATGTAATCAAAGTTTATTCTTCAGTTGATGGTTTAGTTTAGATATGATGTATATTAAAACACTTGTGTATTATTTCATTCAATATCAATCAAAGAGAGAAATGCATTTCTCAGCTTCAGTTTCTTCCATATGTTTTTCATTTTCTACAATTTTGGCTTGCTGGTTCAGCTCGGTTCCAACAGAGTTGGGCTTGATGTTCAATTCGAGGCAATGGGTTCTGCTGGCAGTTCCTAATCGGATTGAGGCTTATTTGAATCTGGAATCTGATAAGATCGTTATTGGGAGTTTTGGAACATATAAATCTACAGTTCTTGGAGTGGCTAATATAGATAAGTTGTAGCAGTTAAGGCCATCTAGACCCAAAGGACTTTTGCCTTTGGTAAGATACATTGCCTTTTTTTTTTCTTCAAAGAAAAAGAATTAAAAAAAAATGGGCATTGAATGTTGTCAAGTTACCAACTTTTAGTTTTCTAACCCTTGTATTTCTTTGTAAGTTTTGACACCGATATGCAAATGTTGTGTAGCGGGAAAAGAATTGTACAAAGCTTATATGCAAACTTATTAACAAAGAAGGTCTCTAAAATTTGAATCTTTTTCAGATAATTTTTAGAAAATCCTATTTGTTGTGTTCATCAATTTGAATTAGATCGTCATCTCTGTCTCACTGCCTGATTTTAATCAAGAGAAGCCAAACTTTAAGGCTTAAAGCAGTAAGTCAGTAACTATGACTCATTTATCTAGAAGAACCCTCCTGCACTCTTGCTAATTAAATGGTATTGATGAATTCTTGGAATTATTACATTTCCTTGCTTATATGATAGTCTTTTTATTTGTTTTAGGCTCCTAGTCCTTATCCTCCAAACAGGCCACTCTTTGATCACCAAAAAAAATGTTGGCCTTTGGGCTGTGAAGCTTCCATCAGCTGATTCTATTGTTTGTTCAAAGAACATTGGCAACTCTAATAGAAAACCCAAATGGGATTCCTTGTGTCAATAAATGCGCTGAACAAATCTGAACAAATTCAAGAAAGGGAGGCCTTCTGATTAGGCGTGGAATTAGGCCAGACCTTTATCAGAAGCCTATGGCTTAGCCTAGTTTAGGCCTATTTAGAAAATAGGCCAGGCCTGAGCTTAAAATCAGGCATGTTTAGTTAAAGCCTAGCATGAAGCCTACCAGACCTGCCTATTTATATATTATATATTACTATATAAGTATTTTATATCATACATTAAATAATAAAATATATAAATATATTATCATATATCTTATATATATAAGATATATAGATATAATATATATCTATATATATTATTAACTGCCTATATATATATCTTATATAATAATTATTTTAAACATATAAAATAATATATATATATATATATAATTTATTGACTTTAATATATATTTTTAAATAGAAAATACCTAAACTAAAATAAGATAAAAAAATAAAAAAAATTCAAAATAGACTTTTAAATAGGCTTTTATACAGGCAAGACCTAAGTCTAAAAAAAAGCCTTATATAGGCTAACATGCCAGGCTCAAGCCTTAAGCCTACAATACAGGCTTAGGCCTATTTAGCCAAAGTCTGGCCCAGCTTGGCCCATTTCCATCCTTACTTTTGATCTAGTGTAAGGCTAGCACACTTTAGAGTGAAAATAGGGACAAAATCTCTGTTGG
Source organism: Voacanga thouarsii (assembly GCA_026120185.1). Lineage (NCBI taxonomy): Eukaryota > Viridiplantae > Streptophyta > Magnoliopsida > Gentianales > Apocynaceae > Voacanga > Voacanga thouarsii. The sequence goes on from JANUWF010001392.1 coordinate 5,896,626, forward strand.
GCATCTTCCAGATTGTTAATGGTTGGAGTGTTCATTGGTCTATTTGGTAAGCTTGTCAAACTGAAGAAGAAGTTTGAAGTGCTTCCTTCAAGATGTGGTTTATTGGGCATGGATATAGTGACAGCAATTTGGCATGAAGCAAAAACACAAACACACTTCGAGTATAGATTTTTTTTAATATAAAGGAACGGTAAAATTATGAAAATACCCTTATGAATAAATTAAAAGTCAAGCTATGAACGTTGATTGGCATTGACTAACGGGGTTTTTGATGAAGAGATCAATTATGTCAAACGAAAAATGATTGAGGACCTAAAATAAATATTAAGGACAAACCATGGCAGTAAAAAAAAGTTTAAAGACTAAATGTGAAATTAAGCCAGCTCAAATTATCATCTAATTCAGTTTCTTAAACAAATTTAATGGACACAAAAGTGTGGAATCGTGTGAGTGAGAAAACTCCTATCCTACTTGTAATTGAAAGTTTGTTCGGAAATTATTCAAAGGTAAATGCATGTAATGGTGAATACCTTAGAAAAAGTTAGAATAAAAATAAATAACATATACAGTTAATCAACAATAATGTAGTCTCTTTTTTTTTAAGTGTGTAATCATTCTAGATGCACAACATATATTATGCCTAAGTAAGTTAATAATAATAACTTAAAGAGGTATAACATGTTTAAAAATTTGCATTTTTAATTTCCAAAAATTGCGTTTTTTATTCCCAAATTATAGGACATTTTCCCCATAACAATTAGAAAATGTCAGGGAAACATAGGGCTTTTGAGCAAAATGGTCCATTTGGAATCTCCCACCAAAAATGGGTGCAGAATTTGAGGTACCCCTCTGGAAGGGGTTGTTGGGTATCTCAAGCTCGTATCCTATATGGTATAGCGGAAAATAAAATGAGGTACTCTCCCAGGACTCGTCTATATGTGAAAAATAAGACATAATGATAATAATGGTAACAACTTTTACCTTTGGATGATCATCCGAAGAACAAAAATTTTTTTCTTCAAGTCGAGGCGTGATCCAGCAATCCTCTTGTATAAGCACTATGAAAGTTGGACGTCTAACCACTATAATCATATTGTGTGATTATTTATAAAAATAATCCACACAGAGGAATACTCAAGAACTAAAATTTTCTGTGCTAGCATAAACAATAATGGCGGTGAGGGTTATTTTTGTTTTCTACCAAACGAGAAAATGAGAGAGAAAAAGACGTTTGTTTTTGTGGCTTCTATTTTCGTGTGCTGATCCCCTTGCTAGGGTTTTGTGTATCTTATCTATATGTTACACAAAAATCTTCTACCAAAACTGAGACTATTAGAATTCTCTAATTATAATTGGAAACCTTAAGTTCTCACAATTACAATTTAGACCATAAATTATAACTAATTGTAATTTGTCCACAATAACTTCTCTTCCTCTCAATTAACCCCACTATATTATCAAATAACACATTGAGTATATAATCCTCTATTGTGTGTGACCTATTAGGTTTCCCAGTTAATTAGTTGAGAACATGAATTAATCCAAACGTCTTTGAGATTAATAATTCATAATTAACTAGAATTAATCCTATTAATCCTAATTAAGATTGGTTTATTAATTTATCAATTAATAAACCCATATTCCCAGATCATGAACGGTATCTAGCAACACATCATGACCACCCAAGAATCCAGAAAGTCAAGTGGCTTGACATGAACCCTTCAATAACAAACTTCAGTGTAATTAACTCATTTCACCATACAATATCTCATTCAGTTTGGAGTACGGAATTACTGCCAACTCCCTCCAGAATTAATTCTGGTCCGAATACAATAGTACTTGTACCAAGAACCCACTACTCTAGATGTGTATCAATTGGAACTGTTTCCAATACACAATCAGCTTGGCCAAAGACTTCTCGAGCAGTAATTCCTACAAGTGGCAGTGAGATATTTGCCCCTACTATTAGGAGTGGTGAATCCTTTATTGACCATCTCAACTACTTTTGTTTACCTCCCAATGTACCCAATATCCATCTCATAGGCGGCACTCGATCGAGCTCTGGAGATTGGAATCAAAGTACAAAGCTCAGCAAACAAAATACTTTGGAGATCTCAAGTCTAAGGATACTTGTATGTTTGCTATTTTGAGATTATATTATTGGCACTAAATAGTTATCCATGTGATTATCTCAAAGCTAGGTCATCCAATGAACTTATTCCATTAACAAGTATCCATGTGTTAACTTTGAGTATCTCAATACTCACGGTTATGAGAACCACCGCCTGATCAAATCAAGAAGTCTAATACATGCTAGTCTTAATGCACTAATGATGTCATGTCTCATTAATATTATGACCAGGGACTATTTAAGTACTAACACTACATAGTGTAGTAGGAATCTCATATCATGATCTCTATCTAGATTTCTTTAACACAGTATTGTACTATGGACTTTATCAAACAGTTATATTACTTAAAAGTAAACAAAAGAATCTATAAGATAAATAATACCTTTTATTAAAAAAAACGTGTCATATACAATGTACAAGTAATTGCCTCTAGGCCACAACACTAACAGGGGTTCTTTGGATCTGGCAGATACAACGTGTCAGTGAACCTTGTGTCTACTAAACACGAGGACTTCTTTTACATGGCAGCGGTGAAAAAGTGACCTAGCATATGCCAGACAAGAGGTACAATCCACTCTAGCCAAAGACACATGATCCTCGCATCTGGCATACGCGAGGTGTCAAGTTGACCTAATGTCTACTAAGCGCAAGGTTTGTCCGGTCAAAGCCACATTTCACGAACTTTTGTGGCCTTTTTTTCATAGACTCAAAGGAGACTCTGAAAAAGCTTCATTCTTTTGTGGCCTTTTTTAGAGATTCTTGGAATCTCTGAAAAAGCTTAAAGTTCACGAAGGGGAGCTTTATGTCCATACAATGATTCATGTTTACGAGAGAGCTTTTCCTTCCTTTTATTTATACCGACCCAGTTTCTCGCAGCTTCTTCTTTGCATTTCTCTATTATTTCAACTCCTCACAACTTCTTCTTTGCATTTGTTCGTTGCTTTTCTTATCTCATTTGCGATTCAACCTCCTTTCTATTTTTGTTGAATTTTGATTGCTATCAAAATTTTTTCCACCACTACAGGAGAAGAACCAGTGGAGAGAATTACTGCAAGAATAATACCAGCCGAAGAGAGCTGCTGCAGGAATTTTTATTTGTCAATGTAACACCCGACTACCTACGTACCTAAATAGGGCGGGGATGTCCCCCTGTCCAGTGGACCAAGGGCCTTTATAACGAGGTACAAAAAAAGAATGACTAAATAAAACAAAGTGATAATCTTATTACATCTAAAATCAAAACTTATACAAGGCTGAAATTTGAAAACTAACAATTGTATCTCAAGGGAAAAACAAAACTAAAGCAAATTAAAATAAACTTCTAACTCTTATTCATCCAACCTACTCAATAAAAACACTCCCCTGAAAACATGATATAAAACAGTGTGAGATTGAAAACTCAGTAAGTCCCATGTGTGCGGATGTCACATTTAAATATTTTGTGCATGCAGGTTAATCAAAATCACAAAATATGTCTGCAAGTTAATTTTTTTTTTTTTTTTATCAATAAACAGTTATTGAGTGGAGCAATACTCATCATATTCAAAATAGTTCTCAATAAATCAACCACTCATCAATACCATTGATTCACAAAGTACGGATTAGCAATGATTCAATAATAATATTAAAGTCCTATCATGATTACCATCATGATAGCGTCCTAATGTAACGGTTCACTATTGGACAGTGGGTAATTCGCCCACTAGGGTGAGATACTCCTTCATCTCTAGACCCAACGCATCAGTTGTCCAACCTGAAAAAATAAAGTCCACATGGACCAACATGCTAGCTCGAACTGGCCTGACTAAGTAGTATTGTTGCCTCTTGAAATAGAGTTTATCTTCTGGAGGTGGCCGCCTGCCAGAAGACTCACTCAAACTCTCTAAGGCTAGTACCACTAGCTTACCCCAGCTGAGTACTCATCGCTTCCCATTTAAGGGCAAAATCATTTTCCTTGTTTTCTCAATCATTGATTGCCTTATCTTTGCAAAAAATGATTTTCACATCGAGCTTTTCAAAACATTTTAGTGATAAGGAAAAGGAAATTGTTTTAAGTTAAAAGTTGAGGTTTGACAAAATCATTTAGAGAATAAAATATACACGTTCTCAATCCAAGTATCATAACAATTCATCATATTCAACCATCGTTTCAGTCATCATGTCATTTATCATATTGGCACCATTTCAATACCATTGTACAACAAACTTGCAAACATGTAATATTTAGCAAAACGGTTATGCAGGGACTTACTTGATTACTCAACTAGTCAAACCAAAGCCAATGCTTGCACTCTATTCAAACTTCTTCCTTATCTATAATCAATGATTCTATAGTTAGAACCGAAATATTACACGTGGCGTAGCCACTATCGTTTCATGCAACATGAATCCTCATGACCCCATAGCTCATCCATGGCATTTAAACAAATCAATTTAATAAACTATGATCATAACCTTCTCTCATTACACTACTCATCATCAAACATGCATATACTCAATTTAAACCATCAACATGATAACTCCCATACTCAACTATCATTAAATCCATACAATAGCCCAATATGAATCAAAATATCTCATTTTTAACCAACATAAAATAGATCTAGGTCCAACATTGTTGGAATATATGCCCTCTAGACTAGTTTATCTGATGTAATTATCGAATTTATTAATAAAAGAATTTATTCTCATAATTTATTTGTGAATTTATATTTTATTTGTGCACGATTTTCTTTTGAAAATGATCCATTATGTTTAAGTAAGTGATCCATGTAAATGGTGGTCTTTCATAGCGAGGTATGGATCACGGGTTACTTAACACATAAATCTTTGTTCTTAACCGATTGATGAGAATGAGAATCTCATCATGTATAGGTTATTGTGTTATGAATTCCAAATGGGGAATGACTTACCTTTAGTCAGAGAGTAGTCCACTCACTTCATAGCATGAGTATATTTCAAATACGTAGAACATGACCTATAATAGTGGTTTCTAAAAGTACTATTTAGAAGAAACCCAGACTATTACTACTACAGCGTAAACTAATACTCTACTGCTTGAGTATGAGTTGATAGTCTGACGAAGTTAGAAGTATATACATTGATAAAATGTAGTTGAGGTTCTTTTGCAGAGTTGATATACTTGTATGTTGGGTATATGTGACTAGTTAGTTAAGACAGACCTGTACAAGATAGTTTATGCGCTATATCGCCCCTTGTGACTGTTCAAATGATCTAATTATTCAGGGCCTTGGGGAACATGACTTAGATGTTTACTTTAGGGTAGCTCCCTTGGAAAGTGAAAACATTCCAGGAGTCATGGATCATTGGACTAGAGGTCTAAGGATTGTAGATGCCTATTAGAGAGGTGTTGGTACACTTTTCCTCTCTAAATGCACGGTGATGAGTAGAGAGGTCTTGGGGCCAATATTTCTTTATAGTGATATTAGAAAATATTTAAAAGTAAAATATAACTATTTATATATAATGGGTATTTTGGTTATTTTAGTAGCCAAGGTAATCTGTCTTTTGGTCCGCAGAATGACCCTTAAGTCCTGACAGATTTGGGTTAAAGAATTGGTCTTGATAATAATGTATTTTATTTTATTTTATTTAAGTAGTCTAATTTATTACTGGATTAGAATAAAATAAAAGGTCTGAGAGAGAGTATATAATTTATCTAGCTTAATTGGTTCCCAAGGGCGAGACTAAATAATTAGAAAATTAATCTAGATATAAAACTAGATAAAAGGCCTGATATTTTATATTGGTATATTTGGGCTTGTTAATTATTTATTGAGCTATTTAGTGAAGCCCAGAAAATAAATAATTGAGATTTATTATTTTTGGGTGTTTGAGCCCAAGAGTAAATAATTTTATCTAGCACAATGAATAAAACCAAGGATAAAATAAAATTATTAATTAATTAATTAATTAAAAAAATAATACGGGATGAATCCCATATTGTTTTGCGTGAAGAATGGTGGAAAGTATGGATGCTTTCTGTTTTCATGTTGTTGGTTTCTCTCTCGGGGGATTTGACAAAATAAAAAATAAATCATGCAAAATGGTGTCTGGCTTTTCATTATTTTTGCTTCATGAAAAAAACCCCATTTTGATAGCTTTATAGAAGCTAACTGTGAAAGCATTCACAAAGGCCAAAAGCATTGTAAACCCACATCTTTGAGCTTTCACCGGCAAAGGAAAGGGCACCATTTAGGATGCTCAAAAGCTTTGTGTGAATGAGACGAAGTAGACGTTTACAAGGACGTGATCTAATAACTTCAAATATCCTTGTGCAGACATCTTCTTTAGTGCGAAAAGGATAATTTAATCACAGAGGTAAATTTTTCGTTTTGTAAGCATGCTTTCAGTTTGATGAATTTTCCATTTTAAACCTTCAATTGGTATCAGAGCCATGGTTTGGAAAATGTAGAAAGCATGCTAGGCTTAACTAAAACAAGAAAATATTTATTTTAGATGATTTCTGTGATCCTTCATGTTTTCTGGTATGGGTAGTTTCACTGTAAACTTTGCAAGTGGAAGCATAGGAACACTGTATTTTGATTGCTTTTATAGATATTGTGTAAGCCCAGTGTTTTTAAGGGCATAGGCGGTTGTTTGGATGAGTTTTGATTGAAATCTATGTAAAAAATCGTGTCCAGTAGCATCTAAAACGCAAAAGAAAAACTTGGAGAAGAAAGACCAAGCCAAGTCGAGCCGAGTCAAGCCACCTGTGGATGTGAGAGGAGCCGCGGCTCCGCGCACTGCACAGCCTTGGTAAGGAAAGCTTCCTCGCAGAAGCCTAGCTTCCTTGCACCACGTGTGGAAAAGCTTCCGTGAGGAAGCATTTCATCAATTTGTAATCTGCAAATTGATGTCTGCTGCGGTTAGCAATTTTGACCGCGATAGTGGGTGGGTCACGGGCACCCACCCAGATTGTGGCTTATGGGTTTTTTCATGGGCCATGATCCAGTGTGGCGGGTGCACTGGACACGTAATACATTTTTTTTATCCCATACTAGGCGAAGTTATTTTTATTGTAATAGTTAATATTCTTTGAATGTTTTACATAAAAAATAATAGTAAAGGAAATTTAGGATTAAACAAGATCATTAATTAATTAATGTATTTAATTCTATTTTTTGGACACTTAGGTTAAAAGAATAGAAAACCATGAAAACGTTTACAGTTTTCTAGCATGCTTATTTCTTTTTGTATCCTATGTGTGTATTTTCTCAAAGACCAAAGTCTTTAGGAATTTTTGACAAAGAAAAAATATTTTTTCTTAAATCAAATGGTTAATTTTAATTTGAACAAAAATTAATTCTTGGTTATTTTCTCCAAAGATTTTATCCTTGACATAGAAAATATTTTGAATTTAGATATTTTTGTAAATTAAAATAAAAGACCATTTTGATTAAATTTTAACAAGAAAATTATTTTTGTCAAATTAAATTTGAGATCAAAATCTCTCAAAAGTTTTATTGGAAAATTTTGAATTATTAAGTTTATTAACTTAAATAAAATTAATCCGTGAAAATTTTTCTCAAATAGTATAAACCTTGACATAGAAACTTTTATGGGTTTAGATATTTTATTTTTGAGTTAAACAAAACTTAATTGAAATTGTCAAAAGATATTTTCCAAGAAAACCCTTATTTTAAAATATTAAGTGGGAGAGGGGTTCCAATAGCCCCACGGTTTCCATCACGATCCTCATTAGAGATCATAGGTCCCCTCGCGTCACCCTTGGAGTGAACCCATATAGGATGGGGATACCACAAGGATCTAGAACTAATGGATGGATGTAATTAATAACTCGGGACACGTGCTATGATCGGCCAACCCATGTTAGAGGTTATAGTGCAAGTAATGTCCATAGGAAATGAGAAGAAGCAGTCATCCCACGATGGAGTTATCTTCTAGATTATTACCTAGAAGGAAAATTAATTTGTGGTGGTTAATACACTTAGCTTAAGAAACTATTAATCTTCTCAAGAAGCTATGTCAGTTTTTCTAAGAGCCAAATTAATCATATTAAAGATAATAGTGATGGGGTTAACTATTATCAGATTTAATATGAGGATAAAGTCACAAATTATTTTGTTTTTCACAAATTGAATTTTCTTTTATTTTCGATTTTTCAAAAAAGATTGGTGAAGGTTCTTTTAGTCCTGTGGCCGTTATTCTCCGTGAGAATAAGCTAACGGGTCCAAATTATATGGACTGAAAAAGAAACTTGGACATAATACTTACTGTTGAGGAGTATAAGTATATCCTCTTTGACACCTGTCCTGTTATTGGGGAGGGTTCTACTATTAAGGAGCAAGAGGCTAAGAAGGCATGGAAGAAGGCCAATGAGATGGCTCGATGCTATATGTTGGCCTCCATGTCTAATGTGCTCCAATCTAAACACGAGTACATGGCCACTGCGTACAACATCACCCAATCACTAGCTACGATGTTCATAGATAAGAGCCAGCCCGCAAGGCAGGAGGCTCTTAGAATGATCATCAACACTAAGATGGTTGAGGGAGCATCAGTCAGAGAGCATATGCTCAAGATGATTACTGCTTTCAAGAAAGCAGAAGTATTAGGGGCTGTAATTGACTCTAAGAGCCAAGTGGACATGGTTTTCGAATCTCTACCGGACTCTTTTACTCAGTTCAAGTTAAATTATAACATAAATAAGTTAAATATGAGTTTAACTGAATTAATGAAAGAGCTCTAGGTGGTAGAGAAGGTCATGAAGCTACAGTCCAAGGTTATGATTGCTAGGACTTTTTCTTCCAAAATTGGGCCCAAGCCCAGGAAGTTCAAGAAGAAGAAAGGAAATGCACCAGCCCAGCCCAATAAGCCCAAAGGAAAATGCTTCAAGTGCGGACAGAAGGGACATTGGAAAAAGGAGTGTCCAAAACTTTAGGCCAAGAAAAACTCTACAGGTATTGTTCTCTATCTAGAGTCAATTTCAATGGTTGGATCAACTTCCACTTTGATTGTTAATTCTGGTGCTACTGATTATATCTGTAATTCCTTGCAAGGGTTTAGGAAGATAAGAAGACTCCAGAAGAGCGAGCATGGACTACAAGTAGGAAATGGAGCACGAGTATGGGCCCTTATAGTGGGAGAGCTGGATCTTTTTTTTTATTATTGTAATAAAGTAGTTATATTAAAGGATATTTTATATGTACCCAATTTTAGACAGAATTTGATTTCAGTTGCAGAGCTAATAAATCATGGATATTTTATTTCTTTCCATTCTGCTATTACTATCAGTAGAAATGGAAATCCTACAAACAATCAAATAAATAATGCTCAATCTAAACTTTTAAGTAAGAAGAGAAATACCAATGTCAATAACTCATATCTTTGGCATCTAAAGTAGGGTCATATTAACTTAACCAGGATTCAGAGGTTAATCTATGATAGGCCCTTGGGCTCATTAAGATTGAAAAGTTGGCCTTGGTGTAAATCCTGTCTTATGGGAAAAATAACCAAAAGGCTGATAGAACTAAGGAGATATTGGGTTTTGTTCATACTGATGTGTGTGGTCCTTTGTTTACTCAAGCTAGAAGGGGTTTTGAGTAGTTCATCACTTTCATGGATGATTGTATAAGGTTTGGTTATGTCTACCTGATGAGACCCATGTCTAACTCTCTTAATAAGTTCAAAGAGTTTAAGGCTGAAGTGGAGCGTCAGATAGGTAAATTGATCAAAACCTTACGATTGGATCATGGTGGAGAGTACCTCCTCGGTGAGTTCAAGGATTACATGATACATCATGGGATAGTATCGCAGCTCTCTGCGCCGAGTACACCCCAATAGAATGGAGTAGCTAAGAGAAGGAACAGGAAATTAATGGAAATGGTCTGAAGTATGATGTCTCATACTACTCTTCTAGTCTCCTTTTGGATATATACCTTGGAAACAGTGGCATACATTCTGAACTTAGTGCCTTCCAAGTCAGTACCTAGGACACCTTATGAGATGTAGACTGGATGTAAGCCAAGTCTAAATAATCTCAGGATATGGGGCTGTCCAACTGATAGGGCCTAAATTAGTCATATATTTTCTAGGTATTCGAGGCTATTTTTGTGATACATTTTGTTTAATAACTATTCATATTCCTTTATATTTGAGATTTTACCCTTAGAAAGGTATTTTGTGTATTATTTCAGATTTTACAGGTAAAATAAGACAAAAACATCGCAAAATAGAACAGATTCGGCGCCGGCCAGGATAGGGGAACCGGCGCCGGCCACATGCTGCTAGGCGCACTTTGAGGCGACAAAAAATCTGTGAAATAGAGTGGAACATAACCAAACCGGTGCCAACTGTGTGTTGGGAAATATGCCCTCTTAGATTAGGTTTCTAATGTAAATATCGAATGTTTTAATAAAAGAATTTATTTTTAGAAATTGTTTGTGAATTTGCATTTTATTTGTGCACAATTATATTTGGAAAAGTGTTGGGAATATGCCCTCTTAGACTAGTTTCTGATATAAAAAATTGAATGTTTTAATAAAAGAATTTATTTTTAGAAATCGTTTGTGAATTTACTTTTTTGTGCACAATGTCATTTGGAAAAGACCCATTGTGTTTAAGTAAGTGGTCCATGTGAATGGAGGTCTTTCATAGTAAGGTATGGATCACGAGTTACTTAACACATAGACATTCGTTCTTAACCGATTGATAAGAATGAGAATCTCATTATGTCTAGGTTATTATGTTACAAATTCCAAATAGAGAATGGCTTACCTTTAGCCAGTGAGTAGTCCACTCACTTCATGACATAAGTGTATTTCGAGTACGTAGAACAGGACCTGTAGTAGTGGTTTCTTAAAAGTACTATATGGTAGAAACCTAGACTACTACCGCTACAGTATAGACTAGTACTCTACGACTTGAGTATGAGTTGGTGGTTTGACGAAACTGGAAGCATATACTTTGATATAATATAGTTGAGGTTCTATCGTCTGGCCAGTATACTTGCATGTTGGGTATATGTGACTAGTTAGTTAAGACAGACTTGTACAAGATAGTTTCTATACTATATCGCCCCTTGTTATTGTCTGAATGATGTGAATGTCCAGGGCCCTGGGAAATATGATTTGGATGTTTGCTTTAGGGTAGCTCCGTTGGAAAGCGAAAATACTCCAGGAAGTCGTGGATCGTTGGACTAGAGGCCTAATGATGGTAAATGTCATTTAGAGAGGTGTTAGTACACTTCTTTCTCTCTGAATGTACCGCGATGTATAGAGGGGTATTTTAATCATTACACCTATAAGTCGGAGACTTTGCTAACGCAACATTGTCTTTGGGGTCAATATTTCCTTATATTGATATTAGAAAATATTTAAAATGTAAAATACAGCTATTTATATAGCAGGGGTATTTTGGTCATTTTAGTAGCCAAGGCGATGTGTCTTTTTGGTCCTCGGAATAGCCCGTAAGTCCTAATTAATTTTAGGTTGAGGAATTGGTCTTAGTTAAAAAGGAATATATACTCAAGATGTTATTTGATAACATAGTGGGGTTTATTGCGAGAAAGAGAAGTTGATGGGCCAATTTATAATTTTGAGAATTTCATGGGTTCCAATTGCAATTGGAGAATTGTTTAGAATTCTTAGATTTGGAATAAGAGACCTCCATCTCTTGAGGTGAATAAAAAGAAATCCTAGTATTCTTTTCCTAAGCCCTCTCTCTCTCGTGACCTTTAGTTCTCCTCTTGATATGGTTAACTAAAGAGAAAAGAAGCGAGAACTCTCTCTTGTGACCCTTGGTTCTCTTGTTCTTTATATTAGCAAAGAATACAAGAGGTTATAAGGTGGTTGATTTTTTGCTCACCCTTTGGTTCACCAAGAAAGTTGAGAGGATTCCTCCTCTTGAGATTATTCCTCTTCACCCTTTGTTTCACTAACAAAGATTTAGGCAGTGGAATATTCTGAAAACCAGAAAGCTTTATCGTTCATCATTCATGTAAATAAGGCGGAGTAGGAGGTTAGCAGGTTTTCAACCAGAAGTTTCATCAAGCGAGCAAGAAAGGGCTGTCCCTGTGGTTCAATCCATTCTTTCACAACCTAAGAGTTTTAAGGCACCCAGAGGTATGTTTTAGATGCTTCCATGCTGCTACTTATCTTCATAGTTTTTGTTTGCCTCTGTTTTTTGTCAAACTAACAAAAAGACCCATTATGTTTAAGTAAGTGGTCCATGTGAATGGAGGTCTTTCACAATAAGGTATAGATCATAGATTACTTAACACATAAACGTTTGTTCTTAATCGATTGATGAGAATGGGAATCTCATCATGTCTAGGTTATTATGTTTTGAATCCAAATGGGGAATGGCTTACCTCCAGTGAGTAGTCCACTCACTTAATGACATAAGCATATTTCGAATACGTAGAATAGGACCTGTAGTAGTGGTTTTTAAAAATACTGTATGGTAGAAACCTAGACTACTACTGCTACAGCGTTGACTAGTACTCTACGACTTGAGTATGAGTTGGTGGTCTGACGAAGTTGGAAGCATGTACTTTGATATGCTATAATTAAGGTTATATCGTAGGACCAATATACTTGCATGTTGGGTATGTGTGACTAGTTAGTTAAGACAGACTTGTACAAGATAGTTTCTATACTATATCGCCCCTTGTGGTTGTTTGAATGATCTAAATATCCAGGGCCCTAGAAAACATAACTTGGATGTTTGCTTTAAGGTAGCTCCTTTGGAAAGCGAAAATAATCCAAGAAGTCGTGGATCATTGGACTAGAAGCCTAAGGATGGTAAATTTCATTTAGAAAGGTGTTAGTATATTTCTTCCTTTCTAAATGTACGGCGATGTATAGAGGGGTATTTTAGTCATTACACCTGTAGGTCGGAGACTTTGCTAATGCAGCATTGTCCTTGGAGTCAATATTTCCTTATGGTGATATTGGGAAATATTTAAAAATCAAAATACAGCTATTTATATGGCAAGGATATTTTGGTCATTTTAGTAGCCAATGCGGTGTGTCTTTTGGTCCCCAGTATAGACCGTAAGTCCTAATTAAATTGATATGAGCTAAATTAGTCATATTTTTTCTAGTTATTTAAGGTTCTTTTGTGATACATTTTGTTCAATAACTAGTCATATTCCTTCATATTTGAGGTTTTACCCTTGGAAATGTATTTTGTTCATTATTTCAAATTTTTGGGGTAAAACGAAGCAAAAACGTTGCAAAGCAGATTAGAGGAGGTGCTGGCTAGGACACAGGAACTAGTGCCGGCTATGCACTGGTTGCATGAACTTTGGAGTGACGGAAAAATTGTTGAAACAGAGTAGAATAGAACCAAGGCGGCACCAGCTGTAAAGCTGGAACCAGCGCTGGCTGCATTCTAGAACATGTTGTGTAGAATTCGAAGAAAAATAGGTGAACGAGTAGAGGAACAAAACATAACCGGCGCTGGCTCCGAGAGTCAAGGCTGCACCGGCTGTGCCCTGAAGCTAAGGTGGTGCTGTGATTTTTTTACGTGGTTTTTGGTAATCTGTGGAGTTTTAATATCTTCCAACTTCTACTCGGCCAAGAACTTTGTACCTACGAGTTTAGGCACTTCCTAAGCCTATAAATAGATGGAAAACAAAAGGGAAAATGAGAGAATTCATTAATCATCATAGAAAATTACTCAGTCAAATGAGAAATTCTTCAATTCAATGAGGGTTGTGCAAGAAGGTCTTCAAAGAAAGAAGAAGGAGGCTTGTCTATGAGTGCTTTCTTTTACTTTATTTTCTTTTTCTTGACAATGATATGTTAATTGTTTTATTGTAATTTGGAATTATTTTAGATATTCATGATATTTAGAGGTATTTGATCTTTTGATTAGTTGATTATTCTTCTTGGTATTTAATTGCTTGGGTTGATTTCGAGATTGGTTGATTGTTACTTTCTATTGACTTGCTTGAAAAAGGGGTTGATGGTGGTTTCAATTCATTGGTTTCATATTTGTTATCTCTTCACTTGCTTAAAAAATGGGTTAATTGCTATGAACTGGTAATTAAAGGTTAATTGATGTCTGCTAGAATATGGATTCATTGGTTAGTTTCATGTTTTAAGTTTGCAAGAATATAGAAATTTAATCAAGGATTGTGTTCAATGCATTTTTTAGGTAAGACTGGTTGAGACAGAACATGTGATACTAAGTTACCTAAAAGATAGGGATTCATGGATTGAAAAAGAAGTGAGTCTATCTAAATCTTTCATGATGCAAAGGGAATAATTAGTTATGATAATGGTTGGGTTCTTTAAGGTCATGTTTGTCTAAACAATAGTTTGAGTTACACACTTCTCTATCCTTGACATGTACATATTTTTGTTTTATTTTTATTTTTACTTATTTTTCACTTTATTGAGTCGGTTAAACAATGAAAGAAAAATAATTAATGTCTACTTGTTCCTTGAGGATCAACACTCGTTTGAACCCTATGCTCGGTTAATGATGAGTATGCTTGCTCATATGTGTGATTTGGGTTGAACGTTTTAATTTAAATTTGATTGGGAAAGTACTTAGTTTTTCTATAATTTTTATGCCCAAGTTCGAACACGTCAAGTTTTGGGTGTCGTTACCGGGGAACAATAGCATTAAAGCCTGGATTTTGTTGATTTAACTATGTAAATATGTAAATATGTAGATAGGTAAGATATGTATAATTGTTCTGCAAAAAGGTGCTATCTTTTGTTTTTCATGTATTCTTGTACACCTTTGTCACCTAACCTAACCTACTAACTTTAACTATGTTCTTTTTACTAACTTTGTAACCTCGTAGTTTTATTGTTAATCATTAATTATGTATCTAACTTGCTTCTTGTTTTCTTAGGTGTTACTCTTGGTACATGACCCGAAAATTCGAAGGCGAGATAGTCGATTTTGACCCTGAAATCGAGAGGACGTTATCAAAAATTCGCCGAACAATTCAACGGAACCTGATCGTAGAGATGGATGGTGCTCAATAGAACAAAGTTGGGAATAACAGGAGGGTTATGGATGACTTTGTGAAACCCGCACTCTCGGGCACAGGCTCGTGTATCACTAGACCTAGGATAGATGTAAACAATTTTGAAATAAAGCCCAACATTATCCAAATAGTGCAAAATATGATTCA
The DNA here is from genome assembly GCA_026120185.1 of Voacanga thouarsii. Classification (NCBI taxonomy): domain Eukaryota; kingdom Viridiplantae; phylum Streptophyta; class Magnoliopsida; order Gentianales; family Apocynaceae; genus Voacanga; species Voacanga thouarsii. The sequence continues at coordinate 5,911,899 of JANUWF010001392.1, forward strand.
ATTTGACATGCTACCCGAAGAGGATCGCAACGCTCACTTAGCTAGTTTTCTTGAGATTTGTGACACTTTCAAAATGATTGGTGTTTCTGAAGATGCCATTAAGTTAAGACATTTTCCTTTTTCCTTGAAAGATAGAGCTAAATCTTAGTTAAAATCCTTACCTACAGGTTCTATCACAACTTGGAATGCCCTAGCTGAAAAATTTTTTTGCCAAATATTTTCCTCCAACTAGGACAGCTAAACTTAGGAATGAAATCTTCGCCTTCCAACAATTAGATTTTGAGCCCTTATATGAAAGTTGGGAGAGATTTAAGGAGATGTTGAGAAAATGCCCACACCACGGATTTGAGCTAGGAATGCAAATGCTTATCTTCCTAAATGGCCTCACATTCGCAACACGACAAGTAGTGGACTCTTCTGCATGGGGTTCCATAAACCATAAGACCCCAGAACAGGTATTTGAGCTTATTGAAAATTTGGCTTCTAATAACTATTCTTGGGGAAGTGCAAGGTCAAAGGCTCGTGTGCAAGGAGTGCACAAAGTGGATACCGTGATAGCATTAGAAGCTAAGGTAGACGCCTTAACTCAAAAGATGGAACAGTTGGTGATGCCTCAAGGCCAAGTTTTAAACGTCAACTGCGATTTCTGCGGAGAAGGACACCCCAATCATGAATGCCAATAGATGGGGTCACTCCAAGAAACTTGGAACAAATGGCCTTCGCAGGTAATGTCCGGCCATGTAACAATCCATATAGCTCTACCTATAACCCTGGCTGGAGAAATCACTCTAATTTCTCTTGGAGCAATGGGAATCAACCTAGGTAGAGTTCTTTCAATTTTGGAGGTAACCAAAGGAATCCAAACTCTATGAACAACACGACAGCACCTCAAAAATCACCATTGGAAAAGTTGATTGACCAATTGGTAAGTACCACGGAGACTAAGTTCCAAAGAGTCGATGCGATAACAAGGAACCTAGAGGCTTCCATGCGAATTTGGAGAACCAAATTGGTCAACTAGCCAAACTCTTAGGGGATCGTCAAGCAGGGACACTACCAGGGAACACTGAGGAAAATCCACAGGATCACATCCGTGGAAACTCTTGAAGCATTTTTACTATTTTCTTTACTTTTCGTTTTTGAGATGAATATAATTTTCTATTTATGTTATTTTGATTGATTATTCTTATTCCAGTGCATTATTCAACATTCGTGTGTTTTCTACATTCTTATAAAAAAAAAAAAAAATGGGAGATTGGACAAAACAAAGCTGACGCCGGCTCCAAGAGCCGGGGCCGGTGCCGATTCCTATCGGGTGGAGCAAAATTAAAAGGCCATTTTGGCCACTTTTTCTTCAAAATCTCCATTCCCAGTCGCAAATTCTCTCAAGCCTGCACCGGCTTCACATCCCTCATCTCCCAAAATTTGATTTTTCAACTCCTAAACACCTCCATAACACCTATTGACTTCTTTTTTGTTGATCCTACTGATCAAAACCCTCAAAAGCTTCGATTTTTCACAAAAAACCCACATTCAATCCACAAGCAAAGAGAGTAGATTTTTACAAAAAGCTTACATCTTTTGCTTACCCATACATTTAAGAGCATAAAGGTATGGTTTTTCTTTACTTCCTACGGTTAAAATAATGGAGATGATTTTTTCTAATTTTAGGGAGATTTTTGGCCGAAAATTGGGATTATGTATGCTATGCTTGATTTATGAATTTGAGCTTCATGAATTGGATTACATTATGAGTTATTGAGCCTTCACTACTTGATTCATGCTTATCATCATTCGATAATTCATATAGCTCAGGCTAGAATTGTGGTTATTGGTGATACTTGAATATACGGAACATGCATTGTTGATCACATAATACCATGATACTGCCTTCATTCACATGATTATGTTTACTAGCATGCTTTGAGAATATCAGCACAGTTATGCTTTACAGTCAACTTTACATGCATTGTGTAGGTTGTGTTGAATTGATTAAAGGTGATTAATTGAATTGGTTGTTGGAGTTGATATACATTGAAGGAGTTTGGGTTTTGTGGATTGTGAGTATGGTTGAGGGTTGTGTGTGATTTGAGGAACATCTGTGCAAGGGTTGCTAGCCTGTTGTCAGCTTTGAGCTTACTAGTTCTCTCTCCCTATTACGCCCATTCCTTACTTGACCATGTCTAGAGTAAGGAGTCAGTCTTCTAAAAGGGCAAGAACTTTCTCGTCCTCAGTCTCATCATCCGTTGATCCCTTATCTCTTAGACCTACTGAGTTTATTGATGCCTCTTATGAGGAATGGTACAGTAAGAGAGCATCTAATAAGATTATTGTCGAGTGTACTTTCTCGCCCACCTTAGACCGTGCACTCAAATTGGGAATGATGTTTAGATGGCTAGGATGGGATTCAATAGTACAATTGAAAAGGAAGTATTGTTCCGTGCTTGTTAAGGAATTCTATGCTAATATGACGGATAAGGGCAAAAAACATCTTCCACGTATTGAAACAAGAGTGAAAGGAGTTCCTATTGTCATCACTCAAAATCAATTAGCTAACCTCCTCCAGGTTTTTTACGATGATACTTGGCAAGGGATTGATGTGAATAATCAAAAGATTCTTTCGAACTCGAATTAGGATATTAGAGAGACTAGAGCTACCCTAGGCTTATATAAGCATAATGCCTTCCACGCTAATAGCTTCTATTCCAACAATGATTTGGTAGCCAATTTTCGCTCTCTAGTTTACATGTTTGGATTTAATGTTATCCCCCGTGCTAGTGGTTTCAATGAGACTAGGCTTATTGACACTTATATTTTGCATCGGATGATGAACACATTACCTATCCCTTTTACCCCTTTGATCATCTAATCTATTAGGGAGGTTGTTCATCACCATCTTTCTACAAAAGCCTTTATTTTTTCCTTGGTTATAATGAAGATTCTAAAGGAATTTGGGGTGAGTCTTGAGGGAGAACTCATGGAGATTACCACTGAGCACGATATGATCACTAAGCAAACTCTTATGAGTTGCGGGTACAAATACAGCCAGGAGTTGAAGAAGTGGCTCACTCCATTCGAGGTCCGACATCCCGGTCAGGTAAGGCCATCTACAGTGGAGGAGGAACAGCCATCACGATCGGCACGTGCTAGAGTTGGCAGTTCTCAATCCCACTTCCTGACTAACTTTGAGACCACCGTGCTAGGACCCCTAAACCAGCAAATGGAGGTGCTCCTACGCTTGCAAGGTACTATGGAGGACATGGCAAGACGGCAAGCTACTATGGAGCAGCAGTTAGCCGATTTGAGACCGCATTCTTCTAAGCCACATGGTGGTGCGGGTACCTCTACACCAGCTGAGGATGATGAGGAGGAGGAGGACTGATGATTTTTCTCGAGCACTCTTATTTTTCCTTTCTTTTTTATTATTTTCTTTAGTTAGTTTTTGTTTTTTTTTTGTACTCTTTCTTTCTTTTATTTTTGATTTATTTCCTTTTCTAGTTTTTATGCTTTGGTATTTTCTTTTGTATTTTTCTTTTTAGGTACTTTGATGATGCCTCACTCTTCAAGCATTCAGCTCTTGTACGATACAATGCCAAATGAATGAAAGTTTGTTTTTCCTATCTCTTCTCCTTTATATTTTTGGTCCCATGGTAATGGTTGTTCTTGTTATATTTATTTGGCCATTGAGGACAATATCCAGTTTAAGTGTGGGGGATAGATTTGATTGACAAGTCTTCTGTACATATTCCTTAGCCTTAATTTTTGTGCGAAAATTTTTCAAAATTTTCAGATTTTCTGTGCAATTTCAAGCTGTATTTTTATTGCATGTCTTTATGATGGATTATAGAGCATATGTTCTATATCATTTATGGCTTATGCATGACTTTTTGCACTCACTTGGACAAGGTAGTTCTTGATCAAATGCTTTACATTATTCTTAAACCTGTTTTTTTTTTCCCTAAAATTCATAGAGCATTCTAGAACTTACTTGGATACCTCTCGAGGTGAAATAAGAAAGACAGTCATGATTTAACTTAGGGATGACGGTAATAGGCCTTCTTTGGATTGTTTGAGCTTTTCAAGCCCTACCTATTGTTATATTATCCCTAGTGCCTATTTTGAGCCTAAATTGTTGATTTCTTTAATTAAAACCCGTCACAATATTTTGTCCATTACTTGTTTATGAGAGTTTGAATAATTTTTCAAATCTTTATACTCTTGATGGATGAAAGTATTGATGGAAAATGCAGAAACAGGGAGCCATGGACGAAAAAAAAAAAAAAACAGAGAGAAAAATTAAACGCAAGCCATAAAGGCCATGCGGAAGCGTGAAGATCATACATTTGCGTTCCTTAACCCTCCTAGGTTGCGTAGGAACAGATTGAACGGCTGGAATCGCCTCGCTTTGCACACTTGAAGGAGCTTCCGGTTGAACACCCGCTAGCCTTCGACTTCGTCTTGTTTGCATTAACGCTTAGCTCTCCAGCTCCCGGAATATTCCTCAGCCTAACCTCTAGTCGGTGAACACTATGGTGAAGAGGAAGGATCTCAATTCTCCTTGGTTTACCTGCTATTGGTTAGCAAAGTCCAAGGAGAAACAAAGAAGTAGAAAACGTGAGAGAGAGGAGAGAAAGAGACCACGTGAGTGTGTGGCTTGGGAAAGGAAAAATTCGGGTTTTTTTTTTTTTCAAAGAGTTGTTTAGGTTTTGCCTAAACTAGGTCTCTCAATCTCTGATAAACATCTCTCCGGGACTTCAAAACATCCGGATGTTATCCTGAGAAACAGTTTGGCCTAACCTTAAATTCCTCTTAACCGTATCTGGAAAAAACCCTAAGATCCAAGCTATTGGGCCAGATAAATATTTATTATTTTTCTAGGACCTAAAAAAGCCCAAAATAATAAATATTAATTATTTATTTTCTGGGCTTACATAAGTAACCCAATAAATAATTAATGAGCCCAAATGAACCATAATAATTAATTTTTAATTATTTATTTCTTGGGCCTACATAAATAACCCAATAAATAATTAAACATTAATTATTTCCCCTAGTTTAAGTCCAGGTTAATTTCTTAATTATTCATACTGGACCTAGGCCCTGAATAATTAATTAACCAAATAAACTAGATAATTAATTTCTCTCAACTTCTATTTTATTTATTTATTTATTTATTTATTTTATTCCAGTCCAATAATAAATTAGACTTCCTGAATAAAATAAAATAAAACAAAATAAAATAAAATCCTCTTCAACTGAGACCAATTCCTCAACCCAAAAATAGTTAGGACTTACGGGCTATCTCGAGGACCAAAAAGACACATCGCCTTGGTCGCTAAAATGACCAAAATACCCCCGCTATATAAATAGCCGTATTTTGCATTTTAAATATTTCCTAATATCACCATAAGGAAATATTGACCCCAAGGACAATGCCGCGTTAGCAAAGTCTCCGACCTACAGGTGAAATGACTAAAATACCCCTCTACACATCGCCGTACATTTAGAGAGGAAGAAGTGTACTAACACCCTCTAAATGACATCTACCATCCTTAGGCTTCTAGTCCAATGATCCACGACTTCCCGGAGTGTTTCCGCTTTCCAAGGGAGCTACCCTAAAGCAAACATCCAAGTCATGTTTCCTAGGGCCCCGGATAATTTAGACCATTCTGACAACCACAAGGGGCGATATAGTGCGTAAACTATCTTGTATAAGTCTGTCTTAACTAACTAGTCACACATACCCAACATGCAAGTATATTGGCCCTATGATAGAACCTCAACTACAAAGAAATCAAAGTATATGCTTCCAGCCTTCGCTAGACCACCAACTCATACTCAAGTCGTAGAGTACTAGTCCACGCCGTAGCGGTAGTAGTCTAGGTTTCTACCATATAGTACTTTGAGAAACCACTACTACAGTCCCGTTCTACGTATTCGAAATACGCTTATGTCATGAAGTGAGTGGACTACCCACCGGCTAAAGGTAAGCCATTCCCCATTTGGAATTCATAACATAATAACCTAAACATGATGAGGTTCCCAGCCTCATCAATAGGTTAAGAACAAATGTTTATGTGTTAAATAACCCGTGATCCATACCTTATCGTGAAAGACCACCATTCACATGGATCACTTATTTAAACACAATGGGTCTGTTCCAAACGAAAATCGTGCACAAACAAAAAGTAAATTCACAAACAATTTCTCGAAAATAAATTCTTTTATTAAATAATTCGATTTTACATCGTAAACCTTAGTCTAAGAGGGCATACAATCCAACAATCTCCCACTTGCACTCTAAGACTAGGTAAGTCCATAGGTGCCCACCCCTATGGCGTCTAAGTGTCTCTTGAAGACTCTCTCACCCAAAGGCTTGGTGAATGGGTCTCGCTAGATTGTTTTCTCGAGGTAATATGCTCCACCACGACTTCCCGTCTCTCGGATGAAATCCCGGATCAGTGGTACTTCCTCTCGATGTGTTTCCCTTCTTGTGGTTCCGAGGCTCCTTAGATTGCGACACCGCTCCAGTTGTTGTCGCAATACATCACAACCGGCCTGTCCATATGTGGTACGACTCCAAGTTCCGAAAGAAACTTCCGGAGCCGCATCGCTTCCTTGGACGCTTCCGAAGCCGCCACATACTCGCCTTCCATGGTTGAGTCAGCAATACAAGATTGTTTGATACTCCTCCATGAAATTGCTCCTCCGTACAAGGTGAAGACATATCCACTAGTGGATTTTCTCTCATCCTTATCCGCCCGGAAGTCCGAGTCCGTGTATCCCGCAGAACCAAATCATCAACCCCGTAAACCAAAGATATAATCTCTCGTTCCCTTGAGGTACTTGAGAATATGCTTTACAGCCTTACCAATGAACCTTCCCCGGGTTTGACCGATATCTCGCTAACTAAGCCCACGGCAAAGCGTATATCCGGCCTAGTACACAAGATAGCGTACATGAGACTTCCCACAACCGAAGCGTAGGGAATCCTACTCATTCTCGTCCTTTTCTTCTTGAGACTTAGGACAATCCTTCGAAGAAAATGACAACCCATGTCCGCAAGGGATTAGAGCTCCCTTGCATGAGTCCATGCCGTACTTGGCCAGCATCTTGTCAATGTATGTCGCTTGGGATAATCCTAACATTCTCTCGCTTCCTATTTCTAAGAAGCCTAATCCCGAGAATGTAGTCGGCTTCTCCCAAGTCCTTCATACCGAATTGACTAGACAGCCAAACCTTTGTAGATGACAATGTCCCTACATCATTTCCAATGAGTAGAATGTCATCCACATACAGGACAAGAAAAAACCACATTGATGCCTTCAAGTTTCCTGTACACGCATGGTTCATCTTCGTTTTGAATAAAACCATAAGACTTTATAGTCTCATCAAAACGAATGTTCCATGCTCTTGATGCCTGCTTAAGTCCATAAATGGACTTCTTAAGCTTGCAAACCAAGTGTTCCTGGCCTTCAGCAATGAAGCCTTCTGATTGGGACATATAGATGTCTTCGCTAAGATGGCCATTCAAGAATGCCGTCTTGACATCCATTTGCCATATCTCGTAGTCATAGTGACAGGTGATGGCAAGGAGGATGCGAATGGATTTAAGCATGGCTACCGGGGAAAAGGTTTCCTAATAGTCGATACACTCTTTCTGAGTATACCCTTTCGCCACAAGCCTAACTTTGAAGGTTTCCACCTTCCCATCCGCTCCTCTCTTCCTCTTGTATACCCACTTGCACCCAATGGGTTTTATCCCTTCAGGTGAAGCTACAAGATCCCAAACCTGATTGAGGTACATAGACTCAATCTCGGCTTTCATTGCTTCATGCCACAGATTTGCATCGGCATCAGCAATAGCCTCCTCGTATCTAGCGGGGTCTTGTTCCCGATGGTCGGAAACCAGCTCAAAGGCTTCTCCATCCATCTATCCGTAACCCTAGACACTCTCCCACTACGACGAGGCTCCATTTGCATAGTGCTCTTGAGGCCGTGCCTCTTCTTGTTCCAAAATCGGGTCGAAGAAGTTGATTCCATAGATAACTTCTCCCGAAGTTCCAACCTCGTTGAACCTTTAGTGGAAGTACTTTGATCATCTTCCAAGTATCTAGCATTGGTACCGACTAGTACCTTCGCTCCTTAGGATGATAAAAGTAGCCTCCTTTTGTCCCTTTTGGATACCCAACAAAATAGCATAATTCCGATCTTGGTTCCAACTTGTCTCCCTTGATCAAGACATAAGTCGGACACCCCCAAATCCCGAGATGATTCGTACTTGGCTTACGCCCACCCACATCTCATAGGGAGTCCTAGGTACCGACTTGGAAGGCACCAAGTTCGAATATATGCCGCCGTTTCCAGGGCATATCCCCGTAAGGATACCGGAAGAGTAGCATGAGACATCATGCTTCGGACCATTTCCATCAACGTCCCGTTCCTTCTCTCGCCTACTCCGTTCTACCGGGGGTTCCCTGCAGCAGAGCTGGGATACTATCCCATGATGTACCATGTAGTCCTTGAATTCACCTACGAGGTACTCTCCACCACGATCCGATCGTAAGGTTTTGATTAATTTACCCGTCCGACGCTCCACTTCACCCTTAAACTCTTTGAACTTGTCAAAAGAGTCGACTTGCGTCTCATCGGTAAATGTAACCATACCTCGTACAATCATCCGTGAACGTGATGAAGTACTCAAAACCTCCCCTAGCCGGTGTAGACAATGGACCGCACACATCGCTGTGAACAAGACTCAACACCTCCTCGCTCTATCCGCCTTTGGTGTAAAAGACCTTTTGGTCATTTTTCCCATCAGCAGGATTCACACCGAGGCCAACTTTCCAATCTCAATGAGCCCAAAGGCCCATCATGGATTAGCCTCTCGAATCCCGGTTGAGTTAATATGACCCAACCTCAGATGCCAAAGGTATGAATCATTGATATTGGTCTTTCTCTTCTTAGTTAAAGGTTCGGATCGAGCGTTATTTGATTGTTTGTTAATAGGGTTTAAAAAGAACAAATTTCCATACATGTGCCCAAGACATAAAATTTCTCCATCTCTACCGATAGAAATACCGTAATGGAAAGATACGTAATATCCTTGATTAATAAGTTTTGCAACCGAAATCAAATTCTCGACGAAAACCAGGTACATATAAAATGTCTTTTAAAACCACTATCTTATTACAATAAAAAATAAGATCCAGCTCTCCCACTACAAGGGCCCGCACTTGTGCTCCATTACCCACTCGAAGCCCATGTTCGCCCTTCTGAGTCTTCTTATCTTCCTAAACCCCCGCAAGGAGTTACGTATATGATCGTTGGCTCCCGAATCAACAATCCAAGTGGAAGTTGATCCTACCATTGATATGGACTCTAGATAGTAAACATTACCTATGGGGTTTTTCTTGGCCCGAAGATCCGGACACTCTTTTTTCCAGTTGTCCCTTCTTTCCACACTTGAAGCACTTGCCCTTTGGTTTGTCCTTGGGCTGGTTCTTGGCCGAGCCGCCGCATTCCCCTTCTTCCTCTTGAACTTTCCGGGCTTAGGCCCAGCTTCTTGAAGAAGAGGCCTTAGCAATCATGGCCTTAGACTCGCGGCTTCATGACCTTCTCCGCCATCCGGAGCTCCTTCATCAGCTCAGCCAAACTCATGTTCAACTTGTTCATGTTATAGTTTAACTTGAATCGAGTGAAAGAGCCCTGTAGAGATTCGAGAACCATGTCCACTTGGCTCTCTGGGTCAATGACAGCTCCCTAAGATTTCTCGCCTCCTCGAAAGCAAGCAATCATCTTGAGCATATGCTCTCTGACCGATGCTCCCTCACCCATCTTAGTGTTTACAATTGTTCGAAGAGCCTCCCGCCTTGCGGGCCGGCTCTTGTCCGCGAACATAGTTGCCAACGATCGACTTATGTCATATGCGTAAGCCATGTGCTCGTGTTTTGACTCGGAGCACATTAGACATGGAAGCTAACATATAGCAACGTGCCATTTCGTCGCCTTTCTTCCATGCCTTTTCAGCCTCTCGCTCTTCAGCGGTGGAACCTTCCCCGATAACAAGGCAGTGTTTCGTAAAGGACATACTTATACTCCTACTGTGAGTATTATGTCCAGGTTCCTTTTCCAATCCACATAGTTTGGACCCGTTAACTTATTCTCCCCGAGAATAACGGCCAATGGACTAAAAGAACCTCCCACCATTTCGAAAATCGAAAATAAAAGAAAGAAATTAGTTTGTGAAAACAAAATGAAATTTGTGCACCGAAAATAATTTGCTCTTAGGAAAACCGACATAGCTTCTTGGGAAGATTAACAGCTTCCTAAGCTAAGTGTATTAACCACCACAAATTAATTTCCCTTCTAGGTAATGGTCTAGAGAATAACTCCATCGTGGGATGGCCGTTTCCTCTCATTTCCTATGGACATACCTCGCACTATAACCTCCAACGTGGGCCGGCCGATCATAGTACGTGCCCCGGTTATTAATTACATCCTTCCATTAGATCTAGATCCTTGTGGTATCCCCATCCTATACGGGTTCACTCCCAGTGGTGACGCGAGGGGATCCACGATCTCTAATGAGGACCGTGATGGAAGCCGTGGGGCCGTTGGAACCCCTCTCCCACTTAGTCTTTTAAAATAAATATTTTCTGGAAAATATCCTTTTAAAATTTCCATTAAGTTTTTCTTAACTCAAAAATAAAATATCTAAGTCCAATAAAATCTCTATGTCAAGGCTTATATCCTTTGAGAGATTTCCTCCATGGACTAATTTTATATAAGTTAAAACTTAATGGTTTCAAAAATTTTCCAATTAAAACTTTCTAGAGACTTTGGTCTCAAGTTTATTTGACAAAATCATTTTTCTAGTCCAAAACAAAACAAAATGGCTCTCCATTTTAATTTACAAAAATATCTAAATCCAATATATTTTCTATGTCAAGGATTAAGTCCTTTGAGAAAATATTTAAGGATTAATTTTTTTACCAATTAAAATAACCATTTAGTTTTTAAAGAAAAATATTTTTTCTTGCCAAAACAAAAGGTTCCCAAAGATTTTGGTCTTTGAGAAAAAGCACACATAGGTATATAAAAAAATAGCATGCTAGAAAACAATAAACGTTTTCATGCTTTTCTATTTTTTAAACCTAAGTGCCCAAATAATAGAATTAAACACATTAATTAATTAATTAATGATCTTGTTTAATCCTAAAATCCCTTACTAATATTTTTCATGCAAATATATTCCAAGAATATAAAAATTGCAAAAATATTAACTTCGCCTGGTATGGGACCCAAAACGGAAAAGGGAAAAAAATAATTAAAAAAATTGCAGAAAAAACTCTGGCGGTCCACTGCACCGAGCCGCACCGGATCCACGCCCGCGTGGCCAACGGTCCACCGCGCCCCCCCGGTGCACCAGCCACACCAGATCAGACGCGCCTCAACCCGCCAAGCCGCGACCCGCCCGCCCGAGTCTCCTCTGCTGCCGACCCGCAAACTCGCCCGATTACCCGCGCGCCAATTGAATTTCAATTGCAACATCAAATTAATTCGGCTTCAATTCACACGCAATTGGCTCGGCTTCGTGGCTCCAGCAGCACGGCTCCACTCACAGATATTGTGGCTCGGCTCAACGGCTCGGAGGCGGCTCGGCGGCTTATGAACAGTGTCATCTTCTTCGTTCATTCCACTGTCCGCGCGCGAATTTCCAGAAGCTTCCTTTTTCGATTTCTTTCTTATTTCTTTGGCTTCTTTGGACATTTTTACTTACAAAAAACATCCAAAACAAAAACACAACCACCTATACCCATTAAAATTGGGTTTACACGATTAAAACACCAAAGCCAAAAAAAAATTACAGAGATCCTATGCTTCCACTGTGAAGCTTACAAATCCAGCTATCCCACACCAAAACAGCGAAGGATCACAGGTATAATCATCTTCTCCATTTTATTAACTACCATGCTCCCTATATTGATCAAAACCAATGGCTCTGATACCACTTTGATGGAAAATGCAGAAATAGGGAGCCATGGACGAAAAAAAAAAAACAGAGAGAAAAATTAAACTCGAGCCATAAAGGCCATGCAGAAGCGTGAAGATCATACATTTGCGTTCCTTAACCCTCCTAGGTTGCGTAGGAACAGATTGAACGGCTGGAATCGCCTCGCTTTGCACACTTGAATGAGCTTCCGGTTGAACACCCGCTAGCCTTCGACTTCGTCTTGTTTGCATTAACGCTTAGCTCTCCAGCTCTCGGGATATTCCTCAGCCTAACCTCTAGTCGGTGAACACTATGGTGAAGAGGAAGGGTCTCAATTCTCCTTGGTTTACCTGCTATTGGTTAGCAAAGTCCAAGGACAAACAAAGAAGGAGAAAACGTGAGAGAGAGGAGAGAAAGAGACCACGTGAGTGTGTGGCTAGGGAAAGGAAAAATTCAGGTTTTTTTTTCAAAGAGTTGTTTAGGTTTTGCCTAAACAAGGTCTCTCAATCTCTGATAAACATCTCCCCGGGATTTCAAAACACCCGGATGTTATCCTGAGAAACAGTTTGGCCTAACCTTAAATTCCTCTTAACCGTATCTGGAAAAAACCCTAAGGTCCAAGCTATTGGGCCAGATAAATATTTATTATTTTTCTTGGACCCAAAAAAGCCCAAAATAATACATATTAATTATTTATTTTCTGGGCTTACATAAGTAACCCAATAAATAATTAATGAGCCCAAATGAACCATAATAATTAATCATTAATTATTTATTTCTTGGGCCTATATAAATAACCCAATAAATAATTAAACATTAATTAATTCCCCTAGTTTAAGTCCAGGTTAATTTCTTAATTATTCATACTGGACCTAGGCCCTGAATAATTAATTAACCAAATAAACTAGATAATTAATTTCTCTCAACTTCTATTTTATTTATTTATTTATTTATTTTATTCCAGTCCAATAATAAATTAGACTTCCTGAATAAAATAAAATAAAACAAAATAAAATAAAATCCTCTTCAACTGAGACCAATTCCTCAACCCAAAAATAGTTAGGACTTACGGGCTATCTCGAGGACCAAAAAGACACATCGCCTTGGCTGCTAAAATGACCAAAATACCCCTGCTATATAAATAGCTGTATTTTGCATTTTAAATATTTCCTAATATCACCATAAGGAAATATTGACCCCAATGACAATGTTGCGTTAGCAAAGTCTCCGACCTACTGGTGAAATGACTAAAATACCCCTCTACACATCGTCGTACATTTAGAGAGGAAGAAGTGTACTAACACCCCTCTAAATGACATCTACCATCCTTAGGCTTCTAGTCCAATGATCCACAACTTCCTGGAGTGTTTCCGCTTTCCAAGGGAGCTACCCTAAAGCAAACATCCAAGTCATGTTTCCCAGGGCCCTGGATAATTTAGACCATTCGGACAACCACAAGGGGCGATATAGTGCAGAAACTATCTTGTATAAGTCTGTCTTAACTAACTAGTCACACATACCCAACATGTAAGTATATTGGCCCTATGATAGAACCTCAACTACAGCAAATCAAAGTATATGCTTCCAGCTTCGCTAGACCACCAACTCATACTCAAGTCGTAGAGTACTAGTCCACGTTGTAGCGGTAGTAGTCTAGGTTTCTACCATATAGTACTTTGAGAAACCACTACTACAGGTCCTGTTCTACGTATTCGAAATACGCTTATGTCATGAAGTGAGTGGACTACCCACTGGCTAAAGGTAAGCCATTCCCCATTTGGAATTCATAACATAATAACCTAAACATGATGAGGTTCCCAGTCTCATCAATAGGTTAAGAACAAATGTTTATGTGTTAAATAACCCGTGATCCATACCTTACTGTGAAAAACCACCATTCACATGGATCACTTATTTAAACACAATGGGTCTGTTCCAAACGAAAATCGTGCACAAACAAAAAGTAAATTCACAAACAATTTCTAAAAATAAATTCTTTTATTAAATAATTCAATTTTACATCAGAAACCTAGTCTAAGAGGGCATACAATCCAACAAGTATATGTATGAGAAGGTTGAGGAAGAATGTTAGGATAGAGATCATGACTTGTTACTTTCAGTCATGGATCAATAACAAGTTGAGCTGAAAAGAAAAAAGAAAGAGAAGAAAGAGAAAAAAAAGAGAGTGAAAAAAAACAAATGAGTTGAAAGAAGAAAGCAAAAAGTTGCTAGAAAGAATGAAAGAAGAGAAGTGAAGAAAAAAAAAAAAAAACAACAACAACAGCAGCATCAGTGAAAGAAAAGATCATAAAAGGAATGGTAATTGAGCTTTAAAAAAAAAGTTAAGTTCATCTTAAAACTTGACACCATTGCTGGAAAATTTGAGTGATCTTGTGAAAGAAATAGAAAGATTTGATGAAAAGAAGAAGAAGGGAAAAAAGAAAAAAATGCAGGATTTGATTGATTTTGGAATAGGAGAGCAAGAAGAGTTGGAAATTATTGATTCATTTGTTTATCCTTTTTCTTGCTAACTCTCAGTTTTTCTTTGACGTTTGAGTCTCCTATATCCTTCGTTTGATAAGCTACATTACAAGCCTTTAACCTTACATTACAAGCTTAAAAGTTCAACTTGATCTAAATAGAATCATGATATGTCTCGGATTAGTGGAGAGAGTGTATGAAAAGTAAGCATATGGAATGCGTACTCTTTTTGAGCTAAATTCTTTCCAATGGTTTGAGAATATTGTCAAGTATTGTGATGGTTCTACTAAGTCATTTATCACTAACACAAGTCTTACATTGGTTGTAAAAGATGTAGTAGTCATGTGTTTTATGTTCTTGAATGAAAAAAGCCTTGGAGATATTGTTTTGAAATTGATTGAGCGATTTGATTAAACTTTGTGTTTTCCTACTTATTCTTGATACTTTGCTTGAGGACAAGTAAAGAGCTAAATGGGGGGGAATATGACAGGGGCTAAATTAGTCATATTTTTCCTAGTTATTTGAGATTCTTTTGTGATACATTTTCTTCAATAACTAGTCCTATTCCTTCATATTTGTGATTTTACCCTTGGAAAGGTATTTTGTTCGTTATTTTAGATTTTTGGGGTAAAACGAAGCAAAAACATCACAAAATATATTAGAGGCGGCGCCGGCTAGGACAGAAGAATCAGCGCCGGCCATGCACTGGTTGCACGAACTTTGAAGCAAAGAAAATTTTTTTGAAATAGAGCATAACAGAACCAAGGTGGCGTGGGCTGTGAAGCTGGAACCAGCACCGGCTGCATTCTGGAACACGTTGTGCAGAATTCGAAGAAAAATCTGCGAACGAGTGGAGGAACAGAACACAATCGGTGCCGACTCCAAGAGTCAAGGTGGCACCGGTTGTGCCCTGAAGCTAAGGCAGCGTTGTGATTTTTCTACGTGATTTTTGGTAATCTGTAGAGTTTTAGTATCTTCCAACTTCTACTCGGCCAAGAACTTTGTACCTACGAGTTTAAGCATTTCCTAAGCCTATAAATAGATGGAAAACACAAGGAAAAATGAGAGAATTCATTAATCATCATAGAAAATTACTTAGTCAAAGAAGGAATTCTTCAATTCAGGGAGGGTTGTGCAAGAAGGTCTTCGAAGGAAGAAGAAGGAGGCTTGTCTATGAGTGCTTTCTTTTACTTTGTTTTCTTTTTCTTGACAATGATATGTTAGTTGTTTTATTGTAATCTGGCATTGTTTTAGATATTCATGATATTTAGAGATATTTGATCTTTTGATTAGTTGATTATTCTTCTTGGTATTTAATTACTTAGATGGATTACGAGATTGGTTGATTGTTACTTTCTATTGACTTGCTTGAAAAAAGGGTTGATGGTGGTTTCAATTCATTGGTTTCATATTTGTTGTCTCTTAACTTGCTTGAAAAATGGGTTAATTGCTATGAACTGGTAATTAAAGGTTAATTGATGTCTGCCAGAATATGGATTCATTGGTTAGTTTCATATTTTAAGTTTGCCAGAATATAGAAATTTAATCAAGGATTGTGTTCAATGCATCTTTTGGGTAAGACTGGTTGAGACAGAACATGTGATACTAAGTTACCTAGAAGATAGGGATTCATGGATTGAAAATGAAGTGAGTCTATCTTAATCTTTTATGATGCCAAGGGAATATTTAGTTATGATAATGGTTGAGTTCTTTAAGGTCATGTTTGTCTAAACAATGGTTTGAGTCACATACTTCTCCATCCTTGACATGTACATATTTTTGTTTTATTTTTATTTTTACTTATTTTTCACTTTATTGAGTCGGTTAAACAATGAAAGAAAGGTAATTAATGTCTATTTGTTCCTTAAGGATCGACACTCGTTTGAACCCTATGCTCGGTTAATGATGAGTACGTTTGCTCATATGTGTGATTTGGGTTGAACGTTTTAATTTAAACTTGATTGGGAATGTGCTTAGTTTTTGTATGATTTTTATGCCCAAGTTCGAACGCATCATTAATACAAGCTAAGGAATTGGTCTTAAATTAAATTAAATGAAATTTATTTTATTTAAGTAGTCTGATTTAATTAATGGGCTAAAATAAAATGAAGGTCCATGGAGAGAGAGAATTAATTAATTTAGTTTAGTTGATTAATTAATTATTCAGTGCTTTGGCCCAGTTTGAATAATTAAAGATTAACCTGGTACCAAACTAAAATATAGCTTGTTAATTGGATTAGTTTATTTGGGTTGGGAAATTAATTATTAATTGGGTCATTTACTTGGTTCTAATTAGAATAATTAATTTAGTCCAAAAGACTAAATTAAGAGTCCAATGGGCCAGTCCAGTTTAACCTAGGTTTTTTTTTTTTTTTTTGTTAAACAGGAGAATAGAGAACAACGTTGTTTTCACGACTTCTACTCTGTGGAAAAACAGATGCCTCTTTCTCTCTCTTTCTCCAGAAAATATTCCTTAGCCCTGTAAGTTGTTCACCAAATGGAATTAGGCAGGCTATATATTGGAAGATCGAGAGGTTAGCATTCATATACATGCAAAGATAAAGTAAGAGGCTTGTAGGAATCGCACCAGAGGTTTCCACCAGTGCACCTACCCCAGTTCCACACATTCCGGTCCAGCCATCTTTGAGAACAGGAAGAAAACGTTAGAAATTTTTCCCCTCGGAATCCCACTAGAGGGGGACCAGCGCTGGTGCCGGCTCTGTTTGGGAATTCTCCCGTTCTTCATTTTTTTCCAGTTTTTCAGTTTTCGCTTCCGTTGCGTGCTCTGTTTTTCCCCTTTTGAAGCCTTCATTGTGAGGCTAGAGGTGGTGCCAGCTGCACTCTGGAAAGGTTGGAGCGAAAATCAAGAAAAATCAGCAAATGACTAGAGAAACAAATCACAATCGGCACTGGTTGTGCCCTGATATTAAGGGGGTGCCTCAATTTTTGTGCGCAATTTTTGGTAATTTGCAGAGTTTAAGTATTTTTCTACTTCTAATCGACCAAAAACCCTAGAAGAACGATTTTAGGCACTTCTAAAGCCTATAAATAGAGAGAAAACACAAGGAAAATGTGAGAATTCAAAGATCATAACATCAAATCACTCAAATCAAGGAGGATTGTGCAAGAGGGTCTGCAAAGGAAAAAAAATGAGGCTTGTCTATGAATACTTTCTTTTACTTTCTTTTCTTTTCTTGAATAATGATGTATTAATTATTTTATTATAATTTGACATTGTTTTCGATATTCATGATTTTTAGAGTTACTTTGATCTTTTAATTAATTGATTATCATTCTTCGTATTTAATTACTTATGCTTATTACGAGATTAGTTGGTTATTTCTTTTCATTAACTTGCTTGGACAAAGGGGTTAATGGTGGTTTCAATTCATTAATTTCATATTTATTGTCTCTTAACTTGCTTGGAAAAGGGGGGTTAATTGCTAAGAACTAGGTAATTAAAGGTTAATTGATGTCTGCCATGATATGGATTCATTGATTAATTTTATGTTTTAAGTTTGCCAGGATATGGAAATTTAATTAAGGATTGTGTTCAATTCATCTTTTAGATGAATTAGTTGAGACAGGATATGTGATGTTAATTTATCTAGAAGATTGTGATTTCATGGATTGGAAAAGAAGTGAATCTATCTTAGCCATTCATGATGCCAAAAGAATAATTAGTTATGATAATGATTAGATACTTTAAGATCATGTTTGTCAAAATAATGATTTGAGTTACATAATTCTCCATCCTTGACATGTATATATTCGTTTATTTTGTTTTATTTTCCTTTTTTCGTTTTCACTTTATTGAGTCAGTTAAATAATGAAATAAAAGTGATTAATGCATACGTGTTCCTGGAGGATCGACACCCGTTTGAACCCTATACTATGCTTAATAATGAGTACGCTTGCTCATATGTGTAATTTGGGGTTAACCTTTTAATTTAAATTTGATTGTGAATATGCTTATGTTTATATGATTTTTATACCCAAATCAGTACATATCACCAGCTTATGTACTGATCAAGTGAGACAAGCTATAACCAAAATCAGAATTATGCTACTTTGTTGGTATCTAAAAGGGACAAAAGGAGGTTACTTTTATCATCCCAATGAGCAAAAAGTACTGGTAAGTACTAATGCTAGATACTTGGAGGATGATTAAAGTACTTCCACTAAAGGTTCAATAAGGTTGGAACTCGAGGAGAAGTTATCTTCGGAATCAACTTCTTCAAACCCAATTATGGAACAAAAAGAGGCACAGCCTCAAGAACCTATACAAATGGAACTTCGTCGTAGTAGGAGGGTATTTAGAGTTCTAGAAAGATGGACAGAAGAGGCTTTTGAGCTGGTTTCTGACCATCAAGAACAAGATCCTACTAGATATGAGGAGGCTATTACTGATGCTAATGTAGATCTATGGCATAAAGCAATGAAAGTCGAGATTGAGTCTATATACTTCAATTAGGTTTGGGATCTTGTAGCTTCACCTGAAGGGATAGAACCCATTGGGTGTAAGTGGCTATACAAGAGGAAGAGGGGAGTAGATGGAAAGATGAAAATCCTCAAAGCTAGGCTTGTGGTGAAAAGGTATGCTCAAAAAGAGAGAATCGATTATGGTGAAACCTTTGCCCTAGTAGCCATGCTTAAGTCCATCTGTATCCTCCTTACCATTACATGTTATTTCAACTATGAGATATGGCAAATAGATGTTAAGACAGCATTTCTTAATGGCCATCTTAATGAAGACATCTATATGTTCCAACCGAAAGGTTTTATTGCTAAAGGCCCGGAACATATGGTTTGCAAGCTTAAGAAGTCCATTTATAAACTTCAACAGGCATCTAGAATATGAAACATTCATTTTGATGAGACTGTAAAGTCTTACGATTTCATTCAAAACGAGGATGAACTATGCATGTACAAGAAATTGGAAGGCATAAATGTGATTTTTCTTGTTCTTTATGTGGATGACATTCTACTTATTGAGAATAATATAAGGACATTGTCATATACTAAGGTTTGGCAGTCTAGTCAATTTAGTATGAAGGAATTGGGAGAAGCCAGTTACATTCTCGGGATTAAACTTCTTAGAAATAGAAAATAGAGAATGTTAGGATTATTTCAAATGACATACATTGATAAGATACTAGCCAAGTTTAGTATGGACTTATGCAAGGGAGCTCTAATACCTTATAGACATGGGTTGTCTTTTTGTTCTAAGGACTGTCCTAAGTCTCAAGAGGAAAAAGACAAGATGAGTAGGATTCCTTATGCTTTGGCTATAGGAAGTCTTATGTACGCTATGTTGTGCACTAGGCTAGATATCTGTGTTGTCATAGGCTTAGTTAGTAGATATCAATCAAATCCAGGGAAGGTTCATTGACAAGTTGTAAAGCATATTATTAAATACCTCAATGGTACGAAAGATTATATGCTGGTTTACAAGGCTGATGACTTGGTTCCTCTTGGATAAACAGACTCAGATTTCTATGGAGATAAGGATGAGAGAAAATCCACTAGTAGATATGTCTTCACCTTGTCTGGAGGAGCTGTTTCATGGAGGAGTATCAAGTAATCTTGTATTGCTGACTCAACCATGGAAGCTAAGTATATGACAGTTTTGAAAGCGTCTAAGGAAGCAGTCTGGCTCCGGAAGTTCCTTTCAGAACTTGAAGTTATGTCACTCACGGACAGATCGATTGTAGTGTATTGTGATAACTCTGGAATAGTCTCGCAATCTAAAGAACCCAGGAACTACAAGAAGGGGCAACATATCCAGAGGAAGTATCACCTGATTCGGGATTTCATTCAGAGATGGGAAATCGTGGTGGAACAGATAGCTTTGGAAAACAACCTAGCATATCCCTTCACCAAGCCTTTGTCTGAGAGAGTTTTTAAGAGACACTTAGATGCCATAGGGTGGGCATCTTCGGGTTTTCTTAGTTTTAGAGTGCAAATGGGAAATTGTTAGAATATATGCCCTCTAGACTAGTTTATCTGATGTAATTATTGAATTTATTAATAAAAAAATTTATTCTCAAAATTTGTTTATGAATTTATATTTTATTTATGCACAATTTTCGTTTGGAAATTACCCATTGCGTTGAAGTAAGTGATTCATGTGAATGGTGATTTTTCACAGTAAGGTATTGATCACGAGTTACTTAACACATAATTATTTGTTCTTAACCGATTGATGAGAATGGGTATCTCTTAATGTATTGGTTATTGTGTTATGAATTTCAAATGAGGAATGGCTTACCTTTAGCCAGTGAGTAGTTCACTCACTTCATCGAGCGAATTTCGAATACGTAGAACATGACCTGTAATAGTAGTTTCTAAAAGTACTATTTAGAAGAAACTCAGACTATTACTGCTACAGCATGGACTAATACTCTACCACTTGAGTATGAGTTGGTAGTCTGACGAAGCTAGACACATATACTTTGATATACTGTAGTTGAGGTTCTTTCGCAAAGTCGATATGCTTATATATTGGGTATATGTGACTAATTAGTTAAGACAGACTCATACAAGATAGCTTCTGCGGGATATCGCCTCTTGTGATTATTCAAATGATCTAATTATCTAGGGTCCTGGGGAACATAACTTGGATATTTACTTTAGGGTAGCTCCCTTGGAAAGTGAAAACATTCAAGGAGTCGTGGATCATTAGACTAGAGGTCTAAGGATGGTAGATGTCTATTAGAGAGGTGTTAGTACACTCTTCCTCTCTAAATTCACGACGATGCGTAGAAGGGTATTTTAGTTATTACACCTATAGGTCGAAGACTTTGCTAAAACAGCATTATCTTGGGGTCAATATTTCTTTATGGTGATATTAAGAAATATTTAAAATGTAAAATATAGCTATTTATACAGTAGGGGTATTTTGATCATTTTAGTAGCCAAGGCGATGTGTCTTTTGGTCCCCGGAATAGCCCTTATGTCCTAACAGATTTGGGTTAAGGAATTGCTCTTGATAATTATGGATTTTATTTTCATGTGTTGTGTGTGCTCAAGGTGGCCGAAATTAGGGTGAAAGGGAGAGGGGAAAATCTAGTTATTTTTTTTAACTTAAAAGAACTTTGATTGGTTAAAACTACTTAGGGTAAATTCCTTATATTTTAGAGAGTTGGAGAGTACTTAAAACATTCAGTAGTGGTGGCTAGGGCTTTATTTTTTTCCAAAAAATTCAAGTAATAAAAATAGAATATTAGTCCAAAAAATAATTTAGTTAATTTCCTAATTATTTTAGGCAAAAACAATTAATTAGTGAATAATTATTTTTTGTGAAAATCTAGTTTCCAAAATCAAGGCTGCTATCCTTATTTTTTTTTCCCCATAACAAATCCCTTGAATAAGATCTTTATGAAATTCTAGATGTTGGAATATTTAACTTCCAAAAAGGTTAGAATAAAATATTAACTAAAAAATATTAGGAATTTAATTTACCATAAATCCTTTTTAGCAAAACCCCAAAATAATCATATTCTTATATTTTAGGAAGTGGGAAAATAAGAAGGCAATAGCCCTAGGATTTTCGGCCAAGGGCAGAAAAAAATAGGGGAAAAAGAGTTTAATCAAAGATAAGAAGGAAAAGGTTTCCAAAAGTTGGGATTTGAACTCAGGTCACCAAAAAATACACACAAAACTCTAGCCAATATTCCATAATAATTATTGTGTTAATATTCATCATATAAATTCCCATGAATTTAATCCAACTCACTTCATTCTTCTTCCATTAATTTCTACTCTACAAGAACAAGAACTTTATCACCTCATATAGCATAATTATGTCCAAATAAATAGCTCCATGGAACAACAAACACATAAATCACATTGGTTTCACAAAAATAGTTCAAATTTATCAAATAAAATATAACATGCTACCCTATGCATGACTTTCTCCATGTACTAATGGTGGTTCAAAATGGGGTATTACATCATTTCCTCCTTAAGAGAATTTCGTCCCAAAATTCAAAGCGTTATACCTTTAGAGCAAGTTTGGATATTTCTTCTTTACCCAATCTTTAGTTTCCCATGTGGCATCTTAAGTACCATGATGATCCCACAAAATCTTCACCATAAGTATCTGTTTACTCTTCAACACCTTGACATTCCGATCCAAAACCTTAATTGGTTTCTCAACGTAACTCAAATCAGGCTGTAGAATCAATAGCTCCTGATAGGGCCTAAATTAGTCATATTTTTCCTAGTTATTTGAGGTTATTTTGTGATACATTTTGTTCAATAACTGGTCATATTCCTTCATATTTGAGATTTTACCCTTGAAAAGGTATTTTGTCCATTAATTTAGCTTTTAGAGGTAAAACAAGACAAAAACATCGCGAAATAGAATAGAGGCGGCGCCGGCCAGGACAAAGGAACCGGCACCGGCCATGTGCTATTGGCATGCACTTCGAAGCGATGAAAAAAATCAGTGAGACGAACCAGAATAGAACTGAATCGGTGCTGGCTGTACTTTGGAAAGAAATAGGTGAAAATCAAGAAAAATCAGCAAACAGACAAAGAAACAAATCACAACTGGCACCAACTATGAGGCTGTAGGCGGCGCCGGCTGTGCCCTGATGTTAAGGCGATGCCTCAATTTTTGTGCGCAGTTTTTGGTAATTTGCAGAGTTTTAGTATTTTCCTACTTCTAGTCAGCCAAAAACCCTACACCAACAAATTTAAGCACTTCTAAAGCCTATAAATAAAGGGAAAACATAACAGAAAGGGGAGAATTCAAAGATCTAAATAGAAAATCACTGAAATCAAGGAGGAATTCTACTAAATTAAGGAGGATTGTGTAAGAATGTCTACAAAGGAAGAAGAATGAGGCTTGTCTATGACTGCTTTCTTTTACTTTGTTTTCTTTTTCTTGAACAATGATGTATTAATTGTTTTATTGTAATTTGACATTGTTTTAGGTATTCATGATTTTTAGAATTACTTTGATCTTTTGATTAATTGATTGTTCTTCTTGGTATTTAATTACTTGTGCTTCTTATGAGATTAAATGGTTGTTTCTTTCCATATGTGAATATGTAAATATGCAAATATGTAAATATGTAAATATGTATAATTGTTCTTTATGCAAAAAGGTGCATTTTTTGTATCATGTGTATCTTTGTAATCTAACTTACTAACTCTGACTATGTTCAATTGACTAACTTTTTCTTCTTTTAATTTTGTTTTAATCATGAATTCCGTTATCTAACTTACTTTTTGTCTTTTCTAGGTGTTGACCTTGGCACATGACTCAAAAATTTGAAAGCGAGATAGTCGATTTTGACCCTCTATCAAAAATCTGCCGGACAATCCAACGAAACTTACTGGCAGACATGGACGGTGCACACAACAACAATGTTAGAAACAAAAGGAGTGTTACGGATGACTTTGTGAAGCCTGCAATCTCGAGCATTGGCTCAAGTATTACTAGACTTAGGGTAGATGCAAACAATTTCGAAATAAAGCCTAGTATCATCCAGATGGTCCAAAATATGGTCCATTTTGATGGGCTACCTGAAGAATATCCTAATGCCCAAATAGCCAGTTTCCTTGAAATCTGTGATACCTTCAAAATGAATGGTGTTTTTGATGATGCCATAAAGCTAAGACTTTTTCCTTTTTCTTTGAGAGATAAAGCCAAATCTTGGTTAAAGTCTTTGCCTACAGGTTCCATCACTACTTGGAATGCCCTAACTGAAAAGTTTCTTGCCAAATACTTCTCTCCATCTAGGACAGCCAAACTTAGAAATAAGATATTTGCCTTCCAACAATTAGATACAAAACTTTTGTATGAAAGTTGGGAGATGTTGAGGATGTGTCCCCAACACAAATTCGAGCTAGGAATGCAGATGCTTATATTTCTAAATGGCCTTACGCCAAGTGGTGGACTCTTCTGTAGGGGGTCCCATCAATTATAAGACCCCGGAACAAGTGTTTGATCTCATTGAGAACTTGGCTTCTAATAACTATTCTTGGGGAAGTGCAAGGTCTAAAGTTTGTGTGCAAAGAGTGCATAAAATGGATGTTGTGGCAACTTTAGAGGCTAAGGTGGAAGCGTTAACTCAAAAAATGGAACAAACTGTGATGCTTCAAGGTCAAGTGTTAAATGTAAATTGTGATTTCTGTGGAGAAGGGCACCCAAATCATGAGTGCCAAAATATAGGTACACTCCAAGAACCCACGGAATAAGCGGCCTTTGTAGGTAATGTCCATCTAGGTAACAATCCATATAGCTCTACTTACAATCCTAGTTGGAGAAATCACCCTAACTTCTCTTGGAGCAACGGAAACCAACCTAGGCAGGGTTCTTTTAACTTTGGGGGCAATCAAAGGAACCAACCCCTTTTGAATAACAATTCAGCACCTTCCAAGCCACTATTGAAGGACTTGATTAGCCAATTGGTAAGTGCAACGGAGACTAAGTTCCAAGGGGTTGATGCGACAACAAGGAACTTAGAGGCTTTCATGCGCAACTTGGAGAGCCAAATTGGCCAACTAGCTAAGCTACTTGGAGATCATCAAGTGGGTTCATTGCTAGGAAGCACTGAGGACAATCCACGGGATCAAGGCCGTGGAAAACATTGAAGTCATTTTTTTGCATTCAGTTTTTGTGATTTGGAACAAATTTTATTTTCATCGTTTTGTTTTATTTCTTTTATTATTTCTTCATGAATTAAATTGCATTATTCATCATTACTGTGTGTTCATCTTTTTTATTTCGATTAAATATATATATATTTTTTTTTTCGGAGCCCGGACAGAATGCAACTGGTGTCGGCTAGGACTAGAAGCAGTGCCGGCTCTTGTCAGGCAGATGACTTGAAATAGACCATTTCAGCCACTTTTTTCTTTCAAACTCTCCAACTCCCTCTCAAATTCTCTTTAACCGGCACTGGCTTTACCTTCCAAACCACTCAAGATTTGATTTTTCACATCCCAAACACTTTTAGAACATCAATCTCTACTTCTTTTGTTAATTTTACGATTTAAAATTCCCTAAACCTTTCATTTTTCACAAAAATCCAATCTTCAATCCGCATGCAAAGAGCTTAGCTTTCTAGAAAAAGATTGCATCTTTTTCTTGCCCATGCATAGGAAAACATAAAGGTATAATTTTTCTTGAATTCCCACAGTTAAAATGTTGTAGATAAAGTTTTCAAATTTTGAGGAGATTTTTTGTCGAAAATTAGGATATATAACGTTCTATTGCATTGTGAATTAACTTGTGAGCTTTATGACATTAGCTATATTATGAGTTAATCATTCTTGAGTACTTGATTCATTTATATGATCCTTGGAGAGTTTATGCATTTGCCTAAGGATATGATTATAGCTATTATGATGATTGAGTACTTACTACACATTGGCTTTGAATTGTCTTACACTTTATCACTATAATGCCATGATGATTCCATAATTCATATGATCATGTAATGAGTATCTATTGAGTTTGTGCAGCACAATTAATGCTTTACAATGAGATTTTATGCGATTCTTGTAGGTTGTGTTGTAAATTGTGAAAATTGATTGACGAAGGTTGAATTAGTTGTGTTTGGTGTGGGCTATACTCTAAAGGAGTTTGGGAATTATTGTTGTGAACTGGTTGAGGGTTGAGTGAATGTTGTGTATTTTGTTTGAATAGGGGAGTGATGTGTTCAAACTTGGGTATAAAAATCATACAAAAACTAAGCACATTTCCAATTAAGTTTAAATTAAAACGTTCAACCCAAATCACACATATGAGCAAGCGTACTCATCATTAACCGAGCATAGGGTTCAAATGAGTGTCATTCTCAAGGAACAAATAGACATTAATCACATTTCTTTCATTATTTAACCGACTTAATAAATTGGAAAAAAAATATAAAATATAAAATATAAAATATATACATGTCAAAGATGTAGATTTATGCAATTCAAACCATTGTTTAGACAACCATGATCTTAAAGTACCCAGCCTTTATCATAACTAATTATTCTCTTGGCATCATGAAGGATAATATAGATTCACTTCTTTGTCCAATCCATGAAGCCCTATCTTCTAGGTAACTTAGTATCACATATCCTGTCTCAACCAGTCTTACCCAAAAGATGCATTAACTATAATCCTTGATTTAATTCCCATTCCTGGTAAATTATGCAGGAAATTAACTAATGAATCCATATCCTGGCAGACATCAATTAACCTTGAGTTACTTTGTCCCTACTCTTAACCCCTTTGTCCAAACAAGTTAAAAACTAACAAATATGAAACTAATGAATTGAAACCACCATCAACCCCTTTGTCCAAGTAAGTTAATGGAAAGACCCAACCAATCAATCTCGTAATAAGCACAAGTAATCAATACCAAGAATAACACTCAATTAATCAAAAGATCAAAGAACTCTAAAAATCATGAATATCTAAAACAATATCAAATTATAATAAAACAATTAATACATCATTGTTTAAGAAAAAGAAAACAAAATAAAAGAAAGCACTCATAGACAAGCCTTCTTCTTCTTCCTTTGAAGACCTTCTTGTACAACCCTCCTTGAACTTGAAGAATTCCTCCTTTGATTGAGTAATTTTCTGTGATAATCAATGAATTCTCCTCTTTTCCCTTGTATTTTTCATCTATTTATAGGCTCAGGAAGTGCCTAAACTCGTAGGTACAATGTTCTTGGCCGAGTAGAAGTTAAAAGATACTAAAACTCCTCAGATTACTAAAAATCGCATAGAAAAATCACAGCACCGCCTTAGTTTTAGGGCACAGTCGGCGCCATCTTGACTCTTGGAGCTAGCACTGGTTGTGTTCTATTCCTCCACTTGTTCACCGATTTTTCTTCAAATTTTGCACACTGTGACCCAGAATGTAGCCGGCGCCGGTTCCAACCTCACAGCCGGCGCCGCCTTTGTTCTGTTCTATTCTGTTTCAACAATTTTTTCGTCGCTTCGAAGTTCATTTCAACAATGCATGGCCGGTGCCGGTTCTAGGGTCCTAGCCGGCGCCGCCTCTCCTCTGTTTTGCGACGTTTTTATTTCGTTTTACCCTAAAAATCTTAAATAAAGAATAAAATACCTTTCGAAGGGTAAAATTTCAAATATGAAGGAATATGACTAGTTATTAAACAAAATATATTACAAAAGAACCTCAAATAACTAGGAAAAATATGACTAATTTAGCCCCTATTAGGGAGATACAACCCTTCTACAATCTTTAAGCTTCTTTGTTTTATCCTCTAATTTTCACCACTACTTACTTGCCAACATGTCTAGAGCACGAGGTCAACCCTCAAAAAGGGCTAAAGCTTCTTCTTCCTCACCCCTTCATCTATAAATCCCTTATTCCTTAGGTCAGCTGAGTTTAATGATCCATCATGTGAGAAGTGGTATAATAGGAGGGCTTCCAACAAGATTATTGTGGAGAGTACATTTACACCAACCCTAGACCATGCCCTCAAACTTGGAATGGTGTTTAGAAGGCTAGGGTAGGGACCTATTGTACAGCTAAAAGGGGATTATTGTCCAGTACTCATTAAGGAATTCTATGCCAACATGGTTGACAAGGGTAATAAACACCTTCCACATATAGAGACAAGGGTAAAGGGCACCCCATTATTATCACACAAAATCATTTAGCTACTCTCCTCCAGGTCTACGATGATGATTCTTGGCAAGAGATAGATTCTAATAATCAAAGCATTCTTTATGACCTTAATTGAGATGCCAGTGGGACTAGAGCCACTCTAAGGTTGTACAAGTATGATGCTTTCCAAACCAACAGTTTCTATTAGAACAATGATCTTGCTACCAACTTTAGGGCTCTAGTCTACATGTTTGGGTTCAATGTTGTACCCCGTGCCAGTGGTTTCAATGAAACATGCCTTATTGATACATATATCTTGTATAGGATAATGACCACCCAGCCTATCCCTCTTGCTCCATTGGTTATACAATCTGTTAGGGATGTGATTTATCACCATCTTTCTACCAAAGCCTTCGTCTTCCCCTTAGTCATAATGAAGATTCTGAGAGACTTTGGTATTAGCATTAAGGGAGAATTGATGGCGACTACCACTGAGCATGATCTGGTTATAGAGTAGACACTGATGAGCTATGGGTACAAGTATAACCAGGAGCTGAAGACATGATTAACTCCCTATGAGGTCAGGTATCCCGGTCAGGTTAGGCCACCACCTAAGGAGGAGGAGCACCCACCACCACCATCGTGGGCAGGGACAGGTAGTTCACAGTCCCAATCCAGGACTGACTTTGAGACAGTGGTGCTAGGACAGTTTGCCCAGTACAGATGCTACTCTACATGCGGGACTCCATCGACGACATTACCCAGAGGTAAGCTACTATGGAGCAGCAATGGGCTAAGTAGAGGCAGCATTTTCGAGGACAACATAGTGTAAGGGCACTTCTGCACCTGAGGATGATGATGGGAAGGATTGAGATACTTGTTCGACATGTGTCCCTACTTGTCACACTCTTTTTGTTTTCTTTATTCCTTTTATTTTCATGTCATTTTCTTTTGAATTTGTACTTTTCTTTTCTTTTTTTTTGGGTACTATTTTCTTTCTTTGCTTTTTGTTTATTTTACGTTTCTAGTTTTATGCTTTGGTGTGTTTCTTTTGTATTTTTCTTTTTAGGTACTTTGACAATGCCTCATTCTCCAAGAACTCAACTCTTGTATAGAAGAATGCACAATGAATGGAAGTAATTTCTTTCTTATCTCCCCCCCCCCCTTTTCTTTGTCCCATGGCATTAATTCCTTGTTATATTTGTTTGGCCATTAAGGACAATGTCTAATTTAAGTGTGGGGGAGTGGTTAGATTGAGAATTCTTCTATGCTTCATTCTTTTATACTTCATTCTTTTATATTTCATTCTTCTTTGAATCCTCATGATTTTTCTTTTTCAATAAAGCAATAATGTCAGTCTTGGATTGGGACTGTGAACTACCTGCCCGCGCCTGCAATGGTGGTGATGGGTGCTCCCCCTCCACAGGTGGTAGCCTAACCTGACCGAGATACCTAACCTTATAGGGAGTTAACCACTTCTTCAGCTCCTGGTTATATTTGTACCCGCAGCTCATCAGTGTCTGCTCCATAACTAGATCATGCTCAGTGGTAGTCTCCATCAATTCTCCCTCAATGCTAATACCAAATTTCTTAGAATCTTCATTATGACTAAGGGGAAGACGAAGGCTTTGCTAGAAAGACGGTGATGAACCACATCCCTAATAGATTGTATAACCAATAGAGCAAGAGGGATAGGCTAGGTGATCATCATCCTATGCAAGATATATGTATCAATAAGCCGTGTTTCATTGAAACCACTGACACGGGGTACAACATTGAACCTAAACATGTAGACTAGAGCCCTAAAGTTGGAAGCAAGATCATTATTCGAATAGAAACTGTTGGTTTGGAAAGCATTATGCTTGTATAACCCTAGAGTGGCTCTAGTCACACTGGCATCCCAATTAGGGTTAGAAAGAATCTTTTGATTATTAGTATCTATCCTTTGCCAAGAATCATCATCATAGACCTAGAGGAGAGTAGCTAAATGATTTTATGTGATGATAATGAGAGTGCCCTTTACCCTTGTCTCTATGTGTGGAAAGTGTTTATTACCCTTGTCAACCATGTTGGCATAGAATTCCTTAATGAGTATTGGGTAATAATCCCCTTTTAGCTGTACAAAAGGTCCCCACCCCAGCCTTCTAAACAACATTCCAAGTTTGAGGGTACAGTCTAGGGTCGGTGTAAATGTACGCTCCACAATAATCTTGTTTGAAGCTCTCCTATTATACTACTCCTCACATAATGGATCAATAAACTCAGCTAGCCTAAGGAACAGGGGATCTATAAATGAAGGGGCTAAGGAAGAAGAACCTCTAGCCCTTTTTGAGGGTTGAACCCGTGCTCTAGACACGTTGGCAAGTAAGTAGTGTGCAAATAGGAGGATAAAATGAAGAAGCTCAAAGATTGTAGAAATGCTATATCTCCCCTGTTCAAACACAATTCACAACACTCACCCAACCCTCAACCAGCTCACAACAATAATTCCCAAACTCCTTCAAAGTATGGCCCACACCAAACACAACTAATTCAACCTTCGTTAATCAATTTTCACAATTTACAACACAACCTGCAAGAATCGCATAAAAGCTCACTGTAAAGCATTAATTGTGTTGCACAAACCCAATAGATACTCATAACATGATCATATGAATTATGGAATCATCATGGCATTATAGTGATCAAGTGTAAGACAATTTAAAGCCAATGTGTACTAAGTACTCATTCATCATAATAGCCATAATCATATCCTTAGGCAAATGCATAAACTCCCCAATGATCACATAAATGAATCAAGTACTCAAGAATAATTAACTCATAACATAGCCAAATTTTATCTACAACACTTTAACCGTGGGAATTCAAGAAAAATCATATCTTTATGTTCTCCTATACATGGGCAAGCAAAAGATGCAATCTTTTTCCAGAAAGCCAAGCTCTTTGCATGCAGATTGAAGATTGGGTTTTTGTGAAAAATAGAAGGTTTAGGGAATTTTGAACCGTAAAATTAACAAAAGAAGTAGAGATTGATGTTCTAAAAGTGTTTGGGATGTAAAAAATCAAATCTTAAGTGGTTTGAAAGGTGAAGCCGGCGCCGGTTAGAGAGAATTTGAGAATGAGTTGGAGAGTTGAAAGAAAAAGTGGCCAAAATGGCCTATTTCAAGTCATCTGCCTGACAGGAGCCGGCACCAGTTGCGTTCTGTCCGGGCTCTGGAAAAAATATATATTTTTTTTAATTGAAATAAAAATGATGAACACGCAGTAATGATGAATAATGTAATTTAATTCATGAAGAAATAATAAAAAGAAATAAAATAAAATGATGAAAATAAAAATTATTTCAAATCACAAAAACTGAAAGCAAAAAAATGACTTCAATCTTTTCCACGGACTTGATCCCATGGATTTTCCTCAGTGTTTCCTAGCAATGACCCCGCTTGATGATCTCCAAGTAGCTTAGCCAACTAGCCAATTTGGCTCTCCAAATTGCGCATGGAAGCCTCTAAGTTCCTTATTGTCACATCAACCCCTTAGAACTTAGTCTCTGTTGCACATACCAATTGGCCAATCAAGTCCTTCAATGGTGGCTTAGAAGGTGCTGAATTGTTATTCAAAGGGGGTTGGTTCCTTTGACTGCCCCCAAAGTTAAAAGAACCCTACCTAGGTTGGTTTCTGTTGCTCCAAGAGAAGTTAGGGTGATTTCTCCAACTAGTATTGTAAGTAGAGCTATAAGAATTGTTACCTGGATGGACATTACCTACAAAGGCCGCTTGTTCCGTAGGTTCTTGGAGTCTACCCATATTTTGGCACTCATGATTTGAATGCCCTTCTCCATAGAAATCACAATTTATATTTAACACCTAACCTTGAAGCATCACTTTTTGTTCCATTTTTGGAGTCAACGCTTCCACCTTAGCCTCTGAAGCTGCCACAACATCCACTTTGTGCACTCCTTGCACATGAGCTTTAGAATTTACACTTCCCTACGAATAGCTATTAGAAGCTATGTTCTCAATGAGATTAAATACTTGTTCCAGGGTCTTATGATTGATGGAACCCCCTGTAGAAGAGTCCATCACTTGGCGTAAGGCCATTCGGAAAGATAAGTATCTGCATTCCTATCTCGAATCCGTGGTGGGGACACTTCCTCAATATCTCCTTGAATCCTTCCCAACTTTCATACAAAGGTTCAGTATTTAATTATTAGAAGGGAAATATCTCGTTTCTAAGTTAGCTGTCCTAGCTGGAAGGAAGTATTTGGCAAGAAACTTTTCAGCTAGGGCATTCTAAGTAGTGATGAAACCTATATGCAAAGACTTTAACTAAGATTTAGCTCTATCTCTCAAACAAAAAGGAAAAAGTCTAAGCTTTATGGCATCATCAGAAACATAATTCATTTTGAAGGTATCACATAGTTCAAGAAAACTGGCTAAGTGGGCATTAGGATCTTCTTCAGGTAGCCCATCAAATTGGACCATATGTTGGACCATCTGGATGATATTGGGCTTTATTTCAAAATTGTTTGCATCTACCTACCCTAGGTCTAGTAATACTCGAGCCTGTGCCCGAGATTATAGGTTTCACAAAGTCATCCATAACTCTCCTATTATTTCCAGCATTGTTGTTTTGTGCACCATCCATGTCTGCCAATAAGTTTCATTAGATTGTCTGACGGATTTTTGATAGAGTCCTTTCGATTTCAGGGTCAAAATCGACTATCTCGCCTTCAGATTTTCGAGTCATTTACCAAGGTCAACACCTAGAAAAGACAAAAAGTAAGTTAGATAATGGAATTCATGATTAAAACAAAATTAACAGAAGAAAATGTTAGTCAATTGAACATAGTCAGAGTTAGTAAGTTAGATTACAAAGATACACACGATACAAGAGATGGCACCTTCTTGCATAAAGAACAATTGTAAATATTTACATTTTTACATATTTGCATATTTACATATTCACATGGTTAAATCAACAAAATCCAAGCTTTCATGATATTGTTCTCCGGCAACGGTACCAAAAACTTGATGTTAAATCAAGTTTTTCAAAAACAATTCTATGATGAAATAGAAAAATATCCTAATCCCCGGCAACGGCGCAAAAAACTTGATGTTAAATCAAGTTTTTCAAAAACACCTCTATGATGAAATAGAAAAAATATCCTAATCCCTGGCAACAGCACCAAAAACTTGATGCGTATTTATTTGGGTATAAAAATCATATAAAAATAAGCATATTCCCAATCAAGTTTAAATTTAGACGTTAATCCCAAATTACACATATAAGCAAGCGTACTCATCATTAACATAGCATAGGGTTCAAACGAGTATCGATCCTCAAAGAACAAGAAGCATTAGTCACTTTTCTTTCATTGTTTAACCGACTCAATAAAGTGAAAATGAATAAAAAAATAAAATAAAGCAAAATAAAAGAATTTATACATGTCAAGGATGGAAAATTATGTAACTTAAACCATTATTTTGACAAACATGATCTTAAAGTACTTAATTATTATCATAATTAATTCTTCTCTTGGCATTATGAAGGATTAAGGTAGATTCATTTCTTTGGTCAATTCATGAAATCACTATTTTCTAGATAAATTAATATCACATGGTCAGTCTTAGCTAATTCATCCAAAATATGCATTAAACACAATCCTCAATTGAATCTCCTTGATCTGGCAAATTTAAAACATGAAATTAATCAATGAATTCTTGGTTTGGCAGACATTAATTAACCTTTAATTACACAATCCTCAGCGATTAACCCCTTTGATCTAGTAAGTTAATAGCCAATAAATATGAAATCAATAAATTAAAACCACCATCAACCCCATTGGTCTAGTAAGTTAATGAAAAGAAATAACCAATTAATCTCGTAATAAGCACAAGTAATTAAATACCAAGAAGAACAAACAATTAATCAAAAGATCAAAGTAACTCTAAAAATCATGAATACCTAAAATAATGTCAAATTACAATAAAACAATTAATGCATTATTGTTCAAGAAAAAGAAAAGAAAGTAAAAGAAAGCACTCATATACAAGTCTCCTTCTTCTTCCTTTGTAAACCTTCTTGCACAATCCTCCGTGATTTGGCAAAATTCCTTCTTGACTTGAGTGATTTTCTGTTTAGATCTATAAATTCTCCACTTTCTCTTGTGTTTTCCCTTTATTTATATGCTTTAGAAGCGCCTAAATTCATTGGTGTAGGGTTTTTGGCCGACTAAAAGTAGAAAAATACTAAAACTCTGCAAATTACCAAAAATCACACACGAAAATTAAGGCACCGCCTTAATCAGGGCACAGCTGGCGCCACCTACAGCCGGCGCCGATTGTGATCTATTTCTTTGTCCGTTCATCAATTTTTCTTGATTTTTGTGCCTTTCTTTCCAAAGTATAGCCATTTCAGTGACATTTCTGAAGGATTGCTCGTTGCTATATCTGAATTTGAATGATAATTCATTGGAAGGGGCATTAACGACATCTTTGGCCAACTGCAAATACATGGAAGTTCTTGATGTGGGGAACAACAAGATCAATGATACGTTTCCCTCCTTCTTTAGAAATCTTAATGAACTACAGGTTCTTATCTTGAAATCCAATAGATTTTTTGGAATCATAAACAATTTCAAGAATCAAAGTTTTCTCCATAAGCTGCGAGTTTTTTACCTTTCGGACAATGAATTTACTGGTGCATTGCCTGTTGAGCTTTTGAAGAGCTTCAAAGCCATGGTAACCTTGGACATGGTTGAATCAAAAGCAGGCTACATGGGGACTATTACCCGCATTATAGGTTAACTGTATCATTATTCCATGGTCATTGTAATGAAGGGGTCAATGGGTGAGTTCACTCAAATAATAACAACTCTTGTTGTTATTGATTTGTCAAGTAACAGCTTTAAAGGAGACATTCCAAAGATCATTGGTAATCTCAGCTCCCTTATTGGGTTGTCTCACAATGATTTTTCGGGTCATATTCCATCAACATTAGGGCAATTACATTTTCTTGAATCCTTAGATCTTTCGTGGAACCAAATTGAAGCAGAGATTCCACCACAACTAGCAGATCTTACATATTTGAGATTCCACCACAATTATATTTAGTTCTATTCTGGTTCGTCTCACTAATTTTTTTCGTTGCTTCAAAGTGCATGCCAACAATACGTGGCCATCGCTGGTTCCTCTGTCCTGGCCGGCGCCGCCTCTATTCTAGTTTGCGATATTTTTGTCTTGTTTTACCCCCTAAAAGCTAAAATAATGCACAAAATACTTTTCCAAGGGTAAAATCTCAAATATGAAGGAATATGATCAATTATTGAACAAAATGTACCACAAAATAGCCTCAAATAACTAGAAAAAAATATGACTAATTTAGGCCCTATCATATTCCCCCACACTTAGCTCTTTACTTGTCCTCAAGCAAAGTATTAAAGACAAGTAGGAAAAACACAAGTTTTCAAAGAATCATTCAATCAATTTCAAAACAATATCTCCAATGCACATGCTACTACATCTTTCATAACAAATGCAAGACTTGTGTAAGTGAATAGTGACTAGTAGAACCATCTCAATTCTTAACAATATTCTCAAACTATTGGAAAGAATTTAGCTCATGAAAAATATGCAGTCCATAGGCTTACTTTTCACACTCTCTCCACTAATCTGAGACATGTCATAATTCTACTTTGGTCAAGTAGGACTTTTAAGCTTGTAATGTAAAGCAAAAGGGCTTGTAATGTTGCTTGGCAAATGAAGGATATAGGTATATCAAATATCAAAGAAGCTGACAGTTCGCAAGAAAAGGATAAACACAATGTATCAAGAAATTCCAAACTCTTCTTGCTCTCTTATTCCAAAATTAATTAACATTGTATAGCAATTACAGTATAGTTCAAGCAAATCTTGCATTTTCATCAATCATTCTCAACTTATCACTCATTTTTTCACAAGATCATCAAAAATTTCAACAATGGTGTCAATAACTTGATGTGAACTCAAGTTTTTCAGAAATACTGACAGCTCAACCACCATTCTTCTTGTGATCTTTCTTCTCTTTCTCTCTCAATTTTTCTTTCTTTTTCTCTTCTTCCTGCACATGCTGCTGTTGTTTGTTTGTTAATTTTTCTCTTTTAATACTTTCTAGCAGCTTTTGTTTTCTCAATCTTTCTTTTCTTTTCTTCTTTCCCAACTCAACACAACTATTGATACATGACCGAAAGTAACAAGTCATGATCTTTACACAAGTATTCTCCCTCAACATTCTCCTACATGTACTTTTATCCATCCAGAGCAATCAAAGATTTGGAAGATAAATCAAACTCTCAGAAAGAAGTAATGGATAAAGTATGATAATGGGTTTTAAGAAAGAAATTAACAATTTAGGCTCAAAATAGGCACTAGGGATAATATCAAATATGTAGGCTTGAAAAGCTTAAACTATCCAAAAAAGGCCTATTACCGTCATCTTTAAGTTAAATCATGAATGTCTTTCTTATTTCGCCTCGAGGTATTCAAGTAAGTTCTAGAATGCTCAATGAATTTTAGTAGAAAAATAAGTTTAAGAACAGTGTAAAGCATTTGATCAAGAACTACTTAGTCTAAGTGTGTGCAAAAAGTCATGCATAAGTCATAAATAATATAGACATATACTCTATGATCTATCACAAAGACATGCATTAAAAGTACATCTTGAAATCTCAAAGAAAATCAGAAAAATTTTTGAAAATTTCACTCACAAGGTTTCAAAGAAGAATGAAATATAAAAGAATATGACAAGGCCTAAATTAGTCATATTTTTTCTAGTTATTTGAGGCTATTTTGTCATACGTTTTGTTCAATAACTTGTCATATTTCTTCATATTTGAGATTTTACCCTTGGAAAGGTATTTTGTGCATTATTTCAGCTTTTAGGAGTAAAACAAGACAAAAACATCGCAAAACAGAACAGAGACAGCGCCGGCCACGTGTTGTTGGCACGCACTACAAAGCGACAAAAAAATCAGTGAGCGAACCGGAACAGAACCGAACCAGCGCCAGCTGGGAAGCTGGAACCGGCGTTGGCTGTAATCTGGAAAGAAAGACGCGAAAATCAAGAAAAATCGGCGAACAGACAAAAAAAAAATCACAACCGGCACCGGTTGTGAGGCTATAGGTGGCACTGGCTGTGCCGTGATGTTAAGGCGGTGCCTCAATTTTCGTGCATTGTTTTTGGTAATTTGTAAAGTTTTAGTATTTTCTTACTTCTAGTCATCCAAAAACCCTACACCAACGAATTTAGGCACTTCTAAAGCCTATAAATAAAGGGAAAACACAAGAGAAATGAGAGAATTCATAGATCTAAAGAGAAAATCACTCAAATCAAGGAGGAATTCTGCCAAATCAGGGAGGATTGTGCAAGAAGGTCTACAAAGGAAGAATAAGGAGGCTTATCTATGAGTGCTTTCTTTTACTTTGTTTTCTTTTTCTTGAACAATAATGTATTAATTATTTTATTGTAATTTGACATTGTTTCAGACATTCATGATTTTTAGAGTTACTTTGATCTTTTGATTAATTGATTGTTCTTCTTGGTATTTAATTACTTGTGCTTATTACGAAATTAATTGGTCGTTTCTTTCCATTAACTTACTAGACCAAATGGGTTGATGGGGTTTCAATTTATTGATTTCATATTTATTGGCTATTAAATTACTAGACCAAATGGGTTAATCGCTGAGGATTGGGTAATTAAAGGTTAATTAATATCTGTCAAACTAAGAATTCATTGATTAATTTCATGTTTTAAATTTGCCAGACCAAAGAGATTCAATTGAGGATTGTGTTTAATGCATCTTTTGGGTGAATTAGTTGAGACTGACCATG
Source organism: Voacanga thouarsii (assembly GCA_026120185.1). Classification (NCBI taxonomy): domain Eukaryota; kingdom Viridiplantae; phylum Streptophyta; class Magnoliopsida; order Gentianales; family Apocynaceae; genus Voacanga; species Voacanga thouarsii. The sequence continues at coordinate 5,949,836 of JANUWF010001392.1, forward strand.
TGATGCTAATTTGTCTAGAAGATAGTGATTTCATGGATTGACCAAAGAAGTGAATCTACCTTAATCCTTCATGATGCCAAGAGAAGAATTAATTATGATAATGATTAAGTACTTTAAGATTATGTTTGTCAAAATAATGGTTTGAGTTATATAATTCTCCATCATTGACATGTATATATATTTTTATTTTATTTTATTTTTATTTTTATTCATTTTCATTTTGTTGAGTCGATTAAACAATGAAAGAAAAGTAATTAATGCATACTTGTTCCTTGAGGATCGACACTCGTTTGAACCCTATGCTATATGAATGATGAGTACGCTTGCTCATATGTGTAATTTGGGGTTAATGTTTTAATTTAAACTTGATTGGGAATGTGCTTATTTTTATATAATTTTTATACCCAAATAAATACGCATCAGTTCCTCATTCAATATATGCTCCGGGTCAGGGTTTTATTTCTTCAACTGAGATACATGGAACACATCGTGAATTCCTGCCAACCTTTCCGGCAACTCCAACTGATATGCTACCGGTTCAATCTTCTCGATCACTGAAAATGGTCCTAAATATTTAGGACTCAGCTTCTCGCCTTTGGGATGTTTCAGAATCCTCCTGCTAGGAGTTATCTTCAGAAAGGTCTGATCTTCCACTTGAAACTCCAATTCTCTTCTTATGTTGTCCATATAACGATCTTCTATCAGCTTTGCACAGCTTTCAATCTTTCCCTTATCATCTTTACTTTGTCTGCCATCTCCTCAAGGTTTACCTCCCTAGACTTGCTGAATTGCCCATCCTCAGTCCAACCCCAATGCAATAGTACTTAACATTTTCATTCATATAACGCTTAATAGGGTGCCATCCCAATCGACGTTTAATGATTATTGTTGTATGCCATCTCAGCATAAGGTATACAATCTAACCACTTATCTCCAAAATCCAACACACAAACCCTAAGCATATCCTTCAAAATCTAGATAACTCTTTCGAACTGTCCATTAGTTTGCGGATGAGTTGAAGTGCTACGCTTTAGAGTCGCCTCCATTAACTCTTGAAACTTGGTCCCAAACCTTGAAGTAAATCTGGGATCCTTGTCGGATATGATACTTGACAATACCCTATGCAATCTACCCACTTCCTGAATATAAGTCTTAGCTAGCTTCTCCATAGAATCCTTGACGTATACCGGAATAAATTGGGCAGTCTTGGTCAATCTGTCAATCACAACCTAAACAGCATCCATCAAAGTCTTCGACATCAGTAATCTGGTAACAAAATCTATTGTCACTTCTTACCACTTCCACTCGGGAATAGGCAACGATTGTAGTAATCCAGTTTCTTTCTTATGCTCCACCTTTACTTTCTGACATGTCAAACAAGTAGAGACGAATTGCGCAACATCCCTTTTCATCCCCGGCTACTAGTTGGCCTTCTTCAAATTTGGTACACCTTCACTTCTCCAAGATGAATAGTATACTTGCTCTTGTGAGCCCCGTTCATTATCTTTCCCTTCAACACTAGGTCATTCGGTACAAATATCCATTCTCGAAAATACAACATTATAGCTTCATCAGTCTGAAACTCCTTATTTTCTCTTTTGATTTTCTTTGCTTTAAAAGTTTGAAAGTCTTAGTTGCTTCACTACACCTCATTAATCTCTTGCCTTGGCTCAGGTTCCATTTTCATGTTACACAAACTTATCCTTCCTTCTCTTACTTCTATTTTTCGTCCTAAGAGTTCTTGTACTATTTGGACTTCTTACACCCTCGTACTAGCCATTCTCACCTTTTGACTCGGCGCATCAACTACCATGTTAGGCTTCTTCGGGTGGTAGTTAATTAAACACTTATATTCCTCCAAAAACTCCATCCATCTTTTTTGCCTTAGATTCAAGTCCTTTTAGGTGAAGATATACTTCAAACTCTTATGATTCGTGAAGACTTCATACTCTGCTCCATATAGATAGTGCCGCCATTTCTTCAAAGCAAACACTATAACTGCTAACTCCAAGTCATGCGTTGGATAGTTAACCTCGTGCGGCTTTAGCTTCCTTAATGCATAGCCAATAACTTTCTTATCTTGCATCAATATTGCCCCTAGTCCTTCCTTCGAGGTGTCCCTGGACAAAGAATAGGGTTTACCATCCTTAGGTAAACTCAATACCGGTGCCGTCATCAATCTCTTCTTAAGCTCTTGAAAATTCTTCTCACACTTATCGCTCCAGGCATATAGTACGTCCTTCTTTAGCAGTCAGGTCATCGAAGTAGCCAACGTAGGGAAGTTCTTAATAAATCGACGGTAGTATCCAGCTAATCTAAGGAAACTCCTAATCTTAGTTACACTCTCCGGTTGTTTCCAATTCGAGACAGCTTTAACGTTTGCTGGATCCACCATAAGGCCATCTTTAGATATAACATGACCAAGGAATGCCATGGAATCTAACCAAAACTCACATTTGCTAAACTTAGCATAGAGTTTGTGCTCCCTCAACTTCTCTAGTACCAACCTCAAATGCTCAACAGGCTCCTCCGGACTTTTAGAGCAGATCAAAATATCGTTAATAAATACCACTACTAACTTATCCAAGTACGGCTAGAAAACTCTATGCATAAGATCCATGAAGATAGCAGTGTTGGGAATATGCCCTAGAGTCAATTTGTACTTATACCATTGTCGTTATGTTTTATATAATAATATGAGGCTTTCCTTTTCATGAATAGTGCATTTTGTTTTGTGGTCATCAAGTACGTGACTTGATAGTAAAACCCAACAATGAATACAATGACTATTCTAAATCTATCCCTGATCATTTATTATTATTGGAACAATAATAAATTAAGATTAGTATGTTTGTGACTGGATGGCTATGTTTTACTGGTCATAGATATTTGTGATATCAGGTCAAAACATAAATAAATGTTAGAGAACATTGTATTGGATATAACCCACTGTGAGAGTACTTCATGGAACATGTCATAAGTACTTTCTAGCCATAATAATATTAAAAGTCCTTTGACCTAAATTCATCATAGTTTCCTACTTGATCAATTCTATATTTTGACATTGTCTAAAGTTGTCTTTAATTAGATAATAAATTAGACTACTGTTGGATATAGAATAAATCGAGGAGAGGAATATCATTGATTATGAAGGAATTTGTTCCTCTCAATTATGGGAGAGATATCCATAGGTCCCTTGATAAGTTAGATTGTTAAAATGCATGGCCGTGCTCAAATATATCAATCTAAGATATTGATATCATTTGTTTGAACAGTCTACTGTGAAATCAAGAAATAATTGATTGAGCTTAATAAGGATGGCATGCTCCGTGCCTTATGCTTAATCTGGATATCATGTGACAAAAGGACTAAATATAAAATTATGGTTTGGTTCAAAGAGATCACTGATCTTCATTTAACCTGGATAGTTATAATGTTTTGCTAGAAACCGCTTATAACTTGTGGGCCATTAAAATATGATTTGGCCACACTGCCAGTGTTAAATGAACCATAGGGTCACATAATAAGCGAACTTGTTAGGTTATTTTCTGGTAACCGGATTCGATGAATTTGGAAACATGTCTAAGTTAATCAAACTTAGAAAATCTACCAGACACAATGAATATGGAAATATGTCCACGTTCGATGTATCTGAATGATGTCCAGGTTATAAGAATCTGACTCGGTAAATTAATTAGTTAAATTATCAAGATAATGACAGAATCTTATCGTATCAGTTTTAATTTAATTTGAATTTAAATTAAAATATGATAAGATATTATTAGGGTTGGACTCTAAGAGGTTCGGAGTGAGTTTTTAAGAAAACCCTAGCCGTCTTCTTGTGTGTGACAATTCTGTTGTAAAAATTCATGCCTTCATCCACCAGAAAAATAAGCCTCTCAAAAACCAGGCGCTAGCACTCCCCGGGTGACGAGTGAGTTCGCGGTGTGTATCCGATAGAGGACGTTCGCACAACTGTAGCGTCTGGTGATCGTTCGGGTTGCACGCACAGCAGCACAATCAGAACTGAAGGATATCGATTACACATAACAGAGGTAAATCTGCAAACCTACGATCTTCTTAATCGTTTACTTGGATCCTCGGAAGGGATTCGTGGATGTTTTTCGCGTTTAAGAGTCCACGAATTCTAACAAGCAGGTGCATTGGTTACTCCAAACGGCATCACTACAAACTCGTAGTGCCTATATCTAGTGTTGAAGGCTATTTTGGGTATGTCCTCCTCCTTAATTAGCACATGGAAACAACCTTGCCAGAGGTCCAATTTAGAGAAGTAACAAGAACCTTTCAACTGATCAAACAACTCATCAATTAGAAGTAAGGGATACTTATTTTTTATCATAAGGTTGTTTAACCCTTTATATTTTATACACAATCTTAGCGTCCTATCTTTCTTCTTTACAAATAACACCGAGGCTCCCAAGGCAAAGTAGTTAGTTTTCTATACCCTTGCTTAATCAATTCCTTTAATTTTCCTTCAACTCCTTCAATTCCGCAGGCGCCATCTGATAGGGAGTCTTAGATACCAGTTCAACTTCAAGAACTAGATCTATAGTGAACTCGACTTCTTGCAGAGGAGGAAGAGAAGTGAGTTCGATTGGGAATACATCTGTGAAGTCCTTCACCACCTCGGTGCTTTCCAAGGTACATTGATCTTTTGACTTATTGGTTAAGTAAGCCAAATATCCTTTACAACCCTTCTTTAGCATTTTTCACGCCTTCACTCAATCTATTAGAAATTTTAACTCTTTCATCTTTTTCTCGCTAAACTCCAATACATCACATTCGAGTCTAACGAACTGCACCATCTTGATCTTACAATCCATTCTTACCCTATGTTTTGCCAACTAATCCATACCCAGAATTAAATCATAGTCATCGATAGGTAGGATTATAAGGTCCACCTTCAAAATCTCTTTCCTTACCAAAATGTCGCACTCTTGTACTGCCCTATTCTTATATCTCTGCCTCCCCAAGGGTGTACTTACTAATATAGTATACGACAATTCTACTCGGTCCCAACCTAAATAACATGCACACCTATCGTTCACGTATGAATGAGTCGATTTGAGGTCTATCAAAACAAAAACAGATTGTCTCTGTACAAAAAGCATACCTTCAACCATTGTCGAGTCAGTCCCAACCTCTTCTTGGTTCAGAGCGAAGACCTTAACTTTTACTTGAGGTTTTTGACCTCCTTCTCCAGTCGTCCCCGCGGGTGCACCTCTGTTTACCCTAGCTGGTTAGGTGGCAGCTCCTTACCCCATGCTGAGTGGTTTAGGGTGGTTGTTCCTCAGATGGTTTAGATCGCCACAGTTGAAGCATCTCCTTGTTACCCCTTTAACTAGCAATCCTTCTCCATATGACCACACCTTCCACAATTTCGGCATATTGGACCATTCAACATAGGACTCGATGGAATTGTCCTCAGTTGTTTTCCTTTGTTCCCACATTTCATTAGGCTAGTAGGTCACTTGTAGGTTGGTGGTCTCATTGGTGGATGACTCGGTTGGAATGGTCGGTTCATTGGCTAGTTCCAATCCTCATTCTCTATCTGAGTCACTGCGTCCACTGCTGTAGTATATGTTATTGGTAAAGATGGAGGCAGTGATTTCCTTAGGTCCTGCCTAAGGCTCTTCACAAACTACCGTGTCCTTTTCTACTCAGTATCTACCAAGCACTTGCAATACTTGGACAGTTGGGTAAACTGTGTAGTATACTAGGCCACAGTCATACCTCCTTACTTGAGAGTTTGGAACTCATCCTCTATCTTCTTGCCTATCCATCGCGGTATGTATTTGGCTCTAAAGGCCTCAACAAAGTTCTCCCACTTCCAGTTGTAGTCCTCTTTCTCCCAGTCCTCCTGGACTCATTGCCACCATGCTTGGGCAGGTCCCCTCAACCTAAACACAACAAACTTCATCTTCCTCTTCTCGATATATTGCAGAGTCGCGTAAATGTCCTCTATCTGCTCAATCCACTACTTTGTCTTTTTGTCCTGTTTTGCCTCTCCTTGGAACATTGGAGGTTAGAACTTCAAGAATCGTTTCAATGCCTTATCTTCACCATTAGGTGCCTTCTTATCCACCTTGTCCACCTTCTCAGTCAAATTTTAAAGAATGGCAACCATCTTGTCAAAGGTTTGCCCCATGGTCACCTCTCCGGACCCTCTTGATGTCAATTCCTACTCTTGCATGGAATCCTCCTCTAGCTCTGGTGTGGATCGCCATGCTAGCTCAGACTCAGAAGCTGATGACCCACTCTCCTGAGCAGCCTTACCTCGTCCTGCAACCCTACGTCTTGGTGCCATCTATTTGCACCCAACACAAGGTTTATTAGAGGAGAAGTCATGACATGTAATGAATTGACTCATAGATTGGAAACAATTTTCAATTTGATGAAAAATAAATTTTGCGAATAACACTCCAAATAGAATAGAGAGATCAATAAAATCATGCTTTCATTAATCAAATCTAACTTGGTACTAAATAAGGGAGTATCCTACTAGGTACTCCTTTTATTTTGGCTTAACAAAATTCGAAATAAAGAATAAATCCTGAATCAAATAAATAAACGAACATCTCTTCGTGAAAAAAAAAGAATAAACACTAAGGGTCCTATAAACTCTAAGTATCACTAGAGTAGCTGGGATCCTCAGAAGTCTCAGAAGAAGGTTCTACTATCTATCTTGCACTACTGTTGGGATGATCTTTCACACAATCCTTTGTGAAACCAAAGGATCGGGGCTTCTTCTTAGGCTGACCTAAAATGTACTCCTCATCATTCTTCCCCCTCAGCTTGGCCCTCAACTCCGCATTTCTAAGCCTTTCCATAGCTAACATCAAAGCACTCGTAGGCTTCTTAGATTTTGACTCATATAACTCAGTTCCCAGAAGTGTCAGGATTCCTTCCTCTTTTGATGGGGTCGCAGGTGTATCAACTCTATCCTCCTCCTCAATCACTTCTGCTTCACCTTCGCCCTCAAACTCTCCTATCTCCCCTTCAATCCCAAGTCCTCCTAGCTCGTCCTCACTCTCATCAACCATTGCTCCTCCATCCCCTATCTTCCCATCATCATCTTCCCCATACTCTACCATATCCCTACTCTTCTCAAGTGCAGGTATCGGGTCCTCTGGTTCTTCCTCTACTCCAAAGTCTTCTATCATTGATGGCTCATGGTCTACCTCGTCTTCACCTAAAAACCATCCACCCTCGGGTTCTGTTTTCGAATTAGATGAGGATGAATCTAGTATGGGGATAGGGCTAGGTGCTCTACTACTCGTGGGACGACACATAAAAGGCCAATCTCTGGTCACAACTTCAAATCTCCTAGTCATCCGATAAATAAAACATAAAGAAGTTAGAACTGAATCTCAATTCCAAGTGTTCAAATACTATTCAATAAATCTTAATTCCTAGGGTTTAGGTACTATTCAATCAAGTTAATCACCTAAACCTAATCTCTGATACCACTTGTAACACCCCACTACCTACGTACCCAAATAGGGTGGGGATGTTACCCCGTCTAGTGGACCAGAGGTCTTTATAACGAGGTACAAAATAAAAATGACTAAATAAAACAAAGCGATAATATTATTACATCCAAAATCAAAACTTATACAAGTCTAAAATTTAAAAACTAACAATCGTCTCTCAAGGGAAAAACAAAACTAAAGTAAAGGAAAATAAATTTCCAACTCTTATTCATCCAACCTGCTCAATAAAAGTACTCTCCTGAAAACATAATATAAAACAGTGTGAGATTGGAATCTTAGTAAGCCCCGTGTGTGTGGATGTCACATTTAAATATTTCGTGTATGCGGGTTTATCAAAACCACAAAATATATCTGCAAGTCTTTTTTTTTTTTATATCAATAAACAGTGATTAAGTGGAGTAATGCTCATCATACTCAAAATAGTTCTCAATAAATCAACCACTCATCAATATCATTGATTCACAAAGTAGGGATTATCAATGATTTAATAATAATATCGAAGTCCTATCATGATTACCACCATGATAGCATCCCAATGTAACCGTTCAACATTGGGCAGCGGGTGATCTACCCACTAGGGTGAGATATTCCTCTATCTCGACACCCAATATACTAGTTGTCCAATCCGAAAAAATAAAGTCCACATAGACCAACATGCTAGCTCGGGCCAGCCTGACTAAGTAGTACTATCGCCTTTTTAAGCAGAGTTTATCTTCTGGAGGTGGCCGCTTGCCAGAAGACTCACTCCAACTCTCCAATACTAGTACCACTAGTTTACCCCCGCTAAGTACTCAATGCTCCCCATTTAGAGTAAGAGTTATTTTCCTTGTTTTTTGAATCATTGATTACTTTTTTTTTTTTGCAAAACGTGATTTTCACATCGACCTTTTCAAAACGTTTTAGTGATAAGGAAAAGGAAATCATTTTCAATTAAAAGTTGAGGTTTGACAAAAATCATTTAGAGAATAAAATATCCACATTCTCAATCTAAGTATCAAGATACCACAATAACAATTCATCATATCCAACCATCATTTCAATCATCATATTGACACCATTTCAATACCAGTGTACAACAGACTTGCAAACATGTAATATTTAGCAAAATGGTTATGTAAGGACTTATTTGATTACTCAACTAGTCAAACTAAAGCCAATGCTTGTACTCTATTCATACTTTCTCCTTATCTGGAATCAATGATTTTATAGTTAGAACCGAAATATTGCACATGCCCTAGCCACTATTGTTTCATGCAACATGAATCCTCATGACCCCATAGCTCATCCATTGCATTTAAACAAATCAATTTAATAAACTATGCCCATAACCTTCTCTCATTATGCTACTCATCATCAAGCATGCATATACTCAATTTAAACTATCAACATAATAACTCCCATACTCAACTATCATTAAATCCATATAATAGCCCCATATGAATCAAAATATCTCATCTTTAACCAACATAAAATAGATCTAGGTCCAACATAACATGATACCATAATATTTCACTCCTTATTCACCTAGATTAACTATTGTACCATCAAACCCAACAATCCCTTCCATGCATTCTTTTCATGCTATACTTTATACATAAAAACATCACTATGAAATCAATAGAAATTGAGTCTCAAAATACCTCTTCGATACACAAGACTATGAAGCAAAGGTGGCCCCTTTGTAATTGATTGAGTTCCCTTGAGAAGGAGAGATGATTGGTTCACTTAATTCTTCTTGTTCGAAAATCATAGAAAATAGGGGGTGAATCAGTCCCTTTTGATCGAGATTTATGAGAAGAAGATGAGGAGAATTGAAGGAGAGCCAATGAAGGTTGAAGAGTTGCTTACCTTGTTCTTAGATTTCGGTGTTTGGTGGAGATTGGTGTTGTTTTGGCTGAGATATGGAAGAGGATTGGCGGCTAGAATTTTTGGGTAGTAAAGGGTGTTTAAGGTTTGATTGAAGGCTGGTTTGATGAAGGCAATAGGTTAGGGCTGGGTGTTTTAGTGTTTAGGAAAAGTTGATCTTGTTTCGGACTCTTGATCACAAGAAGAAAAAGATGACAGCTTTTGTCTCTAATGCTCTGGCCAAATTCCAGTAAGGTTTGAGAGGGGTTTATGTTTGGTTTTTAGGTTGCTAATATGGCCAAAAATAAGAGAGGAAAGAAGGAGAAAGTTGGATGGTTTTTCGGCTCTTGTCTTGGACAAAATTGAGAGGTGAATGATGAGGTCTTGTGCTATTGTTTTTCCCTAAAACAAGGGAGGAATTTGAGAGTAAGGGTAGCTGGAATTTTTGTGTGTTGTGTGTGCTCAAGGTGGCCGAAATGAAGGTGAAAAGGAGAGGGGAAAATCTAGTTATTTTTTTAGCTTAAAAGAACTTTGATTGGTTAAAATTACATAGGATAGATTCCTTATATTTTAGAGAGTTTGAAAGTAATTAAAACATCCATTAGTGGTGGCTAGGGCTTTATTTTTTTTCCAGAAAATTCAAGTAATAAAAATAGAATATTAGTCTAAAAAATAATTTAGTTAATGTCCTAATTTATTTTAGGCAAAAACAATTAATTGGGGAATAATTATTTTTTGTGATAAAATCTAATTTCCAAAATGAAGGCTTCTATCTTTTTCTTTCGATAACAAATCCCTTGAATAAGATCTTCAAGAAATTCTAGATGTTGGAATATTTAACTTCCTAAAAGGTTAGAATAAAATATTAACTAAAGAATATTAGGAATTTAATTTACCATAATTCCTTTTTAGCAAAACCCCAAAATAATCACATTCCTATATTTTAGGAAGTGGGAAAATAAGAAGGCAACAACCCTAGGATTTTCGGCCAAGGAGAGAAAAAATTAGGGGAAAAAGAGTTTAATCAAAGATAAGAAGGAAAAAGTTTCCAAGAGTTAGGATTTGAACTCAAGTCACCGAAGAATACACACCAAACTCTAACCATTATTCCACAATAATTATTGTGTTAATATTCATCATATAAATTCCCATGAATTTAATCCAACTCATTTCATTCTTTTTCCATTAATTTCTACTCTACCAGAACAAAAACTCTATCACCTCATATAGCACAACTATATCCAAATAAATAACTGCATGGAACATCAAACACATAAATCACACAGTTTTCACAAAAATAGTTCAAATTTATCAAATAAAATATAACACGCTACGCTATGCATGACTTTCTCCATGAACTAATGGTGGTTCAAAACGGTGTATTATAGCCGAAGCACTGCCAAAGTTCTTCATATATAACTTTTTTTTTTTAAACAAGAAAATAGAAAATGTACTTGATTTATGTTTTTAGTGAGATTTAATTAATTACAATATTGAGATTTATTATTGAATTGGAGCTAGTGTGTATTTGGGATTATGTTGAATTATTTACTAATATGAATATTATATATAAATAGCTTGGATGTGTGAGGAATTAAAATTTTACTGGATTGTTGGTTTGGTTTGTATTATATTGTGTGTGTGATGAATATGATTTTTGGCATGTAATAAATAAATATATATGAATAATTTTAATATAAAACCTAATAAATGGGATGAATAGTAAATTATGACAAGATGTAAAAAGTATTGTATGAAATGGTGCATGAAGGCCACATCCAGATAGCAATCAATTAGGTGGCAGGATGATTTTGTAGGAATTAAGGAAGTCAAGGTCTCAAAGATTTTTGGGTCTTAAAAAGTATCTTCACGCACATTTGCAGTGGAGCGTGAATTCACATGCCAAGAAAGAGTGAATTAATTCTCTGACACTCAAAGGATTCAACTTTAATTTATTAAAATACAAATTAAATACTATTCCATCCATTTCATATTATTTCGACTATTATTCTTTGTATTTTTTTTATAATATTTGGTTCTTTATATATTTTTATATATCAATGATTAATTTTTTTAATATTACCCTTAAGTTTAGTCAAACATTATTTAATGAAAAGATAAAAAACTTCGCAAATGATTACTCATCTTTATATTTATTAAGGGTAAATTTAGAATATAACTAAAAAATATTTATTGATTTTAACATTCTTAATCTGTGTGAAAATGGCTAAAATGCTAAATAATATGAAGCGAAGGGAGTAATTATTCCATTATTATCTCATTTATTAACAAAAGAGTGAAGTTTTTTAGGAAGTTGTTGATAGATTTTGCAGTATTTCGGAATTTGAAATGTGAATATTTTATTAAATATTTTTATTCAAATTATTGTCAAATAAGTATTTTAATTCAAATTGATGAGGTAATAAATATTTTAAATATTAAAAAATATTTTAATAGTTCAAATATTAAATATAATTTTAAAAATATTAAAAATATGTTACTAAAAGAAGAGGAGGGAGAGAAAATACAAAGTTAGGTCACTTTGTGAGATTTCTTTTTCCATTCTTTTCGTTTTCCCTCTTTGAGTTTTGTTGTTGAAGTGGGAACATATCTTATATTTGAAATGAAATTATTAATAGTTCACAATTATACTTAGAGGATATAATATAATTATTAATATTTCACAATTAAAATTTATTTACATTAAATATATTTTTTGTTAAAATAAAAAACATATATATATATATATATATATATTTAAATCGCGCTTCTAATATCTATTAGGATGTACTAAGATTGGGGTTCTTTCGTTAATATATATATATATATATATATATATATATATATATATATGAAAATATTAACAAATTGTGTCAACTAATTTCTTTCCAGTAAAACAAAAAAATAAAAATTTATATTGAATGAAATTAAAAAATAAAATATACTCATTTTTTTTTTCAAATACAAATAATATATGAAATGTGAATATTACAGGAGTAATTTTTTTGGTTTTTCAAAAAATTGAGAACTTAAAAACTTTCAAATAGCAATTGGAATTAAATGAAAATATTAGCAAGTTAAATTTTGATGCCCTTCCAAATTTTGACAAACTACTCAAGCAAAGCATAGATTTACTTATTTATCTTTTGTGAGAAAGTATTCTTCATTGTCTAAATGTAATGTGGTAATGTATGTCATATTTTTCATGACTTTGCAAATATATTTTTATCTATTGGAATTTATACTACAACAATAGCAAACTACATTTATATGGAATTAGTGCAACTTTAGCTCTTAGAAAACATAAACTTTTTTATGTCAAAGTATTCTTCAATATTTAAGAAATCGTTTGATTGATAGATAGGAAATTTATACTAAATGAAACTAAAAAAAATAAAAAATCTATCCACATTTTTTTTTCAAATACAAATTAAATTTGAAATATAAATATTACAGGAATAAACTTTTAACTTTTCTAAATTTTGGGAGTTTAAATCTTTTGAAATAAATATTAAATAAAAAATTACAAATAAATTAACTCATTAACTCATTTTAGCTTATCCCAATATTTTACCTTAGTTCCATGATTGAAAATATCTTTTTTATGTTTCTCTATATATAAACTAAAAAAAATATTATATGAAATATTTTTTATATATTATATGTTTATAATTTCTTTAAAATAAAAAAAAAATCAAATAATAAATAATTGGATTAACATAGCTTCACGTGCCTAATAAAAAAATGTATATTTTGGATGATATTCTATTTTGGGTTATTTGTGTTGATAATTGATTTATTTGATATTGAATTGTATAGCACAACTTTCGATATATATTATTTTTTTAATAGAAAAAATATGCCTAACTTATCTAGGCACAATGGTGGTTTTTTAATGGTAGGTTTTTAATGGTCCCTATCACAAGACATTGCTTGTTAGAAATCAAGTTAGTTACATCGGTTAGTCAATAAAAAACGTATAATTCGAGACTTGGACATGTCTACTATTGAGTTGTAAATCACGATGAGAGAAGACAATATCATTGGTAATGTGACGAGGTCTACAACAGGGAATATAACGGATGATGAATATATGAAAAATTTGTGATACTATGCATCTATCGTGAGGAAACAACCAATTGACCTGCACGTTCATCACGAGATTGTCCCAATTTCAAATACACCTGATGCAGATCTTCCAGAGTATAACAACACAACTCTTATTATGGAGTCATTCACTACATTACTAAACTCTGGCCCTCCTATGAACATGCCTAATTTTGATTTAAATTTACCAACACCTGTTGTCACCAATAATCCTTCACATATTCCAAATGACACTTTCCAATCCCTTTACATTTCATTAGTTCTAGACACCCCAATTATTGGACCTAGCAATTACTACTTATCAACCTCGATAGGATTTATTACGCCTCCACTTCATGACCACATTCAACTCCTTCAAACATAAATGAGCCTGTCATTATTTTTATCTGTGAAAATCATTATTCTATTAGATGTAACCCCAATTGATGAATGGGTTGCTCGAGAGCCCAATTAGGTGGATTTTCTAGAGGTGACTATAAGATAGTTTAGGACCTACATCAGACATTAATAGGCCTATTGCGGAAGACACCCCAACGAGAGGGATGGTCATCCTGGAGAATAGATTTCTGATCATTCTATAATGCAACAACTTGCTAAAAAACCCGCTAAACTAGATTGCTTGTATAATCCATCTATTCAATCTACCTTAACAAGTTGGATAGTTCTAAAGAAATTGAAAATGAAGCTGGTGGAATGGCGACAAATAGCAGTAGGATAGATTTATGGTCAGAATCCAACAATGACTTGAAAGTTGGCAAATGGCTCAAGGATAAGGATAAGTTACTTTAGGCTATTCGATCATAGTCCATTAGCATAGGTCGTGAGTTTATGGTACAAGAAAGTAAGACTGCACTGTGAGTTGCTGAGTGTGAAAATTCAACTCCACAGTATCTCTACTATTGGCGGATCCATGCACGGGAAGAAGAAAGGTTATGGCCTATGGCAAATTACTACACGGCATGAAAAGCATATTTGTCTAATCCAAACAGTAGATGGGAACCATCACAACATGAGTATGAAATTCATGGTAAAGCACATTATGCCGATAATTCACAATATTGTGAAGACTAAAATTAGTGAGATAAATGGCCATATTCATAATATATTTCATTTCACTCCATCTTACAAGAAAGGATGGAATGTGCATTGAGATGATATATGAAGATTGACCTTCTTTATTCGCACAGCCACTACGGTATATACAAGCCTACAATATGTGAATCCTGGTATCATCGTGGCATGGTACTTCTTACCTATGGACAGCAATGCGACCAAGACATTTGGATATATTTTTTGGGTATTCAAACCATGTATTGATGCATTTTTCATATGAAACTAGTGATCAATGTTGAAGGAACATTTCTTAGGGGTATATATAAGTGTAAACTTTTAACAACAATGGGTTAAGATACCAATAATCATATATTACCCTTTGTATTTGCAATTGTTGATGAAGAAACTAATGACAGTTGAGGTTGGTTTTTGTCTTACTTAGGGAACACGTATTAAAGGATCGAAAATTTTCTTTAATATCCAACAAACACATTGGGAAAGTGAATGCTGTTTATTGACTACCTATTTGGTAAGAGCCAATGGCAATTCACAGATTTTATCTTAGACATATCCGAAGAAATTTCGATGCAAAGTTCAAGAACCATCAATTGAAGAAGTTGATGCATATAGCTACAGATTAAAGCAAGAAGCATAAATTTTTAAAGATTATGGAGAAAATTAGTTTGCTAAACCCCTAAGCAAAAGTATGGATGGATTTGATTCCGAATGAGTAATGGACACTTGCTTATGACGGTAGACATCGGTATGGTAATATGATAACTAATTTGACATAATTATTCAATACTGTCATCAAAGGTATATGTCCCCCTGCCCATCAAGATGATTGTTGAGTCTCCATTGCCAAAAATAGTCAAATATTTCAATGGCTATAGACATTAGGCTAATCACAGTAGTATCACTTTTCTTCTAATATGGGCTAAGTTTGTGAAGAATGAGATGGAAGGAAGAAGGCACCGTGTACTGATTTTTAATCAGGATCGGGGTATTTTTAATTTTATGTCACTACATCATGAGTATTGGAAGGGAAATATTTCATACGAGATTAACATTAAGGCCAAGACATGTAGTTTTTGCAAATGAAAAATATATAGAATACCTTGTTTACATGCATTTGTAGTAAGTCAGTAACTGGGGTTAAATTTTAAGGATCTCGTGTCATCGAAAAACGTAACATTATGCTATAGACGAATTTATACAACACAATTCAAGCACATTCCACACGAGAATTATTACTATAACCCTAGTTTTAGCTTAGCACTGTTCACACTCACTATTTTAAGAACTATCGAGCAGTGGAATGATGATGTCACGTATTTGAAATGAAATACACGAACGTAACCCTGATTCACCTTTTCGATGTGGCTTATGCAATTGCAACAGACATAATAGGAAAAATTGTACCCACGATGCCGTAAAGTGATTTTGAAATAGTTTAGTTATAAAATCTGTTTATTTCATAGGAGAGATGTAATATTATTCTTTGACCTGGTGTATCAATCCCTATTTATGTATGTAATATTTTTCATCACATATGTATGTAAATTTTGTGATATTATACAACTTTATTGACATGCATTTAGTTATTCATTTCATTCATTTAGTTGTCCTATGATGATATTTTTACTTTATTTTGTTGAATATTAAAATTACAAATCCTATTGTCTTATCCTAGGACAGTATGTATGAGTATACGCCTGACAAAGTTGATCCTAATCCTATTATTCTGGACTTGTTGACCCTGTAGCGTAGACATAGATCGACACATATTTGGCAACACAATTAGAAGATAATGTCCTCACTGCAAAGTACAATGATAATGCTTTTTGAGTTGCTCAACCATTTGATCCCCGTGTGAAGCAACTTATGATATGGTTGGGTTTGGTGGGATCATTTAGTTGCCCTATATGAAGATTGACCATCTACTAATTACAACATTGGTAGAAAGATAGCATCAAGAGATGTACACCTTCCACCTTACAGTTGAAAAGGCCACTATTACCCTGCAAGATATAGATGTCTTTTTCAGATTATGTGTAGATGGTGATCCAATTATTGACTGTAGGTTCAACTATTAGCAGGCAGAGCTATTAGACCTGTGCAGTTCGCTCCCTGATTTTTGCCCTAGGGCACAGACTTAGACGGGTCCCAGTTGAAGCTAAGCTCATTCGAGAGAGCCCTAACTTAATCACTCCTGCCATACATAACTCCAGATATAGTTGCATAGAATACAAGGTGTCGTATTATATAACTTCATGGTAGGTTCTTGTATTCAAACAAATTCGAAAATCGGGCGGGTTCATTTGCATGCCTTAAATACATACGTGATCTAGAGTTGGCTGGCACATTTAGTTGGAAAAGTGTTGTACTAGCGCATTTGTACCGTTATATGTACAACTCTATTTCGTATAGCGCACATCAAATCAGTAGTCCACTACTATTGTTTTGGGTACAAAATGAAATCTAAATTAAATTAATTATTTTTAATTTACTTTTATTGAACAAGTAATCATGAGATATTTTTCTAAAATTATTATTACTTTTATAATAGTTATGAGTTTGGGAACACATTTCTACTATCAGACTGGATAGAATACATCTAATAGAGGAAATTGTCCTAGACGTGCCTAGAGGATCAGCATGGTAGGGTCAATTAAAAGTCTCCCACACTCCAACACATGTGCTACTTGCGTACAAGATTCAGTTAGATCAGATACGATATAATCATGTAAGTATTACTATTATAAATTTGCAATAAATTATAATAAAATCTCTATAATTTATTATTTGGCATTGAATTTGTTTATTTCTACAGTTTATTTGGTAGCTCTATGATAAGCATATGTTGGTATCTCTCCCCCCATATTACATTTATGGGTGACAGATTTGGGCATCTATCACATCTCTGTTTTGTTGGGAAACGATAGAGCTATATTGCCCCTGATAGGGTCATGCAACAATTTGAATTGGCATAACTAATACCTTATGCTGTTGATATGGTGTTGAATTTGCATCAGTGTAACTTGAGACCTATTTGTGCTGGATAGGATGAGATTGATGCGCTACACCATGTGACTTGGATTATCAACCATGCATATATTTTGGTTGGACAACTCACGTTTGGTTTAAATGTTGTCTTGAATGATTATGCTGCGTGGTATTAGACTCGCATAAATAATTGATTATCAATCCGACTATATAACGACTGAACCCTGTGGGCTACCAATCTAGTAGTTCAATGACTAAAGTATAGGTAAGTAATTTTTTTCCCCTTATTCATGTAAGTATATATAGATTTTTTTATTTATATATATTTTTATTAACATTCTTGAAAATGTATATGCGAGTTGACATGCTACAACGGATCTTGCATATAGATAATGAAGCATCTCAACATGTTGATGCATTATTTAGACAAGTAGTCGGAAGAGTGTCGGATATTACCAGGCGTATATTGACTTCCCATTGCAAAGCAGATCGTATAAATCGCATATTGTATGAGTCATCCAAACGATCGTATGCTTCTAATTCGATATTTCCGATTTTGCAAGAAGTCTCTCAAGAAGTGCCATTAATTTGATAGGGAGATAGATGGACATGTTACCGTACTACAGCTGATAAAGTTCCTCAATAGGATCACTACTTACCTGTGCATGGAGGTGAAGATGATTATGTGCCAAATGCTCCTATAGCAGTTGAAGATGATTATGTGCTAAGTGATCCTGTAGCAGTTGAAGATAGACATTCTGATTTGGTTACTCCGCAGTACCTAATTTTCGATACTAGGTACCTTTCTTTGGCTAATGAGTTAGTTGTTGGTCTATCTATTGGATGGTCACAGAGATAACATAGTTTGAAGAGAATGTAAGTCCATCATACATTACAGAAGAACAAAATGAGGGACAACCTGAAGTACAATCTCCAAGACAGGTTCAACCTCCGATGAACTGTTGAGGATTTCATTGTGGGACTAGTTATCATCTTTTTTTTTAATGATTTTATGTGTAATAAAATTATTTGGTAGAACGACTTATTTTTTAATAATACCATTATGTCTTTTATGTTCAATGTTCAATGTTTGACATCCAACCAAAAAACCATAAAACGCTAGACCTTAAACTATACACTGTTATTAAATTCCTGTTTTGAATTACAACCAATAATAAAATTTCATTTTCAAATTTATGATGTTAATTATATATTTTGAATATAAAATAATAATTTCAATTAAGTATTCGGTTAAAAAATTTATTGTGAATTGTTGAACATAAAATTAATAATAAAACTCTAAATCAAATAAGATAATAACTTATGTTGCACATATTGAGATTTAAAATTAATTATAATTAAATATTATAAATTAAACATAACTTAAAAAGTAGAAATTTATTCTCAAATCATTTGTTTAAGATAAACAATACGTCAATACAAGATTAACCTGTTATTGGTGACCACTATCAAAATGATAAAGTCATACAAGTTTTGACACTTATTTAAAAACTCACCTCAACCAATGGTAAAATGCCTCTATTAATAAGTTTATGAATAGAAATACCTCTAATAAAGTATTCACCATGTGAATGAAAGGGGGAATTATATTCAAATTTTAAGTTAAAATAGAAATAATAAAATATCGTTTTCAAATATATGATATTTAATTATATATTTAAAAATTTGAAGACAAAACAATAATTTCAATTTATTGTGAATCTTTGAAGATAAAATTCATAATAATAAAACTCTAAAGTCAAATAAAATAAAAGGATTTTACAAATAATTGAGATTTAAATTTAATTGTAATAAATATTATAAAAGTTAACTTTAAACCCTTATTTTTGTACCATTTTTTGAAAATAAAAAAATGTACAAATATTCATGAAATATTCAATTATTATTCAAATTATTATTCACTTAAATATAAATTATTATTTGCATATTTTCTTTAATTTTTTTTACCTATTATTCGAATTCAGTTCAAATATAAATTACTCGAATTAAAATATAGTGGGATTATAAATTTAGATAATTGAAATATAAATGTTATTTTAGATAATTGAGATTATATATTTAGATAAATGAAAATTGAAATTTTTATATTTTTGCAAATAATTGATATTTATAATCGATTTTTATTAAATATTTTAAATTAAACTTTAACTTAAAAAATAAAACTTTATTTTCAAATCCCCTTATAAAAATTAATTGTAATTAACATGCATATAATAACTAAAAAATTAAAATTAAAATAATAATTTATATTTAAAATTTTTTAAATCTATATAATTGGAGTTTAATATATTTTCTGTTATTTAAAATCTTATTCTTTTTAAATAAAAAGTCATAACTTTAAACCAATGTTAAAGTATCGTTTTCAAATTTATTATATAAATGTATACTTATAAACTTGAAGATAAATAATAATTTCAATTAAATATCCCTATTAAAACTTTTATTGTCAATCTTTGAAGACAAAATTAATAATAATACTCTAAGGCAAACAAAATAATGGATTATATTTGTACATAATTATATATAAAATTAATTTTAATTCAATATTGTAAATAAACTTAACAAAAAAATAATATTTTATTTTCAAATCATTTTTAAAATAAAAATATGCAAAATATTCAAGAAATATTCAATTATTATTCACTAAAATATTTAATATTATTTACGTCTTTTCTTTAATTTTCACCTATTAGTCGAATTCAATTAAAATACAAATTACTTGAATTAAAATATAACAAAATTATAAACTTGGATATATATATATATATATATATATATATTATTTTATTAAGATCAAATTTAAAATAATAATTTATGCTATTATTTTTAAAATACTATTCTTATTAAAAAAAACAGAATCAGACCAGATGTGAGGTATAGTGTCCTCGCATCTGATAGACAGGGGTGTGTTGGAACCTTGTGTCAGACAGTCGCAAGGTACCTTTTTTGACAGACCAGCAGGGCACTAGTTTCTCGCATATGCTTTCGTATCTCAATCGATTATCTTCGTATCTCAACCGACTAATATTTCTCAAAGAAGAAGATTTGTTCATACCAATTTTTCTTTCAAACATACTTCCAAACTTTTCCCATAACACATCAACTCTAATTTCCTTAGTAAAGCATTGGAATATACTATGATTAATCTACTTTCTAATATTACCCACAGTCTTTCTATGCATACTCACCTATTTTTCATTACTAATGTAAGATAGTTTAGCTTCATTTCCCTATAACAAGTTCAAACAAATCTCTACAATATAAATAATCTTCTATTATAGACTTTCAATCTTAATAGTTTGATGTATTCAATTTTACCATGCACCTATTATTTGAATCATCTATTTTTTTAAGTTGTACAAACTAGTTAACTAATCAACCTGGCTCTGATACTATTTTGTTCGGAAATGTACTACCTGAGAGTGAAAACCAAGCTCAACATAAATCACAATTAATTCCAAGATCAAAACTATTTCTGAGCTACCAATAAAAAATCGAAATAACTAAATGCACTAAATAATATCACAACAGCAAGTAAAGTCAAGCACAATAAAAGAAACATGATACATCAAGATTTTTAGCATGAAAAAACATAAAATAAAAAAAAATTACGAGACCTAATCTAATAAATTTTTTACTAACAATAATAATAGATAATATAAAAGTCTTTTCTAAATAAAATTAGAGACATATTAAATAATATATTAATATTTATTTTTCAAAATTACAATTCAATAATAATTTAATTTGAAAGAATATTACTAAAATTGAAATTTGAATTTGTATACGAGTAATTCTTATTAAGAAGAGCATGAGATACTAAATTTCATCTCAATCACTCTAAATCTGTCCAATCAAGGCTCGAAGCTCGTAAGAGAACAACAATGGCTTCCCCTGCTTTCACGTCTTTCGTGTCTGTCTCCCAACCCACGCCGTTGACTTCTTGTTCTCTTTTGTTTTTTGTAGGCCTTTTTTTTTTTTTGGCCTTTATTGTCCAACCAAATGGACTGGAAATTTTTGGCCCAACAGAAACTACGGAGTCAATCAATTCAAAACAGTTGCTCATCCTAGAAATCCTCCCGAATCCGGAGTTATACAAATTTGGCCGCAGGAAATGGCTCCATCGCTGGTCAGGCACAAAGACATTCACAGAAACACAAAATCGTACACAAAAATTATAAAATTATACACAAAACTATTTATATATATAAGAAAATAATAAATTTTTACATAAATCAAAGTAAGTCGAAAAGGACTCATAGAGTAAAAAATCTACAGCTATTAATTTTCCCAGATTAAGCACCCCAAATCTAATCTTCCCATATTGGGCAAAGGGAGTCAATAGCAGTTGGAGCTTATAAAATAAATATAGATGCTCATGGATAAAATAAAATATAGATCTTGAAATTATTTTTTATTAGAACAAAAAGAATGATATTTAGGATGGACAAATCCATCAGTACAACTCATTTTGTCGAAATTGCAATGGCAAGGATTTGGGGAGAAATAATTTTGTTGGATTTACAGCTATTATTTTAAGATATATGTTGAAATTAATTAGTATTTGTGATGAACTTTTTTGTTGCACAAAACCTTTTAAATGGTCGCAAAATAATTCATTTTTTTAGCTTTCAATTATCAAAAGAAAATGCAATCAAAACTAATTGGTAAAATACTTTAACTCTTACTTTTCTATTTCTTTATTTTATATTTTTGTGTATTAAGAGTTTCCCAAAATAAATGATAAATAATATTTGTTTATTTATTTTGTTTTAAAGTTGGATATTTGATGGTTACTCGATTTTTTAATTTATTTTTAATCATGACTAGTGAATTAATATTTTTTAGATAGACTATTGTTATATATATATATATATATATATATATATATATATATCAAGTTACTAACTTGATATTTTTTAGATATCAAGCTACCTTGATAATGTCTTAAAAAGGTGAAGAACAATATGAACCCTTTACCAACTTGCTATGTGTGCGGATATTGCCTTGCATTATTGCCCTGCATGAAAAGTTGGTAACCTTTTTTTTATGGACCTTTCTTCTATGATAAAGTTGAGTGAAGTAGGGTGTCTTTTAAAATTACGAGGTACGTTTTAAGAATTTTTAAAGTTTGTAATTTTTCATAAGCACTTGAGGCAAGCTTTCTTCTTTAGGATACGTAGCCTTCAGTCCTCCGCAGTATATGCAGTATTCAGTTATAAACTTAATAAAATAAGCTACTATCCTCTTTAGGATACATGGTTTCCAGTTGTAAGCCTTTGATAATATAATGATCTTGCTTCCTCTTCTTCTGTAGATGTAAGTTTATGGCCAAACCACTTAAATTTATGTGTCTCTTTATTTCTTATTCTTTCTCCTTTTTTTTTATTTATTCGTTATTACCTAGTTTAATTTGTGTTATCTTGTATGCTACTAATTTTAGCTTAAGTTGTAGTTCAATTTTTTCATAATCTGGTATCAGAGCTTAGTTTTCTTTTCTTGTCACTAATAGCTTCTTTTAAGGATGATACAGAGAAACTTAGACGTGACAGCAAGTTTTTGCCATAGCAAACCAGAATGAGAGCAATTCTAATACAAATGGATTTGAAGCTTGCGCTGCCAGGAATGAATAAAATACCAGCAAGTATAACCTTTGAAGAGAAAGAGAAGATAAACCATAAAGCTATTAGTAAGATTCATTTACATTCTTCAAATGAGATATTGCAAGATTTTTTATCTAAGTCTGCTTTAGTCTTATGGGAAAAGTTAGAAGTAATGCGTATGAAGAAGAATCTCACTAATACACTTCGATTAGCAACTTTCCTCTTTAGGTACACTGACGGTAAGTCCAATTAGTTGCACGTTGATGAGTTTGTGAGTATCGTTGTAAATTTGGAGAAATTGGAGGTCAAATATGATGAAGATGACCTTGTACTTCTTCAACAATGCCCCTGGCCGGTATCCATCACCAATTTTAGGGACACCATGTTTATGGGCGTGAGAGTATCAACTTCAAGGGTATTCAAGACGCATTCTTGAAGAAATAATCAATTAATAAAGATATCAGTGGTGCGTCTTTCTGTAATCAATGAGATAATCTTTTTGCTCGTGGTAAAAGTCAAGTGAGAAATACTAATGAGAAAAATTAGAGGTCAAGATCAAGTCTAAGTTAAGATACAAAGATATGGTATGCAGCTACTGCAAGAAGAAAAGCCACATCAAGTGACATTGTTATAAGTTAAAGGGGAAGATCAAAGGAAAGAGTAGAGAAACAAGAAGAAAGAAGACAGTGGTGATGCAAATATTGGGCAAGAAGATAATGATGGAAGTGCCCTCCCAATAAATATAATTAATCTAGGATCATTCGAATAATAGATTCTTAAACCGGGCGGTTCCTTTCATATGTCCCCTTATCAATAACGGTTCTCCTGTCACTACTAAAAATTTGCTCAAACACGATGGCCAAGATAATCAAGCCATCGTATTTGTCAAATACGACTGCTAAACGATGATTTTGTAACCGTCGTATAAAGTCTTGTCATTATTGTTTAACAACGACAACCAAATCGTCGTATTTGCCTAATACGTTACTCTAATACGACGACTCTATAAAAGTATCGTATTTAATCATTGCAGAAGGCTTAAAGACACGGTTATGCAAATTGTCATATTACCTAATAAAACTGTCGCATTTGATAAACAAATACAATGGTTTGTGATCGTCGCATTTGGTAAGCGTATTTGCTTACCAAATGCGATGGTTTTGTGACCGTCGTATTTGGTTAATCAGATGCGACATTATTTGCTTTTCACAAATGCGACGATTCTAGCCGTCGTTTTTTATTAAATTTGTTTATTAAAAAAATAGTTACTTGGTATTTAGGCCTATCCTCCTACAATTTCAAACCAAATACTTCCATTCAATTCATTCAACACCAATCACAATAGAATATAATTTGCTTAATGCTAAACAAATCAAAATCAACCTCTTGAACATTGAAATCATAAATAATCCATAAACTTCACAAGAGAAGTAATACTACATATATAACAAATAGAAAATGCCTAGCCCGTTATTAGAAATAGTAGTACATGTAAAACAAGAAGAAAATGAGAATAGGTCAGTCATCACAAGTATGTAATAATTATCACGTATATGAACACATTTATGACGGAAAAATATTAAACTTCTTCCTTGTCTCTTTCTCCCATTAGTCCTCCCTCCCCTCTTCCCTCCCTTCACTTGTTATCTACCTCTTCCTTTTCCTCCTTGTCTTTTCTCTCCTCAGTCCTCCCTCCCCTCGTTTTCTTCATTGCATTATTAATCTACATGCGATGGTGTACGAACTTCAATGTACTAATTTTCAATAATTGCATTCACATTAAAGTATCTTTATTCATGGCTTCTCTTCTTCCTCGCATATATATATATATATATATATATATATATATATATATATATTCCTCACACAAAATTTGCTCTCTCAATCATCAGTCATTAGTGGACTTAAAAAAACCACAGAGGGACTAGGATTTCTTTTTCGGTTCTCTTTCTCAGATATGATGAGTTGTAATTCGTTTGACAGGTGGTCAAATTTTGAATTGGTTTCCAAAGAAGAAGATTTTGATATATTTTCCTTTCCAAGCCAACCACTTCCACTTGATTGCAGGTGAGATACTTTTGAGGATTTTTTTTTTTTTTTGGTGGCTTTTTACCTATCTTCTTCATCTGGAAATGTGTTTGATAATGAAACTGAACTTCTTTTGGTTTGTTGAGATGTGAATGAGTAGAAGTTCTGGACATGCTGCTTTAGATTTCTAATTTGATCTACCCATTCAAGAGATTGCTTTTGATGAAGTTCCTCTAATGGAAGATATGCTTGTGCATGATCCTTTCTACTCCCTAATGGATTTTGAACAAAATCAGAATGTGGTTCAAGGTTATCATACATTAGAACTCGTTATTCTAGAAAATTACAAAGACTTCCGTTGAATGGCATTACCTTTACTGAGATTATTTTTCTTTTTTCAAGAGAAATATGGAGTGGCCTTGGCAACGAATTCATAGTGAGCAATCATGACATGCATCTTGAAGGTATCACTCCAAACGAAGTTCCTGTGGAAAAGATGATGGTTAGGAGGCATAGAGAGGAAAAGGGCAGTAGCTCCAAGACATTATCAAGAGCAACCATTTCGAAGTACTTTTACAATTTTCATATTCTGGCAAACCTAAAATATGGAATTAACCAATGAATCCATATTCTAGCAGACATCAATTAATCTTTAATTATCAAGTTCTTAGCAATTAACCCCTTTTTCAAGCAAGTTGAGAGACAACATATATGAAGTTCATAAATTGAAACCACCATCAACCCCTTTTTCAAACAAGTCAATAGAAAAAAAACAACAAATTAATCTCGTAATAAGCATAAGTAATTAGATACCAAGAATAACAAACAATTAATTAAAAGATCAAAGTAACTCTAAAAATCATGAATACCTAAAACAATATCAAATTACAATAAAACAATTAATATACATCATTGTTCAAGAAAAAGAAAACAAAGTTAAAAGAAATGACTCATAGATAAGCTTCCTTCTTCTTCCTTCGTAAACCCTCTTGTACAATCCTCCTTGATCTGGAGAATTCCTCCTTTAAGTTAAGTGATTTTCTGTTTTGATCTGTGGATTCTCTCTTTTTCCTTGTGTTTTCTCCCTATATAGGCTTTAAAGGTGCCTAAAATCGTTCCTCTAGGATTCTTGGCCAACTAGAAGTAGGAAAATACTAAAACTCTACAAATTACCAAAAAAATATGCACAAAAATTGAGGCACCGCCTCGACACAAGTGCACAGTTGCCGCCACTTGTCCTGCCTAGGGCCGGCACCGATTGTGGTCTGTTCTTTTGTACGTTCGCCAATTTTTCTTAATTTTCACGCCAACCCTTCTAGAGTGCAGCTAGTGCCGCCTCTAAGCTCCCAACCGGTGCCGGCTATATTCTTTTCAGCTCTGTTTCACCGATTTTTATTGCTTCAAAGTGCGTGCTAGCAGTATGTAGCCGGCGCCGGTTCCCCTGTCCTGGCTGACGCCGCCTCTAATTTGTTTAGTGACGTTTTTGTCTCTTTTTTTTACCCTTAAAATATGAAATAATGCACAAAATACCTTTACAAGGATAAAATCTCAGATATGAAGGAATATGATCAATTATTGAACAAAATATATCACAAAATAGCCTAAAATAACTAGAAAATATATGACTAATTTATGCCCTATCACATTCCTCCACACTTAGCTCTTTGCTTGTCCTTAAGCAAAGTATCAAAGACTAGTAGAAAAACACAAATTTGCACAAAATCACTCTATCAATTTCAAAATAATATTTCCAATGCTTTCTTTATTCAAGACAACAAAACATATGCTACTATACATTTCATAACAAATGCAAGACTTGTGTAAGTGAAGAATGACTAGTAGACCCATCTCAACACTTAACATCATTCTCAAACTATTGGAAAGAATTTAGTTCAAAAGAAATATGCATTCCATAAGCTTACTTTTCATACACTCTCTCTACTAATCCGAGACGTCTCATGATTTTACTTAGGTCAAGTAGGACTTTTAAGCTTGTAATGTAAGACTAAAGGGTTTGTAATGTAGCTTGTCAAACAAAGGAGATAGGAAATCAAATATCAAAGAAGATGAGAGTTTGCAAGAAAAGGATAAACAAAATGTAACAATAGATTCCAAACTTTTCTTGCTTTCCTATCCTAAAACCAATCAAAACCCATAACCTTGTATAGCAATTATAGCAGTTCAAGCATTTCTTGCATTCTTTTCATCCATAATTCTTAACTCATCATTCATATTGCATAAGATCAGTAAAAATTTCAGCAATTTTTATTCCAGCACTCTTCCTATGCTCTTTCTTCTCTTTCTCTTTCAGCTTTTCTTTTTTCTTTTC
This sequence comes from Voacanga thouarsii, assembly GCA_026120185.1. Classification (NCBI taxonomy): domain Eukaryota; kingdom Viridiplantae; phylum Streptophyta; class Magnoliopsida; order Gentianales; family Apocynaceae; genus Voacanga; species Voacanga thouarsii. The sequence goes on from JANUWF010001392.1 coordinate 5,977,342, forward strand.
CTCTTCTTTTCAAATGCTGCTTTTGTTTGTTTCTCAATTTTCTTCTTTCTACATTTTCTAGCAACTTTTTGTTCACTTTTTCTTTTTCTTCCTCTTTTTCTTTTCTTTTTCTCCTTTCACACTCCTTTCTCCTTTCACAACTCAACACATGATGCATGACTGAAAGTAACAAGTCATGACATTTACACAAGTATTTTCCCTCACACTTCGTCTACTTGTACTTTCATCCATCAAGAGCAATCAAAGATCTGGAAGAATTATCAAACTCTCAGAAAGAAGTAATGGACAAAGCATGATAATGGGTCTTAAGAAAGAACTTAACAACTTAGGCTCAAAATAGGCACTAGGGATAATATAAAATAGGTAGGTTTGAAAAAATCAAACTATCCAAAAAAGGTCTATTACCGTCATCTCTAAGTTAAATTATGAATGTCTTTCTTCTTTCGCCTCAAGAGGTATTCAAGTAAGTTTTAGAATGCTCAATGAATTTTAGCAGAAAAACAGGTTTAAGAATAATGTAAAGCATTTGATCAAGAACTATTTAGTCCAAGTGCATGCAAAAAGTCAAGTATAAGCCACAAATGATATAGAACATATGCTCTATGATCTATCACAAAGACATGCATTAAAAATACATCTTGAAAGCTCACAAATAATCAGAAAAATTTTGAAAAATTCGCCTCAAAAGGTTCAAAGAAGAATTTCAAGAAGAATAAAAGAATTTTCTATTCTAACCACTCCCCCACACTTAAACTGGACATTGTCCTCAATGGCCAAAAAAATAGAGCAAGGAAATATTCCATGGGACCAAAAATAAAGGGGAAAGGAAAAGAAAGAAAATACTTCTATTGCATTGTGCATTCTCCTACAAAAGAGTTGAATTGCAGCAGAAAGGACCATTGTTGAAGTACCATTATTCTCCAAGGACTTCTTATGATGTAGTGTTGAAAGATCCAACTCCTTGGGGCAAGATAAATTTAACACATCATCATTTAGACCCTTGTTCTCTAAGAATTGAGAGGAACCAAAAAAATCATGTGATAAAGAGAAGTTAGAATTATTAGCACGTAGAGTAGAATTGAATACCTCCCTTTCCACATTGGACAATTGGTCCTCATATTCTCTCTCATTTCCTTGGAGATTCTCTTGTTCAAGCATATGGGCCTTTATGGCATCCTCAACCAACTTGGCTAGTTGTCTTCTTTGATAGCTCAATCGTTGGGATACATACTTCTTTATGATACTTAATTGAGGAATTTGAATTGGCGACAAAAGAATGCATTGAGGTTTCAAGTGACGTCTCACAAAAGCATCGATTCAAGATTGTAACTTTGCCAAATTCTCATTATTGTAGCTCCTTTAATCTTGTGCCCAAAAGTAGTTGTCCCTGATAATGTTAATCTCGCGCTCAAAGAAAAATAAAAATCAAATCGAAAATAAAAAAAAAGAAAAATAATTAAAAAAATAAAGAAAAGAAAAAAATAAAAAGTAAAAACAAATAATATAAAAATAAAGAAAATAAAAACACACGCATTCCCAAACTATTTAAGTACAAAAGTTAGTGGTATTTAACATGGCAAGGATGAAGAACTATGTAACTCAAACCATTATTTTGACAAACATGACCTTAAAGTACCCAATCATTATTATAACTAATTATTCTCTTGGCATCATGAAGGATTAAGATAGATTCACTTCTTTCTCAATCCATGAAATCACTATCTTCTAGACAAATTAGCATCACATATTTTATCTCAACTAATTCACCCAAAAGATGTATTAAACACAATCCTTGATTAAATTTTTATATTCTGGCAAACCTAAAATATGAAATTAACTAATGAATCCATATTTTGGCAGACATCAATTAACCTTTAATTACCCAGTAACCCCCTTTTTCAAGTAAGTTAAGAGACAACAAATATGAAATTCATAAAGTGAAACCACCATCAACCCCTTTTTCAAGCAAGTCAATATAAAAAAACAACAAATTAATCTTGTAATCAGCATAAGTAATTAAATACCAAGAATAACAATCAATTAATCAAAAGATCAAAGTAACTCTAAAAATCATGAATACCTAAAACAATGTCAAATTATAATAAAATAATTAATACATCATTGTTCAAGAAAAAGAAAGTACTTATAGACAAGCCTCTTTCTTCTTCCTTCGTAAACCCTTTTGTACAATCCTCCTTGATCTGAAGAATTCCTTCTTTAAGTTGAGTGATTTTCTATTTTGATCTATGAATTCTCTCATTTTCTTATATTTTCCCTCTATTTATAGGCTTTAGAGGTGTCTAACATCGTTCCTTTAGGGTTCTTGGCCAACTAGAAGTAGAAAAATACTAAAACTCTGCAAATTGCCAAAAAATGCGTGCGAAAATTGAGGCACCACCTCAACACCAGTGCACAGCCGGCGCTGCCTGTCCTGCCTAAGGCCGACGCCGGTTGTGGTCTGTTCTTTTGTTCGTTCGCCGATTTTTCTCAATTTTCGAACCAACCCTTCTAGAATGCAGCCAGCGTCGCCTCTAAGATCCCAGCCGGTGCCGGTTCTATTCTGTTCCGCTATGTTTCATCAATTTTTCATCGTTTAAAAATACGTGCCAGCAGCACGTGGCCGGTGCCAGTTCCTCTATCCTGGCCGGTGCCGCCTCTAATCTGTTTAACGACATTTTTGTCTTATTTTACCTCTAAAATTCGAATAATGCACAAAATACCTTTTCAATGATAAAATCTTGAATGTGAAGGAATATGACCAGTTATTGAACAAAATGTATCACAAAATAGCCTCAAATAACTAGAAAATATATGACTAATTTAGGCCCTATCACATGTCACTCATTTGGACGGCCAATAACTAAATGTTAGCCTAACCCTTCTCAAGAAAAGATGTAGGGAGTTGGAAATTCGCCAATGGCCTTACAGGAAGTTGATGAGTTTGGAGACCCTAATCAAGAATGTTCAGGAGATGCAAAATGAAGAAGGAGGAGGACATATGGCTGAGAAGAAGTTGAAAGAAGCCATTGAGATATTAGAATGTGAGAAGAAGTTGATGGAAGAAATCACTGATGCGTAGTTGAAGGACCAAACAAAGAGATTGAGACAAGCATGCTTCAATGCCAACTATAAGAAGAGAAAACTCATGGGGATGATGAAATCTCAACATTAGCCACTGATATATTTCAATATTAGTTTTTACCTACAAGTTGCTCAAGTTTAGTGGGTTGGGCTTTAGAACATCTCCTTACCTACACAATATACAAATCGGAAATCAGTCTCGGCCCTAGAATGAATTGGCATAAAACTGGAGCATGAAGAACAACAGAGTTTCAGATATAAGTTTGATATGATATTCAGAAAATTAACAAATATATCCATGTTTACGATCTAAAATGAGTTCCAAATATGTAGTGAAAATATTTCATATCCTCTCCCTCTTGAATTAAATCTGTTTACTTGCCAAGTACTTATATCATTTTATATATAAAAAAGTTAATTCTTTTAAAGTTAAAGTAATTTTAGATTGAGATAAATTTTCTTTTTGACATATGCCCTTATATCAATTTATATATAAAAAAGTCACTTTTGCCCAAAAAGAAATGAGTAGTTTTTAAAAATTTTGGAAAATCTAAGCCATTCCTAAACCTGTCTGTGTTAGTAAAAAGTAGAGTAGGATGATTAGGAAGGGACTATGGCTTAATTACCATATTCTCTTGTAGAATTGGTGTTGTCGGAGCAACTGCAGAGCATTCCTTCAGTCTACACATCGAAATCGCAAGTCCCATCGGATTTAGAACACAGTTCATAACTAGTATTAGAAACACTGTAAGATAATCGAATCCCATAGAGCCAATCCAATGGCCCAACACCCTTCAAATTATCAGTGTTGAAGTTGCTAGTATAATGCGTGCAATCCAATATGTTCATGCTCATGTACTTCACTATGTCGTACCCAGTGAAGTAGTAGGGAGGAGTATTATTGGACAAGATATGAAACAGTTTGAAGGAGGTGCAAGCTCCATAAAGTTCATCGCAGGAGTGACCGGAGAAGTTGAAGCAAGGATTTTTGTAATGGTTGAGCACCGGCGAGTCAATGGAGCAATTCATTAGGATGAAAATGGTGTTTGGTGCAGGTGGGATGATGGCATTTTGAATGTTGGACATGGCGAAGTCATGGTGGGGTTGCAGTATGGAGCAAGTGGACATGATCGGATCAAAGATGACCATTGCCTTCTTGTCGTAATCGATGGATTGGAACTTGTAGTTCCCTAATGGGGTTTGAAAGAACAAGTCTGTGGAGCAGTTTAACATGTGTCGATACTGTGTTGTGCTGCATCCATCATCGATGCCAAATGGGTATTTGATGGGAATGCTGTTGCAAAAGTCTTGGCAGGAACAAGAAAGTTGTACTATCAGTGCTGCAAGAACTAGAATTCTTAGGATGAGGATGTCCATCCTTTTCTTGATTGATACTTTGTTGCGCAAGCTCAAGCAGCTGGAAGCAAAGTTGGAAAATGAAAGATAAACAACGTTTTTTAGCTACTGCTTTTTAGATTTTGCAGGCTCCGAGCCTTCATCAATGCGGTAAGATTTTGAGAGAAGAGCCATACTCTCTGCTTTGGTCTAGGGATTGGTGATCAATTAGTGACTTTTTGCTGAAAATGAAGGACAACTACTCGCAACTTACTGAGCATTCAGGTGATTTTTTTACCATTGGGCTAGAGAAACAGGTTGGTGGGGGATATCCACAATATTGAAAAAAACAAGCAAAAAGCTAAGCTCCATGGCCAGGGCTTTTGTTTACTTTAACCATTTTGGCCATCATCCTTTTTCCCTTTGTTTCTGGAACGAATTGAATTAAGGCTACGTTTTTGGGGTAAAGTAACTCTATTTTAAAATTTGAAGGAAATCCAAGTAATTTAAAAGTTCATAATTTTTTTAAAAAAATTAAAAAATATGTGTAAAGAATAATATAAAAATATAAATATTTATAATTTAATATAATTCTAAGATTTCATTACCTATACTGTTCTCTATATTTTGCATTAATTTTCTACATTAATATTTTTCTTTATTTTAATACTATTAAATGTAAAAATTAAAAGATAGTATACTCTAGCTAGCTATGTACGCACACATATGTATGTTTCTAATTAACAAATTATTTATGTTATATAACATATTAATCTAATACTTACTAACTAATAAAGATATATTATATTGTATACAAATAATATATATAGATATATATAATAGAATAACTAATAATTAAAATTAATTCAAGCTCTTTAATAAAAATATCTATACAAAATATATAGAATAACTAATATTTAACCTAATCTATTGCGACGGTTACTCTATACCGTCGTATTTTGTGAACAAATACAATGGCTCTACTTCAAATACGATAGTTACCAAACTGTCATATTAGTTAGCCTATTACGATGATTTTGTGACTGTCGTATTTGTATCCGTCGTATTTGTCCCATTTTTTTGTAGTGTTTTATGAAGTTGCCAATAATGGAGTAATATTAATGAGCAACAATGCTTCATGCAAAGTTGCTTGAATAGGAACAATTAAAATGAAGATGTTTAATGGAATAAGTAGAACTTTGGTAGATGCCAAATACATTTCAGATTTGAAAAAGAACCTGAATTTCATATGTATATACAAAACATTATGACTTCAAAGATTCTAACATAGTCCTCAAGGTTAGCAAAAAAAAAATGCTACTTGTGATGAAAAGTAGAAAACATGGAGGAAATTTGTATGTCCTTGAAGACTTCATAGTTGTTGGTGGAGCTATAGTTTCTCCATCTATTTTATTAGAATTGGATATGTCACCAAGCTATGGCACATGCAACTTGGACATATAAGCGAAAAAAGGCTAACATTATTGAACAAGTGAGGTCTTCTCTACAATCAAAGTACTTCCAAGTCTGATTTTGTGATCACTGTATATTTGGAAAGTAGAAAAGAGTTTCCTTCAACAAAGGTATTCGCAGAACTAAAAGGACTCTAAGATTATAACTAATCAGACCTTTTGGGCCCTTCTAAAATTCCTTCACTAGGTGGAACTCACAACATATTAATTCTTATTAATGACTTTTCAAAGAAGGTTTGGGTGTATTTTTTGAACTAAATAAAAATGAAGTATTCAAGAAGTTCAAATAATGGAAGATAGTAGTTGAAACCAAGTAGAAAGAGAACTTAAGAATCTACACACCAATAATGGTCTATAGTTTTGTTGCAAAGAATTTAATGAGTTTTGCAATAATAAAAGAATTGTTCAGTACCACAAAGTTGTTGGAAAAATAGAGTAGCTGAATGAATAAACTGCACTTTGATCGAGAAAGTATGGTACATGCTCTCAAATGTTGAGTGTTCAAAGCAATTTCAGTGAAAATAGCATCAACAGTAGCATATTTATTAAATAGGTCAACATCTATTGTTTTCGAGCTGAAGGCTCTTGAGGAAGTCTGGACAGATACTCTTGCTGAGTACTTAAATTTATAAGTATTTGAATATCCTACATATGTTCAGGTTCATAATGAAAACCTTGAACCTAGATCCAAAAAATGCATATTTTTTAGACTTTTTTTTTTTTTTGTGTTAAGGAATATATAGTTTGTGGTATTCTAAAATGCCCAAAGTCATCAATAGTAAGAATATTGTATTCAATGAGATGGATATGATAAAATCAAGTAGGAAGAATTCATCTTTAGTGGATCTTAGTTTAGAAAAATCCTTTGAAAGGGTTGAACTTGAGATTGTAGTCAACCATTGAGACTGGGTTCTCAAGATCATTATATTGAATCCTTAATCCCAACTCAAAATGAAGGCACCAAGGACGCAGTCATGAAGAGTAATATACCATTGCTAAGAACAAACAAAGAAGGTAAACCAAAGTACTTAAAAAGTATGCAAATATAAATTTTGTATCATAGGATTTGACTGCTACAGTAGATACTTCTCTTGATAATGAACCTATCACATTTGATCTAGCTACCAAATCAAATAAGTCAGTAAAATGGATTAAAACAATGACTGAAGAGTTAGATTTTCGACACAAAAAGCAAAAATGAGATTAGTAAGTCAGTAAAGCCACTAGTAGGTAAAAGGTTTGTTGATTGCAAGTAGATCCTTAAGAAAAAGATTGGAGTACTTGGGACTGAAAATACAAGATATAAAGCAAGACTCTTTACAAAAGGGTACATCCCAAAATATGGAGTTAAATTCAATTAAGTATTCTCTCCATTATTAAAACAAAATTTAATTTGGGTGTTGTTACCTTTAGATGCTAAGTTTGACCCTAAACAAAATAGCTTTTCTTCACAGAGAGTTAGAAGAGACCATCTACATGAGATGGTTAGAAGGATTTACAGTTCATGAAAAGGAAGATCATGTTTGTTTACTAAAAAGGTCTCTGTACAGTCTGAAACAATCTCTAAGGTAGTGGTACAAACAAATTAATAGTTTTATGATTAGCATTAGTTACAAGAGAAGTGTCAATGATGCATGTGTATATTATCAAATTTTGCTGTTGGTTCTTTCATCTACTTCTTTATATTGTTGACATGTTAATTGCTAGCAAGAACATCGCTGAATTGAATAAGTTGAAAGCTTAGTTGAGTAGTAAGTTTGAAATGAAGGATTTAGGGGCAGCAAAGAAAATATTGGAAATGGTGATTCATAGAGATTGTTAAGTGGGGAATTACACCTATCTTAGGTCTAATATGTTGCGAATGTTCATGAACATTTTGTGTGAAGAAAGCTAAGCCTTTGATAATATTGTTGGTAGCACATTTCAATTCTCAGAAAAGTTATCTCTATAGATAAAAGAAGATGAAAAATATATGTTCCGTGCCCCATATGCTAGTATTATTGGAAGTTTGACATATGTCATGATTTGTACTCGTTCAGATATAACTAATACAATTAGTGTTATTAGTCGCTACATATCTAATATAGGAAAAGAGCATTGATAGTCTGTCAAATGGATCTTACAGTATTTCAAGAGTACTATGAAATTGATTTAACAGATGCTACTGATTCCTCTACCCAAGATGGAGTTATGGGTCATATATATTCAGATTATATTGGTGATTTAGATAAAAGGGGTCCACCACAGGATACTTCTTTACTTCGTTTGGTAGTGCCATCAGTTGGAAGGCCATCCTACAATCTATCATCGCACTATCTATAATAGAAAATATAAGGAACTTTGTGAAACAACAAAAGAAGCATTACATTGAAAGGCTTGATTTACAATTTAGGTTTAGAGACTAAGCCAACAATATTTTGTAATAGTCAAAGTGATATTCACTTGAGTGAAAATTAAGTGCTTTGTGAAAAGAAGAAGTATATTGATGTAAGATTTCATTTTGTTCAAGACTGTGGTTCATGAGTGTTTTGTGTATTTATGTTATATGAAAAGAATATAATGTAACACCCCATATTTTCATAACGTAGTGGATTGTAACTTTTGGGATGTCGCCCTGTCCAGTTGCCCAAACAAGAAGTCTTTATAACAACTTCATCCAATATTCAGCAAAATTTTTTCTAAAATTACTTTAATTGAATATAATAAAGTGCATAGGATCTGACTTCTGATAGATATACTCAAGGGTATAACATGTCCAAAATATAGCATGAGCCTCTGGAAGTCCACTATGCTTCCATTGCGCTTCTGATCCCTAAAATATTTCAATGGAAATAACACATGTATGAGTGTAAAGCTCAGTAAGTCCCGTGTGTGTTGGTGTTTTCAATTGAATAGATCTCATGAAATGTAACCTGAACATGAACAAGCTAATTAAGAAACTCTCGTATGAGAACATTCTCAAATCAAGTATCAAGGATTTCGAGTAAAAACATGTTGATTCAAGTATAAGATATTCTGATTCAAGTATTCAAGTATTCGAGTATTCAGGTATTCAAGTATAGTCAGTACGTACGCCAAGTAATCAAGTCAGTGCTTATACCAAGTAGTCAAGTTAGTACTTACACCAAGTAATCAAATCAGTACTTACGTCAAGTAATCAAGTCAGTGCTTATACCAAGTAATGTGCTTATGCCAAGTATTTAAGTCAATGCATACGCCAAGTATTCAAGTCGGTGCTTACGCCGAGTATTCAAGTTAGTCATGTATTGGATTCAAGGATTGACAAGTTCTGAAAATCAAGAATTTAGGACTCATATTGTTCATCATGTTTCCAAATCCATATAGAAAGCTTGCACTTGAGCACATCAGGAAATCATTTTCCATATCAGGAAAACACTTTACCAAAATCGAGATTTGGAAATTGAAAAGATCACACAAGATATTTCATATTCAAGATATTCAAGAAATTGAGTAATTGATAAAGCTTTCAAACTCAAGTATAACATTCATCTCATAATATATCAGGAAAGCATTAACTGTATCAGGAAAGCACATGATCGTTTTAGGAAAACACTTAGTTAAAACAAGATTTAAAAGCAGTGGGACTCACATTGTGTTCCACATTATACTGTATTTGTAATCCTTAAGCCTTTGCACGACTTTTATGGTTGAACCCTACATCGGTCATCATTTCATACTTTCTTTAGTATTCTAGAGTTCATAACCAACACATATCACCAATTACATGTTGCTAAGGATATTACCAAATTTCCTATTTCTTCATTTCTTGCCCATCATTATATAAAGACTTGAGATGATCAAAGGTTCACTTATCCATTCCTTTATTGCATTCCTCAAATAAGTATACGAAGCTTTCATATGCTTTCTTAATCCTTCATGTATCCAATATTACACATAGAATTAACATATGAATTTTTCTTGTATCAACTAAATTTTTACATTTCCTTTTTTTTGGCACACTTGTTTGTTTACATTATATCTTTTGATTCATAAGTCGATGTCAAACTAGTTCTAAAATTTCCTCAAGAAATTCTTTTATGATTTTCAATTCAGGAACCACTGATTTCTTTCCTCATTTCATTCAGTTTTGCTTACAACATCTCAACTTCTCAATCCCATTATAGTTTTGGCAGCTTGTGGTATTTTTATCATAACTTTTTATTCACAATTCCAAATCATGTAAAATTTATCTCAAAATGATCCTAAGACATTTAGCTACAAGTTTCAGGTTATGGGGGGTTTTAGAAAAACAATTCAATTTGTACAGTTTATTCGTTCTTCAAGGCTGCTCGGGATTTTCTTTAAAGCAGAATTTTTGTTTTGCTTATCTCTTCACACCATCTATTCTACTTTAATCCTAACAACTATATAAAACTTAACCCATCTTAAATTTCATCATAAGAGCTCTTAATTCTCTGATTTTTAGAGATAAATTACTCAGAAAGTTAATCCTTTCTTAACCTAAAATCAATAATTACAAACAACAACAACAATAATTCACTTTCTTTCAAATATTAAATCCATTTCATTTCAATTCCTTCTTCTCCTTTTACAGCCATGAACAACCACCCAAACCACCATCAAGACACCTTTATATACCAAATAAACATAGTATATAGCTTCTCTAATCAGCCGGTATACAACACACACAAAACAACCCAAGAACATAGCTAATTTCCAAGTAATTTTCCTTAATTCTCATGAATTTCCTAACAAAATTAATATCAAAATAATCTTTGCAATTTATTCTATAACTTTAATTCATGCAAGTACAAGCTCTTACCTTGTATGTTGAGTTTCTTAGGCTTGAAAAGCTCCAAGTTCTTCTTCTCCTTTGAAATTGTTTGTCTCTCTCATTTTTCCTTTTTCTCCCTATTTTCTCTAGCTTTTTTTCCTTTTCATTTTTTTCCCCTTTCTTGCTTCCTTTTATTCTCTCCTTGTTGTTGTTGGTTTCCTGGCTGTTTTACAGCCTCTCCCACCACCATTCATGTGGCAAAATTAGCACATGACCAATTATTTAATTAGTTGGTCAAAGGTTGTCTTGAAAGCTTGTAAATTCTCCAATTTTCTTCCCTTTTTTTTTTCTTCCTTTTCCACCCTTTATTGCTACCAATTTTCCATGATGTTCACCTGCCAATCTTAGTCCAAATTGTGACCAATTTGGTCAAAATTCAATAAATGCAAGAACAATTATCCTTCTATCTCTAATTTTCTAATTTGCTAATTTTTTCTTAATTATTTTCATAAGCTTGTTTAATAAGTTTTATGAAATATAATTCTTGTATGAGTATTTCATACAACCAATAACACTTTGACACTTGTTTTTATCAATAAATCATAAAATGCCCCTTGTACTCTTTTGACAAAATTACCATTTTTTCTCAGGAAGTAACTAAAATTCAAACCAATATATTTTGCATTCGGAAAAACTTTTATTTCACTAATAGAATCTACAAATTTTATTGAGTTCAATGGTAGGAGTCAAAATTCTCAATTTCTTCTCAATTCCATCCAAATTGAGGTCAAAATCCTGATCGCTGTCAAAATTATGATATTGCCCCTGATGGCTTAATTTATACCAGGATATTCATCTTATCGTACTGATCATTTTTTGTTCTGAACATATCCCCAAACTCTCACTCTATTCAAAGTAGTCGCAATATGAAGATTTAGGGTACATGTAAAATAAATTTAAAATTTCATCCAGGTCCCTATAAATTCTAAAATTCCAATAATGCCCCTAGATATTTTAATTGCATCAAGGTGTTCATCTCATTATACTATTCATTTCTTGTTCTAGTCACTTATACAAATTCTTATTTTATGCATAGTAATAGTTGATTAAGATACAAAAGTGAGGGGTATTACATATAATGCCTAATGCAAGTTTTAAATAAAATGCCAAAAATTATTCACACCAACACATTAGGCAAGTAGACCTGTCATGTAGTATAGAATACCAATAGCAAGTATCAAATGCCACAAGCAAGTTGACAAGTACCCCTATTTCCCTCTCATCTCATTATTTAGCCAACCAAAATAAAGAGAAAGAGAATAAAACTACTACAATCAACTACTATTATAGAGAATGCATCAAATCACACAAGAAAAGTCACAAGGATCATTAAGAAATAAGAAAAATAGTAAGGCCATATAAAAGAAAAGAATATCCTAAAATATATATCAAGAAAAAAAACACCTTTAAGTCTATTGATCCTAAATCCATGTACTGGTATGAGTTTTCAATTGTGAATTTTACTCTCTCTCGAGTTATGAAATTCCTATTCCCAAGCCCAATTAATAGGTGTCTGTACCTTATTAATTTAACGAAAGATTGCATTAGATTCACCTAACTACCAAAGGAATCCGTAAGCAATAAAATTTCTATCTCTACACAATGTTATCAACCTTTTAATTACAAAGTTCTAATTATTAATCATATCTCTCAAGTCAATTAATGACAACAAACATTGAATTGATTAAATTGATATTTAACTTATATCCTTATCTTTCGAAATCCTTAGAAGAGAACCAATTAATTAAAGAAATCAAACAATCCTAACAAATCAAATAAACACAATAAAGTCTAAGTAATTAAATACTATAGATAGAAATCAATAGATCTAAATAGAATTCAATCCAAGAGCATAGATTAGGGTTTATCCCTTAATTACAACTAAAGACATTAAAAATTAACAAGTGCCAATGTAGATTACAAGAGAAAAAAAAAAGAAAGAAAGAAGAAGAACTCATAGACAAGCTATTGCACTTTTTCTTTAATGAATCCCATGGACAATTCTTTTCTTCTCCTCTAAAATTCACCTTGATCCTCTCTCTCTTGGTGTCTTCTTTGTATTCTTGAAGGGCTTGGCCATCCAAGGAACTACCAACACTTCATTTTAGGGTTTAAGATAGGGTATTTATAGTTTTCCATGAGCTAAGTCATGATTTTTGCCAAAAACAGGGATATTATGTGACATTGGGTGGCGTCTCCTATGTCCCTTTAGCGGCACCTCCTCTCTCTATTTTTGTCCACCATGGCAATAAGCAGTGGCGTATGATTCACGTTAAGCTGCGTCACTAGGTATTTTTCTCTCTGGGTAGCACCACCTATCTCAACCTGAATGGCACTACCAAGCCCCAAATGTTTGGCTGCCTAGAATTCTAATGTTTGAATAGCATCCCTTTTGTTAGTCTGGGAGGCACCACTTATCTCTCATTTAAACTCCTTTTGCATTTTTTCACCTTATCTTTTCAATATATATTTAATCATCAAACTCCACAAAAAATAAGTTGAAAAGGGTGGGTAAATAGTCATCTAAATATGAATTCTCAACTATTATTGCACAAATGACACAAAGTATAGACAAAGCATTCATCACTTTCTCACACTTAAGTGTTTGTTTGTTCTCAAGCAAATCTCAGTTAAGCAAAATAGTTAACCAATATGGTAAAGATATTATCTCTTCTTTAACTTAAGAATTTAATTTAACATCCCTTTAGCCAAGCCAATCTCTTGTAAACTCATGTATTATGATAGATATAACTAAAGCCATCGAAGTTAAGTTAAACAAGTTTATATCCATTTAGCGTGTTTTACCTCATTTCTCAAGTCAAGAATGTAAACAGTGTGAATCATATAAGTGGAGAATAATCAACAAACTCAAGTTCTATAACTTTCAAATTGCTACAATCGTGAGTAGTAAATAGAGAATTGCTCTCTTTTTAGCTTTAAGTGATGTGTGTTTAATGTTCCATCTCACAATGTATTGGCTTTTCTCTCCTTCACCCACTCTTTCTTTTCCACTTATTTTTCTGCTCTTTTTCTTTTTTAAAGGTAATGCAACCAGAATTTGAATTGAATTGGGTGAGTGCATTCCTTTTTCCTAAACATTTTCTTACTTTTGCAAGGTAATGCAATTTGCATACCTTCTTTGTCTCTCAATTTTTTTCAATCCCCATTCATTAAAACCCAAAGTAAGGACGTTTGAAAAATCATAGAATAAAAATCAATTCAAAATTCCCTACTTCGTCACATAATCTACATCAATCCCTAATAAACAAAATATCACAACATCTATTAAAATATAAACAAGGTTAATTCAAATTCTCAAGATTAAACCTATATCGCACTAAATATACAAGTTTATATTAAAACAAATTCATTCAAATAAGTTTTAAATCAAATTATCATGCTAAAAAAAATAATAGTAGCAATACCATAAAAAGCCAAAAATCACACCACAAATCGAAAAAATTTAGGCTTAGGCTCAAAATAAGAAAAACCAAGAATCAATAATAAATACTTGAAAAGAATAGCACAAAAGTTCTTCCCCACACTTAAAATGAATCATGTCTTCATTGGCCAAAATTAAATACAATAAAAGTATATCTAACGAGACCAAGAAAATATAAGGGAAGAGAGGAAGGTAATACTCCCCAAGTGCATTGAAGCTTAATTCTTCATAAGGTAAGGAGAAAGAAGCAGGATTGTCCAAAAGATGTTGTGACAAACTACATAAATCAAACACACTTAATAAAGAAAATAAAATAAAACAGAATATCCTTGATTAATCAACTTTGAAACTGAAATCAAATTCTGTTTAAAATAGAAACATATAAAATATCCTTTAAAATTAAAATTCTATTACAATCAAATAAAATCTCCAAGTCTCTCACCGCTTCGGTCCACATTTGTGCTCCGTTGCCTACTCTAAGTCTATGCTCTCCTTTACTGAGTCGCCTTATCTTGTTGAACCTTTGCAAGGAGTTACAAATATAGTCAATGGCTCCGGAATCAACTATCCTAGTGGATGATGATCCAACCATCAAAATAGATCATAAGTAAAGAGCAATACATAAGGAGGACTTAGCTAAGAAGTCTGAATAATCCTTTTTGAAGTACTCCTTCTTGCGACACTTAAAACACTTGGCCTTAGGCTTGGCATTAGGCTTGGATGGACTGGGCATGAATGCCTTGGGCTGAGCCCCTATACGATTTTAGGCTTTCTTCTTCATGAACTTCTTTGGCTGGGCCCTAGTCCTAGAAAATGGTCAAAAGTGAGTAACCAAAACCTTTAACACATGCTTCATGATTTTCTTTGTAACTTGGAGTTCTTTTACCGACTTAATCAAAGGCATATTCAACTTGTTCATATTATAATTTAACTTGAATTGAGAATACAAATCTAGCAAAGTCTCAAGAACCATGTTAATTTGGCTCTCAACATCAATTGTTGCTCCTGGAACCTCAACTTCCTCTAAGTGAGCAATTATCTTGAGCATATACTCGCGAACTGATACCCCATTAGCCATCCTAATATTCATAATTACTCTAAAAGCTTCTTACTTTGTGGGCTGGCTCTTGTCAACAAATATGGTTCGCAAGTATATATTAATATCGTATGCAGTATGCATGTTTTCATGCTTGGACTGGAGAACATTGGACATGGAAGAGAACATATTACATCGAGCCATTTTGTCAGCTTTCCTCCATGCCTTCTCCCCCTTACGATCTTGGTCCGTAGAATCTTCCCTAATTTCAGGATAGGGCTCAGTTAGAACATACTTATACTCCTCAGCAGTAAGTATAATGTTCAGATTCCTTTTCTAGTCCATATAATTTGGTCAAGTTAGCTTATTCTCCATGAGAATAATGAATAAAGACTAAAATCAGATATTTTTGTTGATTGGAAAAAAAAAAAATCATTCAGAAAAAATATTTGTTTTGAAAAACACATATAAAAATGCACATTTAAAACATCATATTATTTCTATGATATGGTTAACCTATTAAAACCATTATAAAAAATATGAAAATTTTAACTCTTAGAATAATTGACAGAGTTTCGTTGAAAAGTTAACAATTTTCTAAGTTAAGTATATAACAATAACATATTAAATTTTCTTAATAGGTAATAATCCAGAAATAGTTCCATCGATAGGATGGTCACTACTCTCACCACCTACGAATAATATAGCATTAATACCTCTAAAGATAAGCTAGCTGACACTAACGCTTATCCTAAGATTTAATTATAATTCTTCCGTTAGTTCTAAATTTTCGTGGAAATCCATCATATAGGGAGTCATGCTCAGAATGATATAAGGATAACCACAATCTCTAACAAGAACTCGCGATGGAAGCCATGGGGCCGTTGGAACCCTTCTTCCACTTAATTTTTTTGAGAAAAATAGGTTTTTAGGAAAAATATTTCTTTAAAAAATTAATTAGTTTTTATTAACTTTAGTGAAAATTCAACAATTCAACTATCATTTTCTATGTCAATGATAACACCCTTTAAAAAAAATAAATTATGAATTTTTAATTTCACTACTTAAGTTAAAACCATTTTTCTAAGAACTAAATTTAAAATACCCAAACTCAAAATTATTCTCCATATCAAGGATGAAAAACCTTTAGAAGAATAAACCATGAATTTATTTTAAAATTATGGTTCCAATTTAAAACATTTTTCTTAATTATTTTATCTAGAAAAAAAATTAATTTTTCAAAAACTTTTGTGCATTTGATCACAAAATTAAATATAATAGACATGCTCCAAAAATAAAATTTTATATATGCTATTTCTAACCTTTAATTCTTATGTGACCAAATAATAGATTAAACATCATAATAATAATAAAATTAAAGTAATCTTGTTTAATTCTAAGGTGGTTCCCTTTTACTAACCATTTTTTATGCAAAATTATTTATCATAATAAATAAATCATTACAATAAAAATAACCTCGTGTGATATGGACCCCAAAAGAAAAGAAATTACAAAAAAAAAAATGAATAAATAGCTTCAGGAGAAAATCCTTGACCCGATTGCCCAAATTGTCGAACCGCTGCCTGTGATCACTGAACCATGCTTTGGTCTAATGCAGAGCCTTGGGAGGCTTATACAAAGCCTCCTATATAAGCCTCCCCCATGGATGCTTGTAGGCCTCTCATGGCTTCTATGTGTGTGAAAATTCTACTAAGTCTTAAATGACGGGATTATTTCCTATATGTTCGACAAAAGTTCTATGAGAGAATTTTTGACTGAAATGATGAACTATGACTGCTTGTTTACATTCCATAGGATAATAATACTTTGGATCCCACTTCCTCGATGAATTATATACTCAATTAAGCCATTTTTATTAATGTTAACTTAGGGTTATCCTTGTTCTTTCTACTCTATAAACTAGTTGCCAGGTGTTTCTTGCTTCTTCTTTTTTTGTATCCTCTTTTCTTTTGAATAGCCTCTTTATACTACTTATATGTGTTCTTATGTTGTTTAGTCTTTATTATTTGAAAATGCTTGGAAGTTGCTCATATTTAGGTGCCTAACAAGTATTTGTTGAAATTCCCCTAAGACCCCTAATTAGAGAATCATTAGATTTAAGACAACTAAATAGTTGGACTCGACCCTTAACTGTTGGGGAGGTCTTGGAATTAAATTACGAGGAATTTAAGTGTTGAAAAAAGGCAAGAGAATGAGACTATTGTCAAAAGAGCCAAAGAGAGAGTAAACACAAGAGTAGAGTGGATACATTTTGAGAGTAAACACTAAAAAGGGTGAATGTGAGGTCCATCTCTTTTTGCTTATCTCTCTCTTTTTTTTTTTTTTTTTTTGTAGATTTAAGGCATTGGATATTGCACCAACATGGCACATGAACAAGAAATTTTTAGGCCAAATCCAAGTGGACCTAGTAGACTTCAAGGGAATCTAATTGATGCTAAGGTTTTGCATGAGGACATACAAGCTATGATAAGAACTATACAAAATTGGTTTGCGGACATGACAAAGGAGTTAATGGGTTTGAGAAATCATTATAGTCGATTTCCACCATGGAAAAAAAAAAAAAGGAGTAAGAACAATTTGAGACCTCTAGCCCTACAATGAGGGATGGTGTCCATACTCCTTCGATGCCCAACATAGTGAAAAGTGGGATAAGCACTCTATTGGAGGTTTCCAACAAGCTTCTCGAAAGGAAGAGAGATAAGCCAGGAGAGAGAAACAAGGTAGGGAGCAAGGAATGAATGGTAGAAATAATTTAAGAGGGTTAAAATGAGAATTTGAGAGAGTTGGTGAATGGTATGAGGGGGAATATAGAGAAGATTATGGGAAACAAAATTGAGAGTTAGGAAATAGAGGAGGTAGGAGAGTGAGAAATGAAGAAAAGAGGGAGTTGAACCATATTAATATGAAGGTGCCTATATTCTATAGAAAGAGTGATTCTGAATCGTACTTTGAATTGGAGAACAAGATGGAAATATTCTTAAGTGCTATACCTATAGTGAAAGGTCTAAGGTAAGGTTGGCTATCTTAGGATTTACGGAGTATACTTTGGTATGGTGAGAACAAGTTAGCACTCAAAGAAGGCAAATGAGAGTGGAACCTGCGGCATCTTGAAACTTATTGAAAGACAGGATGAGAGTGAGATTTATTCTTCAGTATTATTACAACGACCTCTACCAAAGACTCTAATCCTTAAGGCAATAAAATAAAAGTGTGGAGGATTATCATAAGGAGATGGAAGTGATATTGATGAGGGCTCATATCAATGAGGATCCTAGGACAACAAAGGCTAAATTTTTAGGAGGATTTAATAGGGAGATAGATAACTTGGTGGAATTGGATTCTTATGAAAGTTTGGAGAAAATGGTTCATGCGGCTACAAAGATCAAGAGGCAAATAAAATGGAAGACCTTTGTTAAAACTATTCCACCAAACCCAAACACTTCTAGCAAGATGCCTATTAAGAAAGAAGATACTCCTAAACTTTACCAAAGATATTACAACAAGCTAAGGGAATGATGGAAACCAAGAGAAGATTAGAATAAGGATAAAAGGAAGGCCTTGGAGAGACCACAATGAAATAGAGACATCAAGTGCTTTTAGTGTATTGGCTATGGGCACACCTCCCATGAATTCTTTGGTAAGAAGAGTATGTATACTAATCCCTATAGAGAAATCTCAACCAAGGAGGAGGATGAGTGAGAAAGGCACAATAAATATCAAGAGGAGAATAAGAATTAGAAAAGTGATGAAAGAGAGATTGTTGGTTGAGAGTATGCCTTGGTTGGAGTTATAAGAAGATCCTTGAATACTTAAGCCATTGAGGACCAAGACCATCAATAAAGAGAGAACATATTTTACACAAGGTGCCTAATCAACAAGACACATTGTAGTGTCATTGTGGATAGTGGTAGTTACGCCAATATGATTAATGCAAGTTTAGTTGACGAATTGGGCATGAATTGGATTAAATACCCAAAACCCTATATGTTGCAATGGTTGAATGATAGTAGAAAATTGAGGGTTAACAAACAAGTTTTAGTGTCCTTTGAGACGGAGAATTACAAGGATAAGATACTATGTGATGTGGTACCCATGCAAGTAGACCACTTACTTCTAGGGAGACCTTGGCAATATAACCAAAGTGTGAAGCATGATAGAAGAAAAAACGCATACACTATTCTCAAGAAAAGATCTAAATACTCTTACTCTCATGTCCTCATGTGTGGTGAACAAAGATGAAAGAATTTTAAGAGAAAGGAAAAAGAAAAAGAGTGCACAAGATACCAAATAAAAGCAAGAGTTAGAAAGGAAAGAGTAAGAGAGGAAATAAAAGGAGTTGAGAGAGAGAATGAAAAAACAAATGTGCTTGACCATCAAGGAGGGGAGTGCACAAAAATAAGAGAGAGGAGGAAAAAAAAGAGTGAACTGTTTTGCCAAGGAAAGTGAGATCATCGAGGCTATAGATGCTAATGAATTGGTTATCCTCATTATTTATAAATCTTCTTTTGTCTCTACTAATGATTCTATCCCCTTCTTGTCACAAAATTTTGTAGGCATGATCCAAGAGTTTGAGTATGTTTTTCCTAAGGAGACACTCGGAGGGTTGCCACCATTAAGAGGCATCAAGCACCAAATCGACTTTGTGTTCGGAACCATTCTCCTAAATAGACCGGCATATAGAAACAATCTGAAGGATGGCCAAGGAATTACAATGACAAGTTGAGGAATTATTTGAGAAGGGGTACATGAGAGAAAGCCTAAACTCGTACGCGTCTCAGTTCTTTTGGTGCTTAAGAAGGATGAGACATGGCGAATGTGTGTAGATTGTCACGACATTAATAATATCATGGTATCGCTAGGCTAGATGACTTTCTTAATGAGTTACATGGATCATGTATCTTTTCTAAAATTGATCTAAAATTCAATTATCATCAAATAAGAATTAAAGAAGGGGATAGTGAAAAACTGCTTTCAAAACTACGTAAGGGCTTTATGAATGGCTTGTAATGCCTTTTGGACTATTAAATGCATATAGTACTTTCATGCGATTGATGTATCATGTGTTGAGAGAGTTTATTGGAAATTTGTTATTGTTGATATCTTGATTTATAGCAAGTCCTATATGAATCATGTTGGACATCTTAGGAATGTGCTAGTTGCCCATCGTAGGGAGAGACTTTTTACCAACCTTAAGAAATTCTCCTTTTGCTAAGAAAAAATTACATTCTTAGGATATGTTGTGAGTGTCAATGGTATTAGGTTTATGAGAGAAAAATTGAAGTGATTCAAAACTATCCTATACCCACTACCATTACCAAAGTTAGGAGTTTCCATAGGTTAGTTAGTTTCTATAGGCGCTTCATCAAGAATTTTAGCACCCTAACTGCTCCTTTGATTGAGTATATGATTTAGATGGGGGAAATGTGCAAGAAGTGGCTTTCAAAACCTTCAAGGACAAGTTGAGCCAAACCCTTTTATTAGTATCACCAAACTTTGAAAGAGCCTTTGATGTAGAATGTGATGTGAGTGGAGTGGGGATAGGAGCTGTGTTGACCCAAGACAAAAGGCCTATAGCTTATTTTAGTGAAAAGCTATCTGGAGCAATCCTAAACTACTCTACCTGTGATAACGAACTTTATGCCTTAGTTAGGACTCTTAAGTATTGGTAACACTATTTACTTCCTAGGGAATTTATTATTCACACTGACTATGAATCTCTTAAGCATTTAAAAGGGTAACAAAATCTCAACAAGAGATATACACAATGGATAGAGTTATTTATGTATTTCTTTACAGTAGCAAGTATAAGAAAATGTAAATAAAAAATATTGTGGTGGATGCTTTCTCAAAAAGGTATGTTTTGCTTAATTCTCTCGATGCTAAATTACTTTGATTTAAGCTAATAAAAGAATTGTACACCAATGATGAGGAATTTAGGGACACATTTCTTGTATGTGAAAAGAATGGAATTGGAAAATTCTATAGGAGTGAGGGTTTCTTATTAAAAGAAAGTAGACTTTATGTGCTTAAAGGGTCTATTAGACTTTTCTTGGTTAAGAAAGTCCATGGGGGAGGCTTGATTGGACACTTTAGCATTACCAAGACCTTAGGTATCCTCAAAGACCATTTCTTTTGGCCTAAAATGAGAAGAGATATTGAGAAATTTTGTGATCAATGTATAACTTGCAAAAAGGTAAAATCTAGATCTTTGCCACATGGTCTTTACACTCCTGTGCCCATCCCTACTTTGCCTTAGGTTGATATTTCAATAGACTTTATTCTTGGCTTACCTAGAACCAAGGGGGGAAGGGTTCTATTTTTGTTGTGGTAGATAGGTTTTCCAAGATAGCACATTTCATTGTTCAAAGATTAATGTGAAGGTGTGGAAAGCGGAAAAACACAGAGCACACAGCGGAAGCGAACATAAAAAAAATTGGAAAAAACAAGAACATGGAGTCCAGAGCAGGGCTGGCGCTGGCTTCGGTAGCCTAGCCGATGCCGGTTGCGCCCTATCGCAATCCCGAGGTTTTAAAAATTTTACCTCTTTTTCTCGCTCTAAGTGTTGGTTGTACCGAAACGTGTGCAACTGGTGTAGGTGTGCTGGTAGAAGCCTCTGGTGCGATTCCTGCAAACCTCCTACTCCGCCTTTGCATGTATGTCAATGCCGAACTTTCGGTCTTCCAATATATAGCCTGCCTAACTATCGTTTGATGAACAACTAATGAACTAGGAAATTTTTTGGAGAGAGAGAGAGAGAGACGTCTGGCTCTACAGAGAAGAAGCCGTCACTCTTGTGTGGTAAAACAAGGATGATTATTCTCAACCTTAATCCCCTTGTTTAACCTAAATAAAAAACTCTAAGTTAAACTGGATTGGGCCATTGGACTCTTAATTTAACCTATTGAGCTTAATTAATTATTTTAGTTAGAACCAACTTAATGGCCCAACAAATAATTAATTTTTCAGTCCAAATAAATCAATCCAATTAAATAAGCCTAAATTAGTTTAGTCCCAAGTTAATCCCAGATTATTCAAACGGGCCAAAGCCCTAAATAATTAATTAACCCACCAAACTAATTTAATTAATTCTCTCTCCATGGACCTTTATTTTATTCTAGCCCAATAATTAAATTAGGCTACTTAAATAAAATAATTCTATTTAATTTAAGATCAATTCCTTAGCCCGTATTTAATTAGGACTCACAGTCTATACGGGGGACCAAAAGACACACCGCCTTGGTTACTAAAATGACCAAAATACACTTGTCATATAAATAGCTGTATTTTACATTTTAAATATTTTCTAATATCACCATAAGAAAATATTGACCCCAAGGACAATGTTCTGTTAACAAAGTCTTCGACCTACAGGTGTAATGACTAAAATATCCCTCTATACATCGCCATACATTTAGAGAGGAAGAAGTGTACTAACACCTCTCTAAATGACATCTACCATTCTTAGGCCTCTAGTCCAATGATCTACGACCTCCTGAATTGTTTCCAGTTTTCAAGAGAGCTACCCTAAAGCAAACATCCAAGTCATGTTTCTCAAAGCCCTGGATATTCAGATCATTCAGACAACCACAAGGGGCGATATAGTATAGAAGCTATCTTGTACAAATTTATCTTAACTAACTAGTCACACATACCCAATATGCAAGTATATTGGCCCTACGATAGAACCTCAACTATAACATATCAAAGTATATGCTTCCAACTTCGTCAGACTACCAACTCATACTCAAGTCATAGAGTACTAGTCAACGCTGTAGCAGTAGTAGTCTAAGTTTCTACCACATAGTACTTTCAAGAAACCACTACTACAGGTCTTGTTCTACGTATTCGAAATACGCTTATGTCATAAAGTGAGTGGACTACTCACTGGCTAAAGGTAAGTCATTCCCTATCTGGAATTCACAACATAATAACCTAAACATGATGAGATTTCCATTCTCATTAATCGATTAAGTATAAAAGTTTATGTGCTAAGTAACCCGTGATCCATACCTTACTGTGAAAGACCTCCATTCACATGGACCACTTACTTAAACACAATGGATCTTTTCCAAACGCAATTGTACACAAATAAAATTGTAAATTCACAAACAATTTTTGAAAATAAATTCTTTATTAAAACATTCGATTTTTACATTAGAAACCTAGTCTAAGAGGGCATATATCCTAACATAATGATGCCTCTTTTATTGTAGATTTATTCTTCAAGGAAGTTGTAAAAATGCATGGAATACTAATGATAATTATTTCCAATAGAGATACCAAGTTTCTTAGTCAATTTTGGCATGTTATGTGGCGAAAGTTTGGGACTAATCTTTTGTTTTCAATAGCTTGTTACCTGTAAATCGATGCCCAAATAGAGGCAGTTAACCAAATGCTCATATAACTTCTAAGAGCTATAATCAAAAGGAATTTGAAGGCGTGAGAAAAGTGCTTACCCTACATTAAGTTTGCTTACAATCATGCTACTCACTCCATCACTTCTTTATCACCTTTCGAAGTTATTTATGGTTCTAGTCCACTAACTCCATTAGATTTTGTTCCTTTCTCTACAAGAAAACTTGCGAGCTTAGATGGATAGAAAAATGTTGAAATGTTTAAGGCAATCGATGAAAAGATCAAGGCCAACATCGAAAGAAAGAATGAGAGTATGGTTTTAGCACTAAACCAAGGATGCAAGAGAGTAATTTTTTAGCCCAGAGATTGGGTCTAGGTGCATCCTTGAAAGAAAAGATTCCCTATGCAAAGGAAATCAAAGCCTAATTCTAAGGGAGATGGACCATTCCAAGTGTTGGAGAGATATGATGATAACGCTAACAAAATCAACTTGTCTGGTGAGTATAATGTTAGCACCACTTTTAATGTTAGTGATCTTTCTCTTTTTTATGTAGGTGATAGAGTCAATTCGAAGACAAATACTTTTTTAAGAAGGGAGAGATGATGAGACTCCGCTTCATCATAGAGGCTAAACATAACAATGGGGAGGTACGACACAAGGGCCAATAACGATGGTAATGACAAAGCAATTCCAAGAAGGGATCCAAGCATTTATGAAACCCCACATGAAGATAGAAGATTCTTGGGAGGCAATTGATGTCTTAAAGGAGCTTAATTTACTAATAATTGATGAAGAATATCAAGAGCAGGACATGAAAGATGAAAAGGAAGCCAAAGAGATTAAACAGAAAGAGTCGGCACCGGACCCATTGGCATAGCCGGTGCTAGCCTTTTTCTAATCGAGATCTTTGGCTGAGAGTGTACAGCTGGCGTTAGCTCATTTTGGAACTTAGTCCCCTATTTTGTGTGTTTTGATGTTTTCTCCAACTTATTTCTATTTTTAATGCTTTGTAATGATCTTTTTAGACTAAAACTTATCTTAGGACCTCACTAAACTAATTGCTAGAGTTGGGGTTGTAAAAATACCCCTTTATGTAACAAGACACGACAATTAATCTTGTAAATTAAAATTTAAAGAGAGAGTCATGGAAGGTTCATCCTCCTTGTTCTTCCCTTGTTTAAGACTGTGCTAAGGGATTAGTCCACCATTTGTTTGAGTCTCTAAATCTTGTTGGATGATCTTATTAGTTTCTCTAGATTGGGTCTTGGATTACTTATTCATTCAAGGTTTTCTCTAGGTCTCTAGTTAGGTGCCTATAGCTTCTATTCTTGGGTTCTTAAATCTTTTGTTAGTGTAAGGATATTAGAGTGTTGTTATAGTAGATCTAACTTGCTAAACTAAGGGTTCTTGAAGCTTAGTTCTTCTAGGGTTGTTAGTTTGTGGGAAGGGTAGTTCCCTTGCTTCTATATCCATCTATATTATTCCTGTTTTCAGTGTTCTTGCTTTTGATGTGTTTAATCCCCTTGAGCCACCAAATTTGTTCAAGAAAAATGACCCACAAGCTGAAGCCAATGGTTCTAATGTATGTTGATTTGTAGCTCTTTTATGTTGAGTATCATAAATGAAGTACTCTCCCTTATAAAAGTTATAGCTCATGTTTTAGCCATCCAGGGGAGTTACATTTCAAGGGTCACTATTCATATAAAAGCATCAATAAAAGTTTGTAATCTTGCCAACTTATCATTATTATAGCTCCCTTGAGTTTGTACCCATGGCTAAGCACTTTCTTATGAATAGCTTACAATAATAATGTTTTCAATTAACCTCGCCCTTATAAAACAAATCAAAGCTAAAACAAAAAACAAATAATACAAACAAATTAAAAATATAAACTAAAACAAATACCTAAATATTCACATAGCATCTAAAAATAAATGTTGGTGATATTTACAAATATAAACACGGATAATTCAATCAGACTTAAGGTTTTTCAAGATATTGCCAATCGATCCTCGGCAACGGTGCCAAAAATGTTACATACCATATATACATAGATAGATCATACCGGAAGTGTATAACAGATTTGGGTGTCGCCTCATCCAGTTTCCCAAATAATGGGTCTTTATAACAGTCAAAGCCAAAAGGAAACAAAATAATTATGGTAAAGCTGTAAAAAACATAAGTCGTAGAATACATCACAAAGGATAATATAGCTTAATATACTTTGACATCTACTACCTATGAGTAGTAAAAATAAATACATAGAGTTGTAGGGTGTACAAACCTAAAAGTGTAGAACTGTCTTCAAGACTGCCAACACTTGGTATCGAATCCTAAGAAAATAGAACACAATACATGTGTGAGTGATTTACACTCAGTGAGTCCCATATGTGTTTGTATTTCTCTGTGAAAACTAGGATAAAAAAATGTTCGTATTTTTTCATTGAAAATAACTCTACAACTGAGTAGTAGCAAACTTAATCAAGAGTTGCTCAAAATTTTAGGCATATTTAGAAAATCAAATTTTATCAACATTATTACCCTATATTTTTAGTAAAAATAGGCATTTCTCTCAATAGAAGGTCAGCTTGCGTGCAAAGCTCACAAAGTTTTACTATCGCCCCGTTTGGAGTAAGACAATCCCTAGAACTAGGCCAAGTTACTGGGAGTCGTCTCTCTCTAATACGAGCTAATACAAAGATAAAAGCTCTTGTTGAGTACTCAACGCCTTTACACTATCACAAACTCATTTCTGAGCACATGAAAAATCATTTGCTAGGGCAAAAATATCATTTTCCAAGTGTTAATTTCATATTGAGAAATCAGTTTCCAAAATCTTAGCGTAGGATGCTAAAATGTCCTTCTCGTGATATAAAATGTTTCTCAAGGGCATTAACATAAATTAAGCATACCTGAGTCCAAAAGAAATTTTGTTAAGCAAATCTTGAATTCTAAATTTGAGAAAAGAAATAAATTCAATAATTTCACATTTTTCATGCCTTAAAACTTTAGAAGTAATTCGTTGTTCTATTAGAAGCAAAGAAATCATAAATTCATACACTTTATCCTTTAACATAGAACGGTGAGTATTTTTACACAGTAAAATACTATTTCGTTGCACAATATGTGAGAAGGAAGCTTTCAAATAAACACTTGTACATAGAAAATATCTATAATATAAGTGACTCATAACTACTTGTAGGAACTACTATTTCCCAAAGTATTCAATAATTTCCAGTTCAGAGAAACCAAATTTTGTTTAGGAAAACCTACAAGTTTACTGTCCCTATCGCCATGCTTTAGGAAAGAATAGTCACTAATACCCAATAGTCATAGGCATGAAGATTTACATTTCTCATTTAAAACCTAGAATGGAACAAGATCATTTTTACACAAGAAAACCATACTTTTGTTCAGAGAAACCAAAAGAATTTATAAAGCATAGCATGGTGTCATAAAAAATCCACTAGCAATACTATTTTAGTAATTCAAGAGGACTCATCATGTGTAATGCTACTACTTAGCTATTTCTCGTCTTCAAGATTTCACAAAGTCCTTCTAGTAGGCACACCTACATCAACAATCATTTCAAAATTCTCTTAGCATCTAAAGTTTCCAAACCAATATAATGCACTGACAAGGAAATTACTAATTTAAATTCTCATTCTTATTAGAAATGGAAATGCATCACTTGAATTAATCAAAGGAACATTATCTTCTTCATATGTCCATTTTCTTATCCCTTTATACAACATGTTTGCAAGACATTTACATGGCCTGTTAACTTCTCATGTATCCATTAAGTCGAATGGAAACAATACATTAGCTCATTAATTCCATAAAAGCCCTGAATTTCTCACACATAACATGCTTTCGTATTTTGGTCATAACTTTTGATCCACAAGTCCAAATGATCTCAAATTTGTACCAAAATACTCCTAAGACCCTTGGCTACAAATTCATAAACTCCATATAGCCAAACCTAGAATTGGTACTGATAGGGATTAGAATCACCATTCTTTTCCTAGTTATTTGATGTTGTTTTAAGATACATTTGTTGTAATAACTAGGCATATTCCTTCTTATTTGATATTTTACTTGTAAAAGGTATTTTTGGTAAATTTGTCTAGATTTAAGTTAAAATTGAGTAAAAAGTGCACAAAATCAGAATAGACCTAGCACCAGGCCCAGCCAGTAGACCAGGCACCGGGTCCATTCTGCTCCAGCAGCAAAAATTGAGCAAGCTTCCAAGGATTTCCAAAACAAGCCTGGTGCCAGGTCTAGTAAGTGCACCTGGCCCTGGGTCCATTTTGTCTGCCAAGAAGGAATGGCCAAAAACAGAACAAAAACAGGGGAAGAATAGAGTGCACCTAGTGCTAGGTGGGTTGAAGGTACCCGACGCCAGGCACGCTTTGGAGGCAGAAATTTTGTACGTGGAATTAGAGCTTATTCAATGATTTTGGTATTTTCCTACTCCTACTCGGCCAAGACTTCATCATTCACAAAATTAGCATCCAAGATGCCTATAAAAGTATAAGAGAACACAAGGGTTGGATATACAACATAGAGAAGTGAATTAAAGGGTAGAAATTCTGATTCTCTCATTAAAGGAGGTGTTCACCAAAATCAAGGAGGATTGTTCAAGGGAGTCTTCAAAGAAGTAGAAAGAGGCTTGTCTATGAGCATTTTCTTTTCTTTTTGTCTTCTTTTCCTTTAGCAATGATGTAGTCAATGCTTTTATTGTAATTTAAGATTACTTTAGGATTCATGATTTTGTGTTAATTTAGTTATTTGATTAATTATTTGTCATCTTTGGTATTTGATTACTTGAATTAATTGGTTATTGATACGAGCTCTTCTAATTGACTTCGACAAAACGATGTTAGGAGTTTCGTTGTATTGATTTCGTATTTCTTGAATCTTAATGGATTTGAATGATAAAGCTAAGATTTTAGAAATTATTGATCAAAGGTTAAATTAATTTCATCTTGACATAGGGTCATTAGCTAATTTTATGATTTTAAGGAGTTGAGATTCATGCATGTTTTGGTTAGGATGGCTTGATTGACAAATCTGCTAATTGAATCCAAATATATAATGATGAGCTTAATGCATGTTTTGGTAATATTAGCTTGATTGACAAATCTATTAACATGAATCAAAATATAGGATTCCTAGGTTGACAAACGAAGTGGAATTTGCCTAAGTAAATTCATGACTTGACAAATGATTGAATTTTACTTTACGTTCTTTCATAATGCCAAGATGATAATTAATTAAGAGAATTGCTAATTGGTTCATTGTCATGTTTTCTAGGATCGTTGTCTAAATTACATAAACCTATACCCTTGAGTTGTATATATTTCTTTATTTTTCTTTTTTTTATTTTCTAACTTATTTGGGTCGGTTAAACAATGAATGAAGTGATAGTGTGTACTTGTTCCTTTGAGGATCGATACTTGTTAATTTTCTATACTATGCTTGCGATGATTATACTTATTCACATGTGCATTTTGGGATTAATATTGTAATTAAAATTTGACCAAGTGATGGATTTAAAATTAATGATTTTATGCACCCAAAATTTACGCATTAGGTACAAAACGGCTGCAAGCTAAACATTGCAATATTTCCTGGAAATCATTCCTTTTTCTTGCAAAATGCATTCTTCATTCATCGTATTTCTCGTTTTAGCACTTAGCCACCACATGATTCCTTTTATTCTTCATCTTAACATCACATAATCTTTCCACTTTCAGCAATGAAGAAAGTAAATAATTAAACTTTTCATGCAACAAAAATAATAGCCATGAAGAATATATGCTAGTTTTCCATTTCTCAACAATTACAACTTCTTTTCTTCATTTATTTCCTTCCACAAGTGCAGCCATCTTCAATCCTTCACAATTCCTTCAAAACACATCTAAACACCACAAAAATCACAACAAACAACTCCCACGGTCAACCGCCACTTGACAATATAAAAAATAATATCATAATAACATTTCTTCACAAAAGCATATTCTATATTTCATGCTATTTTCCCATGAAAAGTTACATCAAAATGTTCCTCACAAGTTATAGAATACTTTTAATTCTTGAAGGAAAGGATTTTACTGTGTGAATGATAACTTCTAAGCTTCAAAATGGCCAAGCTTTTTCTTCCTTTCTCTCCCTCGCAATTCTCTCTCTCTCTCTCTCTCTTGTTTTCCTTCTTTTTCCCAGTTGTTTTTTTATTTCTACCGCCACTTATTTCTTCTTTTTATGCTTTAAATAAATCATGTGGTCAAATGGAAGCTAGGAGAACTTCTTGGAAACTTGAAGAACTTTCTGAAACTTATAGAATCTCTTGGAAATTTATACAACTTCCTATAATTGCAAGATGGCTTCATGGGCTTTTAATTAAAAAATCCATCTTTCTTTTCTTCGTTGGGCTTGAACTATTTCAAGCCCAATCTCTCTCTTCCTTTTACTTTCGTAGGCCCCAAATGGGATTTGAAATGAACTTTTTAACTTTTCTCCCAACTTAGTTCATGAACTTTCTTTTTCAACCCCATTAACTTTTTCCATCTTAACTATGGTTAACCATGTTTTTCAAAAGTAACCATAGTTAATGTTACTATTCATCTCAATTGGTAAAATCTTTTATTTTACTAGTATGATCTACATATTAAACTGAGTATTTTGGTGTCTCTCAGAATTTCCATAATTTTTCTTAGTTTTTCTTAATTTGCGATTGAAAATTCTTTTGATGCCTCTTAAAATTTTTATTGCTCCAAAATGTTCTTCTAATTACACTGATCATTTCTTGTTCTAAGCCTTCATACATATCCGTACTCAATTACAAGTAGTTGTCTATCAAGATACATAAGGGAAGGATGTTACAATCTTCCCTTTTTCAAAGTATTTCGTCCTCGAAATTAGACTTACCTTCAAAAAGCTATCGGTACTTCCTTTATATCTCTGCTTTTGCCTACCATGTTGCATCCTACACCACATGATGATTCCAAAGTATTTTAACAAGTGGGATCCATTTATATTGTAACTCGGCGTATTCCAGGATTTTGATCGACTTCTCTTCATAATTAAGGTCTGGAGTTATTTCAATAGCCTCCTCATTTAGCACATGTTCCGAGTCAACTCCGTACTTCTGAAATTGAGAAACGTGACACATCATGAATGCCCTGCATTTCTACAGGTAATTTCATTCGGTACACTGTTTTCCCGATTTTCATTATAATTGCAAAAGGTCTAATATACCGAGAGGTTAAAATCTTTCTTTATGCTTTACCTCTCAAATGTTGCCTCGATGTCAACTCCACAAATATTTGGTCTCCTTCTACAAATTCAAGGTCTTTTCTATATTGGTCAGCATATCTTTTTTGCCAACTTTGTGCAGCTTCTATCCTTGCCTTAATCAATTCCATAGTCCATCGTACTCCTTCAATGTCCAAAGCATCTTATGCATTTGGTTTTTGCCCTAAACATTTCCAATAAAGGGGTGACTGACACTTTCTTCCATATAGGGCTTCAAATGGGGCCATCCCAATTGTTGATTGATAATTGTTGTCACTACAAGGAAATGATACATTGGTGACAAAACTTTAGCTAGGAAAACATTTTGCCGCTAAAAGTACCCTTTAGCAAGGAAAATTTTTTTGCAGTGACAAAACTTTTTGTTGCTATTGATTAAGACCTTCGGTGATAAAATTTTTATTTCCTAGCTAGAAGTGATGGCCTTAGCGAGGAAAATTTAAGTATTCTCACTAATGATACATCATCAGTGATGAAAATTTATTTTTTAGCTAAATTTTCCTCGCTAATAATGCATCATCAGTGACAAAATTTTATTTTCTAACTAAAAATATTAACTTTTATTACTATTAACTATACTTTTAGTGACAAAATTCGCATTTTCTAACTAATACCTGTCTTGAAAATTTTAAATATTTACAACATAGCCCTAAAAATTTTATAAATTGGTCTTTAAATTTTGTATAATTACAAAATGACCTCAAAATTTTGTAAATTAGTCCCTAAATTTTAAAATATTTATAATATGACCCTAAAAATTTTAAAAATTAGACCCTAAATTTTTAAATATATAAACATGACCCTAAATTTTACAAATTACTCGATAAATTTTGTAAAAAAATAAAATGACAACCAAAAAATTATAAATTGGTCATTAAATTTTAGAATATTTAAAATATAATCCCAAAATTTTATAAATTGATCCCTAAATTTTTAAATATTTATAAATGCATTAGATTTTGGGCTAATTTATATAAATTGAGCTAGATTATACGATAAAACATGTCTGATTACCTTCAAATTTGGTCATAATATATATTTTTAAATTCAATAAATACAACGGCTAGATCATTAATTATATATGCTTATCTTGTAAATGCATTAGGTTTTTGGTATTTTTATAATGATTATGAAAGATAATGTGGCAAAATATATTTAATTACCTTTAAATTTGTTCATAATATATTTTTTTAGTAGTTTAACAAATCTAACTGTCAGATCGTTAATTTGATATGCATATCTATCTGAATGTGTTAGGTTTCAAGTATTTTTATTAAGATTATACTAGATTCTATTGTAAAACATATCTGATTACCTTTAAATTTGGTTAAAATACTTTTTGTATTGACTTTATCAAATTTAACAGTTTGATCGTTAATTTGATATGACTATCTTTCTAAATGTGTTAAGTTTTCAGTATTTTATAGATATTATGTTAGATTCTATGACAAAACATATTCGATTACCTTTAAATTTAGTCACAATACTTTTTCTAGTGATTTTAGCAAATCTAATGGTTGGATCATTAATTTGATATGTCTATCTTTCTAAATGTATTAGGTTTTTGCTATTTTTACAGGGATTAAAATAGATTCTATAGTAAAACATATTTGATTATCATCAAATTTGGTCATAATTACATTCTTAGTAGTTTTATCAAATATAATGGTTGGATCGTTAATTTGATATACCTATCTTTCTAAATGTGTTAGGCTGATAGTATTTTTATTGAGATTATGCTAGATTGTATGTAAAAATATATCTAATTACCTTTAAATTTGGTCAAAATACTTTTCTTAGTGATTTTATCAAATCTAAAGTTGGATCGTTATTTTGATATACCTATCTTTCTAAATGAGTTAGGTTTCAAGTATTTTAATTCAAATTATCCTAGATTTTGGTAGATAAACATATTCGATTACCTTTAAATTTGGTCACAATACTTTTTTTTTATTGATTTTATCAAATCTAATGATTAGATCATTAATTTGATATACATATCATTCTAAATGTGTTTGGATTTTGGTATTTTTACAGAGATTGTACTAGATTCTATGGAAAAACATATTTGATTGCCTTTAAATTTTGTTGTAATACATTTTTCAGTGATTTAATCAATTCTAAAGGTTTATCTTTCTAAATGTGTTAGGTTTTTAGCATTTTTACAAATATTAAGCTAGATTCGGCTTCAAAACATATTTGATTTACCTTTAAATTTTGTCATAATACATTTCTTAGTAATTTTATCAAATCTAATGGTTCCGATTGTTAATTTAATATGTTTATCATTGAAAACGTATTAGGTTTCGAGAATTTTTATTGAGGTTATACAAGATTCTATTGTAAAACATATCTGAGTACCTTTAAATTTGGTCACAATACTTTTTTTAGTGATTTTATCAAATCTAATGGTTGGATCATTAATTTGATATGCCTATCTTTCTAAATTTATTTGGATTTTGGTATTTTTACAGAGATTATATTAGATTCTGTGCCAAAACATATCCGATTACCTTTAAATTTGGTCACAATACCGTTTTTAGTGATTTTATTAAATCTAATGATTGGATTATTAATTTGATATGTCTATCTTTCTAAATGTGCTAGGTTTTTTAAATTTTTACGGAGATTAAGCTAGATTATATGGTAAAAACATATCCGATTACCTTTAAATTTGGTCATGATACTTTTTTATAATGATTTTATCAAATCTAAAGGTTGGATAATTAATTTTATATGCATATCTTTCTAAATGTATTAGGTTTTTGGTATTTTTACAGAAATTAAACTAAATTCTGTAGCGAAACATATCTGATCATCATCAAATTTGTTCATAATTACATTCCTAGCAGTTTTATAAAATCTAATGGTTGGATCTTAATTTAATATACCTATATTTCTAAATATGTTAGGCTTCGTGTATTTTTATTGAGATTATGCTAGATTGTGTGGTAAAATATATCCAATTACCTTACAGTTCTTAGTGATTTTATCAAATCTGACGGTTGGATCATTAATTTGATATGTCAATCTTTCTAAATGAGTTAGGTTTCGAAGATTTTTATTGAGATAATGCTAGATTTTGTGGAGAAACATATCTGATTATATTTAAATTTGGTCATAATACTTTCTTTATTGATTTTATCAACTCTACGGCTGGATTATTAATTTGATATGCCTATCTTAGTAAATGTGTTAAGTTTTTGGTATTTTGACAGAGATTACACTAGAGTCTTTGGCAAAATATATCTGGTTATTGTTAAATTTGGTCATAATATTTTGTTTAGTGATTTTATCAAATATAATGGTTGGATCGTTAATTTGATATACCTATCTTAGTAAATGTCTTAGGTTTTCAATACTTTCACAGAGATTAAGCAAGATTCTTTGGCAAAACATTTTCGATTACCGTTAAATTTGGTCATAATATTTTTTTTAACGAGTTTATCAAATCTAACAGTTGGATCGTTAATTTAATATGCTTATCTTTCTAAATGTGTTAGGTTTGAAGCATTTATATTGAGATTATACTAAATTCTGTGGAGAGACATGTTCGATTACCTTTAAATTTGGTCACAATATTTTTTTTAGTGATTTTATCGAATCTAATGGTTGGATCGTTAATTTGATACGCCTATATTTCTAAATGTGTTAGGCTTTCAGCAATTTTACAGAGATTATGCTAGAATTCGTAACAAAATATATTCGATTACCTTTAAATTTGATCATACTATTTTTTTTATTGATTTTATCGAATCTAATAGTCAAATCGTTAATTTGATATGCTTATCTTTTGTGTGTGTGTGTGTGTATAATAAACATATATATATATATATGTTTATTATATATATATATAAATATATAGATATACATATATATCTATATATATATGTATATTTATATATGTATATATCTATATACATATATATACATACATATATATATAAACATATTATATCTCAATATATATGTATGTATATACATATATATACATATATTTATATATACTTCTCTTTGACATTAACGATACCGGGTCACACCTTAGAACTTTTACTAGGCCTTTCAACCCCAACTTGCTTGAGTTGCAAATAGGTAACTTTCCTAGGCTCCTTCAGTATTGCAAAGCACAGCACTGGGCGTATATACATACGTATATATCTATACATACATATATATATATATCTATATATACATATCTATATATATATAGCTATATACATACATATATACAAATATATATGTATACATATATGAAGGATCAAAATAGAAAACATAAAAAGAAACACATCATAAAATTTTTTGGTTTTTCGAGCCACATCTAGGAGAGAGTACTTACTTTTCTTTGTTGGTCATAGATTAACCTACAAGGTGCCGAGTTGAACTAGATCTTTCATTGGAAGGGGAGAAGGAGGCGCCTAAGGTTCGACTGGTATTCCCGCCAATCTTCTGCTCGTACGCATCAAAAGTATCCAAGCTTCTTTTCTTCATCTTCTAAAGTATGACTCCACCTTACTCTTGGGTTAGCTTGGTGAAAGATCCTTATTTGGATAATCAAGATACTCTCCTAGAGATAAAGAAGAGAGGGAAGAGAAAACAAGAGGAAGAGTGGTTGCTCACCAAGAGAGAAAGATCAGCCAAAACCTACCTCTCTTGCCCTTAAATTTCGGCCAGCCCTGGGGCTTAATGAAGCCCTAGTGGCCAAAACACACTAAAATTAGTCTATGATTGGCTCAATACTCTTAATTAATTAATTATATTTTTTGGACTTCATTAAATACCTAATACTAATTAATTAATTCTAATTGGACTCTTAATATATTTCAACATATATCAGCCCAATTAATTAATTTATTCTAGTCCAATTCTCTTAATTAATTAATTATCTTTTCTAGGCCTTATAAAAAATCCAAGACTAATTAATTAATTCTAATTGAACTCTTAGAATAAATTTTATTTCTATTCCAGATAATTATCCATTAAGCCTAGATTGCGTCTAAACAATACCAAGGTAACTTGAGCTACTCTGAGGACCAAGAGACATATTATTCATAACTACTAAAATGATCAAAATGCCCTTACTATTAAATAGCTGCATTTTACCATTTTAAAAATTTTCATTTATCACCATATGGAAATATTGACCCTAAGAATAATATTGCTAAAGCAATGTCTCCGACCTACAGGTAAAATGATGGAAATACCCCTTCATATAACACCCATCAATGAGATAGGATAAATGTACTAAGACCCATCTCAAAGACATCTATCATCCTTAGATTTCTAGTCTGACAATCCATGACTCACTCAAATGTACTTGCTTATCATTAGAAGCTACCCAACAGCATACATTCTAGAGTCACGTTCCCAGGGTCTTGGATTATTAGATTATCCTGGACAATCACGAGGAGATAATTTACCTTCACAAAATGAAGTATAGAAACTCTGTTGCATGAGTCTGTCTTAACTAACTAGAATAATATACCTAACGTAGAAGGTTATTGATCTCACAAAAGAAATCTCACCCAACATACATCAAAGTACAAGACCCTAACTTCGTCAAACCACCAACTCATACTCAAGTATGAAGGTATTCATCCATGTTGTAGCAGTAATAGTCTGGTCTCTATAATTATAGTACTTTAAGAGAGACCACTACTACAGGTCTAGTCTACGTATTCGAAATACGCTTATGCCAATGATGTGAGGGAACTACTCACTGATTCAAGGTAAACCATTCCTCATTGGAACTCATGGCATAATAGTCTTACCTTGATGAAATGCCCAATTCTATCAAATGACTAAGAACTCAATTTTACTTGTATGACAAGTACCCATGGTCTATACCTTATAATGAAGAACGACCCAACATCGGCCATTACTTGTCCACACTTGGACCTTAAATGTGCAATAATATAATAAACAAACCAAAATCAATGAATAAATATTTTATGTCAATATATTTACACAAAATACATAGTCTTTGAGGGCACACTTTCCAATAATACATACCTATATAAATACCACATAAATTTGAGAATTGTAAGTGTCCAAAATAAAGTAGATCAAATATTAAACATAGGTCGTAGTGAATTTTTAGAACAAATAGATTCTCAATTAGAATGGTTAGATTAGGACATTCAAATTAATTATTTACATTTAGAAAAATTATATAATCTTTTAGAAATAGGAATTAGTGATATAGACAATGTGCTTAGCAAAGTAGAAAAGATGAAATAATTGGAGAAAATCTTACAAAACATTGGCAAAAAGATAAAGTATATCGTAAATTAGAATTCCTAAATCCTAATTTACAAATTACCACAACCAAGATAGATGCTACTAATGAGGAAATTAAAGAATTTGAAATGCACATAGGAGATTTATTAAAATTACAGGTAATTAGAAATAGTACTAGTCCTCATAGAAGTGTTGCTTTTATTGTTAGAAAACATAGTGAAATTGTTAGAGGAAAAAGAAGAATGGTAATAAATTATAAAAGGTTAAGTGATAATACATTAGAAGATAGTTATAATATTCCTGACAAAGAGCAATTAAAAAATAAAATTCAATGATATTATATATTTAGTAAATTTGACTATAAATCAAGATTTTGGAAAGTTAGAATGCACCCGGATAGTGTAGCATGGACTACTTTTACTTGCCCCTTAGGATATTTTGAATAGTTAGTTATGCCTTTTGGACTAAAAAATGTACCTGTAGTATTTCAAAGAAAAATGGATACAATTTTCAATAAATACAATCATTTTATTTTAGTATACATAGATGATATTTTTAGTTTTTTTTCTTAAACTAAAAATGAACATATTAATATCTTAAAATTGTTTTGATTAAATTTTTAAAGCATGGCATTGTAATTAGTAGTAAAAAGGCTCAATTATTTTAATATATATATATATATATATATATATATATATATATAGAATTCTTAGTAATAGAAATAGGCCAAGGTAAAATAAAATTACAACCTCACATTAGCACAAAAGTATTAGAATTTCCTAATAACATAGAAGATACAAAACAATTATAACAGTTTTTAGGAATATTAAATTATGCACGACCATTTATTAAGGATTTAAGTAAAATAATAGGACCATTATATAGTAAAACTAGTCATAAAGGATAAAAATATTTTACTAAAGAAGATATAGAATTGGTAAAAAAAAATTAAAAAAAAAGTAAAATATTTACCAAATTTGATGTTACCTTTAGACAGTAATAATTTAATTATGGAAATAGATGGCTGTGACAGAGGATGGGGAGCCATTTTAAAACCTAAACCTCATAAATATAGTAATAAATTAGAAGAACAAATTTATAGATACAGTAGCGGCAAATATAGAGAAAAAGGGAAGATTAGTAGCATTGATGTAGAACTCTTAGCAATTTGTTATGCCTTAGGTAGTTTTAGATTATTCATTTTGAATAAACAAGAATTTACATTTAGAACTAATTGTGAAGAAATAGTAAAATTTATTTTTTAAAAAATGAAAAGCGTAGTTCTCAAAGAAGATGGTTAAATTTCTTAGATAGAATTGCTAATGATGGATATAAAATTATTTTTGAACATATTAAAGGAAATGATAATAAAATTGCAGATCATTTGTCAAGATTACTAACACATCTTGCATGACTTTATAGATGGATCTCAATAAAAATATTTTAAAGATTGGCCAATGGGAGTTCACCAAGTATCGCAAAGGAAAAAATCTTTATTGTAGAACTTCAATAAAAGGTAAATTAAAAGATATCCACCAAATATTTTTAGATAATTTTTGGAGTTCACAAAATGGAAGCTAAAAGATAAAAAGTTTAAGTTCCATAGCATTTTATCTTAGTAATCTGACAAGACAGTCTTATGCATATTGTGTAGTAACATATGGTCGCCAACTAGGTGTTTACTCATATTGGACCTTTGTAATGGCATGTGTTGAAAAATTTCACAAACCCTTATACAAAGGTTTTAGAAATCTTCACGAAGCATTAGAATTTGCTAGAAGTAGAATTGGTTTTAATTTCTTTATTAACCTAGACTGTAGAACTGAAATGAATAGTTATTCTCCACAAGCTTTTCTTCAAGTAATTGATCTACTCTGCACAAGTAATTATCTAGTAGACATAAATATACAAAAAGTAGATTTTTTTAACCATTGTGATGCCTTAAGTAGAATTTTAAATTATTAAATTACAAGTGCATGTATTACAATGAGATATTAATTCTCAAAAAGAATTAATTCACTCATTACGACAACAACATAAGCTATACACTGGCATATTTCTTTTCAAAATGAAGATATTGTGCGATTGACAGCCAAGCTAGAAGATTTTCAAAGTTAAAGACCTGAAGTTATTTTTATTCCAGAAAAATCAAAAGAGACCAGACCTTTTGATTTTTTGGTACCCTAAATGTTTTTTAAAGCACAACAATTTTTAAACAAGATTTCTAGATACTAATACAGAATTAATTTCTAAACTCTTTTACAAGAATTGCTTAGAACTAGTACAGACCCTCATCTAACTCTTTATCAAGTATATTGTAAACATCCTACAAAACAGTGTACCCTTGACACCAGTAAAATTTGCCAACCCGATTGTGCAACATGCACTTTTAATTTTATCACATGTGGTTGTCAATTAGAATATTCAATATTAAAATCTAATATAAACTTAGCATATTTTAGAAATTTTGAGTTAACCCTACAAAATGGAGAAGTGTTTCTTGTCACACAACAAACGCTTATGGACTATAGATGCCTTTATCATGTTATCTTTACAACTCCGGAATAAATAGATATTGTTGAAAAACAGCTAGCTCTTACAATTTTGAAAGGATTTGAAATAGGAGGACCTATTATAAAAATTGAAATCATCTCAGCCCCACCAGAATGGGATGGCCTTGAAATTATTCCTTCAATTCATCGTATCTGGATTATTTCAACAAGAACTTTACCAATTAATATAGAATCAAGATTTATCAGATAAAAGATTTGCTCTAAAAGCATTTCAAGACAACCAAGACATTGGAGACTTAAAACTCTTGCCTTTAATCATGACAAAATCATGAAAAGAGGACAGAAATTTCACCTATTTGAAGAAAATAAAATTCAGAAAATATATGTACAACACCAATATTTTTTAGTAGAAGTAGAATTTGATACCAAGACAAAATTTCCAAACAATTGGCAATATTATCTGTATCTTTATGAAAAAGAAGTTACAGGAAGAAGAAGATCTAGAACTAAAATATGTGGAAGCGAATCTAATGAAGGTATGCTCCAAGACTGATCTGTCAACTTTTTCAGAAAACCATTATAGTTATCTTGGCAAACAAAAAGATGTGGCATTATGAAGAGCACTAAAAATGCATAGCAATAAAAAAGCATTCAACTTTTTCATGTAATCTTACTT
This sequence comes from Voacanga thouarsii, assembly GCA_026120185.1. Lineage (NCBI taxonomy): Eukaryota > Viridiplantae > Streptophyta > Magnoliopsida > Gentianales > Apocynaceae > Voacanga > Voacanga thouarsii. The sequence continues at coordinate 6,017,641 of JANUWF010001392.1, forward strand.
TTTCTGCTATACCTAAAAACCTTGAGTTGTATAGCTATAATCAACTAAACTTATAGGAATTTATCAGTATATAAGCATCAGTCTCAGAAATGTTGAGTCAATGCACACAGAAGCAAAAAACATTAGGTCTTACATAGCTTTGTAATTTCTAGTGAGCAAACCTCACTCTTGTGAATACAATCCCCCTTTGCAAATATGTGTCAAGTAGCCATGTTTAGTTTTTAATTTTCCCATAGCTAAGAATAAGAAAAAGAGTAAGAGAGAATTCCTAAGAGTTATTCACTACACATCCTTAGTAGCTATAGGCAAAGAAGTTAAAGTACCCACTTAGTTGTGAAGCCATCGAAAAGGCATTAGAGGCATTTAAGGGGAAGAGGCGTGAGCCATCTTGGTGAATGAAATGATAAGTGAAAACACTACTAGGTAGGACTCTAAAACATTTTTCTTATTACTTAGTAATTCTATATGGTATCTGAATCAGCCCGTTATTATTACGCTTTGTAAGAATTAATTATTCCTGGAACATATCATTACTTCAAAAGAATGGTAGACTCCTTAGAAACCATTGATCAGTGTTACACTTATCTTGATATTATGAAATTTTAACTTCGTAAAATTAGATGATACCATCCGTGGTCTTATTCATTATATATTAATCAAGCTAGAAAAGATTTAATTTGACAAAGATATTTTGAAATAAAAGCTAATAGTTGACTTACAACCTTTTTGTACATAGTAATCTTTCTTAAGTGCTTGCTTTATATATATGGCTTATATCTATAGTTTTCTTGTTGCTATTGATTTACTACTTTTTCCACTACTCCTTCCACTACATATCTCTTTTCAAGCACTAGTATTGGTCTTGTCTTCTTTTCTAATAACATAGAAGATGTACTATGTATTGGACAAAAGTACTGTTTGTAGCATAATGAAACTTTCTTTCTCCGTAGCAAGTTTTCTTGTTTTACATTTCTTAACTATTGTTCAGCACTATTTTTAGCACTACTAATATAAAGTCCACGTTCATATATATTATCTAACGTTTAGCTCCAAAAGGGCACCCTCCTTTAATTTGGTATCAGAGCCTTGTCCTTCTTTTAAAATTAAAAAATTTTATAATATAAATTCTTATGCTTTATTTACATAATCCAAAAGTACAATTAAGATGTACATTGAAATTTATTAAGAGATATAGAATTTTTCTTAAAACTACTAATCTATATTCTCCCAATATTAAATTTTATATTTATTCTCTTTATATACTAAATGAAGAACTTATAGATATTTATTAACAATTAAAATTATTAAGCTCTGCTTAGAACTTGTAGTATTTATGTCATGATTTTACCATTTAAGGAATAGAATAAAAATTAACAAAAATCTTATCAAGCGGTATTCTCAGTTGCTTGTTTTTATTAATCTTTATTCATTTGATTTCTTTCATATAAGTAATAGAATATACAATCTCACTGTAAAAAATAGTTTGTTAATAAAAGACTAGAAATATTAAATTTAGCTTAGTGTATGACAGATATTAGAAGAATAGAATATTTAAATCTTGAACTAGTAGGAAAAACTAGGAACATAATTTATAGTAATAAACATAGACATAGTTGCTATTTTCCTTCTCAGTGTTCACATAGTTTACACGGTGATAATCAATAGTGTAATAGTCTTATAGATTTAATAATTAGTTTTGGAGAAAGATTAGAAGCCCAAGAAAAGAATTGTAATATTTAGGAAATTGTATTAAAACATATTAAAGAAAAAAAATAAGATATTAGAACAATTAGCAAAAAAAATTAAAATATATTAAGGAACATCAAATTCTGATCAAATATACCCAAAACAAAACAATATCTAAATAGCATTATTAATTAAGATCTATGAAAATTAAAAATTGTAGAAAAAAGAATAGCAACTTTAAGCCTATACAAAGAGATAGATAAAGTCACAAATAAATTCAGTAGAGTTCCAATAGAAAGGAAATAGAAAAAACAAATAACTTACAAATTTGGATATTTATCTTCAAAAAAAATCAAGTAGTGAAAAAACAGAAAAAATAAGTAATTTATAGAAATAATGTGGGATTATCTTTTTCTGGACCTAGTAGGACTTTAATTGAAAATACTAGTGTAGAAACATCCATTCTAGTAAGGATTAGACAATCTAGAGAAAATAGACAAATTCAGTTAGAAGAAATTATAGATATAAATAGAGATGTAGAAATTTATTGAAATCATGATATAGATTTATTAAATCCTAGAAGATTATATCAAGTAGGTTAGTTACAATCTCATACAGGTTTATTTATATCTAGTAGAAAAGAACTTTTGTTAGTAACCACAAAACCTAGAACACTCAAATTAGTCACTAATGAAAGTCTTAAAAATTTTAAAAATACATATACTTATATGCATTTAGGGTTGATAGTAATAGGAATTAAAGGTTTAGCAAGATCTGGCTTAGGAACTAAAGTTTTATTAACAAAATTAGATAAAAGATGGAGAGATATAAAAAAGCTCTCATAGCAACTATAGAAGTAGACATGAATGAAAATAGAGGAATCTTTTATTTTAGTCCAAATTTTTTAATAACCTTAGAAGATTTAGCTAAATATATAGAAATAGGTATCCAGACTCAGGGTTATGAAGATTTTAGTGGAGAAAATTTAATCATCAGTTTAGGATTTATAAGAAGAATAACCAATGGATCTAGAACAAAATATAAAATAGAAATAAAACCTAGTATAGAAGCTATGACTAGTAAATGAATTCAATTAATAAAACTAGTAAAAGTTATCCAAAAATTCTAGCAGGAAAAGAATGGAATCTGAGCAAATTCTTAAAATCAAATACTCCTTTCGTACCTAGAGATAGTGTAATATATCAAAATAATAGAAGAGAATCTAGTGTTAGATTTTTAAATTATTCCAATACAAATATAAGAATAGAAGAAGATAAAGATACAAAATCTTTGAGACAAGAAATAGTAAATGTATGTATAGAAATTATGGAAATAGAAAATAAAATAATGTATCCTAAAGAATTAGGTTTAGAATTATCAGAAGAAGATTTAATAAGGTTAAAAATAGAATTAAAACAAAATGGACAAATAAATAATATTGAATATTTGTACTATGATATGGATAGAAATATAAAAATAAAAATAGGACAATATATAGAAAATATAGAAGAATCTCATAAATGTGAAGAATATATGGATACTACTTCTCCCTCTACTGCATCTAGTAATCCTTATCTTCCTCCACAGCCAGTAGCGCCACAACAAGTTGTTAGACATTATGGCCCAGGAAATTTACCTAGAATGACATATAGTGATTATAGAGAAATCCAATCAGAAACAACACCCAAAGAAAAATGACAACCTTTAGAAACAATAGATAATAAGAAATTAATAGATAATGGCATAATGTTAAATTTAGCAACTCATGACCCACAATTGTGGGAAGGAGTAATAGATACTTGGAAATATTTAGTAGTACAACATTATATTCAACAAAATTTTGATCATACAGTAGAAGAAATGTAGAGTTATTTATAAACCTTTTTAGGAGAAATAGCTAAAGCAGCTTGGGAAAAATATAAAGAAAAATTTTTATTAGAATTGGCAAATGATTTAGCCTTAGGACCCAATTCACATAATTTTACAAATAAAATTCAATTAATTTTAACAGCCCAAAGCCCTAATTATGGTAGTAGAATTCAACAAGTAGAAGCTGTTAGAAAATTAGAACAACTGTCTATAAAAGATTAGAAATTTATTAAACCCTTTTTACAAGAGTATTATTATTATTATTATTATTATTATTATTATTATTATTATTATTATTATTATTATTATTATTATTATTATTATTATTATTATTATTATTATTATTATTATTATTATTATTATTATTATTATTATACCACATTAGTAGGATGTTAGTATGAAGAATCAATTTTAGAAAAATTGTTGTTAAAACTACCAGGACATTTAGGAGAAGAAAGATATAAAAGTTATAAATCATATGATTAGAATGTAGCACATATAAAAAATATAGCCATTTGTATAAATTTCACAGTAATGAAACTAGCAGAAAAACATACATCTATATAAATACAGAAACAATTAAATGGAGAATATAGTTTTTTTGTAAAACTATTTATACTCCTTAACATTATGGTCAACAAATCCTAAGAAAATATATAGAAACTAAAAATGAAATATTATAAGAAAAATTATTATCTTAGAAAATCATCAACTAGAAAACCCTATTTAAATAGAGACAAGCATGTTAGAATTAGTAAAAATAGAACTTATAAAAATAAATTACATTGTTATAGTTGTGGTCGGCCTAATCATTTAGTAAGAGATTGTCCTAGAAAAATAATCATATAATAAACAAACAACATTATTAGAATGTGTTAATGATGATATTATTAATGTAGATGAATATATGTCAGATTCAGAAGGTGTATATAGTATAATATTTATTGATAATATAGACTACCAGCAACCTGAGTAAGATGAAGAGATAGAAGACGTAGACTTTGTAGAAGAAATAACTAATATTGGCTCTCCACATAACCAATTGTCTTATTTATCTCAATTAGATAATGTCAAAGATACTCTTCAAGAATAAGTCCTTGAAAATTGTGAGTATGACAGGATATATAGGAAAAGATCATATAGCAAACCTTGTTATTTATGTGCGAATTAAAGGAGGGTGCCCCTTTGGAGCTAGTTGGAGCTAAATGTTAGATAATTTATATTGTCAGCCCTAAGGGCATTTTCCTGTGTTTTGGCTTATGAAAAACATTGATGAGAACTAACTTGTATGATCTATATATGATAGGACATGTTTGACTTCAGTTCTTCCAAGGCATGCAAATAAGATTGCTAAATAGCTCTTCAGGAAATGGAATTTAAAGTGGTGATTAATCAAGTACAACTTCAACCTAAAAGCTCACAAGATCATGAAGTCCTTGTGAAAGAACTTTAGACTAGAAATTGTTTTGTTAAGGTCTATTGTGTAAATCCCTATATCTTCTTTACCTTGTGGTTCTTTATTTCTACCTTGAAGCGCACAAGTAAAAAGATTTCAAAGTATTAAGTCTTTAGAATTTTGGATTGAGTAATTTGGATGGCTCTGCATCTAAAAGTTTCGTCCAAAACTCTATAAATAGTGTCAAAATATTTCTGCCGAGAAAAGTGCCATTTTGGACTTACTTTTTAGATGCACCCTCATTCGATCCTTAAGTACAAAGCTCTAGAAAATATGATAGTGAGAAACTAGCCATTTCTAGCCATTGAAGCTTTACTTCTTGCTTCTATAAAAGCTTTTAAACTTGATTTTCAAGCAGATTTGCTCTATCTTTCTTTGAAACATTGTTACATTCAAGAATACAAAAATCTCCCTTTTCATTAATGCTTCAAAGTGAAATCTGATTGTTTCAAAAGATAAAGGCTGTTGGTGCTCATTTGTTTGCACAGTTGCTCAAAAGTGTGAGATATCTCTATTTCATTTCTATAATCCTTTTTGAATATCAAGATTGTGGTGTAAAACCCATTTGGGTGAGCCTTGATTTGTAATTGATTGAGAGGTTTTGGTGAAAACAAGTATGGTGATCTTCTTATGTAATTGGTGTAGAGAAACACCATTGTGTTAACTTAAGTTTATAGAGATTTGGTTTAAAATCATTAAGTATGAGTTTAAGGTAGTGGGTGTAGATCTTTAAGGATCGAACCATTATAAATCTCTTGTTTATCTTCCTTGCATTTAATTTCTAACGGCTTGCAAATTTCTTTGCTCAATGGCATCAATCATTCAAAAGAAATATTTATGACTCTCACCAACCCATATTTATTTTTGTATTAATTTCACATCTCTAGTCTCATTTCACTCAGATCCTAGTTGGTTCCTTAAGGGTGCTCAAAACTCTTCTTTGCATATCTAGCAAACTCCTCAATTTGGGAATCAAAAAAAGGACTTCGAAAAATAGATCTTTTTTTTTACAGTGTCTTAAATTTGCCAAAAACCTTATTAACCCCCCCCCTCTAAGGTTTTTCATATATGAATGTGGACTTTATATTAGTAGTGCTAAGAATAGTGCTGAACAAAAGTTAAGAAATGCAAAACAAGAAAACTTGCTACGGAGAAAGAAAATTTCATTATGCTACAAATAGTACTTTTATGCTACACGTAGTACTTCTTCTATGTTTTAAGAGAAGAAAACAAGACCAATACTAGTGCTAGATAAGAGATATGTAGTAGAAGTAGTAGTAGTAGAAAAAGTAGTAAATTAATAGAAACAAGAAAACTATAGATATAAGCCATATATATAAAGCAAGCACTTAAGAAAGATTACTATATCCAAAAAGGGTTGTAAGTCAAGTATTAGCTTTTATTTCAAAATATCTTTGCCAAATTAAATCTTTTTTTATCTTGATTAATATACAATAAATAAGACCATGGACGGTATTATCTAATTTTACGAAGTTCAAAATCTATAATATCAAGATATGCTTAACACTGATTAATAGTTTCTAAAGAGTCTATCATTTTTTGAAGTAATGATATGTACCAGGAGTAATTAATTCTTGTAAAGTGTAATAATAATCGGATGATTCAGATACCATATAGAATTACTAAGGAATAAGAAAAGAGTTTTAGAGTCCTACCTAGTAGTGTTTTCATTCATTCTTTCATTCACCAGGATGGCTCATGCCTCTTCCCTTAAAATGCATCTAAAGCCTTTCCAATGGCGTTACGACTGAGTGGGTACTTTAGCTATTTTGCCTATGGCTACTAAGGATGTGTAGTGAATAACTCTTAGGAATTCTCTCTTACTTTTTTTCTTGTCCTTAGCTATGGAAAACTTAGAAGCTAAACATGGCTACTTGATACATATTTGCAAAGAGGGATTATATTCACAAGAGTAAGGTTTACTCACTGGAAATTACAAAGCTATGTGAGAACTAATGCTTTTTGCTTCTATGTGCATCGTACTCAACATTCCTGAGATTGATGCTTATATATTGATAAATTCCAATAAGTCTATCTGATTATAGCTTGGTGGCTTATAAACCTCTTCCCTTTTTGTAGTTGGCTTTCTAGAAGTGTTAGTAGTATGTGAGGTAACTTTTACAAAAGTCCTCCTCTTTACTTGTCTTTCAACTTTCATTGCTATGTAAACCATCTCTTCTAAGCTTTCATATGAATATAATTCCACAACATTAGGAATCTCTCTATTCAAGCTACTAAAAAATCTAGCTCTTATGGCCCTTGGATTCTCATCAATATTTGCCCTCATCATGGTTACTTCTAATTCTTTGTAATTAGTCCTCCGCACTTTTGTTTTTTTTTTTTTGCTTAAGTACTTGCAATATTTGGTACAACTCATTATAATAATAAAGTGACACAAATCTATTACTTATCAAACTTTTCATTAACTCCCAAATTTTCATTGTTGATCTGCCATATGCCTTCTTTGTAATATCACTTGATCCTATTAAACCAAACCATATTAAGAAAAAACTCGATATTACCAACTTCACTTGGGTTCTCTCACTATACTCATAACACTCAAACAAAATTTTCATTTTTCTCTCCCATTCAAAATACATCTCTGAGTCACTCTTTTCTTGAAAAGAAATAACCTTCATCTTAATGTGGTTCATCTCCCTCTCTTCTTCACTTTCCTCTCTTTTTTTTCCTTCTTTATTTCCAAATCTCCTATTTTTTACCCCATAATATTCCTCATAATCTCCTTTATTCTAATCATTCACCTTCTCAAATTTCCTTTCTAGTCCTCTAAAGTTATTACCCTTATTTTTTCCTTGTATCCTATCTCGGACTCCCCTCATTGTTTACCTCTCTTCTCCTCTCATAGAAGCTTGTTTGTAATCTCTCACAAAGTGTTTATCCCAATATTCATCTTGATGAAATTGTTCATATAATGAATGTATGGTATTGTACTCTTCTCTCACTCTAGGGCTTTTATGTTATCTTTATCCTCTTCTTTGGAAAACCATAGAGGCTTGGCCTTGATTAGATTGCAAATCCATTAAACCTTTTTGTAAATTATGAAAATCATTTTGTACAGTTATCATCTCTTGAATACTTTCTTGAAATATTCTAGTATCAATCAGTCCTTCATGGGCCATTATTTTTTGGAATTCAATGGGGTTCTTACCAGCAAAAATTGATTAAGAAAAGAAGAAGAAATCCCTCACCACTCCCTTACGTGTATCGATGACCACTCAACTCTCTGTATCAAGACTCTCTTTTGTCCTTTATAACAATGAACTCATCCTCTTGCCTTTTTTCCAAGCACTCATTCCCTCTATGTCCTCTTCCTTAAACACCCCTCCTCCCAATTTCTTAGAGAATTAGTTCACTTAAATAAGTCAATTAATCATCCAAAAAAAAAAAAACAATAGACGGTCTTGGTTAGAGGCCAAACAATCAAGAACAAAGACAACAAAGCTCAAGTTAATCAAGGATGATTCAATAAAATAGAGCCCGACAAAGCCAAATCCAACAGGTAAAGAAAGTTACAAGATTCATATAAGCAGTGATTAAACAAAGAAAAGATAAGAGCTTTAAAGTAAATAAAATTCAAAAACTAGGAACTAGATGGTTTTAGTGACAATGAACAATAGCAATAAAGTTCAATTTTGTTGATTCAATTGAATATGTAATCCTTCCATGTAATGTTCTAGCATACTAAATTCAACAAAATAATAGATTCTCAAGAGTATTAATGCCCACAGTGACCAATAATCAAATTATATAGTTCATTAACGGATTCATCAAATACATGACATTCCAATTTTTGAAGTTCAACATATCCTAGAAATTTCTATAAAATTAAGCCACAATTGTCTATAAATCACTTATAATTTTCCCAACAAAATTTCAAGAGAATTGAAGTTTTTGATGATCTTTTGAAGACACTTTTCTTAGATCCAAGATTGCTCTATTTTTATGTCACTTTTGCATGGCTTTTCTTACTCCTTAAATTTTGATAAGAATCAAAACCTTTCCAAGCTCTGATACCAATATTGATATGATTTCTTGGGGATCTTTTGATCTGAAAATTTGTGGCTCAAATCAATAAAGAAATCCAGAACAATTAGACACTCCAAAAATAAGGATCGGGTGGAGAAACTTGTTGCCCAAACAAACACCAAACCCTCGTAGCACGGCTAATTCAATACCCTATGATCTATTGGATGTTGGCCTTCTAATTTAATACTCTGCAATTCCTAATTGAGCAAGGAATTAGAAACTAAAGGGATAGAGAAAATTAGACAATCAATTGTTAGCCTAACAAGAACTTTGTAATAGCAAAGAGACCAAGAAGACCCAAGCAAGAGCTTACAATTAATCTTTCTTTGTTAGGATTTAGAGACCTATTCTAAAGGTAGGACTAGAACTCTAAGAGTCTTGACTTTTGGGGAAGAATGAATCACCTCACGAAAGAGAGTTTGATCTCAAAATGATATCCAAAGTTATATTAACAATGTTATAATGGAGTAACCTAATTTGTGCCATTAGATAACCTATTACAAGTCTTTTGATAGCCTAATACATAGGAAAATCATAGAACTTAAAAGAAAAACAATTAAGCTAAACTAACAAAACAAAACATATATATATTCATAGTATATCACTACCAAAAAAAAAAAAAAAAAAGCCTTTAGTGACAATTTTTTCCTAGAGAAAAGTCCAATGAAAAATATTTTGTCGTGCCTTTGTTGCTAAAGAACCATCGTCAAAGCATTCTGGCAACAAAACATTGTGTTTTGTCACCAATGTGAGCTTTTTAGTAAGAAAAATTGTTTCCTCACTAAAGCTTCAACTTTTAGCTAGGAAAAATTGTCACAAAAACTATAAAATTTTTGTCACCGAAACTTCATTTTTGTCGCTGATGATTATGTCTTTCAGATAAAAAAAATTTTCGCAAAATATTTATCACTAAAAGGCCAATTTTATTTCACAAATTCGTAAAAAAATATTTTTATAAATTTTTTGGAGAAATTAATGGTGGCAAAATTTTTTGTCATTGGCAAGAAAAGTTTCCTAGTCAAAAGTCATGCACTTTGGCGAGGAAATAAGCTTTTGACAGGAAACTTTTACTCTTTGGTGAGGAAAACTTCCTAGCCAAGAGTCATGCTTTTTGGCAAGGAAAAGAGATGGAATTTTTCTCGCCAAAAAAACTATTTGGCGAGGAAAAAAGTTTCCTTGCCAAAGAGAGCTTGGCTAGGCTAGAACTTGCCAAAGGAAAAAAATTCCCTCGCCAAAGGGTCTATTTCCGCTAGGAAAAGTTTCCTCACCAAGAGTATTTTGGCGAGGAAACAAAGGGTGAAAAAAAATAAAAATTTTTGAATTTTTTCAAAATCTGTGCACGCACCACACCTATTGCACTCCATACTGCTTCTTGTTGCATGGTCCATATGAACCTACCATACCTAATTGCACACTATACTTCTTCTTATTGCATGGTCCATATGCACCCACCACACCTGATTGCACCACTCTAATTTTGCGAGATAGCACGAGATTGCAAGGTGAGATTTGAACCCTGGTCTTGCATTGAACTTAACCGCTGGGCCAAACATCATGTTTGGTCATATATATATATATATATATATATATATATATATATATATATATACTTAAACTATTTGTAAAGTTCTATTTGATTTTTTTAAAAAAAATATTAGTATTATAACAAAATATAATAATCATATTAATTGTACGAGTAAAACAAATTATTCAACAAAATAAGCTATTTTGTATATTTATATAATTTTAAAAGTCTATATGCTATTAATTATATTATTATTTTGAATAAATTATGTCATCACTTTTATTAAATAATTTTATACAAATAGATCAATTAAAAAAAAAGACTCATACATAAAAAAATACACACACATATACACATATATATGTATATATACACACATACACACACATATATACATCCCACATAAATATACATATGTATACACACACACACACAGAGACATATATATACACACACGACATATATATGTATGTATATATTTATAGAATAAAACATAAACAATTATATAAATTTACTATCAATACATATTATTCAATAATATGCGATAATTTGGACATCTATGTACATTTGGATAAATTTAAATAGTAATTAATTTATTTAGTACATGTGTGTGTGTGTGTGTGTGTGTGCGCGCATATATACTTATATATACACAAATATAGAAAATTGCAATAATGTTTTGGGGGACATATTGTAAATATTTAAAATTTTGGTGACTAATCTAAAAAATTATCATGTTGTGAATATTCAAAACTTTATGGACTAATTAACAAAATTTTTGCGGGTCATTTTATAAATATTAAAAAATTTAAGGACCAATTTAAAATTTTTGGGGGTCATTTTGAAAATATAAAAAATTCAAGGACCAAAATACATACATACATACATACATACATACATACATACATACATACATACATACATACATACATACATACATACATACATACATACATACAAACAATATCTTTAAATATTCATATATATATATATATATATATTTACATATTAATATATACACATATATATACACACACACACACATATATTCATAAATTCATATATATATATATATATATATATTCATACAAATATATATACATAAAATATACATATCTAATTATGTTTTTGTGTGTGTTAATATATATTAATGTATACATATTCATATATTCATATCTATATGTACATATATATATATATATATATATATATAACACAGATGTTATATTAATACACACACACACACACACACAAAATTTAAAAGTAATTGGATATATTTTGTATCAGAATCTAGCATAATCTCCATAAAAATGCCAAAAACCTAACTCATTTAAAAATATAGACATATCAAATTAACATTTGAACCATTAGATTTAATAAAATTACTTTTCAAAAAAAGTATTGTGGCCAACTTTAAAGATAATTAGACATGTTTTACTATAGAATTCGGCATAATCTCAATAAAAATACTCGAAACCTAACATATTTAGAAAGATAGGCATGTCAAATTAACAATCAAACTGTTAGATTTTACAAAATCACTAAAGAACATATTATGACAAAATTTAAAGGTAATCAGATATGTTTTGCCACAGAATATAGCTTACTCTCTGTAAAATATTGAAAACCTAACACATTTAGTAATATATATATATATATATATATATATATATATATATATCAAATTAACAATCGAACCGGTAGATTTGATAAAATTACTAAAAATAGTTTTATGACAAAATTTAGAGGTAATTAGATATGTTTTTTCCACAGAATCTATCTTAATCTCTATAAAAATGCTGAAAACCTAACACATTTAGAAATATAAGCATATCAAATTAACAATCCAACAGTTAAATTTGATAAAATTACTAAAAAAAAAAAAGGTATTGTGGCCAAATTCAAAGATAACCGGAAATGTTTTACCATAGAATCATGCATAATCTCAATAAAAATGCTTGAAACCTAACGCATTTAAAAAGATAGGCATATCAAATTAATGATCCAACCGTTAGATTTTATAAAATCACTAAAAAAACTATTATGAAAAAATTTAAAGGTAATAAGATATGTTTTGCTACCAAAACTAGCGAAATCTCTGTAAAAATGCTAAAAACCTAAGACATTTAGAAATATATGCATATCAAATTAATGATCAAACTATTAGATTTGATAAAATCATTAAAAATATATATATTTGTATTATAATTTTTAAAAAATTAATATTATAAAAAATATAATAATTATATTAATTTTTCTATGAAACAATGTTATTTTGTATAATAAATTATTTTGTACATTCATAAAATTTTTAAAATGTATATGGTGTTAATTATATCATTATTTTTATTAAATGATAATATACGTATAAATTAATTAGAAAAAAATTAAATATATATATACACATATATACATACACATACAAATATATACATATATATATACATACACACAACATATATATATATATATATATGACACAAATACACACACACACACACACAAACACAACAACAACAACAACAACAACAACAACAACATATATTTATATATATGACAAAATGTTCAAAATCTAACCCATTTACAAAGATAGGCATATTAAATTAACAATCCAACTGTTATATTTGATAAAATCGCTAAAAAAAAAGTTTTATAACCAAGTTTTAAGGTAATCGAATACGTTTTGGCACAGAATCTAGTATAATCTCTATAAAAATACAGAAACCTAACACATTTAGAAAGATAGGCATATCAAATTAACGATCCAACCGTTAGATTTGATAAAATCACTAAAAAAAATATTAGCATAAAATTTAAAGGTAATTGGATATGTTTTCCACTTAATCTAGTATAATCTCTATAAAAATGCTCGAAACCTAACTTTTTTTACAAAGATAGGCATATCAAATTAATGATCCAATCATTAGATTTGATAAAATCACTAAAAAAAATCATGACTAAATTTTATGATAATCAAATATGTTTTGGCATAGAACCTAGCAAAATCTCTATAAAAATATAGAAAACCTAACACATTTATAAAGATAGGCATATCAAATTAACGATCCAATCGTAAGATTTAATAAAATCACAAAAAAAACATATTAGGGCAAAATTTAAAGGTAATCGAATATGGTTTGCCACTTAATCTAGCACAATCCCTATAAAAATACTCGAAACCTAACCTATTTACAAAGATAGGCATATCAAATTAATGATCCAACTATTACATTTGATAAAATCGTTAAAAAAAAAAAGTTTTATGATCATATTTTAAGGTAATCGAATATGTTTTGGCACAAAATCTATCATATTCTCTATAAAAATACAAACAACCTAATACATTTAAAAAGATAGGCATATCAAATTAATGATCTAACCGTTTGATTTGATAAAATTACTAGAAAAAGTATTAGGACCAAATTTAAAGGTAATCATATATGTTTTGCCACTTAATCTAGTATAATATCTATAAAAATACTTGAAACCTCACTAATTTACAAAGATAGACATATTAAATTAATGATCCAACTGTTAGATTTGATAAAATTACTAGAAAAAGTATTAGGACCAAATTTAAAGCTAATCGGATATGTTTTGGTATAGAATCTAGTAATCTCTACAAAAATACAAAAAAACCTAATACATTTACAAAGATATGCAAATCAAATTAACGATCCAACCGTTTGATTTAATAAAATCACTAAAAAAAAAGTATTATGACCAAATTTAAAAATAATCGTATATGTTTTGCCACTTAATCTAGAATAATCTCTATAAAAATTCTCGAAACCTAACCTATTTGTAAAGATAGGCATATCAAATTAGTGACCTAACTGTTAGATTTGATAAAATCACTAAAAAATATTTTATGACCAAATTTTAAGGTAATTGAATATATTGTCGTATAGATCTAGTATAATCTCTATAAAATACAAAAAACTTAACAAATTTAGAAAGATATGCATATCAAATTAACGATCCAACTTTTAGGTGTAATTAAATCACTAAAAAAAGTATTAGGACCAAACTTAAAGGTAATTGGATATGTTTTGCCACTTAATCTAGCAGAATATCTATAAAAATGCTCAAAACCTTACCTATTTACAAATATAAGCATATCAAATTAACGATCTAACCATTAGATTTGTTAAAATTACTAAAAAAAATTACAACCAAATTTGATGGTAATCAGATAGATTTTACCTCCTAATCTTACATATTCATTATAAAAATACCCAAGCCTAACGTATTTATAAGAATAGACATATCAAATTAACTATCCAACTGTTAAATTTATTGAGTTTTCTAAAAAAGATATTATGACCAAATTTGAATGTAATTGGACATGTTTTTCTATATAATCTAGCTTAATTTCTATAAATCAGAATAAAATATAATGCATTTATAAATATTTAAAAATTTAGGGACTAATTTGTAAAAACTTTGGGAGTATCTTTTAAATATTCTAAAATTTAATGACCAATTTTATAAATTTTGGTTATCATTTTATAATTTTACAAAATTTAAGGAGCAATTTGTAAAATTTGGGATCATATTTTATATATTTAAAAATTTAGGGACCAATTTATAAAATTTTTTAGAGCCATATTATAAATATTTTAAAATTTAGGGATCAATTTACAAATTTTTGAGGTAACTTTGTAATTATACAAAATTTAAAGACCAATTTACAAAATTTTTAGGACCATGTTATAAATATTTAAAAATTTAAAGATAGGTATTAGCTAGGAAATATGAATTTTGTCCCTAAAAGCATAGTTAATAGTGATAAAAGTTAATATATTTAGTTAGAAAATGAATTTTTGTCCCTAATGATGCATTATTAGCGAGAAAAATTTAGCTAGGAAATGAATTTTCGTCGCTGAGGATGTATCATTAGTGAGGAAACTTAAATTTTCCTCTCTAATACGCTAACTTCCTAACTAAAGTCATCACTTTTAGCTAGGAAATAAAAACTTTGTCGTCGAAAGTCTTAATCAATAGTGACAAAAATTTTTGTCGCTAAAAAAATATTTTCCTAGCTGAAGGGTACTTTTAGCAACAAAACTTTAGTTAAGAAAAAAATGTTGTCACCAATGTATCATTTTCTTGTAGTGGTACTTGACGGCAGTTAGTGCCGCTTGCAATGGAGTAGGAGATGTTGCTTGCTCTCAAAAGTTTTAGAACATCTACAAGCAGATCCAGGTGGTACTACCTGGTATGAACTAGGTGAAGCCACTTGGTCTAGCAGCACCTAGGCAGTGCTACTCCTCTCAATTTGCGTAGCGCTGCTCGTCTTCAGGTTTTTCTCCCCTATTTTCTAGCTTTAATCCTTTAGCTTGATCTTTAGTTCCATTTGGCTCCTTAACTTGTATCACCATCAAAACATATTTTTGAAGTCTTCAAATATTGAACAAGTGCCGTCCAATCTCAAATTAGCCCTCATAATGCCTTAGAGTCCTTCTTTAAACTTCTTAACCCTTACTCTTATTATTGGCCCTTGAATGCTAGGTTGAATTAATGCTCTCCCTTCTTGAGAGTGATATCCATGAAGTAGATTCCTATCATAGGGCTTCTATGGTAGCCTAAAGCTCTGCTAAACATAACTAGTAAACCTCTTACTCATGTTACAGGCATTTCTCCATTAAGCTTGCGTAGTAGGTATACGTGCCTCAAGCTCAACTCTAACCTCTTCAACCCATCTCAAATAATTGGTGGTATATGATTGGCTGATTGAAGTTGATATCAGTCCCTTTCCCCTGCATCTGACACGACCTCTCGAATTTGGACAAAATAAGCACCAGAAGATGCGCTCTTTTACCTCGCTAGTATGCTCAGACTCAAGTAGTACCTACTATTCTACTTCTAATAGCTCCTACAAAGTTAAGAAATAATACACTAAATTAATTCTTTGAAAATTACTTACAATTATTTTGTAGTCAAATTATAACTTGTTTATCGCACCACCTTCATATCTCAAGAAACACGACATATTGTAACGTTGATTGGTCTTGTGAGGCCATCTATGATTATACACTAGAGTTAAATGGATAATCTTTACAAAATAAGAATTTTTTACAATTTACTAGTAAATTGGATAAAGTTGTCCAAAATCTGAAGTGCAAAGATTTCTAAGATTTATTAAACAAAAAAAATACCTAAATTTAATATACTATGCCTTCAATTATCATTAACAATTGAAGAGTGAGTAACATTTAATGCTTTGAAATAAGAAGAGAAAAGTAAAATCTAATGTTAAATTATAAAGGTATTGAATTGGAAATTTTGGAGGGTATTATGGACATGAAGTACATGAGAGTTTCAACTTACAATAGGAATTACTTTTTCTAACTGGATTTCAAAAGAATCTCCTCCAAATAATTTTATTCCAATTTTAGATAAAAGTTAGATTCTCCTAGTGATCTACTACAACACAAAAAAATTTCATCTCCACAATTATTGAGGGAGATTATAACAATAATAATTCCTTCTCACACAAATAAATAGACAAGCAGAAACCAAACATGAGAAAATATATTAATCACCTAAAAAGCTCAATATAAGGTCTCAAAACACTGAGGTTGTGAACCAAAAAAAAAAAAAAAAGCTAATGACTAATAATGAATAGAATTTTAAACAATAAACTTATTTACTAGGATATGTTATCATAGTCACATATGATAAACTTAGTGCAAGTAAATGGAAATATAGTTAGTATGTGGTATAGTTTATCTATCTCCTATATTATCACTAAACTTTTTCTATTATAATTATGTTAGTTTTATAGATAGAAATAAAAAGTTCAAGATACAACAATTTGTTAATATAACTATCAACAAGCCTACGTCTGCAGGTCCCAGACTAGTGCTAAAACTTTAACAATGTTACAAGGAATACACTTATCTCATCTACCAAGCGATCCCTAGTGAATTCTTATAGAATACTCTCACAATGCTCTGTGTCACACTTCCTGAAAATCTTTGTCAGACCCAACTCCACTTATTATCTCCCTTCAATCTTTGTTGCTTTAGCACAATGCTACTTCGTTAACACAAGTAACCTTTCCACTAGAAAGTGTTTGATCTGAATAAGAATGATTTAAGTCCTTCTTGATAATACAATATTGATGCAACAATTAATTTGAATTGAAAAGCATACTTTGACAACAAGAACTAGCAACCTTTATAGAAGGTGTATTCTTCAAGAATACTCAAAATATTTTTATGAATTCCTTTTCTATTACTATGTCCATTCTATGATTGATTTTCTCTGTAGAATTCTTACTTCTGAACCAAAGTTACTTGGGCTTCTATAGATGTCACAATAAAGTGGTTGTTTATTTCCTAATATAATTAGGCAACTACTAAATGATCACTTGAAGCATCCAAAATGGTGCAATTCCAATTTCATTAGGATTTCAAAATCTTGTAACGTAATCTTCTCAAAGATACTTTCCTAAATTCTTTGGAATCCATTCTCCTAATCTAATGAGAATATCTTCAACATTAAACATTTTCAATCATCAGTTTTAAGCAGCTTCCAAAAGCATTTCATTATCAAAGAAACTCTCCTGCGATAATTTTAAAGATTTTTGTCAATTAACATGTTAAAGATTCTTTTTTCTTTCCTTAACAGTTAGAATTGATGGCTATTTTTCTATGCAAGATTCTCAATTTTTTTATAAAAAAAATTGACAAAATATCCTCTATAAATTGAATATTTTCCAGACACTAAACCATCTCAACATTCGACAATCATTTAATTCAACCAACAAGAAAACACATTTAAATAACTACAACCATTCCCAAGTTAATGCTAAAAATTTCATGTTCTAGTCACAAATTATAATTTTCAAATTGATATAAAAACTAGAAAGAGCAGCCTATGATAATACCAACCATTAATAGACAAAAATGAAAATAGAAGTTTAACATCCATAAGTCTTTAGATCCCATTTCAATCATGGATTATATAAAGACAAAAAGAAGAAACAAAATGTAATGGGAAATGATTTCCCTATTAAGTTAAAAGAAATCCAAGTGCTCACAATCTTTATTTATGGTTGAAATGGAAAACCTTCTTTATATTCAATCATTGTTTTATTCCCAAACATTTGCTAATGTTTTATTTGCTTCTCAATTTCCTTTTAAATCCAATGCATAAAGATCCAATCACCCTTAGATCGATCACATTGCTAATCAAGTCATCAAATCTCAACTTTATCCAATCAGCAATTGAAAAAGGGTAAAAAAGAAGAGAAATTCATCCATTAAGTTGCTTTAAGGCATCAAGAAAAATGAAAAAGAAAAAAGAAAACTTAAAATTATTTTTTAGTTCCTCACATTATACCCCATGATCACATTGCCAAAAAGACAAAACAAATTTGCTAATCAAGCTTTTGGATATTAATAGAAATACAAAAACCTAGCAGCCTCAAAGATCCACATACTAACTCCAAAAGAAAATTTCCAAACCCCTTCTCTGTGTTCGACTCCTTTTTTTTTTTTTTTGGGTCAACTTTGATGGGATTATACTAAGCCATTCGAGTTTGTGTGGTCCAAGACTTGACTAGCCAAAATTAAATGACAAGTTTTCTATGCTCATTAATCTGTGTTGTCATTCTAGTAGTAGAAAAGATCTTAAATAGAAGTCCAGAAAATCACTTAAAAATAAGCCTTCACAATATTTTAATCTTTATGATCTAAAATTAAAGCTAGAAATGAAAAGAAATTCCCATGATATAAATGTTAGGTTCTCAAAAGAAGAACAAAAAGAAGATCATATCAAGAACAGCTCAAAGTTTACATCCTATTTTACACTTACCTCTTGAAACCTAGTTGCAGCTCAAAGTTTTTAGCCTAGCTAAGCAATAAACCTGCTTAATTAACTCAAGTAGCCTGGATGAATGAAACCCTTAGACATCACAATCCATAGTTGGGGGAGATGTGAGGCTTGTTGCGAAATGGGTATTCAAGGCCGATGTCAGTAGTGGTGTGAAAATAGGGCTTACAGAGAAAGAGAAGAAATGAAGGAGGATGGTAGGTGGTGGTTCGTGAGGTTCTGAAAGGAAGTGGTTTTTCGTGAGTAGAACTATATTCAAATATGAACAAATCAAGCATCACATTTTCAAACTCAAGTTCGACACTATTTGAATTCGTTCATTTATTATTCGAGTTCGTTCGATTATTATTTGATAATGTTCAACTTCGTTTAAATTCAAATTCGAAAAACTCGATTAACGTTCATTTCAAAATTTATAAAATCAATAATTCAAAAATTAATAAAAATACTTGAATATTATAATATTAAATAAATAAATATAACAATACAGTTAATCTTAATATTATAATACAAGTTTTGTTAAGAAAAAATCTTAATATTATAAAATATAAATAAATACAATATAAATAATATAATTAATTTTTAAAAATATATAATATGTTTGTAAACGTTCAAATATATTTGCGAATATATTCGAGTTTGTTCGTTAATTAATTGAACTTAATATTTCATTCGATTTCGTTCGCTTATCAAAGAACGAGTATTATTCAAATACGAATGAGCTCGAACGAGTTTTGTTTATGAACACTCGATTCATTTGCAACTCTATTCATGAGGTTCTTAAAACAAAAGAGGGAAGGAAAAAAAAGGGGGGAGAAGATGATGAAAGTGAGAGGAAAGGAGACATAAAAAATGTTTGAAATTTTGTAACCCGCGTAACAATTCAAAATATGAAGCGTCATATTTGTTTCAATTCTTAAATATAATTTCTTTATATTCTTATTTGTTTATATATATATATATATATATACATATATATAGTATATTTTTACTTTTACAACAACTATTATATATAGAATATATGTAAAAGTGCAAATATATGTATAAATTAATACAATAATTAAGATATATTCTTTTATGTGTGTTTGTGTATATAAAAAACATACATACATATATAATTAATAAATTACATATATTTTGTATCACGGTTAATGGTCGCCAATCGATATTATGGTGCTTACAAATATAAAAATAGCATATTTGAAGATAAATTAAATTAAATATATTTATTAAATTAATTAATTATCAAAAAGAAATGATAATAATATATGTGGAAAATATATTTAAGTAGGCAAATTGGAACCACAAAGAATATTCTTTCTATACATTTATAGTATTACCTTAATCAAAATAATATCTTATGAAAGTTAATTAGAAGGATATTGTGACAAAATTTGAAGTTAATCGATTAAATTAGTATTTATCATATACTTACACACACACACACGTGTGTGTGTGTGTGTGTGAAGGCCTAGGATGTATATGTAATTTTATTTAGCAAACCAATAATCCAACTGTTACATGTGTTAATAAAGTTATTATGACCAAATTTGCATGTATTTTGATATATTTTACCACATCGTACAGTGTAATGTTTATACAATAGTCTAGAAACCCTAGCACATTTATGGATGTAAGAATATCAAATTAACAATCTAACTATTAAATTTGTTAAAATCGTTGAAAAATATATTATGACCAAAATTGAAAGTAATTGAATTTACTTTCTTTTTTTTTTAAGTGTATTCTTATGGAACCATCATGTATCACTAAACTCTCAAAATATTTTATATATGTTTCACTCTAATCCATCATGTCTTTTTTATATTACTTTACTTTATATAACACTAGCCCAAGTTAATTATTTGTAATTAAGAAGTAAAATGATATTGTTTTCGTTTTTAAATGAATCACCACACATCTCTTCCAATACCCCACCCAAAATATAATTAAAAAAAAAAGCTGTATCAAAATTTCAGAAAATTAGTAAACCAATAATTAGAGTTAAAACTAAATGCCCTAAGCCTTAATGAGAACGTTATGAAGGCTTAGTTATATGAACATTTCTTATTAATAGTAAAAGTCGTAATAGTATGTGACAATTTGAAGTTAAGTGATACAAATATAGTATTATGGTGATATAAAGTGAAATTTGAGCGAAATATTAAAAATGTATAGTAATATTAATTAAATTGTGAATCTGGAAGTAAATAAGAAAAGTTTTATATTTAGTTAGAGGTAGATATGGAACGAAAGCAAATTAGGAGGGAGAACTACTTCCCATCCACAACAATAAATCTTCACTTTCAATTTTGGAGGGTTTAGAAAGTAAATGATATTAAAAGGCAAATATATCTTTACTTTATACTTTCTAATAGTTAAAATAATAAATATGGTGCATATATTAGTAAATTTAATAAAATGCGAAATCTTTTATTTATATCTCTCATATCCTAACCAAATAAGATAGAATTAAATCTAATTTACTTTTCTTACACTACAAGAAATGTCCAATTTAGTGAGGGACAAATCCCTCGCTAATTTGTAGCTAAATAAAATTAGTAATGGATTAGCAAGGAAATATCCCTCACTAAATTCTTCCTCCAAAGGAAAATATTAGCAACGGATTTGCGAGGGATTATTTTCACGGTTAATTAGATTCAACCAAGAAATTTGCAACAGATTTGTGAGGGATTTTTAAAAATCTGTCGCAAATCCCTGGCTAAATAGCATGAAATTAGCGACAGATATATTTGAATATTAATTAAATATAAAATGTCCGTTTCTAATCATTTACTAATTAGCGAGTGATTAGCGAGGGATAGTTTCCATCTCTAATCCTTTGCAAATTAGCGAGGGATAAGCTACGGAAATTTTCTTTTAATTTAATCATTATAATAATTTTGTCTCTAATCCATCGCAAATTAGTATGAGATTAGCTACGGAATTTATCCCTCTCAAAATAGCATGGGATTAGCTATCTAATCCGTCGCTAATCACTCGGTATTAGCGAGGGATTGGCAACGGATTTTCTATTTTTTTTTAAAAAAAAAAATCAATCTCTAATCCCCTTCCAATCCCTCGCTAATAAATTATAATTTTAAAATATTTTTGATATATTTTTAAAAAAATTCCTGTAGTGGGAGAAAATTTATCTGCCAAAATAATGCCAATAATCATTTAAATAAAAAAGCAAATAAAATAGTATAATAAATAAATATGATAATGACAAATATAAATAATACATAGAAATGTAGTCCAAATGTCCTAACTATGAAGCAGCAATCGGTGCGGATGTTGGAGCCTACTAAAAGGACAAGGATGGATCGGATGGACCTGACCGATGATCATCATGTGAATTTGGAGGACTAATGACGAAGTCCTCCTCTTCCTCAACACCCTCAGCATCATTTTCCTGAATAGCTGGCATCGGCAGCGGCGGCGGAGGTAGATTCAAGTTCTGAGACATAAGCGTCAAATATTCAGTCAAGCTCTGGCTATGACTCCAATATATTGGCACCTAATAACCCTCTCCCACCTCTTCCTCTCCATGAGTAACTCTCTCTGTAACTATCTCACATTAACCGAGGTAGAAGAAGTCGATAACTCAGATGTCGTGGGCTGCTGCAACCTCTGTCTCATCCTCGAAGACTCAAAGCCCAATCCGTATACTCGCCCCTTTTTGCACACTCTGTCATCAACCCGGATAAATAGCATCTTCTCATCGGGCACCCTACTTGGAGTGACTGTACTCGTCGAATCTATCTAAGAACTCGACTGCGTATGACGCTCTATAATAGCAGTGACACTATAATATCAAAATGCAAATAAGGAAATAAATGCAAAATATTTAAAAAGTGATCAATACATAAGTACTATTAAACTTAAAACGTATAAGATTGTGTATTCTTACCAGCGTATGTTGCGATCGATCAATGACATATTGGCCTTTCCTAGGCCCATCCTGAAACATGTGGTTGCGTCTGAAGAGTCGATACAATTGAAGTCGGTTCCCAACTGTCTCCACTAGCATTGTACCAAAAATTAATCAATATTAATTTTATATCATATAAGTGTGAGATAACGAATTTATCGAACAGTAAAAAGGGTTTATACTTACCATCTGCTCCTTATGCTCGGTAAATGAAATGGATCTTCCTATGTGTGATGCCTCACCAGTGGATCTGTTCCACTTAGCAATAGAAGAGATACATTGCCATCTATTAGATTCCCAATGCTCCGATAAAGCAGCCCAATGATATTAGGAAATCCATTTGGGGCAACTACCCCCATGCTTCTTTCGAGCCCTCAACAAATGGTTCGAAAGTCTAGCCTTACATTTCTTCTCCCAATTAGCCTGAATCTGTGCGGCATGCTCCGAACGCTAACGGAAGAAAGACTGCAAAATTAAAATAGTCGTTGCAAGCAACTACAATTAAAAAACATATTAAAAATAACAAATTGTTTATAATTAAAATAACAAGTTAAATTATAGCTACTATATCAAACTTACACTCCACAGATCGAACCACATATTCTGGACATCAATCAGAACTTGTGAGAAGGTAGTATAGGCTATAGTGTAGTATCGCCTCTCAACTATCTCCCTCACATATCAAATCGAATATGTGAACCTATTCCAAGAAAATAGATATGTAATATAAGACAAAGTTATAAATTTGAGAGTCCAGATAAGCGTATAATAAGCAATAAGTTTACGACTTACGAGTCACTTATTGGCTCAATCAAGAGCCACATATCCTCACTCTGGGTAGAACCTACTATGGATCCAGAAGAACTTGGGATCGGGTTAAGGACTTGCTATGATCGGTCCTCATCTGGGAGTATTAGCTGTGGAGCAGGTATACTAGGAGCTATACTCAGCAATAATGTCTTATCCTCTCTCAACATCTTAGGAGTTGCTGACTGATCGCTGGGTGAGGCTTCAGAAGTCATATGTAACTGGAATTATTTAAAAATATAGATATGGTCAGATATAGAAAGAAGAAAAATAAAATAGTTATAAGTATAAAAGCAAAGTAAAACACTTGTAATGTAACGATTATGTATACATTAGTTAAACTTAGGGAAAGGCTATTGACTTCCGTCATCATAGGATGAATAGTCTTCTACATCATCATTTGTAAAGGACCTTATCTCCTATTCATCTTCCTAATTGGCATTTTCATTATCCTATTGTGCTTCCTCCATCTTTAGTCCCGAATCCAGAACATCGACTGTCTCCCTGATACCAGACTTATCTGCTAACCTTCTAGTGCTGTCATCCTTAACACATAAATTGATTGCTATCGTTTGATCTACTTCCTCTTGATATGGTCCCTCGACAATGGGTGCATCAATGACATGTCAAGCTTTTGATTTACAAACAGATACCCAATCAGATTTCAGTCTTTTGCTCCTCGAGTAGGGTACGATAGACACTTGAGTTGCTTGTTGAGATAACACAAATGGATCATATTTTAGGTAATTCCTCTTGCAGTTGATGTCAATAAGTTTGTAGTGAGAATGAACTTTAACACCTCGATTTGGAGTTGGATCAAACCAATCACACTTGAATAGGACAACTTTCAAACAACGAGCCCCTGGGAATTGAAGTTTGATAATCTCCTTCAAGACCCAATAATAATTTTTGCCACTATCTCTGTCACCTTTAATATAAACTCCACTATTGGTTGTCTTTTTTTCCAAATGACCAATTATGTATATGGAACCTAAAACCATTTATGAAATAGGCATGGAAGTATTTCACTTGTCTTGAAGGTCCCCAAGCTAATTTTGTTAGAAGTTGATCACTCACTTGATTTTGTGGATCGTGAACCTATTAAAAATAAAGGGTTTTACACTTTCATTATCAATGTCATTTATATATAAAAACTCATGTAAGTCCTAAACCATCTAGCAAACTTCGGCGCTAATCTCCTATAAACTTCAAGGTCAGTTATACTCGGCTCACGTGATTACAAATCGTTCTTGAATTTCTTGAAATTACCAAACCAAACACATAAAAATGCTTATTCAAAGTATGACATAAAAAACATTGTGGGTAATAAGTATACTTACGTAATGTATGATTGAACCTCTCCGCAATTTAGGTGTGGCTGCCTTAAATTCATCTGGAGTAAGATATCTATTCTGAATATTTTCCAAAACCCTCTCAAGAACGATGCATATAGACAACCTATTATCATGCAAGTTTGTATCGAGAACACCTTCATCATTTCGAGCCATAGTTGTATGTCTAATCTGCACATGTGGCTCAAAATAATAGGAGAAGAACATAGATGCCCCTTCAACTAAATAAGCATTGTAAATTGATCCCTTCACTTTTACCTTATTCTTAACCTTTTTCTTCAAAGGATATAATAACCTAAAACATTTTTTACAGTCAAAACAGATCACATAATGTATATATATGTATATAATAATACATAACATTTTACCTCTCAAACGAATACATCTATCTATATTGAACAAGGCCACTAACCCTTGCTTCATACAACAAGTGGACCATTTGGTGCTTCATCATGTTAAAAAAGTCGAGTAGGAAGATCATCTCCAATTTATAGATGAGTAATGAAATATTATCTTCCAATTCCTTCATATGGGATGTGAAAAGTTTAGGAGAACATAAATCACAATAAAAGAGACTAACTCTAGTGAAAACGTTCCAAATTGACAACGGGAGTAACTCTTTCAAGGCAGACAGAAACACATAGCAGTAATAACTTTTCATACCCTACATTTTGAGCTCATTCAAATCAACACACCTACTTAAATTTGAAGCACATCCATCTGAGAGTCGCAAATCTCTAACCCACTCAAGTAGAAGTTTCTTTTGTTTGGGTGCAAGAGAGTATTTAGCCTTTGACATTGATGCCCTCCCATCACCCAATCTAGTCACATGTAATTCAGATCCATCACAGTATACCTCCAGATCACGTCGCGCCTTTACATTATCTTTTTTTTTTCCTTTACATTTATGACTGTATTAAAGACCTTATTGAATACAGTTTTTTCATTGTGCATCACATCTATGTTATGACAAATTAAATATGTTCTCCAATATGACAAATCCTAAAAAATACTTCTTTTGGCCCAATTATGGTATATGCCTTTGCCATCATCCCTACCAAGTTCCACAGCTGTCTCGATTATTTTTGGTAAATGGCATACTCTATCCCATATAGCATCTCCAAAAGTGCATTGTACAAGGTTTGCTGTCTCACGACCTTTATCCCTTCTGAAAGACCTAGTGTCTCTTCTATATTGATGATGTAAAGCCATGAACTGTCGGTGGTAGTCAAACTAAGATTGGTTATGTCCATTTTGCAATTGAAATAATTTTGTCTATTCCATGCAATGTGGACATGCTAATCTTCCAGTTGTACTCCACCCACTTAGCATTCCATATACTGAGAAGTCGTTAATTGTCCAAAGAAGTGCTACTCTCAGAAGAAAGTTCCGTTTCTTTAAAATATCATATGTCGAGACTCCACTAAACCACAACACCCTTAATTCATCTACCAAAGGTTGTAGATAAATATCAATTTTATGCTTCGAATTCTTAGGTCCCAAAACAATGACTGTTAAGAACATAAATGGATCTCTCATGCACATCGAATGAGGCAAGTTATATGGGGTAACAATAACAGGTCAACAAGAGTATTGTTTCCCTAATATTCCAAATGGTGAAAATACATCTGTGCACAACCCAAGACGCACATTCCAAACTGAAGGATCGTGGAAAAATAAAAACGCAGTGAAAAATAGCAATTTAAAATTTTTACTGTGAAATTGGAAATTGGAAATTTAAAATTTCAAACTATTTCCAAAACATGAAATTGGAAATTCACATGAATACAAATTCAACCAAGATCACATACTTCTCAAATTGGAATCATCCAATTTCCTGTATGTATAGCAAAACCGAAAACCACAATTGCCTAAATTGCAATTCGGTTTTGGAAAAGAAAAAAAAAAACTTCTTCATTTTTTTTATTTCCCAAAAACTACCGCTACTTTTTTTTTCTCTTTTATTTCCTTTCTTTTTTTTCTAATTAGCCCAAGACTAATTAAAAAACACTGTTATTAATTAATTGATCTTCTTGGCCCAATGTAAAATTACTCAATACAAGTAATTAATAAACCAATTAAATTAAATTGGACAAATAAGTTATATTAATTAATTAATCTACTTGGGCCCAAAATAAAAATTATTCAAGATAATTAATAAACTAATTTAATTAAGTTGGCCCAATAAATCATTCTAGCCTAAATAAATAATTGTTGGACTCCTAGAATAATTTCTTCTAATATTAATTTCTCCCAACAAGCCCATACAGTAAATAAAATTTACTAAGGCTACTTGAGCTACTTTGGAAACCAAAAGACATATTAGTCTTGACTACTAAAATAACAAAAATATCCTTACTAACAAATAGCCATATTTTATCATTTTAAATATTTCATTTATCACTATATGAAAATATTAACCTCGAGAATAATATTGCAAGTGCAGTGTTTTCGACCTACACGTGAAATGACAAAAATACCCCTTTACATAACACCCGTCATTAAGATAAAAATAATAATACTAACACATTTCTCAATGACATCAACTATCCTTTGATAGCTAGTCCGATAATCCATGACTTCCAATATGTATCCAATTATTACACATAATTACCCAAAAGTGTACATACTTAATCATGTTTCCCAAGGCCCTAAATTATTAGATTATTCCGAACAATCACAATGGGATAATTTCATCACATAATGAAGTATAAAACTCTATTATATAAAGTTCGTCTTAATTAACTAGAGTCATACACCCAACGTATAAGGTTATTGGCCTTGTAATAAGACCTTACCCAACATACATCAAAGTATACAAGTCCAGCTTCACTAGACCAACAACTTACACTCAAGTCCTAGGATACTCATCCACGTAGTAGCTGTGATAAACCAATCTTTATTTATCTTAGTACTTTGATAAAGATTATCATCGCTTAGTTTAGTTCTATGTATTCCCAATGCACTTACACTACTGGAATGAGTGGACTACTCAATAGTTAAAGATAAATCATTCCCCATTTAGAAACTAGAGTGTAATAATATAAAACTTGATAAAGTACACAACTTCATTAATCAATCAAGAACAATTTTTTGCTTATGTGGTGTAGCCTATAATCTACATATTACTGTAAAAGCACGACCCAATTATGTAAATTACTTACTAACACACTTAGACCTTTAATGTATGAATATATGTAAACAAATAACTATTAATGGATGAAACTTTTATTAATTTTCAAAATATAGAAATACATAGTACATTTTGGGCATATATTCCAACATAAACTTCGGTTGCAAATTCCGGATAGCTACGGTCGAAATGCCTCCAAGCTTCACCATTGCGTGGATTGCTTATAACGTCCTCTTCTAGTCGATTCTCCATATAACATATCATGTGTTCTGCTATTGTGGTTGATGCTAACAGTCTCTACAATCTTGATGTTAATGGGAAGCAATACATCTTCTTGAAAGGGGCTTCTTTCTATTGTTTGTTCTTTGTAACTTTCTTCTTCTACATATATTCGCCATAACCATAGAATATGCAATCCCTCCTATCACTGTCAGCCTTCCAATAAAGCATACAACCATTTGGGCAAACATCTATCTTTTGAACAGATAGCTCAAGACCGGATACTAACTTCTTTGTTTGATAGAAGTTATCTGGAAGCTTGTTACTACTTAGTAATACCTCCTTCATCTATTGCATCACCTGATCAAAGCATTTCTCTGATACATTATTTTCAGATTTAATATTCAAAAGATGAGAAATAACTAATAACATAGTGTGATTCTTGCTTCCATCCCATATAGGAGTTTCTGAGGCTCTCAACATGTCATAAAATCTCTAAGCTTACAGATTAGGTGGTTCTTCAACATTCTCAGAGGATGAAGGTTCAGTTGAAAAGTTATGTCCCACTGCATCAATAACCATTTCTCGAAATTGATTATCAAAACCAGACTCAACTAAAGTCGTACTTGTAGCAAATTCAAACCGTGACAAAGTAATACCTCACCATGACTAGTCCATTGTCAATAATTAGCAACAAAGCTAAATCTGTATATGTGCAGCTCCATTTCATCAGGAGACAGGTAGACTTTGTTTT
The DNA here is from genome assembly GCA_026120185.1 of Voacanga thouarsii. Lineage (NCBI taxonomy): Eukaryota > Viridiplantae > Streptophyta > Magnoliopsida > Gentianales > Apocynaceae > Voacanga > Voacanga thouarsii. The sequence continues at coordinate 6,047,288 of JANUWF010001392.1, forward strand.
TACATTTTGCACATGAACACCTTATAACTGATGCTTGACCAGTTGACAAAATATAAGTAATGATTCGCTTTACCCCTTATTCAAACTCAAATGTAATTCCTTTGATCCCTTTTACGTGTCTCCTATACATCCAACTAGATCATCCATCTACATTACATCCAAAAGAAACACAAGAATTAATAAGATCTTTCTATTTTATATTTTTGGGGACATTTTGGAAAGCTCATGTAGAAAAGTTTTAGCTAAAAGCTATAGGGTGAAGAACGTAGGAAACTTGTGCAGCAACCTTCAGGCCCTTGTTCAGCTGTAAAATATAAATGTTCAGCAAAATTATAAACTTAAATGATGAGATTACATGAAGGGTGTCCCTTGAGTTTCTATTTGATCTGTTGATTGATTTTGACGATTGAATTACTAACTTGACTTATTAATTAGTTGATTGATTTTGATAATTGATTATGATGGAGGTATGTGACTAGAAGTTGTGAACTCAAGTCTGCAAGGTGTGGACATAGTTAATCTAGAGTTTTCCTTGAGTTTCGAATCCTATATTGAGTAACCGTGTAGCAATTTAGCACTTATATAATTTGAATGATGGACTTGGTGATTGTGGTGGTCAAGGACCCTAAGATACTCATTATATGGTGATATGCAGCTATGAAAATAGTATGTCTTCTCTATATTTTTGAAATGTTATATGATCACTCTATATTTTTGAATTATGGGAGAAATATTGATTTTGAAAGTACCATCGGGAAGGCAAGTGTGTGTGGGATGGAAACAAAATTTATATAAGATAAAATAAAAAACTCAACAATATTGAAGAAAAAGTAAATTATGTGAACAATATAGTAGAAAATGATACTATAATTTTTATAAAAAATTTTAAATATATAAGTATTTATATTGAGTTAAATAGTGAAGTCCTTACTCTCAAAAAGGGTATAAAGTTATGTATTCTAAATTTTTTTTAAAAAAAATAACAGAGTTTTCCCTATAAATTGAAAATTTTCCAAGCACTAAGCCATCTCAATTCAAACAATATTCATTGTAAAAAACACCAAAAACACTAAAAATCTCATAACAATTATTCAACAATACTAACTTAAGAGTAATCATCCATTACCCATGGGGAATGTGTTAGGATGTATGCCCTCTTAGACTAGATTTCTAATGTAATTTTAACTTGTATTAATAAAAGTATTTTTCTCAGAAATTGTTTATGAAATCTTCCTTATATTTGAGCACAATTTTTGGGAAAGACCAATTGTGTTTAAGTGAATGGTTCATGTAATTAGAAGTCTTTCACAATAAGGTGGACTACAGGATACTTAATACATAAATTATTATTTTTAATCGAATGATGAGAATAGGGATCTCATCATAGTAAGGTTATTATGTTATAAATTCTAAATAGGAAATGGCTTACCTTCAGCCAATGAGTGGTCTTCTCATTTCATAACACAAGCATATTTAGAATATGTAGAACTGGACCTGTAGTAGTTATTTTTAAAAGTACTAGGTGATAGAAACCTAGACTACTATTACTGCAACATGGACTTGTACTCTACAGCTTAAGTATGAGTTGGTAGTCTAATGAAGCTGGAAGCGTATGTTTTGTTATACTATAGTTGAAGTTCTTTACAAGGACCAATATACTTGTATGTTGAGTGTATATAACTAGTTAGTTAAGACAAATTTGTACAAGATAGTTTCTACAGGCCCCTTGTAGTTTTCTGAATAATCTAATTATCCAGGGCTCTGGGGAACATGACTTGAATATTTACTTTAGGGTAGCTCCCTTGGATAGCGAAAATATTCCAAGAAGTCAAGAATCATTAGACTAGAAGCCTAAGGATGGTAGATGTCTTTTAGAGAGGTGTTAGAACACTCTTTTCTCTCTAAATGCACAACAGTGCGTAGAGGGGTATTTTAATAATTTAACCTGTAAGTCGAAGACATAGCTAATGCAGCATTGTCCTTGGCGTCAATAGTTTCTTATGGTGATATTAGAAAATATTTAAAATGTAAAGTACAGCTATTTATATACCAAGAGTATTTTGGTCATTTTAGTAGTCATGGTGATGTGTCTTTTTAGTCCTCGGAATAGCCCATAAGTTCTAATTAATTTTAGGTCGAGGAAATGGTCTTAGAAAAAAAGGATTTTATTTTATGCAAGAAGTATAATTTATTTTTAAACTAGAATAAAATAAAAGAACGAGAAAAATTAAATTTATTATTTAGTTTAATTTGTTAATTAATTATTTAGGATCTAAGCCCAGATTGAATAGTTAAAAAATTAATCTGGGCCTAAACTAGTTAATAAAAAGGCTTAAATAATTATTTTAGTTCATTTGGGCTCATTAATTATTTATTGGGTTATATTTATAGGCCCATAAAATAAATAATTAATGATTATTATTTTGGACTCATTGGGTCTAAGAAAAATAATAAATTATTAGTGGCTCAATGGCCTAAATTAAATGGGTTTTTTAATTCACGGAATAGAAGAGTTTAGGCTAAGCCAAAGTTCTTCAATTGATAGTCTCCGGGAGTTTTGAAATATAAAAATCTAGTGTTTTGGTTATCAATTGTGAAAAGTCGTGGGTTTTGTTTTTGAAAAGACACTGAAAACACACAAAAGGAAAAAAACTAAAGGTATTGTTTTTTTTTTTTTTTTTTGCCTTCCACTACCGCCTATGTTTGGTTTGCGCAACTGACGACGCATGCATGCTTTTTTCTGTTTTGATTTCGTAGCTACAAGTGGTATCAGAGCATGTAGCTTTGAATGGCTTAGGAATGATGCATGCTAGATAATAAAATTGGCAAGATTATTTTTATGAATGCTTGAGATCCTTCATTGTTTTGGTATGGGTAAATTGCTCTGTACACCTCATGGTTGAGGTTTAGGAAATTCTGTAAATTTTTATTGCTTTGTTTAGAAATCGTGTAAACCCGATTTGAAATGGTATAGGCAGATATGGTGTTTATTTTTGTTGAAAAAATGTAACAAGAGGCAGTCTAGATTGATCGCGAAGGAAGTTGCAAAGTTCCAACAAACATTTGCAGATGAAATAGCGAAAATAAAAAATTAAAAAAAAAAAAGAGGAAGATGGACCAAGCGACTAGCCGAGCTGAGCTGCGTTAGCTCTAACAGCAAGGAGCCGAGGCTAGCGCCTAGGCCCAGTCGCGGCTTGCAAGCCGCATCTGGGCCCAGGCAGCCGCTCACCTCAGCAATGCAAAGAGCATCCTGTGCAGGATGCAATTACATCATGCCTAGGATAGTGACCGGATTTGGTCATTGGGGGCCATAGGTCGTGGGAATCCGCCCGCAGATCATGGTCCATGGGTCTTCCAATGGGCCATGATCCAGTGTGACAGGTACACAAGACCAAGGAGAAAAAATATATTTTTTTCCTTGTTTTTCTTGGGCTATTTTTTTTTTTTTTTTTTTTTTAGTTTTTGATCCCATACCAAACGAAGTTATTATTTTGCAATAGTTAATATTTTTTGAATATTTTGCATGAAAAATAATAGTAAATGATTATTAGGATTAAACAAGACCATTAATTAATTTAATTAATGTGTTTAATTTTATTAATTAGGCATTTAGGTTTAAAAATAGAAAAGTATGAAAGTGTTTACAGTTTTCTAGCATGCTATTTATTTTAATTCCTATGTCCATGTTTTCTCAAAGACCGAAGCTTTGGAAAATTTTATTTGACAAGTAAAAATATTTTTCTTTAATTAAATGGTTATTTTAACTTAAACAAAAATTAATCCTTGGTTATTTTCTTAAAGGTTTTTTATCCTTGACATAGAAAATATTTAGGATTCAGAAATTTTTTGTAAGTTAAAATGGAAAAACCATTTTGATTCATTTTAGCGAATGAAAAATTATTTTTGTCAAATAAAACCTTGAGATCAAAATCTCTAGGAAGTATTAAATGGAAAAATTTTGAAATTCTTAAATTCTTAACTTAAATAAAGTGAATCCACGAGGAAAAAATTTCTCAAAGGATATAAAGCTTGTTATAGAAATTTTTATGGATTTAGATATTTTATTTTAACTTAAAAGAGAACTTAATTGAAAATTTTCAAATGATATTTTTTTAAAAAAATCCTTATTTAAAAACTAAGTGGGAAAGGGGCTCCAATGGCCCCACGACTTCCATCACGATCTTCATTAGAGATCATAGATCTCCTCGCGTCACCCTAGGAGTGAACTTGTATAGGATAGAGATATCATAAGGATCTAGAACTAACAGAGGGATGTAATTAATAACCCGAGATATGTACTATGATCGGCCAGCCCTCGTTGGAGGTTATAATGTGAGATATATCCTTTGGAAATGAGAAGAAACGACCATCCCCTCTATGAAGTTATTTTCTAGATCATTACCTAGAAGGAAAATTAATTTGTGGTGGTTAAAACACTTAGCTTAAGAAACTATTAATCTTCCCAATAAGCTATGTCAGTTTCTCTAAGAGCCAAATTAATCATGTTAAAGATAATAGTGATAGGGTTAGCTATTATCGGTTTAATATGAGGATAAAGTGTACAAAATTATTTTATTTTCACAATTTTGATAATTCCTTTCATTTTTCAAATTTCAAAAATAGTTGGTAGAGGTTCTTTCAGTTCTTTAGCCATTATTAACGGGTTTAAATTATGTGAACTGAAAAAAGAACCTGGACATGATACTCACAGCCGAGGAATATAAATATGTCCTTTATGAGATCTGCCCTGTAATTGGGAAAAATTCCACCGCTGAGAAGCATGAGGCTGAAAAGGCATGGCAAAAGGCTGATGAGATGGCACGATGGTATATGCTAACCTCCATATCAAATGTGCTCCAATCCAAACATGAGTACATGACAGCTGCATATGACATAAGTACATCATTAGCCACAATATTCACGAACAAGAGTCGGCCCGCAAGGTAGGAGGCTCTTCGAACAATAAATAACACCAAGACAGCTAAGAGAGCATCAATTAGAGAACATATACTTAAAATAATTGCTGCTTCCGAGGAAGCGAAAGTCTTGGGGGCTGTCATTGACCCCCAAGAGCCAAGTGGACATAGTTCTCAAATCTCTACCACTCCTTTACTTAGTTCAAGTTGAATTATAATATGAACAAATTAAACATGAGTTTAACTGAGTTGATGAAGGAGCTCCAAGTGGCAGAGAAGGTCATGAAGCCACGAGCTAGGGCTATGATGGCTTCTTCTACAAGAACTAGGCCCAAGCCCAAAAAGTTCAAGAAAAAGAAGGGGAATGTAGCGCACCAGCCCAAGTCCCAACCCAATAACAAACCCAAGGGCAAATGCTTAAAATTTGGGAAGAAAGAACACTAGAAAAAATAGTGTCTAGATTTTCATACCAAGAAAAACCCCACAGGTAATGTTTTCTATCTAGAGTCTATATGAATAGTTGGATCAATTGCCATTTGGATTGTTTATTCAAGAGCCACTAATCATATTTATGACTTCTTATAGGGGTTTAGAAATATTAGAAGATTTCAGAAGGGCGAACATGGACTACACGTGGGAAATAGAGCATAATTTTTTGCCCTTGGAGTGGGAGAACTGGAACTTACTTTTGATTGTAATAGAATAGTTTTATTGAAGGATGTTTTATTTGTTCCTAGTTTTAGATAGAATTTGATTTCAGTTGCAAAACTAATAAATCAAGGATATCCTTTTTCTTTCCATTCTGATATAACTATCAATAAAAATAGAGAAGTTATATGTACTGGGCACATGTATGAAAATCTATTCTTCATTAATCCTATTAACAATCAATTAAATAACGCTCAATCTTAACCTTTAAATAGGAAGAGAAAGATCAATGCCAATGACACATATTTTTGGCATCTAAGGTTGGGTCACATTAACTCAATCAGGATTCAGAGGTTAATCCATAATGGGCCTTTAGGCTCATTGAGATTGAAAAATTGGCCTCAGTGTGAATCCTGTCTTATGGGAAAAATGACCAAAAGGTCCTTTACCCAAAAGACGGATAGAGCCAAGGGAGCACTAAGTCTTGTTCATACTAATGTGTGTGATCCTTTATCTACACTAGAAAGAGGGGGATTTTGTTGGGTATCAGAAGCTTGTATCCCATACGGCGCAGCGGAAAATAAATCGAGATACCCTCTCAGGACTCTTCTATGTGTGGAAAACAAGATATAACGACAATAAAGGCAACAGCTTTTACCTTTGGGTGATCGTGCGAAAAACAAAATTTTTTTCTTCAAGTTGAGGCGCGATCCAGCAATCCTCGTGATCAACCTCCACGTGAGTTGAACGTCTACCCACTATAATCACAATGTGTGATTATCTCTAATAGTAATCCACATAGAGGAATATTCAAGCACATAGCTTTCTGTGCTAGCTGAAATTCTAAGTGGCGGCAAGGGTTCCTCTTCAAGATCAAATCGAGAGAGAAAAAGAAGAAGAAGAAGAAGAAGAAGAAGAATAGAAGGTTTAGGTGGCTGCTGTTTTTCTCATGTGAATCACCCTTAGGGTTTTTCTGTTATATCATCATAAAACCGAAAAATCACTTAAAATCTGGAATTCTAAAACAATTAGAGTTCCCTAATTGTAATTGGAAACATCAAGTTCTCACAATTACAACTTGTACCACAAATTATAACTAATTATAATTTGTCCACAACAACTTCTCTTTCTCTTAATTAACCCCACAATGTTAACAAATAACATCTTGAGTATATAATCCTCTATTGTGTGTGGCCTATTAGGTTTCCCAGTCAATTGGTAGAGAATATGAATTAATCCAAATATCTTTGAGATTAATAATCCATAATTAATTAGAATTAATCCTATTAATTCTAATCAGGATTAGATTATTAATTCATCAATTAATAAATCCATATTCCCATATCATGAGCGGTATCTAGCAACACATCATGACCACCCAAGAGTCTAGGAAGTCAAGTGGCTTGACATGAACCCTTCAATAACAAACTTCAGTGCAATTAACTTCTTTCACCATACAATATCTCATTCGGTTTAAAGTACAGAATTAGTGCCAACTCCATCCAGAATTAATTCTGGCCCGGATACAATAGTACTTGTACCAGGAACCTACTACTCTAGATGTGTATCAATTGGAACTGTTTCCAATACACAATCGCCATGGCCAAGGACTTTCTGAGTAGTAATTCCTACAAGTGGCTGTGAGATATTCGCCCCTACTATTAGGAGTAGTGAATCTTTTATTGACCCTCTTAACCACTTTTGTTTTCCTCACAATGTACCCAATATCCATCCCATAGGCGGCCCTCGATCGTGCTCCGGAGATTGGAATCAAAATACAAAGCTCAACAAACAAAGTACCTTGGAGATCTCAAGTCTAAGGATACTTGCACATTTGCTATATTGAGATTATATCACTGGCACTAAATAGTTATCCATGTGATTATATTAAAGCTAGGTCATCCAATGAACTTGTTCTATTAACAAGCATTCGTGTGTTAACTTTGAGTATCTCAATACTCACGGTTATGAGAACCCCCGCCTGATCAAATCAGGAAGTCTAACACATGCTAGTCTTAATGCATTAATGATGTCCTGTCTTATTAATACTATGACTAGGGACTATTTAAGTACTAACACCATCCAGTGTAGTAGGAATCACATATCATAATCTCTATCATAATTTCCTTAACATAGTGTTGTACTAGGGACTTTATCGAACAGTTATATTACAAAAAAAAAACTGTAAGATAAATAATACCTTTTATTAAAATAAAATGTGTCATATACAATGTACAAGTGATTGCCTCTAGGGCACAACACTAACAGATTTGAGTACTTTATCACTTTCACAAATGATTGTACAAGGTATAGTTATGTTTATCTGATGATACGCAAGTCTGACTCTTTTAATAAGTTTGAAGAGTTTAAGGCTGAAGTGGAGCATTGGACAGGTAAACTGATCAAGTCTTTACGATCGGATCGTGGTAGATAATACCACCTTAGTAAATTCAAGGATTACATAGTACATCATGGGATAATATCCTAGTTTTCTAAGGTAGGGAGACCCCAGCAGAATGGAGTAGCTGACAGAAGGAATAGAACATTGATAAAAATGATCCAAAGCATGATGTTTCATGCAATTCTTTCAGTGTCTTTTTGGGAATATGCCCTAGAAAGAACGGCATATATTCTGAACTTGATGGCTTCCAAGTCAGTACCTAGAATACCCTATGAGATGTAGATTAGGCATAAACTATGTCTAAATCATCTCAAGATATGGGGTTGTCCAACTTATATACTGATCAAGGAAGACAAGTTAGAACCAAGATCAGAATTATGCTATTTTATTAGGTATTCAAAAGGTATAAAGAGTGGTTACTTTTATCATCCCAATGAGCAAAAAGTACTTGTGAGTACTAATGCCAGATACTTAAAGGATGATCAAAGTACATCCACTAAAAGTTCGACAAGGTTGAAACTTGAAGAGAAGTTATCTTTTGAATCAACTTCTTCTAACCTGATTATAGAACAAGAAGAGGTACAGCATCAGGAACCTGTACATATAGAGCCTCGATATAGTCGGAGGATATTTAGGGTTTCAAAAAGATGGACTGCAGAGGTTTTTAACCTAGTCTCCAACTATCAGGATCAAGATCCCACTAGATACGATAAGGCTATTGCTGATGCCGACACTGATGCAAACCTATGGCATGAAGTAATGAAAGCCGAGATTGAGTCTATCTACTTCAATCAAGTTTAGGATCTTATAGCTTTACCTGAATGGAGAAAACCCATTGGGTGTAAGTGGGTGTACAAGAGGAAGAGAGGAGCGGATGGAAAGGTGAAAATCTTCAAAGCTAGGCTTGTGGTGAAAGGGTATACTCAGAAAGAAGGAATCAATTATGAAAATCTTTTCTCCGGTAGCCATGCTTAAGTCCATCTGTATCCTCCTTGCCATCGCATGTTATTATGACTATGAGATATGGCCAAATAGATGTCAAGACAACATTTTTAAATGACCATCTTAGTAAGGACATCTATATGTGCTAACTAGAAGATTTTATTGGTGAAAGCCAAGAGCATATGGTTTATAAGTTTAAGAAATCTATTTCTAAACTTAATTAGGCATCCAAAGCATGGAACATTCATTTCAATAAGACTGTAAAATCTTACGATTTCATTCAAAACGAGGATGAATTATGTGTGTATAAGAAACTGGAAGGCATAAACATGATTTTTCTTGTATTGTATATGGATGATATTCTATTCAATGAAAATGATGTAGGGATACTATCATCTACTAAGGTTTGGCTATTTAGTCAATTTAGTATGAAGGACTTGGGTAAAGCTAGTTACATTCTCAGAAGAAAGCTTCTTAGAAATAGGAAGTAGAGAATGTGAGGTTTATCTTAAGCCACATACATTAACAAGATGTTGGCTAAGTTCAGCATGGACTTATGCAAGAGAGTGTTGATCCTTTACAAACATAAGTTGTCTTTTCCTCAAAGGACTGTCCAAAGTTTCAATAAGAAAATGATAGAATGAGTAGGATTCCCTATACTTCAACTATGGAAAGTCTTATGTACACCACGTTGTGTACTAGGCCAGATTTATATTTTTTCGTAGGCGTAGTTAGTAGATATCAGTTAAACCCTGGGTAGATTTATTGGTAGGTTGTAAAGTATATTCTTAAGTATCTTATGGGTACGAGAGATTATATGTTGGTTTACAGGGCTAATGACTTGGTTTCTATAGGATACACGGACTCAGAATTCTAGGCAGATAAGAATGAGAGAAAACCCACTACTGCATATGTCTTCACCTTGTCTTAAGGAGCCATTTCACGGAAGAGTATCAAGCAATCTTATATTGCTGACTCAAACATGAAAGCTAAGTATATGGAAACTTCGGAGGCATCCAAAGAAGTAGCTTGACTCCGGAAGTTCCTTTTAGAACTTGGAGTCATGCCACAAATGGACAAGCCGGTTGTAATGTATTGCGACAGCATTGGCACAATCTTAAAATCTAATGAACCCAGGAACCACAAAAAGGGAGAGCACATAGAGAGAAAGTACCACCTGATTTGGGATTTCATCCAGAGACGGCAAGTCGTGGTGGAATAGATTGCCCCGGAGAACAATCTAGCATATCTTTTCACCAAGCCTTCGGCAGAGAGAGTCTTTAGAAGACACTTAGACGCCATAAGAGTGGGCACCTATGGATTTACTTAGTCTTAAAGTGCAAATGGAGATGGTTGGGATGTATGCCCGCTTAGACTAGGTTTCTAATGTAATTTTAACTTATATTAATAAAAGTATTTTTCTCAGAAATTATTGATGTATTCTTTCTTATATTTGTGCATAAGTTTTAGAAAAGACCTATTGTGTTTAAGTAAGTGGTTCATGTAAATAGAGGTTTTTCACAATAAGGTATGGATTATGGAATACTTAACACATAAACTATTATTCTTAACGAAATGATGAGAATGGGGATCTCATCATAGCAAGGTTATTGTGTTGTGAATTCTAAATAGGGAATGTCTTACCTTTAACCAATGACTAGTTTTCTCATTTCATAACACAAGCATATTTCAAATACATAGAACTAGACTTGTAGTAGTAATTTTTAAAAGTATTATGTGATAGAAACCTATACTACTACTGCTACAACATGAACTTGTACCCTACAGCTTGAGTATGAGTTGATGCTTTGACGAAGCTGGAAGCGTATATTTTGATATACTATAATTGAGATTCTTTAGAAGGACCAATATACTTGTATGTTGGGTATATATATAACTAGTTAGTTAAGACAGACTTGTATAAGATAGTTTCTACACTATAAAACCCTTTGTGGTTGTTCGAATGATCTAATTATCCAGGGCCCTGGGGAACATGACTTAAATATTTGCTTTAGGGTAACTCCTTTGGAAAGCGAAAATATTTCAAGAAGTTGTAGATCATTAGACTAGAAGCCTAAGGATGATAAATGTCTTTTAGAGAGGTGTAAAGACACTTTTTCCTCTCTAAATGCACGGCGATGTGTAGAGTGATATTTTAATCATTTCACCTGTAGGTCGAAGACATAGCTAATGCAACATTGTCCTTAGGGTTAATATTTTCTTATGGTGATATTAGGAAATATTTAAAATGCAAAATACAACTATTTATATAGCGAAAATATTTTGGTCATTTTAGTAACTAAGGCGATGTGTCTTTTTGGTCTTCAGAATAGCCCGTAAGTCCTAATTAATTTTAGATCGAGAAAATAGTCTCAATAAAAAAAGATTTTATTTTATTCAGAAAGTCTAATTTATTTTTGAACTGGAATAAAATAAAGGAACGAGAACAATTAAATTTATTATCTAGCTTAATTTGTTAATTAATTATTCAGGGCCTAAGCCCAAATTGAATAATTAAAAAATTAACATGAGCCTAAACTAGTTAATAAAAAGGCTTAAATAGTTATTTTAGTTCATTTGGATTCATTAATTATTTATTGGGTTATATCTATAGGCCCATAAAATAAATAATTAATGGTTATTGTTTTGGGCTCATTGGGTCAAAGAAAAATAATAAATTATTAATAACACAATAGCCTGAATTAAATGGATTTTTTAATTCATGGAATAGAAGAATTTAGGCTAAGCCAAACTTCTTCTGTTGATAGCCTCCGCAAGTTTTGAAATATCAAAACTCCGGTATTTTGGTTATCAATTGTGAAAAGTCGTAGGTTTTGTTTTTGAAAAGACACTGAGAACACACAAAAGGAAAAAAACCAGAAGCCTTCTTTCTTCTCTTCTCTTTTTTCTCTCATTCAAACCTTCTCCTTTGTTTTTCTTGATTTTGCTAATCAATAGCAAAGGTTCAAGAATTCGTTTGAGACTAGTTTTTCATCACCCAAATTGTTTCACCAACAAGTAAATAGGCGGTGGAATATTTTGAGTTCTCGAGAAGGGCTCGTGTTCATGCAAATCAGAAGAAGTAGACCAATCGCGGGATTTCAACCAGAGTCGTCATCCAAAGAAAAAGCCATTCTAGAAGTTCAATCGTCATCTTCACAAGCAAATAGTATAATGAAGCACAAAGGTATTGTTTTTTTTTTTTTTTTTTTTTTTTTTTGCCTTCAGCTGCCCCCTGTGTTTGGTTTTTTCAACTGATGGTGCATGAGTGTTTTTTTCTATTTTGATTTCATAGTTACAGAATGATCACCCATCACTCAAGAGAAATGATCACCCAACACTCACGGGGATCCATTCATGCAATTGGAGGGTTTTCTTATCTTAGAAGTGCTCATCTATCCAGTCAAATAAAATCGACAACTGTATATCTAACCTCTGCATAATAATATTATACTTTTCACTTTTAGTAGGATTACAAAGAGACTGAAAAAATCTCACACATTGGTGAATAATAAAAAGAAAAAAACAACATAAGAAATTAAAGTTGCTTTTGTTCTTTACATTTGGACAGATAAAATAACATATAGAATTAAGTTATAATTTTTGGACAAATAAAATTGTAAGCTCTCTCTAACTCACAACTATCTAAACCTTAAATTAAACCCTTTTGAAAAACTTTAAAACTTGGCACATTACATCTCAACCTAAAAAATGATTAAGAAAACAATTTGTAAGAGACTATAAGTTTTCTATTTTTCTCAAACTATCTCAGTCCTCCAATTACAATGTCGATCCCCATCACAAATATCAAATAGTTGGTATAAGTGAGAATTTTCAAAGGCTTATATTGCATAGGCTAGCTTTTATTCTTTACATTTTAGCTCTATACATTTTGGTATTCATTAAGATCTCGTTCTGAAGATCCCTTGCAACCTGATCTTGTCAAATTTTCACCACTATACATTTCCCACTTCCCTCTATTGTTCTTACTTACTGAGAGGCTAGCAAAAGACTATAGTAATATCCTAATGACATCAACTCATTATTCAATGTGTACTTTGAAGTTTGAACAATCAACTACTAATTAATTGTAATTTTATTTTCAATTTTAAGAAATCAGTTAGAAATGTAAATTTCTTCCCCTCCCCTCCCCCCTCCCCCCCTTCCCCAACTACAAAATGAACAAATACAGTCACAAGAAAGCTTTCCTTACCTAGGCTAATATAAAATCATTACTGCTCCTTTTCACTTCAAAAAGAGACAACTTTCTCTTTAATCCTCATTTCAAACTAAATCACAAGATTCTTTCACAGGTTTTATTATAGAAATTTTTTAACGAAAAATCTAAAACAAATTCCTAGTAAGAACCAAGAGATACACAAACAAAAAGGAATGAAAAGGAAGAGAAAAAGATAACTAAGTTTATCAAGATAAAAATTTAGTCAAGTTATTATTAGATAATAGTCTAAAATAATAAGGGGTACATTTTTTTTTTTCATTATTAAATGCACAGAACATCAATTTCTTTCAAGTCTCTGAGCAAAGTTTCTATCTGATAAACCTTAGAGGGGGGTGAATATGGCAAACAAATGCAAATTTTCAAATTCTTTTAATGACTTGTGAGAAGAAGCTGGAAGACATATGTGTTTGAAACAAAATTTGCTGACCAGCTTTCAGTAACTAGACAGTAATCTCATTAAATCTGCATTAAATAAAAAGTAGATAGATCAAATTTAAGATGGGTAGATTAAGAGATAAAATATGGACTTACTATGAAACACAAATCATTTAAATCAAATCATTTATTGAAAAAAAGATACAACGATTTTCTGATTTGACAAGGAACCAAACATGCATCCATAATTTTCAGATTTAAATGCAAGAGAATAAACCAAAGGATTTACAGTGGTTCAATCCTTAACTAATCTACATCCACTAACTTAAGCATTCACTTAAGGATTTTAACCCAATCACTAAAGTCTTTTTCCAAATCAACAGTGGTAGGTAATACCAATCTTACACAAGAGGGACACCACACTTGATTTTACACCCAACCTCTTTACACACATTAATCAAGGCTGACCCCTACTGGGTTTTACTTCCCAAACCTTGATACAAAGCAAATCAAAGAGAAAATGCAGAAATAGCTCACAGATTGAGCAGATGTATACTAGCTAGAGCTCTTTTACCTTTTTACCTTTAGAACAATGAATCTCATTTTGAAGCACACCATAGGTAACGGATTTCTATTTTTGAAAGTCTTAGAGTGTTTCTAAAAGTGTTAAGTGTTGGGTATCTCTCATCCATATCATATATGGTGCAGCGAAAAAATAAAACGAGATACTATCCCAGGATTCGCATATGTGTGGAAAACAAGACATACAGAGAACAAAGGTAATAGCCTTTTACTTTTCTTTGAGCGTCTGAAAAATAAAAGTTTTTCTTCTTTAAGTTTGAGGCACGATCCAGCAATCCTCTTGATTAAACACCATGCGAGTTAATGTCCAATCACTATAATCATAGTGTGTGATTATCTCTAACAGAAATTCATACGGAGGAACAGTCAAGCACCAAGATTTTCTGTGCTAACAGAAACAACAATGGCGGCTAAGGTTTGATCAATCTCAATGAGAGAGAGAGAGAGAGAGAGAGAGAGAGAGAAGAAAGAATGTCGTGAGTTGCCCTAAGGTTTGGAGTTGTTTTCGTGTCTTACACTGCACAGAAATTTCATGCATATATCCTCTATATATTACACGAAGTCTATTGGAAAAATACTCCAACTAAGAATTCTAAAATAGTTAGAATTCTCCAATTGTAATTGGAAACATCAAGTTCACACAATTACAATTTGGCCCATAAATTATAACTACTTATAATTTGGCCACAACAACTTCTCTTTCTTGCAATTAACACCCACTATGTTATCAAATAACATCTTAAGTATATAATCCTCTATTATGTGTGACCTATTATGTTTTTCAGTTAATTGGTAGCGAACATGAATTAATCCAAACGTCTTTAAGATTAATAATCCATAATTAATTAGAATTGATCATATTGATTCTAATAAGAATTAGTTTATTAATCCATCAATTAATAAACTTATATTCCCATATCATGAGCAGTATCTAACAACACATCATGACCACTCAAGAGTCCAAGAAGTCAAGTGGTTTGATATGAACCCTTAAAAAAGAAACTACAGTGCAATTAACTCCTTTCACCATACAATATCTCATTCAGTTTGGAGTATGGAATTAGTGCCAACTCCCTCCAAAATGTATATTAATTTTGTCCCGAATATAATAGTACTTGTACCAGAAACCCACCACTCTAGATGTGTATCAATTAGAACTGTTTCTAATACACAGATGCCTTAGCAAGGACTTCTCGAGTAGCAATTCCTACAAGTGGCCGTAAGATATTCCCCCCTACTATTAGGAATGGTGAATCTTTTATTAACCCTTTCAACTACTTTCGTTTACCTCACAATGTACCCAATATTCATCCCATAAGCGGCCCTCGATCTGGCTCTAGAGATTGGAATCAAAGCACAATGCTCAGCAAATAAAGTACCTTAGAGATCTCAAGTCTAAGGATACTTGCACGTTTGCTATATTGAGATTATATCACTAACACTAAATAGTTATCCATGTGATTATCTCATAGTTAGGTCATCCGATAAACTTGTTCTATTAACAAGCATCCACGTGTTAACGTTGAGTATCTCAACACTCACGGATATAAGAACCACCGCTTGATCAAATCAGGAAGTCTAACACATGATAATCTTAACGTATTAATGATGTTCTGTCTCGTTAATACTACGACTAGAGACTATTTAAGTACTAACACTATACAGTATAGTAGGAATCTCATATCATGATCTCTATCATGATTTCCTTAACACAGTGTTGTATTAAAGACTTTATCTAACAGTTATATTACATAAAAGTAAACAAAAGAAACTGTAAAATAAATAATGTCTTTTATTAAAATAAAATGTGTCATATACAATGTACAAGTGATTACCTCTAGGGCAGAACACTAACAATTAGTACAAATTCCTTACTAAAAATCGTGTTTAAAGTGCTTTTATAGGGGCATAAAGTAAGATCCCAGTGGTTAGTAATGGCTATTTTTTGCTATCAGACTCTTTCAGAATTTTAGATTCATATTATCGAAAATTATGCATTGAAAGGTGAGTCCAAAACACCACTCAATGTAACAGTATATTTTGAACACTTACAGATTCTTGGATGGGTATTTTGGATTCAGTGGTCCATTCAAAATAACTTGACCAAGTTTTTATAAAAAAGGTCTGATTTGAAAATACCCTCTTTCTAAAATCATTTTTATGTGCTTCAATATGAAATAAATTGAACCAAGGTAAAGATGTTAGTATTGTGCCCTAGAGGCAATCACTTGTACTTTATATATAACACATTTGTTTTATAATACAAGGCATTATTTATCTTTCAGTTTATTTTCTTTACTTTTGTAATACCCCGCATTTTACCTTCGATTGGCTACTACTTGTAATAAGATGAGAATTTATATCAATAGCCAGAACAAAAGATGATTGGTGTAATGAAATGAATATTTTGACGGGACCTAAATGTAATTATTGAATTTGTTCTACCCGTACCATAAATCTTGGAAGGCTACTATTATTAATAAAATAAGAATTTGAGGGTATGCTAAGAAGAGAAACTATTCAGTGCGATGAAATGCATGTTTTGATGTGAATTAAATTATTTGGGTCATCGAGGGCATTCTCGCCATTATGACCGCACCCGCGACTTTGACCGCGAATTTGACCAAATTGATAAGGAATTGAAGAATTTAAGTATTACCAATGGATTTAGTAGAATTTTGGGAGTTGAATGGTAAAGTAAAATATTTTTCCGTTTCGAACCCGATTTTGGTCATTTCGGAAAAAAATAGAAAAACGCAGCTAAAAACGGTGCGTGTGGCTTTTCGTGATTGATAGCCAACGAACATGTGTAAATTTATAAGAGTATTGCATGAAGAATTCATGCAAGACACATGGAATTAAATAATTACAAAATAAATAAAGAATGACGTGTATTTTTGTGATTGGAACACATCATTTGTGGGCCCTTTAATTAAGGTCTTGTGCAATGTGATTGGCCAATACTTGGACCGTGAGAAGGTGATTGAATGGATGAAAATTAGCCAAGAAACCCAGTAACTTCAATAGAGAAAGGAAGAGAAATTTTTTAGGAAGGAAATTAAGTGGTTGGTGTGTAAGCTTTTCATTGGAACACACCTATGTATAACCACCACGCAATTAATAAAAATAAGAAATGATTGGCCAAAATTTGATGAAGAATGGTGGTGAGAAGAGGCTATTATACAGCCTAAATTTCGGCAGCCATGAAGAAAGAAAAACAAGAGAAAAAGAAATTAAACAAGAGAGAGAAAAATGCTAGTATGTGTTCTTGGTGTTATGTGTGAGTTCCCTGAGGAGTTCTTGGAGCAAATCGCTCCAAATAGCCTTATATACAAGGTAAAAGCTCACCTTACTAGAATTAAAGTTGTTGTTAGGTGAATGATAATTATTTTGATATGAATTTTAATATGAAAACATGATTTTCATTTCTTGATTTTGGATCAAAAGCATGGGTTTATAAACTTTGTTGATGAACTTTCTATATGTCTATGTGTGTCGGCTGCCTAGAAGCTTTATGGATATTGTTTTGTGTGATGAAGAATCGAATATTCATGGTAGTTCGAAGGATTGATCTTGGTTGATGAGATGATGACCAAAGAAGAATTGAAATGGAAGTTAATTAGTCAGAAAAATGAATGGTGCTAGCTTTTGATTGAAAGAAGTAAAGTTGTGTTGAATAAACATAACTTTCATGAGTTGTTAGAATCTGAAAATTGAAGGATCAAAGGTGATTTGAAGGGAAATTGAAGGAATTAATGCTGTCAATGTGTTAAAGGGGTAAAGGAAATTAAATGATAGCATGAATAGTTGAATTGGAGCAAAACTACTGGGGCTGTTTTTGCTTTGTATTATGTCACAAAAACCTAAACTCAGAAAATTCCCATACATAATTAAAGTTAAGATTCTTACGGTCATTTTGGTATATCATAGAGCCAAATCGGAGTTGCTGAGTGAAAGTTATGTACAAAACAAAATCATGTGTCAAGCAGTGAAATTCAAAAAATTAGTTCGAAAATGGATGAACTTAAGAATGATTAATTGTGTGATTTTGGATGAAATGAATGAGAAATATGGATTGAATCCCTCGTGCATGAAGGGAGGAAGAATATGAAAAAATAAAAACGAAAGAATAACAACGAGAACGAGAGTTGAACATTTTCCTTAATTGTCGATCCCGTCGGCTAAATATCGGTTAACTGTCGGCTATTTTTTGACCCAACATGACTAAACCTAAAAAACGTTGGCTAACTGTCGACTATTTTTTGACCCAACATGATTAAACCTAAAAACGATGTTTGATGTAGGTTTATCGATAAACGGTCAACGCCACGTTGAAAACAGTGGAAACGATGATCGAATAACCGTGAACGGAAAAAGTTCATTAGGACATAAGATGAGTTCTTTTAATTTCTAAAACCTTTTGAAAGCTAGTGTGCTTCACTTTTCCATGAAATGCTATGTTTTATATCATTTTGAAAATCCCTGAATATTTTTAAGATTTATCTAAGTAAGATTTATTCTTTTGCCACTTTGGGCTAGAATGAACTTCATAATTGGCTTCGAAACCTTAACGGATGATTAAAAAATGAATTTTGTGAATTTAGTCCTTTTTGGATTAAACACTTGGGATTTTCAGAAAATGGTAATTCTTAGAATCGGGTATTCATAAATTAACTAGAATGCCCTTATTGGAACATTTTACAAAAATATGTTTGGAAACTTTGAAGTTATTCCTCTTTTAGGATTAAAATTCTAAATTTCTTGAAATGGGTTCCTTTTGGAATCAGATATTTAGAAAATGACTCAAATGTCCTTATTGGAATGTTTTATGAAAACCTTTGGAATCAGGTATTCAGTAAATGACCGAAATATCCTTATTAGAACTCATGTTAACACTTTTTAAATCGAATAACGGTAAAATGACCCGAATACCCTCGAAAAGTCTTTTGGAATCAACTATACGTAAAAATAACCCGAATACCCTTGGAAAGTCTTTTGGAATCAGCTATAGGTTAAATGACCTGAATACTCTTGAAAATGACTTTTGTAATTGAGTACGGGCAAAATGACCCGAATACTCTTGGAAACTTATTTTAATGTGTGAAAAAAATTTCTTTACCCTGTTTCAACACGGTTTTAGAAAATGATCTCTCAATATGAGATTGACTTTTGGAAAAACAATATGTTGATCCCAAAAATTACTTTATTGGCCTGATGTACCTATGGAATGAACTGATTGGCCCTGCAGAGCTTATAAAATTTATTATCTGGCTTGCGATTCAGTAGAATCAATTTCTAGAAAATGATATTTTGTCTCAAAAATATTTATTTTGAAAATCTTGTGGCAACAAATGATCCTCTGGCCTGATCAGTCAATAAGGGTTGGTATTGGTAATGTTGAGTACTCAGCAAAGACTTTGATCTTTGTACTAGCCTACGTTAGAGTTAGATGACCTTAATAACCTGGCCTAGTTCTAGGGATTGCCTTACTCCGTACGGGATGACAGGACATTGAGATAAGTCGTCCTGGCTAGCCATTTAGCACCAGCAATTGTCGCGTCTATGGGCGTTTCTTATGTTTAAGTCATTCGCAAAATGCCAAGCGGGGACACTCGGTGTGTTTGACTTCTTGCCACCTCAATGGTGATTGAGATCAAGATTGGGACCCCTGGCTTACGGTGGCAAGAGTGTGTTGTTGTACAATTGATATGCTACGGTATACCTATTATTGATTCTCAGAAGTACACTACACTGTACTTACCCGGTATGTTGCGATATACATATTGTTGATTCTTAGCAGTATGCTGCGGTGTACTTACCCCTTCAATACGGTTGAGTGCTATAGGTTGTGGTCTAAGTACAATGATACATAGCACCGAAGGCGAAGCCTTGTAAGCTTTGCATGCAAACCGACCTTCCGTTAGAAAAGTGCCTGTGATTTAAAAATCGAGACAATGATTTGAATTCGAAACACAATTTTCCAAAAAAAATGATTGAGTTCTGAATAAATTCTTCATTAGAGAGTTTTGGAATTGTTTCCAATAAACAAAATGATATGCTATTCCACAAAAGTTTTATGTACTCTGTTCTTTCATAAAGCACTAGTACATACGAGACTCATTGAGTTATTTGTCACTCACATGTGTCTTTTATCTTACCCCTTTTATAAGATCTAGAGTTGAGCAGATCTACGGATAAAAGGATGATACCACAGTGATAGGAACATATGGTTTCCCTTTTTTTTTTATATACCTTATTACTGATGTAGCATGGAAATTTGTACATATGGAATTCCTTGTTATATATGTCTGACCAATAGTATGGGATGTTTGTATGGATCTGGACCTTGCATACTCTGTTGGTTCTTCGTTATAAAGACCCCTTGTCAGGTCACTGGATGGGGCGACACCTGGTTTTGATATGCTTCCTCTGTTACTTTTAATAGGAATGTTACAACTTTCATGTAAAATAACCGTTAGATAAAGTCCCAAATACAACACTGCATTAAGAAAATCATGATAGAGATCATGATGTGAGATTCCCATGACACTGTATAGTGTTAGTACTTAAGTAATCCCTACCCGTAGTATTAATGAGATAGGACATCATTAATGCATTAGGACTAGCACATGTTAGACTTCCTAATCTGATCAGGCGGTGGTTCTCATAATCGTAAGTATTGAGATACTTAAAGTTAACACATGGATGCTTATTAATAAAACAAGTGTATTGGATGATCTGACTATGGGATAATCACATGGATAACTATGTAGTTCCAGTAATAGAATCTTATTATAGCAAACGTGCAAGTATCTTTAGACTTGAGATCTCCAAGGTACTTTGTTTGTTGAGCATTATACTTTGATTCCAAATCTTTGGAGCCAAATCGAGGACCACCTATAGGATGGATATTGGATACAATGTGAGGTAAACGAAAGTAGTTGAGAGGGTCAATAAAGAATTCACCACTTCTAATAATAGGGGCAAAAATCTCACGGCCATTTGTTGGAATTACTACTCATGAAATCTTTGGCTAAGGTAATTGTGTATTGGAAACAGTTCTAATTAATACACATGCAGAGTAGTGGATTCTTGGTACAAGTACTAATATATTCAAGTCAGAATTAATATATATTTTGAAGGGAGCTGGCGGTAATTCTGTACTCCAAACCAAATAAAATATTGTATAATGAAAAGAGTTTATTGCACGGTAGTTTGTTATTAGAGGTTTCATGTCAAGCCACTCAACTTCCTGGACTCTTGGGTGGTCATAATGTGTTGCTAGATACCACTCATGATCTGTAGAATATGGGTTATTAATTGATTAATTAATAAACCAATTCTGATTAGAATTAATAGGTTAATTCTAAATTATTAAGGATTATTAATCTCAAAGCGTTTAGATTAATTCATATTCACTACCAATAGACTGAAAAATCAAATAAGTCACACACAATAGAGGATTATGTACTCGAGATATTTTATGATAACATTGTGGGGTTAATTGTGAGAAGCATAAGTTTTTTAGGCCAAATTATAATTAGTTATAATTTTTTGACCAAATTATAATTATGAGAACTTGTAGGTTCTAATTACAATTAAAGAATTCTAATTCTTTTAGAATTCCCAAGACGTATGATCTGCATTGTTTTCTGGTTCTTTTTTTTCTTGGAGAATAAGTGGTTTTTGTTTTCAAAAAAAAAAAAAACAACATCGAGAAAAGTTGTTCTCTCTGAAAACAAACACACGACTCTCTTCTTCTGTTCTTTATGATCTTACCCTAGCCGCCATTCTTTCTCTGCTAGCACAGAGACTATGTTCTGGCATTCTTGAGAGCATACCTCGTGTGGATTATTGTTAGAGTCAATCTCACATTGAGATTGAAGAGGCGAGACAAACTATTCATCATCCAGTTGCTGTTTGGTCTAGAGATTTGCTAGATCGTGCCTCAGCCTTCATACATGAAGGAATTTTTTGAATGACAGAGGAAAACCCGTGCTTGTTCTTTTGCCTGTTTAAATCATATGAATTTGATCCTGTGATGGGATTTATTTTTTTCCACTACGATAAATGCTATTGCATTAGTGAAATGCCTTCAGTGGTATCAGAGCCTGCTTGGTTGTGATTTTAACAGGTTCAATTTATGCTATGAAATTGTTTCGAGCATAATTCTGGACGTTGTTTGTCACTTGGTTTTGAGACTGTGATGATATTTCACGATGTGATCATGGTTTCTGAAAATTGTTTTCATTTGATTTCCTTACCTATGTCTAAAATTATTTACGCACATAGTTGGATTATAGAAAATTGTTTCTATTCTGGGCCATAATTCTTGCAAAGAAAATGTTTTTCGACATTTGTTTCTGTAATTAAAGAACGAAAATTGTTTTCCTCAAGCTGTCTTGTCCTGAACAAATTTTGATTTGTTCTGGTTTTGTTTTGCTGGAAAAGGATTTGAATCAAATTCATAGAAATAGAAAAGGGGATTAGAATGTATAGAGAATTGTTCTCTGAAGTTGTCACAGAAGGCTTGAAGTTTTTTGCCCAGAAATCGTTTCTAGAAGACAAAGAAGAAAAAAAAAAAGTTTTTTTTGCCCAAGTCGCGACTTGCAGGGAGCCAAGCCGTGACTTGAGGCACAATTGGTCACGGCTCGTAGGTTGTCAGTGGTCATAGGGAGGATGAACATCAAGGTGAATTCTTGTCGTTATGTCTTTGTTATTAAAAAAAAAAAAAAAAATCTTCCATTTCGTTAGTTTTTGTTTTGGTAGCCCACAGTTTGTTTTTGTTTTTTTTTTTTTTTCCTTTTTCCCACCAAACGCCCAATTCTTCCCAGAAGTGTTGTTTTGAGACTAACTAATATTAATTTCTAAAATTTAATATATATATATATATATATTATCTAAAATAGTGATTTTAGATATGTAAAAAAAATAATAAGTTTTTTTTATTAATTCTTATTTTGAGAATTAAATCTAATTATGATTAGTTTTTAATTAAGACTTATGATTTGGGATAAAATTATATTTTGGAAATTAATAGATTTTTTAAAATATTGATTTTAGATTTTATCCTAATTAAATTTCTAGAATTTGATTTTAGAAATTAAATCTAAAATTTTGATTTTAGATTTTGTCTTAATTTAATTTCTAGAATTTGATTTTAGAAATTAAATCTTATTTTTTTTGTTTTTCCAAAATAGAGATTTCAGAATTATAAAGTTATATGTCTAATTTTTTGTTTAAGCATAATTAATGGCAATGTGGATGGTTATGGACTAAATCTGAATTATATCTATTCATGCATTTTTTACAGTTTTAGTTTTTATTAAATAGGACCTGTGAGTCATGCCTTCTTTAAAATTCTTGTATAATTTTTTCCTCATCTAGCTCCCCTCGAATGTAACTCGATGTTTCTCTATTTATGAAATTTATGTAATTAAATTACATAGGTTAGATAGGGATATAATTATTTTAATTTTGGAGATGGCGACCAAAACAAGACGAGGGGGTAAGATCTTCTACTTAAAACATGCATGGACACATAGGGTTAACCATGTTAATTTCCTTTTTGGTTCGAGGAAATTAATTTAAAGAAATTCCATAACCATATCACGTAATTGCTTTATTACTATGATTATCAATTTTTGTAATTTATTGATATATTTATGCATGTCATTTGATGAAATCACTAAAAGAAATAAATCCCTCAATTAATATTAAACCTAATTCCTTTCATTAATATAATAAGAACGAGTGCCCTTTTTCAAGACCAGGTTGTTGGGCTAACCTAAGCCTACTCGACATTAGGCATGTTCAAGCTATGAAATTAAATTCCTAATTAATAGGTCGGGTTTAACTAAATTCTTTATCTCGGTTGGGCTAACTCAAGCATAAAAAAATTTAGAGAAAAATATTAGGATAGCCCAAAAGGCTTTAAGATTAAACGATGTTAATTACCCAATGATCTGATAATTATATACAATGTAACTGGTATTGGATACCTACTATTGAATTCAAAGGTAACTTGTTGGCCAAATTCAATGTTATTCTTGAGGAAGTTGGATACCGCTCCACTAGAAAAGCTTCCAACGGGCTTTTTCAAATCAATAGTGAGGGCTATTAGTTTGAGTAAAATAGTAGAACAACAATGTGATTAATTAAAGACCTAATTATTTGCATTACATGTGCATATACAGCTAGCCAATGTTCTCTATCTTTACATCTGGGTCACATGTATCATGTCAACCAACCTAAACTTACATAGCATCTTGGAGACCAACAAACTAACTAAATCGAACTATCTCTATTCGTATAGAAATTTAAGAATCGTTCTCAAGTCGAAAAAGTTACTCTATGTGCTAGATGTTCCTATTCCGCCACCAACAGCTCAAGATGCTATTGCTGATGAGCATTCTACCCACAAGAAGCACAAGGAGGATAGTGACACGGCATCTTGTATCATGTTGGCGTCAATGACTCCTAAGCTACAAAAACAACACGAGCATATGAATTCTCAATTGATGATTCTCTATCTTCGAGAGCTGTTTGACACCTAAGCCAGAATAGAGAAATATGAGATCTCGAAACAACTGTTTCATTGTAAAATAGTTGAGGGTGCTTCTGTGGCTGCTCATGGGCTGAAGATGCTGGGCTTGATTGAGAAGTTTGGATCACTTAGGTTCGTGATGGACCATGAATTAAGTGTTGACTTAATTCTACAATCTTTACCTAATAGTTTTTCATAATTTGTAATTAAAAATCAGATGGACAAGATTGAGTCCACTATTTCTGAGTCGATTAAGCTTCTCAAGACTGTAGAGTCCTCTATGAAGAAGGATTCTAATGTGGTCTTGATAGTAGAATCTTCTTCTTCCAAAAAGAAAGTTCAAAGGAAGAAGAAGAAGGCTCCCACTAAGCCCAAAGGTGGTGTAAAGAAGAAGGATGCAGCAACCAAAGGCCCATGCCATCACTGTAGTAAAATGGGCCACTGGAGGCACAATTGCAAAGCCTACTTAGAGACGGTCAAGGAAAAGAAACAAAAGAAGAAGCTTACGGCACTTCTATTTCTACTCCTGGTATATTTAAGATTGAAATAAATACTGCCTTTAAAAATGAGATATGAGTATTAGATACCGGATGTGGATCTCATTTGTGCAATAACTTGTAGGGACTAAAGGGCAATAGAGGGCTAAAGAAAGACGACGTGGACCTACGTACAGCAAATGGAGCAAAGGTTGATGCATTTGTTGTGGGGATATATGAGCTGAACTTGCATTCAAGATTAGTTTTCAAATTGCAAAACTATTATTTTGTATTAGATTTAATGAAAAATATTATCGCAGTTGCATGCTTAGACTTGTATGGATTACATTTGATATTTAAGAATAAATGTTGTTCTTTTTCATTGAATGATATTCATTATGGTTCTGTAACTTTGGTTAATGGTTTATATGTTCTAGACATAGATAATCCAATTCTTAATATAAGCAATAAGAAACCAAAGATTGATAACCCAAACACATCTTATTTATGGCATTGTCATTTAGGCCATGTAAACGAGAATTGTGTTTCTAAGTTACATAGGCTTGGTGACTTAGGGTCACTTGATTATGAATCATATGGCACTTTCGAGTCTTGTTTACTAGGTAAAATGGCTAAAACTCCTTTTTCTGAAAAAGGAGAAAGGGCCAAAGAGTTCTTAGAACTCATACATTCTGATGTATGTGGCTCAACATCTATACAAGCAAGAGAAGGTTATAACTATTTCATAACTTTTATAGATGATTATTCACAATATAGGTATTTGTAGTTAATGAAATACAAATCTGAAGCTCTTAAAAAGTTGAAAGACTTCAAGAATGAAGTAGAGAAATAACTTGGCAAAAATATTAAGATTCTAAGATCGGATCGAGGAGGTGAATATTTAAGAGTTTTAGGGTTATCTTAGAGATAATGGGATTTTATCTCAATGAACTCCACCACATACACCTCAGCATAATGATGTATCTAAAAGAAGGAATCAAACCCTTTTAAACATGGTACAGACCATGATGGCTTCTGCAGACTTGCCAAAATCATTTTGGAGGTACACACTAAAGACTTCTGTTTATATTCTAAACAGAGTTCCATAAAAAATGGTTAATACCACCCCATTTGAGATGTCATTTGGCAAAAAACTAAAGTTATCTCACTTGAAAGTATGGGGTTTCCCTGCCTTTGTCAAAAGGCCATAGTCAAACAAACTCGAAAATAAGTCTAACAAGTGTTTGTTTATGGGTTATCCAAAAGAATCTTTCAAGTATTACTTCTATCACCCCTCCAAAAACAAAATATTTATTTCGAACTATGTTGTCTTCTTAGAGAAGTTGCACATGCTTAAATGGGACAGTAGGAATAAAATTGAATTTAGTGAAGTTTAATAAGAACAAACAAATAAGGATCAATCGTCTGATTCCATATCTATTAAGAGACTAGATGAATCTTCTACTACACAAGATCCTCGAAGGTCAAGTAGGATACATGTAGCACCTGAGAGATATGAATTTCTTATAAGTGACCACAATGACGTATTGCTCATAGATGAAAATAAGTCTACTACCTACAATGAAGTTCTGAATAGTTTAGAATCTGACAAATGGCTTAAGGCCATGAAGTCAGAGATGGATTCCTTGTACGTCAACTAAGTATGAACTTTGATTGATCCACCCGAAGGAATCAAACTTATTGGGTGCAAATGGATTTTCAAGAAAAAAATCGACATAAATGATAATGTAGTTACCTATAAAACACGACTAGTAGTTAAGGGTTATCATCAATAACATGGTATTAATTATAACGAAGCTTTCTCGCTAGTAGCCATACTAAAATCCATCAGGACACTCCTAGCCATTGCCACTCATCATGATTATGTGATCTGAAAAATGGATGTGAAAATAGTTTTTCTAAATGAAAATCTGACTGAGGAAGTGTATATGACACAACCTGAGAGTTTCACATCCAATGATAGCACAAAAGTGTACAAGCTGCAAAAGTCCATCTATGAACTTAAGCAAGCGTCTAGGAGTTGGAACATCCATTTTAATGAAACAATCAAAGAGTTTGGTTTCATTCAAAATATGGATGAGCCTTATGTGTACAAAAAGGTTAATAGGAGCGCAATCGTTTTCTTATTACTTTATTTAGATGACATTTTGCTAATAGAAAGCGATTACATGTTCTTCAATCAGTTAAAATTTGGTTGTCCAAGAAATTCTCCATGAAAGACCTTGGAGAAGCAACCTATGATCTCGGAATTAGGATCTATAGAGATAAGTCAAAAAGGTTGCTAGGTCTTTCATAGTCTACATACATAGACAAAGTGCTAAAAAGGTTTAGCATAGATCAATCCAAAAAATGATTCTTACCCATGTCCCATGGGATAAACGATAAGCCTTTCAAAGTCAATATCTCCCAAGACACAAGTTGAAAGGGATCACGTGAGTAAGATTTCATATGCTTCAGCAGTTAGATCTATCATGTACGCTATGATATATAAGAGGCCCATGTATCATGTGCTCTCAGTTTGACGAGCAGATACCAATCTGACCCTGGTGAAGGTTATTGGGCAACTATAAAAAACATCCTTAAGTACTTGTGAAGGATTAAGGATGTGTTCTTGGTTTATAGAGAAGGTGATTTGAAAGTAAACAGATATATTAATGCCAGTTTTTAATCTGACAAAGATGATTACAAATCACAGTCTAGCTACGTGTTTGTATTGTGTGGAGGGGTAATAAGTTGGAAGAGTCCCAAATAAGAGACTATTGCTGACTCTAACTGAGTACATAGCTGCTTTTGAAGTAGCTAAGGAAGTTTTTTGGATTAAGATGTTCGTGACGAAATTGGGTGTGGTCTCTAGTGTTGTTGGTTCAATATCATTGTATTGTGACAACAACAGAGCCATTACACAAGCAAAGGAGCCACGGTCTCACCAATTATTCAAACACGTACTACAATGCTATCATAGATAGAAATGATATAAATAGAGAGAGTTCTCATGAATGAGAACATAGATGACCTGCTTACAAAAGTACTATCCCAGAAGAAACATGATAGGCATGTTGAGTTATTCGATATTAGATACATGAATAATTGGCTCTAGTGCAAGTGAGAGTTTGTTAGTGTTGTGCCCTATAGGCAATCACTTGTACTTTGTATATGACACATTTATTTTATAATACAAGGTATTATTTATCTTTCAGTTTTTTTTCTTTACTTTTATGTGAAATAACTGTTAGATAAAGTCCCTAGTACAATACTATAATATAAGGTATTACTTATCTTTCAGTTTGTTTTCTTTACTTTCATGTGAAATAACTATTAGATAAAGTCTCTAGTACAACACTGTGTTAAGAAAATCATGATAGAGATCATGCTGTGAGATTCCTACTACACTACATAGTGTTAGTACTTAAACAATCCCTACTCGTAGTATAAATAAGATAGGATATCATTAATGCATTAAGACTAACACGTGTTAGACTTCCTGATCTGATCAAGTGGTGGTTTTCATATTCGTAAGTATTAAGATACTCAAAATTAACATGTAGATTCTTGTTAATAAAACAAATGCATTGGATGACCTGACTATGAGATAATCACATGGATAACTATGTAGTGCCAGTGATAGAATCTTATTATAGCAAACGTGCAAGTATCCTTAGACTTGAGATCTCCAAGGTACTTTGTTTGCTGAGTATTATATTTTGATTCCAAATCTCTGGAGCCAAATAGAGGACCACATATGGGATAGATATTGGGTACAATGTGAGGTAAACGAAAGTAGTTAAGAGGGTCAATAAAGAATTCACCACTTCTAATAGTAGGGCAAATATCTCACGACCACTTGTTGGAATTACTACTCGTGAAATCCTTGGCCAAGATGATTGTGTATTGAAAACATATCAAATTGATACACATGTAGAGTAGTAGATTCCTGATACAAGTACTAATATATTCGGGTCAGAATTAATATATATTTTGAAGGGAGCTGGCAGTAATTCCATACTCTAAACCGAATAAGATATTGTATAATGAAAGGAGTTTATTACACTATCATTTGTTATTGAAGGGTTCATGTCAAGCCACATGACTTCTTGGACTCTTGGATGGTCATGATGTGTTGCTAGATACCGCTCATGATCTACAGAATATGGATTTATTAATTGATGAATTAATAAACCAATCCCAATTAGAATTAATAGGTTAATTCTAAATTATTAAGGATTATTAATCTCAAAGACTTTTGGATTAATTCATATTCGCTACCAATAGACCAAGAAACCTAATAGGTCACACACAATAGAGGATTATGTACTCAAATTGTTATATGACACCATTGTAGGGTTAATTGTGAGAAGTATAAGTTTTTTGAGCCAAATTATAATTAGTTATAATTTTTTTTGCCATATTGTAATTGTAAGAACTTGTAGATTCCAATTACAATTAAAGAATTCTAATTCCTTTAGAATTCCCAAGACGTGTAATCCACGTTGTTTTCTGGGTTTTTTCCCCTGAGAATAAGCAATTTTTGTTTTTAAAAAAATAACACAGAGAAAAGTTGTTCTTTCTGAAACAGACACACGACTCTTTTCTTCTCTTCTCTATGATCTTACCTTAGCCGCCAGCCATTCTTTCTCTGCTAGCACAGAGACTATGCTCTGGCATTCTTGAGAGCATACCTCATGTGGATTACTGTTAGAGTCAATCTCATGTTGAGATTGAGACAAAGTGTTCATCATCTGATTGTTGTTTGATAGAGAGGTTTGCTGGATCACGCCTCAGCCTTCACACATGAAGGAATTTTTTGAACGATAAAGGCAAACCCGTACTTGTTCTTTTGCCTATTTAAATTATATGCATGTGATCCTGTGATGGGATTTCTATTTTTTCACTGTACTAAATGCTATTGCGTTAGTGGAATCCCTTCAAAAGAGACATAGGAAATACATTTGATTCATTATCCTCAATTTCCTAGTCTAAGATTCCTTAAAATCTTCAAGGTGTGCAACTTCTTTGGATTGAATGCCTCTTTCATCATTATTCTCAAACTTCATTCCTATTTGCAAGACGTTAAAGAATTAAGGTCAAACATGTCATATCCAAAAATCTTATCATATATACATATGTTAGTCTACATCAATGTTTGTCATAAATCAAAATACAGGAAAACACCCTTTGGGTTAACACTATCTTTATTACTTGATTATTTAACATACAAAGAACAATTTATTTTTTAAAATATCAAAGAACAACTTGATTAAATAGAAATTATTTAATAAATTCTCTCATCAAGCTTATTAATTTAGAAAGACAATAAGTCCTATTTAGGGTGGCTATAAAAAATGACTATAAAAAATTAGTGTTTTTACTATTGGCAATTGTAGAAAGTTAGAATGAAATTGTGATAATTTTATATATTTGGAAATTTCATTTTAAATACAATTCTAAATTCTAAAATGTAAAAAAAAAATCATTTTATTTAGTAACATGAAATAATCTGTGTTAACTTTCCTTCTTAATATTTTTATAACTTTTTTTTTCAAATTATATCTATATTGTATATTTATTATACTTGTAAGTATGAAACAATTGAAAATTATGAAAAGATAATATTCCATACAGGGTCAATATTCACCAAATAATTCAACCTCATCAAATTGATAATATGTCAAAATACTGCAGTCTTGCATAAAATTGATAATAGTCCAGTCTACAACAACGTCCACTTTACCTAAAGAGAATATTCACTTTCCAGAACATACTCTAATAAGTATATCAATTCATCTTCTTTTAATAGCTCCAAATACAAAATGTAGTTTATGAATTCACCAATTCCCCTAAAACTTCAAACATAAAATTTTGACATGTAGCCGCAAATTATAATATAAGGAACATCTTTAATGCAGTATAAAAGTTTAATCTTTACCCTGCATGTCTAGGACTTCTTGTAAGAAAATGATTTAAAAAAAAAACAAAAAGTGGCCTCAAGATATAATCCAACATATAACACATTTCCATGAAATACAAGAAATGAGACTGACTTGCAAAGCCTCAAAATTAGAGTAGCCCAAGACATAGAATATCTTACCCATCAATCATTATCATCCAAGTAACACCATCCCTAAAACAAAATTTATCAACTACCAATCACACCTCAAATATTCAATTTTATCAAACACATTTCTATCAAACATAGAGAAATCAATGTTTTACTTACTCTAAAACTCTTTCAAAAAATTCAAATGCCCACCTGATTTTTGATCGAATTTGCAGAGTAATAGGGTGGGGGCAGCAGTGACCATAGGTGAAGAGGCAGCAATCGGCGATCTTGCTTTCAATTGTGGTGGTGGTGACCTGGTGCCCAAGCTCCAGCGATAGCCGATGAGAGGAGACAATGTAGGTATCTTGTGGGTGTTGGGATGTATGCCCTCTTAGACTAGGTTTCTGATGTATAAATTAAATATTTTAATAAAAGAATTTATTTTCAGAAATTGTTTATGAATTTACAATTTTATTTGTGCACAATTACATTTGGAAAGGACCCATTGTGTTTAAGTAAGTGGTCCATATGAATGGAGGTCTTTCACAGTAAGGTATGGATCACGGGTTATTTAGCACATAAACTTTTGTTCTTAACCGATTTATGAGAATGGAATCTCATCATGTTTAGATTATTATGTTGTGAATTTTAAATGGGGAATGGCTTACCTTTATCCAGTGAGTAGTCCACTCATTTCATGACATAAGCGTATTTCGAATACATAGAATAGGACCTGTAGTAGTGGTTTCTTAAAAGTACTATATGGTAGAAACCTAGATTACTACCGCTACAGCGTGGACTAGTACTCTACGACTTGAGTATGAGTTGGTGATCTGACGAAGATGGAAGTATATACTTTAATATGCTATAGTTGAGGTTTTATCGTAGGGCCAATATACTTGCATGTTGGGTATGTGTGACTAGTTAGTTAAGACAGACTTGTATAAGATAGTTTCTATACTATATCGCCCCTTGTGATTGTCTGAATAATCTGAATATCCAGGGCCTTGGGAAACATGACTTGGATGTTTGCTTTAGGGTAGCTCCCTTGGAAAGAGGAAACAATCCAGGAGGTCGTGGATCATTGGACTAGAGGCCTAAGGATGGTAAATGTCATTTAGAGAGGTGTTAGTACACTTCTTCCTCTCTAAATGTACGGTGATGCATAGAGGGGTATTTTAGTCATTACACCTATAGGTCGGAGACTTTGCTAATGCAACATTGTCCTTGGGATCAATATTTTCTTATAGTAATATTAGAAAATATTTAAAATGTAAAATACAGTTATTTATATGGTAAGGGTCTTTTGGTCATTTTAGTAGCCAATGCAGTGTGTCTTTTGGTCCCCTAGTATAGACCGTGAGTCCTAATTAAATACAGGTTAAGGGATTGATCTTAAATTAAATGGAATTATTTTATTTAAGTAGCCTAATTTAATTATTGGGTTAGAATAAAATAAAGGACCATGGAGAGATAATTAATTAAATTGGTTTGGTGGGTTAATTAATTATTCAGGGTTTTGGCCCAATTTGAATAATTAGGGATTAACCTGAGACTAAACTGATTTAGGCTTATTTAATTAGACTGATTTATTTAGGCTAGAAAATTAATTATTTGTTGGGCCATTGAGTTGGTTCTAACTAGAATAATTAATTAAGCCCAATAGGTTAAACCAATAGTCCAATGGCCCAGCCCAGTTTAACCTATGATTTTTTATTTAGGTTAAACAGGAGGATTGAAAATAACGTTGTTACAATTAGACACATAAGAGAGATGGCTTTTTCTCTGTGGAATAGCCAGACGTGTCTCTCTCTCTCTCTCTCTCTCTCTCTCTCTCTCTCTCTCTCTCTCTCTCTCTCTCTCTCTCTCTCTCTCTCTCTCAGAAAATTTCCTAACTCGTTAGTTGTTCATCAAACGGTAGTTAGGCAGGCCATATACTGGAAGATCGAAAGTTTGGTGTCCACATACATGCAAAGGCGAAGTAGGAGGCTTGCAAGAATTGTATCAGAGGCTTCTACCAACACACCTACACCACTTGCACACGTTCCGGTAAAGCCAACACTTAGAACCAGGAAAAGAGGTAAAATTTTTAAATCCTCAGGATTGGGACAGTGCGCAACCGGCGCCAGCTAGGGCTGCCCGAGTCGACGCCAGCCCTACCCTCGAATCCTTATTCTTTTTTTTCCATTTTTTTTTATGTTCACTTCCGCTGCGTGCTCCGTGTTTTCTCGCTTTCCATGCCTTCAGTGGGAATAGGCAACAATAGCAAAAAAAATTTGCAGTTGTCAGTAGTTCGGGATGGTAGTTCGGGCAAGGAGGAGGGAGGAGAGCTGGTGGGATGGGACGGAAATAATTTGAGTCGGAGCATAGGGAAAAAGATATCACGGAAGGGAAGAGAGTACAAGAAAGCAGGGGGCCTACTGTTATAGTCATTGGATTTTGCGAAGGATAAATTCCATCTCTAATCCCTCACTAGTAGCGAGGGATTTGTGACGAATTTTAGTATTAACAAAAAAATTAAATAAAAACAATCCCTCACTAATTCCTCTCAAATTAGAGTGAGATTAGCGACTGTAGTTTTTAGCGAGGGTCATTGACAACATATATTTTTACTAAATCTTCTCTAATCCCTTGCTAGATATTTCCCTCTCTAATCCCCCGCTAATTGCGTTAGATTTGAAAGGGATTAGCGACAAAAATTTTGAATTTTAGATTCCACCTATAATGCCTGCGTGATTTTAAGTTATTAATTTTGAATCCCTCACGGATCCCTCTCTAATCACTTATTGTATCCTATCCATCACTAATATCATTTTAACTAATAAAATAGCTACTTCCTCATTTTTTTATCGATATTTAGCTAAGAAAACATATTCATTGTTAATTCTTCTCAAAAGTAACAAGTGATTTCATGAAATATTACAAATATTTTGCCAATGAAAAATTCTAAATAATCATCATGCTGCTTGTTTAGGTTTAATTAACATCGATTCTGTGAGGTTTAATTAGTATTGACGTGCTTTCATATCTCTAAATCACAAAATTGTATTTATTAACCAAATATAATATAATACAACATAATAGAACATCGTACACATAACTCTCATAGTAATTCCAGCTCATATTTCCATTACATTGATCATATGATGTATCGTGTGTGTGTGTGTGTGTGTGTGTGTGTGCGTGTGTGTGTGTGTGTAATGAACAATATGTTCTATACTACATATAACGAATTTCTAGAGAAGTATAATACATACATGTCATTTAATTATAATCTATACTTCGCGTATTGTCAATGATAATTACACATGCATTCGAAGTATATAGATTGGTTACAAATCAACAAATAATAGATAATTTAGTATTTATAAGGATATTACATAATAATTTTACCACACGCTAAAGTATCATGGGGGAAAAATTGAGAATACTCAAAAATGGGAGAAGCACTCGCAAATCCCTTGGTAATTAGAGAGGGATTTGTGATGGACAAATTTAATGACAAATTAGCGAGGGATACTAATTTTCCCTCGCAAATACAACTTAAATCCATCGCAAATCAGAAAGCAAATTGCGAGGGTATTTTGCTATGATACATATTTCTATCCCTTTCTAATCCCTCGCAAACTAGCAAGTGATTATCTATGGACAGTTTTTTTTATTATAATTTAAAATTACTTTTTCCGTCGCTAATCCCCATCTAATTTGTAAGGAATTTTAATAAAGTATGTCTCTAATCCCTCGTGGGATTAGCGTGGGACATCTACCTTCAATCGCAAATTCAAAGCTAAATTTTAGAATGAATTTAAAGTAAAAAAAATAAAAATTACTTCGCAAATTCATATCAAATTTGTGATGGATTGATTTGGATTTTCTTTCAATCGCTAATTAAAAAAAGCTTCAGCTTAACTTTGATCCATCGCAAATTAGCAAGGGATTAGTAAGGAAAAGTCAATGGTTGCACCTATCTTCTTTTTCCTTCGCTAATCCCTCGCAGAATTAGCGAGGGATGTAGCCCTCGCTAATTCCAACCTTTCATGTAGTGCTAATAGAAGTAAAGGTGCCACTCTATCTCCTTTTCCTCCCTCTCCCTCTTTGTGAACCAAACAAAGATATTAAGCCCCATAAAGTATAGGTCAACTTGCTCAGACTCTCCTGGTTCTTGCGCTGACAGTTTGATAGTCGCAAGTTCAAACCTTGGGGGCAGGGGAATTTGTTGTTAGATTGTTCTCAAGTCAGTTGAGGTAAGGATACAGTCAGACCAATTGATGCATATTCCAGATTTACCTAACTATTAGTACTAGGGCGGGCCTGGAACTCTAGGATTAGTTGGGCAAAACCTGGACATTGTGTTATCAAAAAGAAAAAAAAATTATGTTAAACCTAAAGGATATTAATGTTATTTTACTCAAAAGTAACAGCTTATGTGGCAAAATTGACACAAAAATAATGTTATGAGGGGAGTATTGTTGACTTTTACAACTTAATTTTTAAATCCTTTTTTTATAGGACCTTTATTTCTATTGGAGAATTCTGATAATTTCTTTCTTTTTAAATTGTTCATTTTTAATATAATTTTTGAATTTTCAATTTATTAATACAGCTGGATCTTCCTTTTTACTAATTTAATCTCTATTATCTTTTATTGTAGCCGAATCATTTTGATGTTTAGAAAGTGTTAGATTATTAAAGATTCAATTATTTTTTACAATAGTTAGTGTTTACAATAGTTTTGTGTTATATCTTTCGCTTAATTTAGGTTGGCTTTAGATTTGAATTTGTTTAGATCTTTGTTTATCTTTGTTTACTGTTGATTTTTCCAAGATTTGGTATTTTAGGTTTTAGTTAATTTTCTATTCTAGTTAATTTTATTTATCTCAAATTTGGTAAACTTTGAAAGAAGAGGGAAAAAAGAAAAAAAATATATCAGGTTAGAAAATTAAATTTAAAATGAATAGTTTATATTCTTTTAATTTTTGTTAATTGAATGTCTTATTGAGCAGTTGGTTTATGTTTTGTGGTTAAAAACTAGTTTATTTTAGTCATTAATAGTACTAATTTCAAATTAGAATTATTAAAATTGGAAAAATAGTACTAATTAATAGTACTAATTCCTATGAATTAGTCATTAATAGTCATTAACAGTACTAATTCCTATTAATTTATGATTAAAATAGGAATTATATTTAGGTCATTTTCCTTTAGTTAAATTGGCAATTTTGTGTTTGATTTATTGCTTTCCTCATGTTTTTGTACGTATTTCTTGTTTTACTAAGTAATTTAAATGCAAACTATCATCCTTATGAGATAATTTGTATTTGTGAGATTTTATTACAAACGTATGCCATTTACTTACAGTAATTTTAAATTAGATATGAACTAAAAATACTCTCTTCATCGAAATTGAATTTTTTATCTTGATTTGATAGAAAATTTTATGATAGTATTTAACTATGAGTAAGTTAACTCACCATCTTATTCTTATTTAATTAAATGGGGCTAATAGTGGTATCTATTAGTTGGTAGAATTTGCATCTCTTAAACATATGAGGTTAATTATAGAAATTTACTGAAAAATATTTAGTATAAAAAAATGGACATCATTTTTTAGAAGGAATTTCAGGGTGTTACATCCGCCTTACATGCATACAGAGCTAGCAGTAGCTATGGAAGGATATCACCTGGAAGTTAGGTTTGGTTTTTGCAAGTTAACATTGGAAGGCAATTCTAAATCTATTATTTCAAAACTTTCTCCTTTTGATGAGGACTTTTCTAAATTATGGTCATTGATTTCTAAGTTTAGAACTCAAAATTTTTTACAAGCCATATTTAGCATTTCTCCTTTGTGTGTGGAGTAGGGAAGTATCCAGCTCACTTGTTTGCTTGGAGAGTACTGGCTCTGCTACTACTTGTTTCTGGAAGAATAAGGTTTCCAAAAACTTGCTCGCGAAAGTGAATTTTGCCTAAAAGTGCACAATTCTTTGCAGCAGCAACAACAACAACAACAACAACAATAATAATAATAATAATAATAATAATAATAATAATAATAATGTTTCCTCTTGATATCTCTGCCGCAGTTCGTGCAATTAAATATTGTTTAATAAAAATACCTTTGCTCACTAAGGAAGTCCCTTTTTAATTGAAGCAAATCGCAGATTACTATTTCTCTACCATGACAGTCAAAATTGAAAAACCCTTTCCAGCTAAGGAAAGAAAAAACAAAAAATAAAATAAAAAAGACAAAGTAATTATCCAAAGAAGAGACCATGTACCTAGTTGTGTCACCTTGGACCACACAAGTGGTCAAAGTCAAATATGCGACCGTGGTGCAATTGCACCAACCACAAGTGCCCAATCTTTAAAGACTTTTCACCTAAAAGCCGACGGGAAATTACAGTTGACCCACCATCCATATTTCGCAATGCAAAGCGTTCCAACCGGCCATGACCATTGCCACTCATCCAATTCAGATGAGGGCCAAGCAATCGTTGCAATTCCGGGCCGAGTACACGCCATAGGCCGTCGCGTATCTTTTTGCTGCATTCTTTCAGTTTGTAGGAAAAAGAAACACAAAAAATTGTAAAAAAGATATAATATTTATAGAGAAGATATAAAAAAGTTTGTTAAAAAATATACAAATATTTAGACCAAAAAAATATAAAAGAGAGACAAGAAAATGTAATATGTTATGAATTATTGGAATCTCCATTAATTAGTAGAGGCTCCACTAATTATAGATTTATGTGAATAATTAGAGAAGATTTTTATGGATGTCCACCATTTAGTGGAGACACCACTAATTAAGATTAGTGGAAGATGATATATGCCATGATGTAATCCACTAATTAGAGCTCTATAAATAGAGTTATTCTCTAAATTTGTAATACACCATTATTTTGTGAAAGAAAGATTAGTGAAAGAAAGATTAGAGAAAATTGTAAGAGAAAAGAAAGAGAAAATTTCTTGTGCAAAGAATAGTTAGAATTTTCTTAGTGTGTAGTGTGTAGATTTTATTTTAACACTACCCTAATTTTATAACACGTTATCAGCACGCGTCTCTACCGGTACAAAATCCAGAAGACTAAGCACGAGTTTCTGCCGTTAACAAAACTAGAAGACAGTACGCATTTATTGATCTCTATGGCTAATCTCGCTAAACTCGAATTTGTAGCCCTTGATATTTTTGGAAAAAATTATATGTCATGGGTTCTCGATGCAGAAATGCATCTAAATGCTGAAGGCCTTAGTGAAACTATTCAAGCAAATAATAGTGCATCTGCACAACACAAGGCTAAAGTTTTGATTTTTATTCGTCGTCATCTCGATGAAAATTTGAAAATTGAATATCTTACCGAAAAAGATCCATATGTCCTGTGGGTAAATTTAAAAGAAAGATTTGACCACCTGAAGATGGTCGTACTACTCACTGCACGGTTTGAATGGTTGCACATGAGGTTGCAAGATTTTAAAACCGTGAATGAATATAACTTCGCAATGTATAAAATTACATCTCAATTAAAATTATGCGGAGAAAAAGTGACTGATGAAGATATGTTGGAGAAGACATTCTCCACCTTTCATGCCTCAAATATTGTCCTGCAGCAACAATATCGAGAAAAGGGATATACAAAATTTACAGATTTAATTACTACCCTCCTCATTGCAGAGAAGAATAATGAGTTATTATTAAGAAATCATGAAGCCAGACCAACTGGCTCAGCAACACTCCCAGAAGTGAATGCTGTTGGCTCTAGCAGAAGCCATCGTTATAGTCGTGGTCGTGGCCATGGCCGTGGCCGTGGTCGTGGTTATGGTCGTAGACACGCTCGATATTTCCCTTATCATATTCATAATCAAACTGTGAGAAATACTAGCCACCTGAAGTGGAACAGAAAAGATCATAAGGGAAAAGAAAAAGAAATTGAAGAAAAGCATGAGGATATATGTTATAGATGTGGCATGAAAGGTCATTGGTCACGAAACTGTCGTACGGCTAAACATTTAGTTGAATTGTATCAAGCTTCATTGAAAAATAAAAATGTGGAAGCAAATTTTTCTCAACATCCAATAAATAATGCTGAGGATGATGATATTGATCCTGAAGATCTTAATATCAATATTACTCATATGGATGTATCGGATTTTTTTGAACACCCAGACGGTAGGATAGACCATTTAATTGGTGATGGCAGGTGTCCAGAAGAACTAAAGCCTCACCCTGATATTTTTGTATTTTCATTTTCATTCTATTCTAATAATATTTACGTTTGCATATATATATTTGTGTTCAGATGGCTGTTGTTAATGATGATGTATGCATTATTGATAGTGGAACTACACCCATACTAAAAAATGAGAAATATTTTTCTAATCTCAAAATGGGAGAAATAAATATTTATACGATAAACGGTAGTGCAAATGTAATTGAGGGCTCCGGAAGAGTTAGTATATTGTTGCCTAAAGGAACAACAATTATTATTGATAAGGCACTATTTTCCTCAAAATCCAGAAGAAATTTATTAAGTTTTAAAGATATCCGCAGAAATGGGTATCATGTTGAAACAAATGAGGAAAATGTGATTGAGCATCTTTTTATTACTCAAATCATTTGGGTAAGAAATCTGTATTAGAAAAACTGCCGTCTTTTTCTACTGGCCTATATTTTGTAAAAATACGTACAATTGAAATTCATCATCTAGTAAACCAGAAGTTTACTGATCCTATTACTTTTAGCATTTGGCATGACCGGTTGGGTCATCCGGGATCTACCATGATGAGAAGAATCATTGAAAATACACATGGCCATCCTTTAAAAAATAAAAGGATATTAACATCAGAAAAATTCTCATGTACTGCATGTTCCCTAGGAAAATTAATTGTTAAATCATCACCAGTAAAAGTAGGAGCTGAAAGTCCTACATTTCTCGAACGGATTCACGGAGATATTTGTGGACCTATTGATCCACCATGTGGACCGTTCAAATATTTTATGGTCTTAATTGATGCATCATCCCGATGGTCACATGTATGTTTATTATCTACTCGCAACCTGGCGTTTGCGAAATTACTTGCTCAAATAATTAAATTACGAGCACAATTTTCGGACCATCACATTAAAAATATCCGTTTGGATAATGCTGGTGAATTTTCATCACATACTTTTGATGCATATTGCATGTCAATTGGGATTAATGTTGAACATCTTGTAGCTCATGTTCACACACAAAATGGTCTTGCTGAATCTTTGATTAAACGATTACAATTAATTGCTAGACCATTATTAATGAAAACAAATCTCCCAACATCTGCACTGGGGACATGCTATTCTACATGCTTGCAACACTTGTACGTATAAGACCAGCTAGTTATCATAAATTTTCTCCTTTGCAATTGGCTTTTGGGTCGAACCAAATATTGCTCATTTAAGAATTTTTGGGTGTCTTGTATATATTCCAATTGCACCAAACCAACGTACAAAGATGGATCCTCAAAGAAGAAAGGGGATATACGTTGGATATGATTCTCCCTCTATTATCGGATATGTTGAACCCACGACGGAGATGTATTCACGACAAGATTTGTCGATTGTCATTTTGATGAATCATTATTCCCTAAATTAGGGGAGAACCAAAACGAGCATAAAAAGGATCTCGGACAACATCATTAAATTATCTTGATCAGCGCACAAGCGCATGTGAACTTGAAGTTCAAAAGATAATTCATTTGCAAAGCATTGCAAATCAAATGCCGAGACGCTTTTGTTGACTCGAGAAGAGTTACAAAATCGCATATTCCAACTATAAATGCTCCTATTCGAATTGAAGTTCCAGTGAGAACAAAATATTATACATATAGTCGTTAAGTCAAAAACACGCCGAAGCGTGGCCGACCTCTTGGTTCTAAAGATAAAAATCCTCGAAAGAAAAGAGGATTAACTGATCCGGAAGATCATATTGAAGAAAAGAATGATAAAGACCAAGAGAGAACTGATGACAAAGAACCGGAAGTTGATGAAAGTAACATCGAAATTTCTATCAATTATACCACTTCCGGTAGAAGTTGGAATCGGATAGAAACTGTTATTGATAATATATTTGCATACAATATATCTCTTGATGTTACACAGGATAATGATGATCCTGAACCAATATCGATTGATGAATGTCGGCATAGAAAAGATTGGTTGCAATGGAAAGATGCGATTCAATCGGAGTTAAATGCATCGACAAAACGTGAAGTCTTCGGACTGCAGATCCGAACACCAGAAGGTGTAAAACCTGTTGGCTACAAATGGATATTTGTGCGAAAGCACAATGAAAAGAGTGAAATCGTTCGATATAAAGCGCGATTAATAGTCCAAGGTTTTTCACAAAGATCAGGTATTGACTATGATGAAACTTATTCTCCTGTTGTTGATGCTATTACACTCAGATATCTTATCGGTTTGGCGATACATGAAAAGATAGATATGCGCCTATTAGATGTTGTCATCTGCTTACTTGTATGGAAATTTAGAAAATGATGTTTACATGAAAATCCCCGAAAGATTTCATATGCCTGAAGCATATAAACATTATCCTCGTGAAAATTACTCCATCAAGTTGCAGAAATCATTATATGGCCTGAAGAACTCTAGGCGCATGTGGTTCACACGTCTTAGTGAATATTTATTGAAAGCGGGATTTAAAAATGACCAGGTATGTCCATGTGTTTTTATTAAGAAATCTGATTCTAAATTTGTGATATTAGCTATATATGTTGATGATATTAATCTTATTGGAACTCCTGAAGAGCTCCAAGAAACAATTGATTATTTAAAAAGAGAATTTGAAATTAAGGATTTTGGTAAAACCAAATTTTGCCTTGGTTTACAAATTGAACATCTGGAGAGTGGAACATTTATTCATCAATCAACATATACAGCAAAAGTGCTAAAAAGATTTTACATGGACAAAACACATCCATTGAGTATTCCAATGATCGTCCGATCATTAAATGTGGATAAA
The DNA here is from genome assembly GCA_026120185.1 of Voacanga thouarsii. Classification (NCBI taxonomy): domain Eukaryota; kingdom Viridiplantae; phylum Streptophyta; class Magnoliopsida; order Gentianales; family Apocynaceae; genus Voacanga; species Voacanga thouarsii. The sequence goes on from JANUWF010001392.1 coordinate 6,089,481, forward strand.
GATCCTTTCCGGCCTCAAGAAAATGATGAAGAACTCCTTGGTCCTGAAGTACCATATCTCAGTGCAATTGGTACATTGATATATCTTACTAATAATACACGACCTGATATTGCTTTTGCTGTCAATTTATTAGCAAGATTTAGTTCTTCACCAACACGACGACATTGGAATGGAATTAAACAAGTCCTTCGATATCTCCAAGGTACAATTGATCTCGGATTATTTTATTCAAATAAAACCAGTCCAACATTGATAGGTTATGCAAATGCTGGTTATTTATCTGATCCACATAAAGCACGTTCTCAAACGGGCTATCTATTTACATGTGAAAATACTGCTATATCATGGCGTTCTACGAAACAATCTATAGCAGCTACTTCTTCAAATCATGCTAAAATTATAGCCATTCATGAAGCAAGTCGAGAATGTGTATGGCTAAGATCCATGATTCATTATATCCGAGAAAGTTGTGGATTATCATCAATCAAAGATATTCCAACTCCTCTTTATGAAGACAATGCAGCTTGCATAGCTCAATTACGAGGAGGATATATTAAAGGAGATCGGACAAAACATATTTCACCAAAATTCTTCTTTACTCATGAACTCCAGAAGAAATGTGAAATTGATGTGCTACAAATTCGGTCATGTGATAACCTCACAGATATTTTCACAAAAACTTTACCGACTGCAACATTTGAGAAGTTGAGATATAAAATCGGTATGCGTCGGTTTAAAGATTTAAAGGAATCATCTCATCAGGGGGAGTAATAAACAAACATAGAGAATAGTGTACTTTTTTTCCTTCACTAGATTTTTTTTTTCCACTGGGTTTTTATCTAGTAAGGTTTTAACGAGACATATTCTTTATGTAATGGATGGACATCCAAGGGGAAGTGTTATGAATTATTGGAATCTCCATTAATTAATGGAGGCTCCACTAATTATGAATTTATGTGAATAATTAGAGAAGATTTTTATAAATATCCACCATTTAGTGGAGACACCACTAATTAAGATTAGTGGAAGATGATGTATGCCATGATGTAATCCACTAATTAGAGCTTTATAAATAGAGCTATTCTCTAAACTTGTAATACACCATTATTTTGTAAAAGAAATATTAGTGAAAGAAGGATTAGAGAAAATTGTAAGAGAAAAGAAAGAGAAAAATTCTTGTGCAAAGAATAATTAAAATTTTCTTAGTGTGTAGTGTGTAGATTTTATTCTAACACTATCCTAATTTTATAACATAATATTATTTGAGGGGACAATAGTTGCAAAAGCTTCTGCAACCACAAATCTGTCCCAAGGCTCAGAACATCTATACCAATAAAAGGTTTTACAGCAATAACCAACCAATACATCACAATTTATCAGACCATATCAAAATATTCAAGGATTCAACCAAATTACAGAAATTAATTTCTAAAGGCCAAAAGAACTACCTTTTTTTCCTCTTTCTTTTAAGAAGGTGAGGGGGAAGGAGACAAGGAGTGGGGAGAGATCGAGGAAAAAGCGGGGCGTAGTGTGGTGTTGAAGACAACAGTCACCCACTACTGGAGGAATTTACTTCCACCTCAGAATATCATCACATCTCTACTGCCACACGATTATACAAGTGGGCAGGTAGTCTTGGAGTTGCAACAGCCTGCAATGGGGTTCTCATATAAGTAACAGTACCAGGGCTCTCCTCCAAATCAATCTCTTCTGGCCTCATTCCTGGTGGCGGTGACCATTTAAAATGATGCAACAGATGCCCCAACATAGAAGTCACCAAATTCAGAGCCAGCTGAGCACCGGGGCAGATCCGCCTTCCAGCACCAAATGGCAAAAGCCTATAATCATGACCCTTAATATCAACATCTTCCTCCAGGAATCTCTCAGGTCGAAACTCCACTGGGTTTTTCCAGGATGCCGGATCACGAGCAATGGCCCAAACGTTAACGTGCACAATCGAATCTTTAGGGATGTCATAACCACCAATTTTTACGTTGGCATTGGCTTTGTGAGGCAGCATAAGTGGAGTTGGAGGGTGCAGTCTTAGAGCCTCTTTAGCTACAGCTTGTAGGTAGGGGAGTTTGGAGAAATCAGCTTCAGTCATGACCTGTTCTGATCCGATAACACGGTCTAGTTCCTCCTGAGCCTTCTGCTGCACCCTTGGATTCTTTACTAGCTCAGCCATTGCCCATTCAACAGAAATTGTGGTTGTGTCCATTCCAGCAGTGATCATGTCCTGCAAATTTTGGTTCACATGATTTATTTTTGTAGCCAACGCAGTCTCCATCAAACTTTTAATATTGATAATAAGAACACAACAACTTCATTCTACCATTAATGGATTCCAATTAAATGCAAACCAGCGAACTTTATCCTGTCATCTTCTCATGTTAAATTTCCTTTTGCAGGTATGAGAAGAAGGACAATTATTCACTATTAATCAGGTTAAATCTCCTTAGGGAATGCTGGTCTTTTTCTCAAGCCATGGCCTGTGAATTTATGGGTGTGGAGATAGGCTTTCGGTATAAGAAGAGTGGATTCATAGCCTCATTTAAACTAAAAGTGCATGCAATACCCAAAAAAAAAAAAAAGAAAAGAAAAAGAAAAACTAAATTAAATAAAAAAAAAAAGCATTTTACTTACCCAGAGGAGACCAATAACAGTGTCATCACTGAGGTCATACTGCTTTTGGAGAGTGAGCAATGCATCAACGAAATGCTGCTTTGTATTGCCACTCTTCTTCCTTGCAAGAGTGTGCTCTTCCATGATCAATCTGGTCAGGCGATCTCTGCGTTCGTTGTGCTTATCAAGGACTTCAGTCTCGCCGGTAAATATCCACCGGAGCCACGGAACGTACTCCGCCATGGAAAGCTTCGCACCGATCTTTATTCCATTGGAGACAATGCCTTTAAACTCTTGTCCTTGTTCATCCAACTCACCCTCTGAATTCATAAATCTCTTCCCAAATGTCAACCTTGTTATATTGTTGAATGCTACCGATCCCAGGAAATTGCGCATCAACAAACTTCTACCTTTGTTTTCTGCAAAATTTTTATGCCAAAGGGTGAAATATATGAAATCAAATGAATCCTTTTTTCTGGTCGTTCTTGATTTTATTTATTTTTCAAACTAAACTAGAAATTTTGCTCATTCAACTTGAGTGATTCGGAGAGCTTCTCTATTGTTGCACACCCCTAATTTCCCCATGTCATATATCTGGAATTAACACAAGTTAAAAAAAAAAAACTATAGTATAAGAAAAAACCCTTTAAATTTTTCTAAAAACAATTTAAATTTTTTTTGATGACGTGTTTTACTATGTAGCCTTTATTTTCTAGCCAACAAACTATTTATTCTTTCTCCCGTTCACTTGTATCCACTTAACATGCCTTTTAGGTATTCCAATAAATGAAAAATTTTTATATGAGTCGGATTCACGATAAATTGTTATTTTAAAATTTTGTACTTTTTGAAAAGTATACAACTCACAAAATATATAGTACAATACTCAAAGTATATAATTTACTGTGAATTCGATCCATATAAAAATTTCTATCAATAAAGAACTTCTGTCTTAATCTAAAATAAACTTTTTTTTTTTTTTAAGAAATGAAGCGGGACCTGTGACCCTTAGACCTTTTTGGTGACACCTACTCGGCTCCTCCCAGCACAACGTTTCAATAAAGGCAGCCTATAGTACGTTGTGGGGCATTCGCTTTCTAAATAAAACGCGTTAAGTCATTGTCAAACGTGTCGTGCCCATATTGTCATCTTCCTTCTCCACCACTTATTTCCTTCACGAGTTAGGTAAGGCATGCAATTGATTGAATAAAACAAAAAGTTTTTCAAGGCAATGTAGGAGAAACAACAGGAGTCTTCACCCAATAATTAGAATCATTTTTTAATTTTACCCTTCAAAAGTTTACTTGTAATTTGTATAATTTTGTTTCTTTATTCAAATAACAAAAATATTTTAATTTATTATTCATATTCCCTATATTTTCAATTAAGAAGTTACTAAAGTGTAATACTGAAATTAAAATCAACATATCGATGGTAAAATAAATTATTTTTTAAAAAGAGAAATATGATTGCAAAAATTGTAACTTTCAAATGATAAAAATTTTAAAAAAATCCAAAAAACAATATGACGTTACAAATTTCAATGATCAATTAAAATTAAAATTCATAACCTAATAAAAAAATATTTTTAATGATCAACTAAACTATCATACATCTAAACCTTTCCATATCTATATATTAAATATATCTATGCTGCAAATTATGTACCATTGTAGAATCACTGGACAATCCACGTAGATTTATTAAATGCTAAGTCGGAAGAACCACTCACCAACTAACCAACCATTTTATTACTACATTTATAATAGGTTTAAATTTGAGTAAAACATTTGATTTACTAATCATAGGCTCTACATACTAAATGGGGTTCAGATTTACAGCCTAAGAAACCTACTAAAATAAAACTCCTATGTAGTATTTTCAGAGCAATACTCAAATAACCAATTCGTCAAAAAAGAAACAGAGAAAATTTCTTATAATAAAAGGACATTTTTAGGTAAATTCAATTCTACACATATTAAAAAAATATTATATCATATAATTTATATAACTTTTAATAAATGTGATATAACTAGACTAGTCCACATCAGAATTTTCCTATAAAAAAAACCAAAGCACTTTCGTTCGCCCTTCATGAAGAGGAAAAAGACAAATGAATTAGAACACATACATTTGTGTGATATGATAACTCAGAAGTAAAAAATAGGCCGTGAAGTTATACGGACCCCAAATGTAGTCATCAGCAGCGGAAGGAGATACAGACACGACCCATCTCTTGTATTTTATTTTCACCACTTTTGTGGTTGAGGGCAAATTAACAGATAAAAAGGCATGTTACAAAAAATATATATTATAATTTTTAAAATAATTTAAAAGTAAAGTTTAAAATTTAAAAAATTCCAAACAAAATTTATTTTTTCTAAGAAAAATATATAAATTAAAAAAATTTCAGGATAAGCGCCATCCCATAGCATATAGAACAGATCTCTTGTATTTTATTTTCACCACTTTTCTGTTTAAAAACTTGAATTTTTATAAGACTTTTCTCTCATTTCATATGGATAATTTTCAGTTCTGAAAACTGTGTTTCCAGTGGTTAGTGGTTACACTTGATTCTCGTCATGACCTCGTACTTGCAATTAAATAAATAAATTTTAAAAAAAACTTGTTTTCATGGGTATTTGAAGGTTCTAACATACACAGGTGACGAGAGATCTTTTCATGATTATGATGAAATGGTTAAGAATGGGATGAAGAGAAACAAAACGTACCAGGGTTGATGGAAAATCTGAAAATGGATTCAACCATGGCAGTGACTTCTTCTTCTCTAATAGGTCTAAGCCCTTCAAGTCTCTTGGGAGTGAAAAGTTCAAGGTTGCAGAGCTTTCTAACCTTGACATAGTGAGGGCCATAGTCAGCCCAGATCAAATCTTTCCCATTTCTGCTCATTCTAGCACTAGATCTTGTTCTATATCTATCAGCCAACTGTTGATCATTGTCTTTCAGTACTTCTTTAGCCAACTCTGCTGTGGTCACGATTACATTGAGCTGTGAACCGAAGTACACAGAAAATATTGGACCATAGACTTTTGCCCATTCGGCAAAGCACTTGAATCTCACCGGCTTTATGTCTTTGAGGTTTCCAACCACCGGCAACGGCCGGGGACCTGGTGGCAGCCTGAATCTCAGCCGATGATACAGGTTGTATGCAAGAAAGATGAAGATGATTAAGAGGGCTAGCAGTGGCAAAGCCATAGTGTAAGAATGAAATTTCTTGAGTAGGTTTGGTGGATGGAGGGAGCCGTCTCTCTCTCTCTCTCTCTCTATATATATATATATCAAAGTTGGTGGCTTGCACTTTATTTTTTCTTTGTTTATCTTTTGCTGTGGAAGAATAGACTTAAATAAATAAATAACAGAGGTAATGTTGGACGTAGGAAAATACAAACCACCATTAGCTAGACGCCTAGACGTGGCCGTTGACTGACCAATCTTTTCTTAGGCTTGGAGTTGAATACGGGAGGGGTTAGGTTGGAGAATTTGGAATCGTACTAATTAACAAAATTCATACTCAAAAAAACTACTTATTTTAAAAGTTTCATTTTTATTTAATTTTTTTCCAATACTTAAAATATACTTTTTAAAAACTTTTAGTCCCAACTATTAGCGCGTAGCAAAATCAAATGAGAGATAAGTAAGGTTGATTGTGGAGGGAATTCAAAAAGTAACAAATTTACCTTTAAAAAATATTACACATAGTCGGCACTGTCAGATTCACTATGGAACTTGTAGTTGTAACTAAAAGTTTTTAAAAATATAATTTAGATACCGAAAAAAATTTTTAAAAATTATTTGAAAATTTTTTAAGATAAACAAAATAGTTTGAGGATAAATTTTGTCCATTATTCTCATACTTACTACTCCATTCATTTTAAATAAGAGTCACTTTTGAAGTCTACTTTTGTCTATAGTTATATGTTATTTTTGTAAAATTAAAAATATATTTATTAATTTTTATTAATTATATTATTAAACTATAATATTAATTAATTTTTAATTTTTAGACCAATTATATATGCTCTAATGAAGGTGATTTAATCTCTTTTTATTAATTCTATATTAATTAATTTTTAATTACATATTAAATTTTTTTTAATATTTGTAAAGTTTTCAAATGTGACACTTATTTGAGAAGAACAAAAGAAATACTATTTGTAATTAGTTCAAATGTATAAACTTCAAAATAAGTTAATCAATACTCAATAATTTAAAATAGTGATTATAGCGGTGTATTTTTGCCCACCCTCTTCCCGTCTTTCATTGTTAATCAACCAGTCATTTAAGGATTCACATGGCCTTCATGAACCAAAAAAGATAAGATTGTTATAAAATTATGGTAGTGTTAGAATAAAATCTTCACACTACACACTAATAAAACTCTAACTATTTTGCACAAGAATTTCTCTCTTTCTCTTCTCTCACAATTTTCTCTAATCTTTCTTTCACTAATCTTTCTTTCACAAAATAATGGTGTATTACAAGCTTAGAGAATAGCTCTATTTATAGAGCTCTAATTAGTGGATTACATCATGGTATACATCATCTTCCACTAATCTTAATTAGTGGTGTCTCCACAAAATGGTGGACATCCATAAAAATCTTCTATAATAATTCACATAAATCCATAATTAGTGGAGCCTCCACTAATTAATAAAGATTCCAATAATTCATAACACTCCCCCTTGGATGTCCATCCATTACATAAAGAATATGCCTCGTTAAAACCTTACTAGATAAAAACTCCAGTGGGAAAAAAATCTAGTGAAGGAAAAAGAGTACACTATTCTATATGTCTATTTATTACTCAACCTGATGAGATAATTCCTTTAAATCTTTAAACCGACGCATACCGATTTTATATCTCAACTTTTCAAATGTTGCAGTCGGTAAAGTCTTCGTGAAAATATCTACGAGGTTATCACATGACTGAATTTGTAGCACATCAATTTGACCTTTCTTCTGGAGTTCATGAGTAAAGAAGAATTTTGGTGAAATATGTTTTGTCCGATCTCCTTTAATATATCCTCCTCGTAATTGAGCTATGCAAGCTGCATTGTCTTCATAAAGAGGAGTTGGAATACCTTTGATTGATGATAATCCACAACTTTCTCGGATATAATGAATCATGGATTTTAGCCATACACATTCTCGACTTACTTCATGAATGGTTATAATTTCAGCATGATTTGAAGAAGTAGCTGCTATAGATTGTTTCGCAGAACGCCATGATATAGCAGTATTTTCACATGTAAATAGATAGCCCGTTTGAGAACGTGCTTTATGTGGATCAGATAAATAACCAGCATCTGCATAACCTATCAATGTTGGACTGGTTTTATTTGAATAAAATAATACGAGATCAATTGTACCTTGGAGATATCGAATGACTTGTTTAATTCCATTCCAATGTCGTCGTGTTGGTGAAGAACTAAATCTTGTTAATAAATTGACAGCAAAAACAATATGAGGTCGTGTATTATTAGCAAGATACATCAATGCACCAATTGCACTGAGATATGGTATTTCAAGACCAAGGAGTTCTTCATCATTTTCTTGAGATCAGAAAGGATCTTTATCCACATTTAATGATCGGACGATTATTGGAATACTCAATGGATGTGCTTTGTCCATGTAAAATCTTTTTAGCACTTTTGTTGTGTATGTTGATTGATGAATAAATGTTCCACTCTCCAGATGTTCAATTTGTAAACCAAGGCAAAATTTGGTTTTACCAAAATCCTTAATTTCGAATTCTCTTTTTAAATAATCAATTGTTTCTTGGAGCTCTTCTGGAGTTCCAATAAGATTAATATCATCAACATATATAGCTAATATCACAAATTTAGAACCAGATTTCTTAATAAAAACACATGGACAAACCTGGTCATTTTTAAATCCCGCTTTCAATAAATATTCACTAAGACGTGTGAACCACATGCGCCCAGATTGCTTCAGGCCATATAATGATTTCTGCAACTTGATGGAGTAATTTTCACGAGGATAATGTTTATATGCTTCAGGCATATGAAATCCTTCGAGGATTTTCATGTAAACATCATTTTCTAAATTTCCATACAAGTAGCGAGTGACAACATCTAATAGGCGCATATCTATCTTTTCATGTACTGCCAAACTGATAAGATATCGGAGTGTAATAGCATCAACAACAGGAGAATAAGTTTCATCATAGTCAATACCTGATCTTTGTGAAAAACCTTGTGCTACTAATCGCGCTTTATATCGAACGATTTCACTCTTTTCATTACGCTTTCGCACAAATATCCATTTGTAGCCAACATGTTTTACACCTTCTGGTGTTCGGATTGCGAGTCCGAAGACTTCACGTTTTGTCGATGCATTTAACTCCGATTGAATCGCATCTTTCCATTGCGACCAATCTTTTCTATGCCGACATTCATCAATCGATATTGGTTCGGGATCATCATTATCCTGTGTAACATCAAGAGATATATTGTATGCAAATATATTATCAATAACAGTTTCTATCCGATTCCAACTTTTACCGAAAGTGGTATAATTGATAGAGATTTCAGTGTTACTTTCATCAACTTCTGGTTCTTTGTCATCAGTTATCTCTTGGTCTTTATCATTCTTTTCTTCAATATGATCTTCTGGATCATTTAATCCTATTTTCTTTCGAGGATTGTTATCTTTAGAACCAAGAGGTCGGCCACGCTTACGGCGTGTTTTTGACTCAATGACTATAGGTATAATATTTTGTTCTGCTGGAACTTCAATTCGAATAGGAGCATTTATAGTTGGAATATGCGATTTTGTAACTCTTCTAGAGTCAACAAAAGCGTCTGGCATTTGATTTGCAATGCTTTACAAATGAATTATCTTTTGAACTTCAAGTTCACACGCGCTTGTATGCGGATCAAGATAATTTAATGATGTTGTCCAATCAAGATTTTCTTGTATTGTTTCTGTTCTCCCCCTAATTTAGGGAACAATGATTCATCAAAATGACAATCAGCAAATCTTGCTGTAAATACATCTCCTGTCAGGGGTTCAACATACCTGATAATAGAGGGAGAATCATATCCAACGTATATCCCCTTTCTTCTTTGAGGACCCATCTTTGTACGTTGGTTTGGTGCAATTAGAATATATACAGCACACCCAAAAATTCTTAAATGAGCAATATTTTGTTCTGACCAAAAAGCCAATTGCAAAGGAGAGAATTTATGATAACTAGCTGGTCTTATACGTACAAGTGTTGTAGCATGTAGAATAGCATGTCCCCAGGCAGATGTTGGGAGATTTGTTTTCATTAATAATGGTCTAGCAATTAATTGTAATCGTTTAATCAAAGATTCAGCAAGACCATTTTGTGTGTGAACATGAGTTACAGGATGTTCAACATTAATCCCAATTGACATACAATATGCATCAAAAGCATGTGATGAAAATTCACCAGCATTATCCAAACGGATATTTTTAATGTGATGGTCCGAAAATTGTGCTCGTAATTTAATTATTTGAGCAAGTAATCTCGCAAATATCAGGTTGCGAGTAGATAATAAACATACATATGACCATCGGAATGATGCATCAATTAAGACCATAAAATATTTGAACGGTCCACATGGTGGATCAATAGGTCCACAAATATCTCCGTGAATCCGTTCGAGAAATGTAGGACTTTCAGCTCCTACTTTTACTAGTGATGGTTTAACAATTAATTTTCCTAGGGAACATGCAGTACATGCGAATTTTTCTGATGTTAATATCCTTTTATTTTTTAAAGGATGACCATGTGTATTCTCAATGATTCTTCTCATCATAGTAGATCCCGGATGACCCAACCGGTCATGCCAAATGCTAAAAGTAATAGAATCAGTAAACTTCTGGTTTACTAGATGATGAATTTCAATTGTACGTATTTTTACAAAATATAGGCCAGTAGAAAAAGATGGCAGTTTTTCTAATACAGATTTCTTACCTAAATGATTTGAGTAATAAAAAGATGCTTAATCCCATTTTCCTCATTTGTTTCAACATGATACCCATTTCTGCGGATATCTTTAAAACTCAATAAATTTCTTTTGGATTTTGAGGAAAATAGTGCCTTATCAATAATAATTGGTGTTCCTTTAGGCAACAATATACTAGCTCTTCCGGAGCCCTCAATTACATTTGCACTACCGTTTATCGTATAAATATTTATTTCTCCCATTTTGAGATCAGAAAAATATTTCTCATTTTTTAGTATGGTATGTGTAGTTCCACTATCAATAATGCATACATCATCATTAACAACAGTCATCTGAACACAAATATATATATGTAAACGTAAATATTATTAGAATAGAATGAAAATGAAAATACAAAAATATCAGGGTAAGGCTTTAGTTCTTCTGGACACTGCCATCACCAATTAAATGGTCTATCCTACCGTCTGGGTGTTCAAAAAAATCCGATACATCCATATGGGTAATATTGATATTAAGATCTTCAGGATCAATATCATCATCCTCAACATTATTTATTGGATGTTGAGAAAAATTTGCTTCCACATTTTTATTTTTCAATGAAGCTTGATACAATTCAACTAAATGCTTAGCCATACGATAGTTTCGTGACCAATGACCTTTCATGCCACATCTATAACATATATCCTCATGCTTTTTTTTTTTAATTTCTTTTTCTTTTCCCTTATGATCTTTTCTGTTCCACTTCGGTGGCCAGTATTTCTCACAGTTTGATTATAATTGTGATAAGGGAAATATCGAGCGTGTCTACGACCATAACCACGACCGCGGTCACGGTCATGGCCACGACCACGACTATAACGATGGCTTCTGCTGGAGCCAACAACATTCACTTCTGGGAGTGCTGTTGAGCTAGTTGGTCTGGCTTCATGATTTCTCAATAATAACTCATTATTTTTCTCTACAATGAGGAGGGCAGTAATTAAATCTGTAAATTTTGTATACCTCTTTTCTCGATATTGTTGTTGCAGGACAATATTCGAGGCATGAAAGGTGGAGAATGTCTTCTCCAACATATCTTCATCAGTCACTTTTTCTCCGCATAATTTTAATTGAGATGTAATTTTATACATTGCGGAGCTATATTCATTCACAGTTTTAAAATCTTGCAACCTCAGGTGCAACCATTCATACCGTGCAGTAGGTAGTACGACCATCTTCAGGTGGTCAAATCTTTCTTTTAAATTTACCCACAGGCCATATGGATCTTTTTCGGTAAGATATTCCATTTTCAAATTTTCATCGAGATGACGACGAATAAAAATCAAAGCTTTAGCCTTGTGTTGTGCAGATGCACTATTATTTGCTTGAATAGTTTCACTAAGGCCTTCAGCATTTAGATGCATTTACGCATCGAGGACCCATGACATATAATTTTTTCCAGAAATATCAAGGGTTACAAATTCGAGTTTAGCGATGTTAGCCATAGAGATCAATAAATGCGTACCTGTCTTCTGGCTTTGGTAACGGCAGAGACTCGTGCTGATAACGTGTTATAAAATTAGGGTAGTGTTAGAATAAAATCTTCACACTACACACTAATAAAACTCTAACTATTTTGCACAAGAATTTCTCTCTTTCTCTTCTCTCACAATTTTCTCTAATCTTTCTTTCACTAATCTTTCTTTCACAAAATAATGGTGTATTACAAGCTTAGAGAATAGCTCTATTTATAGAGCTCTAATTAGTGGATTACATCATGACATACATCATCTTCCACTAATCTTAATTAGTGGTGTCTCCGCCAACGACCTAGATTGCTTTACCCTCACCGGCGATGCCTTCCAATGGTATCAGACCTTACCAACGGGGTAAGTAAAGACTTGGGAGGAAATGCAGAAGCTGTTCGTTGGGAGATTCTTTGTCATGCAGAGGGACGTTAGCCGACTTATCAAATATGAGGCCGAAACCTAATGAAACGGCTTACATCGAAAGGTGGGTGGACATCCATAAAAATCTTCTATAATAATTCATATAAATCCATAATTAGTGGAGCCTCCACTAATTAATAAAGATTCCAATAATTCATAACAAGGATATATTATTTATTTATTTTTGTTAAGTGGATAAGAAATATTTAAGCTCATTATGACGGCGGGTTCTCTCATCTTCATTCCTGATATAATTCTTTATAGGAATCAGACACTTCCCGTTTTTATTTTATATGTGAATATTTTTTAATTGTTGCAGTATTTTTCTTCCCCCCCCCCCTCGTCCCCCCACCCCATTTTGATGGTAGACTTGGAAGGAGAATATTGAGGCCTCCTAAAATCAACATGTCGAGTTCGATTTTTATTACGTATAATTTTTTTTTCACTTATACAATAAATTAATACTCGTATATTATTTTAATATAAATATATTTTGATATTTTTATTAATTATTATACAATAATCGTAAATAATATAACCTTTCTTATAACAATAATTTATAAAAAAATTATATTATTTGTAAATAGAATGATACATGGTATCATTCTTCCATCCACAAATTTCGTGGTCAAGAATTTTTAATGTCGTTTTTTTCTCCTCTATTTTATCTTTTTGAGGTTTTATTAAAACACGCCTCAACTTTTACCCCACTTTCATTTTAGCGCCCTATCTTCGTTCTATTTTCTTCAATGGCTTCCCTTTCTGTTGTCCTCTTTGCTTGTGTCTGTTGGGCAAGTAAGAAGCCAGAGTAATCATTCTTCGTAGTTAGTTCCAAATTAGGTAAGCAAAGATTGTCTTTAGTGTATAAGACCATAGGCTTGACTAATTAGTCCGAGTATTTTTGAAGCAATGTTACTTTGATCGAGAATACAGAGGTGGTGGATATGGCAGATGGTGAGAAGGGAGTTGTCAAAGACCAAGAATGTAACAAATAAAGAGTTAAATTCAAAAAATTCTATATATTCTTATACTATTGATAATTAGATATCTAAAATGTTAATTTTAATAATAAAATATTTAATAATTTTAATAAAAATATTTGTAAGTTTTACAGGTTAGATTTTAATTTTTTTTATTATATATAAAAATATCACATACAATTTTATAATCAAATTTTATAAATATTTTTAACTGTTTGATGAAAATTTAATTATTAAAATTAAAAAATAAAATATTTAATTGATAATTATATAAAAATATAGGTGTTTTTTTTAAAAAATTTAACTCACAAATAAATGATGTGTCAGAGAATTAAAAGGGGCGCGGCGGTGGTTTAGTGATGGGTAACAGGACAAGGAGATAGAGTTGTAAACGAACCAAACGTTCGCGAACAAAAGTTCGTTCGAGCTCGTTCGTGTTCGAATAAGGCTCGTTTGTTTAATAAATGAACGAACTCGAACACGAACTCGAGCTCGAATAATAAACAAACGAACTCGAACATGTTCACGAACATATTATATATATATATATTTAAATTAATTATATTTTATTAATTATTTTATTTATATTTTATAATATTAAGATTTATTAAAAATAAATCTTATATTATAATTATAATATTAATATTAATATTAATATTAATAATAATATTATTATTATATATTTATTTATTATTATAATATTCAATTATTTTTAATTAAAATTTGAATTATTATTTTTATAAATTTTAAAATAAAAAATATAAAATAAACGAACTCGAACAATTCGAACTCGAACGTTAATCAAGTTTTTCGAACTCGAACTTAAACGAACTCGAACATTATCAAATAATAATCGAACGAACTCGAACACGACCTCGAGCTCGAATAATAAACGAACGAACTCGAATATCGTTCGATTATATTTGAATTTGAGCTTGAAAATGTGATGCTCGATTTGTTCGTGTTCGAATACAGTTCTACAAGGAGATAGCGGAGCGGAGAAAGGTGGCAGTGTGAGACCGAGACCGGTGAATTTGGCAGAATGATTAAGGCAGCAGATTAGCTGGCCCGCTGGGTACCAGCAGTAGATAAGAAAGGAGTAAATGAAAGAGATAAATGACATGCGCGAGCTGGTAACAGAACCAATAATTTGGAATTCTGATTAAACTATATTAAAAAAATAATATCACAATTTTTAAAAAAAAATTGTAAATAAAAGATAAAATTTTAAAATTTTAAATAAAATATAAATTTAAAATACCGGGGGCAGACACCTTCCTCATTCCTGAAGGTGGCAAGATATATATATAACTATATGAATTTGGATAAAATAAAATTGAATCCAATCTATTTAAATTAATTTAATAAATATATTTATATGAATGGATTTAAATAAATAGTTGATTTATTTATATTCATCAATTTATATATTTTTGTCCTATAAAAAATATTTTTTATTACTTTGTTTTGTTAATTAAATATATTAGTAATAGATCATATGTAGTAGCTAAAGATGTCACTTAAATAAAATATATTTATTTATCATATTACTCATTATTAATTAAAAATATTAGTAATTAGACCTATATATTAGTGAAACTTATCTTTTAAATTTTAAAACTTATGTAAGTTTTATATATTTAAATAGATATAAATAGATTTTGTAAATATCTATTTAAATTTAATAAATTTAAATGGATATTCAATTAAATACATTTACTTAATTTTAACCATTAATATCCATTTATTTATGTATAAATTTGAATATCTATTGGAGTATCATCCAAATTACTACGCCTACTCACCCCTGTCCGGTTTCGTTATTATTGGGGAAGGAGGTCATGGTAGTTAGAAACAGGATCAAAGTTAGGACCGTATACATATATATATAGTTTATCACATATAAAATAAAAATTAGTCATAAAAATATTCAATATCAAAATATTAAAATATTTTAATACACGTACATACGTACATATTATATATATGTTAGGCCTCGAATTACTAGTTTGCCGGTCAGGCTAAAGAAAGACTGTCTTAATTCAGTTGATTGCCGCTACGCTAAACCAGTTGGAACAACTAACACATACGTTGCGAGACAAGGGCTATTCTAAAATGCAAAGAGAAAATAGTGGAAATTATAGAATTTGGAAAACATTTTATAGATCAAATAGCAAAGAATCTTGAGTGTACAAGTAAATTCTATTACTCCGAGGGAACATTTCTCAATGAAAACTGGAGATCGAAGCTGGACTGTATGTAAATGAAAAACAATAAAACTTAAATCTAACATAAAACTCCAAAAAGACGAAATAAAAAAACCACTGTAATAATCTTGGAATCGTTCTTGATTTGATGCCCATCCTGATTCTTTCCTCGAGTTTTTAAAGGAGTCTGCAAGCCCCATGTTTGCTACTTCCATTATTTCTGGTTGCATGGTTTTCTTGATGCTCGTGGAAAACATGATCGAGAAGTGGGTAATTGAATTGATCAAAACTCATGGAGTACTTTCTGAAATTTAGGTACTATCCTACTCTAACTCAATCTTCTAAAAACCTGGCCACATTCGCCAACCGAGTCATCAATTCAATCAACCGTCCGTTGTTCTGCAGGTTAGCTAGTTGGGCTATATTGGCTATTCGTTACCCAGTCATCCCGCATCTTTTGAGTCGGCTAGTAGAGCTTCTCTCAACCTTAGCCTGACTAATCATTTTTTTGCTTGCCAATACTTTGCCTCTCCCCCTTTTTTGGTATTTGAAATAGACA
The DNA here is from genome assembly GCA_026120185.1 of Voacanga thouarsii. Taxonomy (NCBI): domain Eukaryota; kingdom Viridiplantae; phylum Streptophyta; class Magnoliopsida; order Gentianales; family Apocynaceae; genus Voacanga; species Voacanga thouarsii. The sequence goes on from JANUWF010001392.1 coordinate 6,105,756, forward strand.
ACAAGTTGAAAGAACAAAAAGTCTCTTAGAACTCCTAATTAGTCGCCCTTGGGAAATGGGGATAATAATTATTCAGTCGACTTTGAATTTCATTTACTTTTGAAACTCAAAATAAAACCAACTTTTGCAATCCCCATTGTTTCTTTTCAAAACCCTAGGTCGGCTCTTTTTTACAAAGACACTCATTCTTTTTCCTTCTTACATTCACATTCTCTTTTCCTTTGATTATGCTTCAACATTCACTAAGAAATGTCAAACAACGAAAGTTCCATTACGCCAGAGAAGTCCCTAAATGCCGCTGAAGAGGAGCAAATGATCTCCTCCAACCAGAGAACCTTGATATGCTATTTGGAAACTATGAACCAATACAAGCTGGAGCAAGCTATTACACTTTACCCAGAAGTAAGTGTGGCCCTTGATTTTGTCAAGCCGCCTAACTTCAAATTGCTCTTCAATCGGCCAAAGGGCTTTCCATTGGCCTGGCCGTCCAAACTCCGAGGCTAGCCTTATATTTTTAGAAGATTTTAATGCATGGGCTACTCAAGTCGATAGTACTTTTGGAGCTCAATAGAAGGAGTGAGATATCTATGATGCCAAACATAGGCTAGCTTTTGGGCTTTTAGTTAAGACTTATTTTCTTCCTTACCGTATAGAGCTTTTTCTGATAGGGAATTTTCTGCGCCTAGACCGGGCTCTCCCGAGAGTTATTCTACCCCTTTGGTTAACAGTTATTAACGGCTTTATTTTCCCTTCAGGTATGGCAAGTCCTACCATCCTAGATATAGTAGTTATTCTAGGCCTACTTGTAGACAGTAAAGAAATACTTGCTTTCTATGCCGCCAAATTTGATGACCGTGCTGTTACTTTTCAAAATATGTCCATCCACTCCAGTTTTGTTAAGACAAATAAGACATCTAGCCCAATGACTAATGACGAACATGCTGCTTTCCTCCTTTGTTGGGTGTATAAATATATAATTTGCTCCTCCTCTTTTAGTATGGTACTAGACTATTCTTATTATATCTCCATGATCCTTTCTGGCAAAATGGATGGCCTAGCCTCCTTGATTTTAGCCTTAATTTATCATTCTCTTTACCTTCTTTTCACCAATGTCGTCAACAGTGAAACTTTTTTCCTCTGCCTGGCCCTTTTTAGATTCTACAATTATGGCTACACTATCGTGACTCCTCTTGTAAAGCTCGTCTCCCATGAGTAAATAATTAAGGGCTTTGAATTTCACACTCTTTGGAGTCATCCTAATAGAATTCTGTAGGTATTGAATTATGTCTGTTTGGTAGTCAATGGAAGCTTAGCCATTAAGGAAGGCAACCTGGGATGTTTGCTTTCTTCCTTTGCCCAGTTAACTGTCCTTTGTGAGGTAGCCTAATGCTTCTGGAGCAAGCTGGTTGGCCTCTGAGTTTTCATCACATAGGATACATCAATGTAACTTCAATAATCTGATATAAGAGACATTTGGCTAGATTATATAGAAAGGCTTCAAATTGCTACTAGAACATCTATACTCCCTGACTAGTTGATTAATAACAAGTTAGGAATGCTCGACGATATGGACAGCCTAGACATCTATTGCCACCAACTCTTGCAATCCCATGACCAAGGCTTCGTATTCGGCCTGGTTGTTTGATTAGCCGTGGGATAATTCGATAGTGAATCTTCGTCGCACTCTATCTGGGCTCTCTATTATAACTCCTTCGGCTGCTCCTCCACTAGTGCTTGATCCTTCAAACTCCAGTCTTTAAGGGTCAATGCCTATAAAATGTTGTGGTTCTAAGTTGGGTCAACTACCGCCAAGCCTGTATTTAGCTAAGAAATCTACTACATCTTGACCTTTAACTGCCAGATAGGTATGTGTTTCAGTGTAAAAGCTATTAACTTAACCACCCATTTCATGAGCTATCCCTACAAAATTGGTCGATTCAGCAAATATCGAATTATATCAATTTTATACAATATATGTACCTTTCTAGGTAAAAGATAGTATTCTATTTTTGGACATGCATAGATCAGAGAGAGGCACAGCTTTTCTAAAGGGGTGTATCTAGTTTCTGGATCATTTAGGGCTCGACTGAGATAGTAGATAGCCCACTCCTTACCTTCTTGGTCATCTTGAGCCAACAAATGACCGATATTTTAGTGGTACAAAGTGCAGTCATCCTTGGAGGTATAAGAACTGGAAGTTCAGAAAAGCTCCCCTTGATTTGTTTGAAGGCATCTTGCAGCTCTTTCCCCTAAATAAATTGATCAACTTGTTTCAAGCACAAGAGCGTTGTGAAGGACTTCAATTTACAAGCTGAATTGACAATAAATCTACGAAGGAAGTTAATTTTTCCAAGTAGGCTCTGTAGCTTCTTTTTATTCGTTGGTGGCCTAGCCTCCAACTCCACCTTTGTCTTGTTGTTTTCAACTTCAATATCCTTATGATGGTCTAAGAAACCCAAGAAGTGACCTATTTTTACCTTGAAGGCATACTTGTTAAGGTTCATCTTGAGATTATGGTGCTTCATGCGAACAAATGCTTGCTCCAAGTCGACTAAATATCTGCCAAAACTGGCCAATTTGACAATCAGGTCATTAATATAGACTTCTATTATCTAGCCAATAATATCATAAAAATCATATTCATAGCCCTTTGAAAAATTGCCCATACATTTTTCAGTTCGAAAGGCATGACCACCCCATTCAAATAAACCAGTCACACTTGGGCAGTGGAATTTTGTTTTATAGATGTCTTCCTTAACAATATGGTTAAAGCCAGAAAAACTATCCATGAAACTGAGATAGTCAAAGCTAACCGCTACATTTACTAACCTGTCCGCGATGGCTTTATGTGGCCAGATTAAGATCTCTAAAGCCTATCCAGACTTTGACCTAACCATTTTTTTTTAATAACTAGCACTATATTGGAAATCCATTCCGCATACCTGGGCACTCGGATGAAACTACACTTCAGCAACTATTCGATCTCTTGTGAGGTTTAAATCCTAGCTTAATTAGTAATTTATGCTCAACAATACTTATCCTAGCTAATCTCATGATAGTCCCAAGCAAAATAATCTCTGAACTTTCAGATGAGTTCCACGAGCAAGTATCTTTCAAGATTAGCTAACAAAGCACTAACCTTTGTACATCTAGACTCTTGTGATGTACCAAATTTTACTTCTATAAGTGGATCTTGCGCTTGGAAACTAGGCATCTTTCTTAGAATCGAGGAGTTCTCCAAGTCCTAGAACTACTCGCCACCTTCTATGCACAATTGTTCCATTATCTAGGGGTTGGCTCGTTCTTCAGTTGAATAAGTTTTTAGCCGATCGAAGATGTCCATAGCTGCAACTGTAAAATTGGCTGCTCGTTAAAAATGGAATCTGTTCTTTGATATGAGATAAATTGTGTATTAATTACGGGCAATTTGAGTAGCTAGAAAAATAGGGAGTAGAATATACCATCTGACATCTTGATTTCTGCTTTGAAAGGATTTAGATCATAATGTACTATTTCCATTTTATCTCCATCCCAAAACATCAATACTTGGTGTAAGATAGATGGCACACACTAGTTATGTGTGCACACACTAGTTGATTTCTGCTTTGAAAGGATTTAGATCATAATGTACTATTTCCACGTTATCTCCATCCCAAAACATCAATACTGTGTGTAAGATAGATGTCACACACTAGTTGGATCCAATCCCAACCTAGGAGAAGAGAATAGGAAGGTTTGACATTGACCACAAAGAACGCAGTTGAACTTATCTTTGTTCCTACAATTAACTCTTCCAAAAGCATTCCTAATGTAGTTGTCACCTTTCCTATAAAATCGGTCATCTACATGTTAGTTGAAATTAGATCATCAACCGTCTTACCTAATTTCCTTAAACTGTCGATTGGCATGACTTTCAGGACGACTCCCCCATTGCAAAACACTTAATTGACCGCTAACCATTAAGATAGGCTTTGATATATAATGGCAATAAGTGATTAGTTATATCCTTGCTTGGTTTCGGGAACTATATTTTCACTGGGTTAGGATGTAATATCTCACTCTCTTCCAATTCTGTCCACTTTACCTTTGCCTTGTCTAAAATAGTCACATCCTTAATGAGCATTTGCTTATTTTTTCTTTCCTCATACTATACTTGTAGCACTACCACACTAACTGCCCCATTTAGGTTGTCTAGCTCTTTCTGCAGTTTATACCTAAAAAAATACTCTTTTTCTCTATTCTCTTTTTTTCTAGATAAGGAAAGTCGTGTAGATCAGCTTGGTAAAGGTGATATCTCTACTTAGATGGAAGGCTTGCCATACTAACCTGGTTGAAGTAAAGTAACTATATGCTCAGGGAATTAAGGCGTAGAAATAGTTTACACCATTCTTCCTCCTTTTACCTAGAAAGAAACCTTACATTTTTATTGAACTCGGGATGATATGCTTTCTGGCTCTTTCTTTTTTGAAGAAGGATTTTTCCCATCTAATCTCTAAAAAACTCTTGGAACAAGAGGCTAGATCATATTGTTCCTTGCCTCCTGAGTTTTCTGAGCAATAAATTCGTTAGGACAGTTCGTGCTTATCAAGTTTAACTTTTAACCATAGAGTGCTTCTCTACAAATTGAGGGTCTCTCTCAAATCGGAGACACGCTGCTTGGCATAGTGGGTTCTTCTCTTAAACAGTTGATCTCACAAATCAAATGGCTAATCCACCTTCCTCCTTCATACTTGTGTAGCACTTGATTTTTTCTGCTCTTCAAAGGCAACCATACTTATAACAGCCACAGGGAATAGGTCCAAGTTTACCAGTGATTTTGAGATTAGCTTATCTACAAATTTTAGTCTGCCCTCCTGAATAGCTTTTTGTTTGCTCTAAAAACAAAATAATTGTTAGTGGTATAAGTATAGGTATTATGCCACTTGCAATACCTTTTTCATTTAATCTCCTCCGTCAATTGCATTTGTTATCCATGGGATAGCTTAATCTACCTGTTTTTCAATAGATGGTCAAAAATCTGATTAGCTTTGGTAATATCAAACAAATAACTATCCTTAATATCTTTCATTTCCTTGCTATCTTGCTTGACTATCTCCTTACCTTTGGGTGGCCTCAAGGTAAGGCATAAATAGGCCTTGCCAACAACTAACTTTGTAGCTTGAATTTCATTTTCTAGTTCTTCCTTAGGATCGGACAAATCATCAACCACCAAAATCCTTGTTCGTCCATTGCTAAACCTCGCATTTCACTTCCTTTCTTTTTCCTTGATGAATTTTTCTAATCCAGCCATATGAAAAGTGAGACGGGACAAGTCTAAAAAGTCTTGCGAGATCAAAGTCTCTTTCAATTGAGGATGCATTCATCCCACTACTATTCTGGCATACTCAGGCTCGAGTAACCTAGTCGAATATTAACTTTTAAGTCTTCGGAACTGTTCTAACAATTCAGTGATAGTCTTACCTAGCTTTTATTCTTTGGCAAGCAAGTCGATTATTGAGACTTCTGGAATTGGCTGATAGAATTTTTCATGGAACAAGTGTTCCATTTCAGACTAAGTGTGGGTAGAGTTTGGTAACAAATTCGTGTGCTAAGTAAAAATGGGACCAGTTAAAGATAAGGAAAATAACTGAAGCTTGTAATATTTATTAATGGCTAGCTCACCATATTGGGCTATAAATTTCTCGATATGTTCCATGATAGTCTTGTCGTAATCTTCCGAGAAGGTTGTGAAATTCGACACTTTAAAGCCTCTGGGTAAGGCTAAGACCAAATCAATCCATCCTGGATAAGGCTTCCTGCATGTGGGCTTGTCCATACTGGTCATATTCAGGCCAAACTATTTTCTTAACCTTTCTGCAATAGCCTATGAATTAATTTGCTAGCTACTTCCTTATTGATACTGATGAGTATACATTGTACACATATTTTATACATCATTTGTGTCTAAATTGTGGAGAAATGTATTCTAAATTGCTACTTAATCCTCCATTGTTTCCTTGTTTTATTAGGAAGAAAAAGTTGAGATTAGATAAGGATTTAAGGAGAAAAAATTGAAAAAAGAGCTAAACTGAAGAGATACGAGGTCGTGCCACTCATTCTACACGCCGCCATATAGCTGCTGAATTTCAAAAATCAATATTTTGGGAGTCAACAGCGCTGTGCCCATCACCTTGCACATCGTCGTGCACCTTCTGGACATAAAAAATATCAAAGATTCAGTAAGTCGACGGTGCCGTGCAAATCATTATCTAGCCCACTGCGCATGATTCCAACACATCAAGTGATCAAGTCAAATGATAACGTTTTGAAGCAAATATAGCATATTGAGCATGCATGGTGCCGTGCAGGCCACTTTCCATGACACCGTGCAACATTGCAGATTACTCAATGTTCTGCAAATTTCTAGAGATTTATAAAGGAACCTATAATATTTTTGGGTCACTTGAGAGAGAGAGCCACCCACGAAAAATACTAGAGAAACCCCTTGGAAGACAAGGAAGAGAAGAAAAGATAAGATAAGATCAAGGAGGATTTGAGGAGGAAGGAGCAACCGCAAAAGAAGATTGCAAAATAGGATTTGATTTTGTGGTTGTTGAATTTTATTGATTTGAATTGTAATTAAATGATTGTACCTTAATTTATTCTTGTATTGGATGTTTATTTGATTAATTGTTGGCCATTTTGAGCAATTTATCACTTAGGTTTAATTGATTGAATTAATTGATTAGGTAATTCTCTTATGTTGAGCTTGAGAAAAGATTCATGAGATGTATTCCCTTTTATGTTAATTCAATATATTTATTATTCCTTAATGAATTTGAGAAATGATTTGAAAATTTTAGAACTTGGTGATAAATAGATGAGGTTTTGGGGTTACGTAAAGATAAAGACTCAATGACTTTTTGGCTTATCATTAGATTTTCTTAATTTTATGCATCTTTAGATTTGATTTGTATGATAAATAGATCCATGGGTTGGATCTTAAGATAGAAGATTCATTTTTTGAGAGAGAGTAGATTTTACTTTTTTTGGGAAATCTTAGCAATGCTTGGATTTAATATCAATTGATTGAGTGATATTCATTATTTGAGAATTCTTGGGGAAATTCTTATTTAAATACATGGTTAATTGTAGACAAAGAATTTTGGGAGAAAATATATTTTAGTTAACCAAAATTACAAGAAAATGGCATATTTTAATTAAAATTAAATCATGAATAAATATAATTGTTCTTGGATTAATATAATTGGATCATTATTAAAAGTCTATTAAATCTAATATATCATGAAACTGGACTATTAAAATTGGGTTATTGTTAAGGGTCCATTTAACATTAAATCTAATATATTATGGATTAAATGAAATTGGACTAGGCCCTAAAGTTGGACTTTTTAAAAAATTTCATAACCCAAATATAATGTGGACTAAATAAGAATGGGCTAAAATATAAATTAAGCCCAGGTCATCTTAAACCCAAGTCCATTAGGGTTGTTAGGAGATTTCTTAAAAATCCCACATCGGCTGTTTATACTAAAGTCAAGGGAATTTTGGCCAATAAATAGAATCTTTCCTCAACAGTTCAAGGGACCACCCCAAATCCTCAAGCTTCAACAAACAAGAGGCATCTCAAGTTTCAACAAGCTCAAGCATTCAAGCTTCATCAAATTCAAAGTTCAGAATCGTCATCAAATCAAGGTTCAGAATCTTCATCAAATTTCAAGGCATTCATCTTGTTCTACATCAAACAAGTCTCGAAGGCTCGGTAATCAAGTTTTATCATTATATTTTGAAGTTTTATCATCAAGTGTTCGTTGACCATTCATTCACAAGTCATTGGAGTGTTGCCTTTGGTAGGGGCCCTGCACATTTGCCAGATTTTGCCTTATAAACCGTCAACGTCATTCCATCTTCCGTTAGATCATTTTCGTGGTCGTGGATGACTAGTAGTTGTTGGCCTGAAGAGAATCGCAAATTTGAAACATACACCATACTTGGACCTAGTTAAAAAAAAAAAAAAAACAGGGGTCCCACAAAAGAAAAAAAAAAAGAGAAGTTAGTTTCAAAGAAAACAAAAAAAAAAAAATGATTGAGTTTACGAAAAAAGGGTTGAAAAGAAAAAAAACACAGCTAGTTGAAAAAGCTAGTGTAAAAAAAAAAAACCAAAACAAAAAATTTTACGAAACAAAAGCCAACTTCGAAAAAAAAGTTGTGGTTCCAAAAAAAGAAAAGGAGTTTTATATAACATGGAATGCATGAACGGCATTCGGAAAAGAAGTCGATAATGGAAAACATGGCATGCAAAAGCGGATGGAGTCACTGCGTCATTCACGTGGGTGTACCTTCATAGATTTTGATGAACTATGGGGGGAAAAAGCAAACTTTACAACTAAATGATATGCATGTGCGTAAGTTGGAGAAGTTCATCACTGAAGCTTTCACATCAAAGAACCTCAAATCAAGTACAACGGCATTTAGTGCATGCAAGCCAACAGAAAAAAAAAAAAAAAAACTTACAAAAGATTAGAGAGGTCAAGTTTCTAAGCTGACTGATGCAATGTTGAATCCCAAATTCAAGCTTTTGAAGTCTTCTAAAATTTGTGTGGAAAAATTGTGAGGATACAAGCCTTTTTATAGGCATTATGGAATGCCTCTTCCAAATCCTATAAGAATTCTAATTCTTGGTTAAAAGATTTTAATTGAGATTTAAATTTAAATACAAGTAATTTGATTGGTGGATTCAAGAAATATGATTCCTCCTCAAAATTGGATTTCAAATCTTTTCATTAATTCCTTATAGAAATAGAAAAAAGAATTCTATTTTATTAAGGAGTTGAAAAAGACTTTTATACTAATTTTTAAGTAAATTGAGAAATTAATATTTTAAATACTTCAAGACTTGTTTCCAAATTCTTTTAACAAAATATTTTTTTCTCAAGTCTTGAAGTGAGGGCATTTGTAGACAAAGAATTTTGGGAGAAAATATATTTTATTTAATCAAAATTACAAGAAAACGACATATTTTAATTAAAATTAAATCATGAATAAATATAATTATTCTTGGATTACTATAATTGGATCATTATTAAAAGTCTATTAAATCTAATATATCATGAAATTGAACTATTAAAATTGGGTTATTGTTAAGGGTCCATTTAACATTAAATCTAATATATTATGAATTAAATGAAATTGGACTAGGCCATAAAGTTGGACTTTTAAAAAAATTTCATAACCCAAATATAATGTGGACTAAATAAGATTGGGCTAAAATATAAATTAAGCCCAGGTCATCTTAAACCCAAGTGCATTAGGGTTGTTAGGAGACTTCTTAAAAATCCCACATCGGCTGTTTATACTAAAGTCAAGGGAATTTTGGCCAATAAATAGAATCTTTCCTCAATAGTTCAAGGGATCACCCCAGATCCTCAAGCTTCAACAAAAAAGAGGCATCTCAAGTTTCAACAAGCTCAAGCATTCAAGCTTCATCAAATTCAAAGTTCAGAATCGTCATCAAATCAAGGTTCAGAATCTTCACCAAATTTTAAGGCATTCATCTTGTTCTACATCAAACAAGTCGCGAAGGCTCGGTAATCAAGTGTTCATCATTATATTTCGTTGGCTCATCATCAAGTGTTCGTTGACCATTCATTCACAAATCATTGGAGTGTTGCTTTTGGTAGGGGCCCTGCATATTTGCCAGATTTTGCCTTATAAACCGTCAACATTGTTCCATCTTCTGTTAGATCATTTTCGTGGTCGTGGATGACTAATAGTTGTTGGCCCAAAGAGAATCGCAAATTTGAAACATACACCATACTTGGACCTAGTTAAAAAAAAAAAAAACAGGGGCCCACCAAAAAAAAGAGAAGTTAGTTTCAAAAAAAACAAAATAAAAAAAAAATGATTGAGTTTACAAAAAAGGGGTTGTAAAGAAAAAAAAAAACAGCTAGATGAAAAAGCTAGTGTAAAAAAAAAAAAACCAAAACAAAAAATTTTACGAAACAAAAGCCAACTTCGAAAAAAAAGTTGTGGTTCCAAAAAAAGAAAAGGAGTTTTATAAAACATGGAATGCATGAACAGCATTCAGAAAAGAAGTCGATAATGGAAAACATGGCATGCAAAAGCGGATAGAGTCACTATGTCATTCACGTGGGTGTGCCTTCATAGATTTTGATGAACTATTGGGGGGAAAAAAAGCAACCTTTACAACTAAATGATATGCATGTGCGTAGGTTGGAGAAGTTCATCACTGAAGCTTTCACATCAAAGAACCTCAAATCAAGTACAACGGCATTTGGTGCATGCAAGCCAACAGAAAAAAAAAAAAAAAAACTTACAAAAGACTAGAGAGGTCAAGTTTCTAAGCTGACTGATGCAATGCTGAATCCCAAATTCAAGCTTTTGAAGTCTTCTAAAATTTGTGTGGAAAAATTGTGAGGATACAAGCCTTTTTATAGGCATTATGGAATGCCTCTTCCAAATCCTATAAGAATTCTAATTCTTGGTTAAAAGATTTTAATTGAGATTTAAATTTAAATACAAGTAATTTGATTGGTGGATTCAAGAAATATGATTCCTCCTCAAAATTGGATTTCAAATCTTTTCATTAATTCCTTATAGAAATAGAAAAAAGAATTCTATTTTATTAAGGAGTTGAAAAAGACTTTTATACTAATTTCTAAGTAAATTGAGAAATTAATATTTTAAATACTTCAAGACTTGTTTCCAAATTCTTTTAACAAAATATTTTTTTCTCAAGTCTTGAAGTGAGGGCATTTGTAGACAAAGAATTTTGGGAGAAAATATATTTTATTTAATCAAAATTACAAGAAAACGACATATTTTAATTAAAATTAAATCATGAATAAATATAATTATTCTTGGATTACTATAATTGGATCATTATTAAAAGTCTATTAAATCTAATATATCATGAAATTGAACTATTAAAATTGGGTTATTGTTAAGGGTCCATTTAACATTAAATCTAATATATTATGAATTAAATGAAATTGGACTAGGCCATAAAGTTGGACTTTTAAAAAAATTTCATAACCCAAATATAATGTGGACTAAATAAGATTGGGCTAAAATATAAATTAAGCCCAGGTCATCTTAAACCCAAGTGCATTAGGGTTGTTAGGAGACTTCTTAAAAATCCCACATCGGCTGTTTATACTAAAGTCAAGGGAATTTTGGCCAATAAATAGAATCTTTCCTCAATAGTTCAAGGGATCACCCCAGATCCTCAAGCTTCAACAAAAAAGAGGCATCTCAAGTTTCAACAAGCTCAAGCATTCAAGCTTCATCAAATTCAAAGTTCAGAATCGTCATCAAATCAAGGTTCAGAATCTTCACCAAATTTTAAGGCATTCATCTTGTTCTACATCAAACAAGTCGCGAAGGCTCGGTAATCAAGTGTTCATCATTATATTTCGTTGGCTCATCATCAAGTGTTCGTTGACCATTCATTCACAAATCATTGGAGTGTTGCTTTTGGTAGGGGCCCTGCATATTTGCCAGATTTTGCCTTATAAACCGTCAACATTGTTCCATCTTCTGTTAGATCATTTTCGTGGTCGTGGATGACTAATAGTTGTTGGCCCAAAGAGAATCGCAAATTTGAAACATACACCATACTTGGACCTAGTTAAAAAAAAAAAAAACAGGGGCCCACCAAAAAAAAGAGAAGTTAGTTTCAAAAAAAACAAAATAAAAAAAAAATGATTGAGTTTACAAAAAAGGGGTTGTAAAGAAAAAAAAAAACAGCTAGATGAAAAAGCTAGTGTAAAAAAAAAAAAACCAAAACAAAAAATTTTACGAAACAAAAGCCAACTTCGAAAAAAAAGTTGTGGTTCCAAAAAAAGAAAAGGAGTTTTATAAAACATGGAATGCATGAACAGCATTCAGAAAAGAAGTCGATAATGGAAAACATGGCATGCAAAAGCGGATAGAGTCACTATGTCATTCACGTGGGTGTGCCTTCATAGATTTTGATGAACTATTGGGGGGAGAAAAAAAGCAACCTTTACAACTAAATGATATGCATGTGCGTAGGTTGGAGAAGTTCATCACTGAAGCTTTCACATCAAAGAACCTCAAATCAAGTACAACGGCATTTGGTGCATGCAAGCCAACAGAAAAAAAAAAAAAAAAACTTACAAAAGACTAGAGAGGTCAAGTTTCTAAGCTGACTGATGCAATGCTGAATCCCAAATTCAAGCTTTTGAAGTCTTCTAAAATTTGTGTGGAAAAATTGTGAGGATACAAGCCTTTTTATAGGCATTATGGAATGCCTCTTCCAAATCCTATAAGAGTTATAATTCTTGGTTAAAAGATTTTAATTGAGATTTAAATTTAAATCCAAGAAATTTGATTGGTAGATTTAAGAAATATGATTCCTCCTCAAAGTTAGATTTCTAATCTTTTCATTAATTCCTTATAGAAATAGAAAAAAGAATTCTATTTTATTAAGGAGTTGAAAAAGACTTTTATACTAATTTCTAAGTAAATTGAGAAATTAATATTTTAAATACTTCAAGACTTGTTTCCAAATTCTTTTAACAAAATATTTTTTTCTCAAGTCTTGAAGTGGGGGCATTTGTAGACAAAGAATTTTGGGAGAAAATATATTTTATTTAATCAAAATTACAAGAAAACGACATATTTTAATTAAAATTAAATCATGAATAAATATAATTATTCTTGGATTACTATAATTGGATCATTATTAAAAGTCTATTAAATCTAATATATCATGAAATTGAACTATTAAAATTGGGTTATTGTTAAGGGTCCATTTAACATTAAATCCAATATATTATGAATTAAATGAAATTGGACTAGGCCATAAAGTTGGACTTTTAAAAAAATTTCATAACCCAAATATAATGTGGACTAAATAAGATTGGGCTAAAATATAAATTAAGCCCAGGTCATCTTAAACCCAAGTGCATTAGGGTTGTTAGGAGACTTCTTAAAAATCCCACATCGGCTGTTTATACTAAAGTCAAGGGAATTTTGGCCAATAAATAGAATCTTTCCTCAATAGTTCAAGGGATCACCCCAGATCCTCAAGCTTCAACAAAAAAGAGGCATCTCAAGTTTCAACAAGCTCAAGCATTCAAGCTTCATCAAATTCAAAGTTCAGAATCGTCATCAAATCAAGGTTCAGAATCTTCACCAAATTTTAAGGCATTCATCTTGTTCTACATCAAACAAGTCGCGAAGGCTCGGTAATCAAGTGTTCATCATTATATTTCGTTGGCTCATCATCAAGTGTTCGTTGACCATTCATTCACAAATCATTGGAGTGTTGCTTTTGGTAGGGGCCCTGCATATTTGCCAGATTTTGCCTTATAAACCGTCAACATTGTTCCATCTTCTGTTAGATCATTTTCGTGGTCGTGGATGACTAATAGTTGTTGGCCCAAAGAGAATCGCAAATTTGAAACATACACCATACTTGGACCTAGTTAAAAAAAAAAAAAACAGGGGCCCACCAAAAAAAAGAGAAGTTAGTTTCAAAAAAAACAAAATAAAAAAAAAATGATTGAGTTTACAAAAAAGGGGTTGTAAAGAAAAAAAAAAACAGCTAGATGAAAAAGCTAGTGTAAAAAAAAAAAAACCAAAACAAAAAATTTTACGAAACAAAAGCCAACTTCGAAAAAAAAGTTGTGGTTCCAAAAAAAGAAAAGGAGTTTTATAAAACATGGAATGCATGAACAGCATTCAGAAAAGAAGTCGATAATGGAAAACATGGCATGCAAAAGCGGATAGAGTCACTATGTCATTCACGTGGGTGTGCCTTCATAGATTTTGATGAACTATTGGGGGGAAAAAAAGCAACCTTTACAACTAAATGATATGCATGTGCGTAGGTTGGAGAAGTTCATCACTGAAGCTTTCACATCAAAGAACCTCAAATCAAGTACAACGGCATTTGGTGCATGCAAGCCAACAGAAAAAAAAAAAAAAAAACTTACAAAAGACTAGAGAGGTCAAGTTTCTAAGCTGACTGATGCAATGCTGAATCCCAAATTCAAGCTTTTGAAGTCTTCTAAAATTTGTGTGGAAAAATTGTGAGGATACAAGCCTTTTTATAGGCATTATGGAATGCCTCTTCCAAATCCTATAAGAGTTATAATTCTTGGTTAAAAGATTTTAATTGAGATTTAAATTTAAATCTAAGAAATTTGATTGGTAGATTTAAGAAATATGATTCCTCCTCAAAGTTAGATTTCTAATCTTTTCATTAATTCCTTATAGAAATAGAAAAAAGAATTCTATTTTATTAAGGAGTTGAAAAAGACTTTTATACTAATTTCTAAGTAAATTGAGAAATTAATATTTTAAATACTTCAAGACTTGTTTCCAAATTCTTTTAACAAAATATTTTTTTCTCAAGTCTTGAAGTGGGGGCATTTGTAGACAAAGAATTTTGGGAGAAAATATATTTTATTTAATCAAAATTACAAGAAAACGACATATTTTAATTAAAATTTAATCATGAATAAATATAATTATTCTTGGATTAATATAATTGGATCATTATTAAAAGTCTATTAAATCTAATATATCATGAAATTGAACTATTAAAATTGGGTTATTGTTAAGGGTCCATTTAACATTAAATCCAATATATTATGAATTAAATGAAATTGGACTAGGCCATAAAGTTGGACTTTTTAAAAAATTTCATAACCCAAATATAATGTGGACCAAATGAGATTAAGTTAAAACGTAAATTAAGCCCAAGTCATCTTAAACCCAAGTCCATTAGGGTTGTTAGGAGACTTCTTAAAAATCCCACATCAGCTTTTTATGCTAAAGTCAAGGGAATTTTGGCCTATAAATAAAGTCTTTCCTTAATGGTTCAAGGGACCTCCAGATCCTCAAGCTTCAACAAATAAGAGGCAACTTAAGTTTCAACAAGCTCAAATATTCAAGCTTCATCAAATTCAAGATTCAAAATCGCCATCAAATCAAGGTTCAGAATCTTCATCAAATTTCAAGGCGTTCATCTTATTCTACATCAAACAAGCCTCGAAGGCTCGGCAATCAAGTGTTCGTCATCAAATTATGTTCGATCCGAGATCAAGCTCTTTAACTCTCGAATTAACGTTTTTCAAATAGAGAAGTATCGGAGGATTTATCTTGTAATTTAAGACTTCTTCGGAGAGTTGTAACCGTTTTTCATATTTACTAAATATTTTGTATTTTCGATATTTTTCTTATTTGCAGACTTGAAATTTGTCGTCTATATTAATCTTATTTCCTCACTGAATCTTTCTTTGTGATCTTTTAGTCTTTACCTTGAGAATTACGATGATTTATTCGTGTGGTACTTTCTTATCCTTAACAGTAGTAATTAGTCACTTTATTTCTTGTTTTAGTTGATTGAATAATAGAATTTAAGTAGAAATAGGAGTAATTGATCCTATTCTTGAGGGTCTTTGATACTTACCAACTATATTCTATTCTATATGATGGGTATACTTATCCAAATATGTGTGTATGTGAGTTAAATTGATATTTTATTTTAAAACTTGATTGATCATTAGATCTATTTTCTAAAACATAGTACTAGCACAAATCATGTGCACATCATCATACTTTATTGGATGGCTGGTTATTGTGCCGCTCTAGGAGGTTGTGGCCTAGGCTGGTTAGGACGAGCCTTAATAGCTTGTGCAGTTTGAGCTGGGAATATGGTTATTCCTGATTGCCAATGATTGGTTGTCTGACACTGCAAACTGCTACCATTTTTGGAGTTTCGGTAAAGGTTTCTCCAACACAGGTTTCGTGCATGTTACTTTTTGGGAGTAGCCCTCCAATGTTAAACGGTACTTAATAGACAGGGAATTGAGTCATAAAAATATTTGTCATAACTCCAATATTCTGTAGCCCCGTAATACCAAGATATAATTGTTGGGATTCGTGGACTCCTAAATGCGAAAAACATTCACGAATCCCTTCTGAGAACCCAGGCTAAACTATTAGGTTGACTAGGAGTTTTTCAGAATTACCTCTATGTTACTGGAAGTACGACTTCTGCTTTCAAATTATCTAGGCATATGCGCACAACAAGTGATCACCTGACGCTACAATGTGCCAACGTCCTCTATTGGTTCACACAGTGAAAAACCCTGATGAACTAGGAGTGCTTGCACCTAAGGTTTCCACAAGGTTTATGTTTCTGGGGAGTTTTTTTTTTTTCTAAAAAGACGAAGTTTTATATTCTCTACCGGATAACTAGGGTTTTAATCTTTTAAAACCACATGGTCCTTTTTGAGTCAACATGTCACGGGATCTTATTATATCTTATTCCGATATCAAATCAAATTTGAAAAGGATATGATAAGATTCTCAGGTTATCTTGATAGATTACTAAGTAATTTGCTAAGCCAAATTCTATAAATCTGAATATCTTCCAGATACATCAAATCTGAACACCTTTTCAGATATAATGAATGTGGACGCCTTTCCAGATGCAATGAACTCGGATTCATTTCCAAATACATTGAATTTGGATGCCTTTTTAGATTTGATGAACCTATACAAATTTTCAAATATATCGAACCTAATCACCAGAAAAATAACATAACTCGTTCACTTAATGTATGACTCTATAGGTTTATTTAACACTGACAGTGTGCCCAAATCACATTTATATGGCTCACATGTTATAAGCGGTTTTTAGTAAAATATTATAACTACTCAGGTTAAATGAAAATCAGTGATTTCTTTGAACCAAATCATAATTTAATATTTAGTCCTTTTACCACACAATATCTCGATAAAGTATAAGGCATGGAGGATGTCATCCTTTTTAAACTTAATCAATTATTTTTTGATATCATAATAGACTATTCAAATAAATGATATCAATATCTCAATTTGATATATTTGAGTACGACCATGTATTTTAACAGTCTAAACTTATCAAGAAACCCATGGACATCTTTCGTACAAATAAGATGGACAAATTCCTTCACTATCAATCATATTCCTCTTCCTAATTTATTCTATACCAATAGTAGTCTAATTTTATTATCTAGTAAAAGATAACTTTAGACAACATTAAGGTATAGAATTTATCAAGTAGGAAACTATGATGAATTTAGATTGAAAGACTTCTAATATCATTATAGCTAGAAAATACTTATGACATGTCCCATGAAGTACTTTCACAGTGGGTCATGTCTAATATAATGTTCTCTAATATTTATTTATGTTTTGACTTGATATCCCATATATCCATAATCAATAAAATATAGCCATCGAGTCACAAATATACTAATATTAATTTATTATTATTCCACCAATAATAATAGATTAGAGATAATTTAAGAATAGTCATTCTATTTGTTATAGGGTTTTACTATCAAGTTATGTACTTAATGACCATAAAACGAAATGCATTATTCATATAAAGAAATGCCTCATATTATTACAAAATACATAATGACAATAGTATAAGTACAAATTGTTAAGGGCATATCCCCAACAATAATTGTCCCAAAATAAATAAGACTGGCTATTTCCTAGGATATGGGAATGGAGTTTCTTCAGGGAAAACTAGGTGTTGCCCCTAGCATAACTAGCCATAAGTGCACTCATGATCATAGTTTGTCTACCTATATATGATCCAGCCATTTGTTTTTTTGGGAAGATCAAATTGATCGCTAGTCCAATGTTGCCAAACTCCATATGTGATATACTCTCAAGTACAACAGGTATCTGGGGTTTGGGAATCTCATGTGAATGTGAGCTATAATCCCTAGGGCAATAGTAATGCCACCATACTATCAAATGGTGGTATTACTATTAAAGTTTGTAGCTCATTTTGTACAATCTTGCTCGAAGATTTGCTAGATGAGCTGTTACCATAAGCATAGTTCTTTTGGGAACTGTTAAAGTTTGTAGCTCATTTTGTAATATTGGTCAAAAAATTACTACAAATTGTTGGATGAGATTGTGCATGAGCTCTCTTATGCTTTCGTTGAATTGTTATCGAATGGTTGTGAGCGAGGTTGGGGAAATTGCAGGTGCAATAAGAATAGCATGTTGGCTAACATCTTCTGATTAACTATCAACGTTTTCTTTCTGCTGATTCATGTTGCGGATAATATTTCCTGAGCGTAGGTGCATAAATAACTAAAAAGGATTACATTAGAATGTATCCTATTCTTAACACCAAAAATAGTATTAGGCTGCGAATTACTAGCTTGACGGTTATGCTAAAGTAAAGCTGTCTTAATTCAGCTTATTGTTGCTAAACCAGATGGAATGGCTAACACTGCAATACATTGCGAGACAAAGGCTATTCCAAAATGAAAAGAAAAGCTAGTGAAAATTACAGAATCTGAAAAAGAGACACATCTTTATAGATCAAACGGTAAAGAACTCCAAGTGTACAAGCAAATTCTAATACTCTGAGGGAGTGTTTCACAATGAAAACTGGAAATCAAAGTTGCACTGTATGTAAATGAAAGCAATAAAACCTAAATCTAACATAAAACTCTAGAAAAACAAAGTAAAAGAAAATCATCTTGGGGTAGTTCTTAATTTGATGCCAATTTTGAATCTTTCGTCGTGTTTTTGAAGGAGTTTATGTTAGTGTTATACCATAGAGGCAATCACATGTATATTCTATATTGCAAATTTATTCAACAATAAAAGGCATTCTTTATCTTTTATTTTATTTATTTATATTTTCATATATATATAACTGTTAGATAAAGTCTCAAGTACAACACCGTGTTAAGGAAATCATGATAGAGATTATGATGTAAGATTCCTACTACACTGAATTGTGTTTGTACTTAAAACTATCCCTAGTCATAGCATTAATGAGATAGGACATTATTAATACACGAAAACTAGCACTTGTTAAATCCCTTGATTAGATCAAGCGGCAGTTCTCATATCTATGAGTATTGGGATAATCAGGATTAACATGTGGACGCTTGTTATTTGAACAAGTTCATTAGATGACCTAATTATGAGATAATCATATGGATAACTATTTAGTCCCAGTGATATAATTTCATTATAGCGAATATGCAAGTATCGTTAGACTTGAGATCTCCAAGGTACTTTGTTTACTAAGCGTTGTACTTTAATTTCAATCTCTGAAGTCCTTCCAAGACCACCTATAGGATGGACATTAGGTACAACATGATGTAAATGAAAGTAATTGAGAGAGTCAATAAAAGATTCATCACTCCTAATAGTAGGAGAGTATAACTTATGGCCGCTTGTGGGAATTATTACACACAAAATCTTTGGCTAAGGTGACTATATGTTGGAAATAATTCAAATTGATACATATATTGAGTAAATGGATTCTAGGAGTAAGTACTAAAACATTTAGGCCAGAATTAATTAATATTCTGGAGGGAGTTGGCAGTAATTCCATACTCTAGACCGAATGAGATATTGTATGATGAAAAGAGTTTATTGCACTGACATTCTGCTATTTAAAGGTTCATGTCAAGCCTCTTGACTTTTTGGACTTATGGGTGGTTATGATGTATTGCTAGATATTACTCATGATCTGCTAAATATGGATTTATTAATTAGAGAATTAATAAATTAGTCCCAATTAGAATTAATAAATTAATTCTAATTGTTAAGAATTATTAATCCTAAAGCTGTTGTGATTGATTCATATTTCCTACTAATAGAACAAGAAATATAATAGGTCACACACAATAGAGGATGAACTGAAGATGTTATTTGACAACATTACGAGATTAATTGTAAGAAGAAGAAGTTATTATGGTTAAATTATAATTAGTTATAAATCTTAGAGCCAAATTATAATTATAAGAACCAAAGAACCGTTGAAGGCTTCAACTTGGCCACTGAAGAAGGCGAAGGCTGGGCGAGAGAAGAGACTAGGGCAACTTACTACTTATTGCCATGCCATGGTTGAAGCTTTAAGCTCTATAGATAGAACTATGTATTAGATATTAGGGAGGGGAGGAGAGAAAGAAAACATACATGGAGATTCTGGCTGTCGGAGGTTTGAGAATCTATGAAAGGACATCTAAGGCTAAGGTTACGAAGTAGGGTTCTAATTATAATTAATGAAATTCCTATTTATTTAAGAATCTAAAACCACATGTATATGGATATAATTACACACACACACACACACACACACACACACACCGTGAGTTTCTGGCTCGGTTTGATTTTCATTGAAAAACTCAATAGAGACACACGAAACACACAGAAACAGTTTCTGCTGTGTTTTCTTCTTCTCCCATAAACCCTAGCCGCCATATACTTCTTGCTAAAACCAGAGTTAGGCAGCCCTTGATTTCTTCTCGTGTGGATAATTTTGGAGGTAAACCTGCTCTTAGTTTGCACTGGCTATGACCGAACAACAAAGAGAACATTTTTGTTGGATCGACTGCTAGATCGTACACGTGAATCGCGAAAAGATTTTTTTTTTAATTATCAAAGGCAACACCAAAGGTATTGTAGGTAATATTTCTTACATTTTCTCTGATCCATAATATGCATATAGGTTGATTCATTGGGAAACTTTCTCAATTTTTTTTGCCATGTAATCTAATTGCATGTTTGAGTAATTAACAGTGGTATCAAAGCTATGCTTATATGCATTTATGGATCTTTGTTTTCCCATGAAATTGTTTTTATGTTTGTCTCTGTTTTTTGTTAACGTTGTTTCACGCTTATGTCGGTCTCTATTGTTTGCTGAAAACATTTCTTGAATGCCTTTGGTTTCTATAAGTTCTGGTTTTAATTCATATCCTCATTGTAATGGTTACAGCAGTGATTTAGAAAGCCTATTTGAAATTTTATTTCCAAAAATTTGTTTTCTGAAAATTTCCAAGCAATGTTTTTTGTACAGAACCATGTTTTTGTGAATCTGCTTGTGCGAAGAAAAATGTTTTTCATCTATTATTGTTTTCTGAGAATAGAATGTGGAGGTAGAAATCTACAAATTGTTTACATCTATTCTAGCATTATAGGTTTTTGAAATCTACTGATGAAGATGAACAAAATGGAAAGCCAAAATTTCAAGCCGCTCGCAGCTAGTCCCTAAGCCGGCCAAGAAGTGAACTAGAAATTGTTTCCAGACCGGCCATGACTAGGGATCTATCTGCGCAGACTGGGGTTTCCCTCCAGTCTGGCTACAACTCCGTCCCTATCCGTGGAATGGGTGTTACTGTTTTGACAATAATTGTTTTATTACAAAAAAAATAATAAATTTTTAAAAATTATTTCTCCTTTTGAGAATTGGCACTAATTATGATTAGATTTTAAATGGAATCCATATTTTGGATAAAATTATTTTTTTGGATCCATATGGTTCTAAAAATTTGATTTTGGCCCTAAATTTTCTAAAATTCGATTTTAGATCCAAAACTTTTCAAAATACTGATTTTGGATGTTTGTGTATTGTATGATTTATGCTTACTATATTTTAAGCATATTTTGTTGGCATGGTGGATGGTTATGGATTAAGACCAAATATATCTATTCATGAATTATTTACAATTTTTGTTTTAATGAAATAGGGCATGTGTGTCCTGCCTTCTCTAAAAAATTTTATGTAATTATCTTCTTATCTAACTCCCCACAAATATAACTTAAGGTTTCTCTATTTAGGAAATTTATGTAATTTGATTACATAGGTTAGATAAGGATAGAAAAAAATTATTTAGTAGACATTGGAGATGGCAACCAATTCAAGGTGAGAGGATAAGACCTTCTACTTATATCATGCATGAATACATAGGGTTGACTATATTAATTTCCTTTATGGCTCAAGGAAATTAATTTAGAAAAGTCCATAACCATACCACATAATTGTTTATTACCATATTTATCATGTTGTTTATTGATAAATTTATGCATGTCAATTGATGAGACCACTAAAAGGAATAAATCTCTCAAATAATATTAGACCTAATGCCTCTATTAATACAGTAAGAACAAGAGTCCATTTTTGAGACTAGGTTGTTAGACAAACTCAAGCCTACTTGACATCAAACTATAGAATTTGATTTCTGATTATTGGGTTGAGTTTAACTAATTTTTTTATCCCGGTTGGGTAACGTAAGCATAAAGAGTATTAGAGGCAAGGTTGGGTTGGTGATAGGGCCTAAAATAGTCATATATTTTCTAGTTATTTGAGGCCATTTTGTACAATAACTGGTCATATTCCTTCAAATTTGAGATTTTACTCTTGCAAAGGTATTTTGTGCATTATTTTAGATTTTAGGGGTAAAAAAAAGGTAAAATTGTGGCTAAACAGACTAGAGGTGACAGCTAGGAAAGGAGAGGTGGCGCCGGCCATATGATGTTGGTACGCACTTCGAGATGATAAAAAATTGGTGAAATAAGAGTTGAACAGAACACAATCAGTGACAATTGGGAACTAGAGGCGACGCCGGCTGCAACCTGGAAGACTTGGCATGAAAATCGAGAAAATTAGTGAAATGGAGAGAGAGAAGAATACAACTGGCGTTGACCCTAGACAGGACAAGCGGAGCTGGCTGTGCACTGGTACAGAGGCGGTGCCTCGATTTTCGTACGTATTTTTCGCAATTTTGAAGAGGTTTGGTATTTTCCTACTTCTATTCATCCAGAAACCCTAGATGGACGAATTTAGGCACTTCTAAAGCCTATAAATAGAGAAAAAACACAAGGAGAAAGGGGATTCGAAGGAGAAAAATAGAAGATCACTCAAAATCAAGGAGGATTGTACAAGAGAGTCTACGAAGGAAGAAGAATAAGACTTATCTATGAGTGCTTTCTTTTAACTTTGTCTTCTTTTCTTGAACAATGATGTATTAATTGTTTTATTGTAATTTGACTTTGTTTTCGGTATTTATGATTTTTAGAGTTACTTTGATCTTTTGACTATTTGATTGTTATTTTTGGTATTTAATTCCTTGTACTGATTACGAGATTAATTTGTTGTTTCTTTCTATTAACTTACTTGGAAAAGGGGTTGATGGTGGTCTCAATTTATTAATTTCGAATTTGTTGTCTATTAATTTGTTTGAAAAATGGGTTAATTGCTAAGAATTGGGAGCTTGGAGGTTAATTGATGTCTGTCAGGATATGGATTCATTAGTTAATTTCATACTTTAAAATTTCCAGGATATGGAGAGTTAATCAAGGATTGTGTTTAATGCATCTTTTGGGTGAACTAGTTGAGACAGGATATGTGATGCTAGTTTGTCTAGAAGATAGTGATTTTATAAATTGGAAAAGAAGTGAATCTATCTTAATCCTTCATGATACCAAGAGAATGATTAGTTCTGATAATGATTTGGTACTTTAAAGTCATATTTGTCAAAATAATGGTTTGATTACATAATTCTCCATCATTGACATGTATATATTCTTTTATTTTATTTTATTTTTTTATTCTTTTTCACTTTATTGAGTCGGTTAAACAATGAATGAAAAGTGATTACTGCATACTTGTTCCTTGAGGATCGACACTCGTTTTAAACTCTATGCTATGCTTAATGATGAGTACGCTTGCTCATATGTGTGAATTGGGGTTAACGTTTTAATTTAAACTTGATTGGGAATGTGCTTATTTTCATATGATTTTTATACCCAAATTTGTACACATCAAGTTTTTGGCGCTGTTGCCGCGGAACAATATCATGAATGCTTGGATTTTGTTGATTTAACCATGTAAATATGTAAATATGTAAATTTGTACAATTGTTCTTTTATAAAAATGTGCCATCTTTTGTATCTTATGTATTTTTGGTATTCTAATTTACTAACTTTGACTGATGTTTAATTTACTAATTTGTTCTTTTAACTTTATTTGAATTGTGAATTTCGTTATCTAATTTTCTTCTTATCTTTTCTAGGTGTTAGCCGTGGTACATGACCCAACAATCTGAAGGCGATATAATAGATTTTGATCCTGAAATCGAAAGGACATTGTCAAAGATTCGTCGGATAGTAAAAAAGAACTTACTCACAGACATGGACAGTGCTCAAAACAACAATGCTGGAAACAACAGGAGAGTCATGGATGATTTTGTGAAACCTGCAATCTCAGGCACGGGCTCGAGTATCACTAGACCTAGGGTGGATGCGAATAATTTTGAAATAATGCCTAATATCATCCAGATGGTCCAAAATATGGTCCAATTTGATGGGCTACCTGAAGAAGATCCCAATGCCCACCTAGCTAGTTTCCTTGAAATTTGTGATACCTTTAAGATGAATGGTGTTTCTGAAGATGCCATAAAACTAAGACTTTTTCCTTTTTTTTTTTTAGAGATAGAGCCAAATCTTGGTTAAAGTCTTTACCCATAGGTTCTATCACCATTTGGAATACCATAGCTGAAAAATTCCTTGCCAAATATTTTCCTCCAACTAGGACATCCAAACTCAGAAACGGAATTTTTGCCTTCCAATAATTAGATTCTGAACCTTTCTATAAAAGTTGGAAGAGGTTCAAAGAGATGTTAAGAAAGTGCCCACACCATGGATTTGAGCTAGGAATGCAGATACTCATCTTTCTTAATGGCCTTACATTTGCAACACGACAAGTGGTGGATTCTTTTGCAGGGGGTTCCATCAATCATAAGACCCTAGAACAAGTATTCGATCTCATTGAAAATTTAGCTTCTAATAACTATTCTTGGGGAAGTGCAAGGTCTAGAGCTCGTGTGCAAAGAGTGCACAAAGTGGATGCTAAGGTGAAAGCTTTAACTCAAAAGATGGAATAAAGGGTGATGTCTTAAGGCCAAGTACTAAATGTAAGTTGTGATTTCTGCGGAGAAGGGCAAATAAATCATGAGTGCCAAATGATGGGTTCACTCTAAGAAACCACAGAACAAGTAGTCTTTGCAGGTAATGGTCGTCCAGGTAACAGTCCATATTGCTCTACTTACAATCCTGGTTGGAGAAATCACCATAACTTCTCTCGTAGCAATACAAACCAACCTAGGCAGAGCTCTTTCAACTTTGGGGGAAATCAAAGGAACCAACCTCCTTTGAACAACAATTCAACACCTTCCAAGCTACCATTAGAGGAATTGATTGGCCAATTGGTAAGTACAACGGAGACTAAGTTCCAAGGGGTTGATACTACAACAAGAAACTTAGAGGCCTCCATGCGCAACTTGGAGAGCTAAATTGGCCAACTGGTTAAATTACTTAGGAATCGTTAAGTAGGGACATTACCAGGAAACATCGAAGAAAATCCAAGTGATCAAGGCCGTGGAGAGCATTGAAGTCTTTCTTGCTTTAAGTTTTTGTGATTTGAAACAATTCTTTATTTTCTTTGTTTTGCTTCATTTTTATTTATTTATTTCTTCATGAATTGAATTGCATTATTTTTTTTCATTATTTTTATTTGAAGTCTTTTTCCTTTATATTTTCATGACTTTTCTAGTTATTTCTTGTACTTTTCTTTTTCGTACTATTTTCTTTACTTTTTGCTTATTTTTCTTTTTTAGTTTTTATGCTTTGGTGTGTTTCTTTTGTGTATTTTTCTAAGTACTTCAACAATGCTCCTTTTTGCTGGAATTCAACTCTTTTGTAGGAGAATGCATAATGCAATGGAAGTATTTTCTTTCTTCTCTTTTCCCTTTTATTTTTAGTCCTGTGGTAATATTTCCTTGCTCTATTTGTTTGGCCATTAAAGACAATGTCCAGTTTAAGTGTGGGGGATTGGTTAGAATATGAATTCTTCTATGCTTCATTCTTCTTGAAATTCTTTGAACCTTTCGAGCAAATTTTTCAATTTTTTTTCTGATTTTTTGGGCTTTCAAGATGTACTTTTAATGCATATCTTTGTGCTAGATCATAGAGCATATGTTTTATATCATTTGTGGTTTATGCATGACTTTTTGCACGCATTTGGACTAAGTAGTTCTTGATCAAATGCTTTACATTATTCTTAAACCTATTTTTCTGCTAAAATTCATTGAGCGTTCAGAACTTACTTAAATACCTCTCGAGACAAAATAAGAAAGACATTCATAATTTAGCTTAGGGATGATGATAATAGGTCTTCTTTGGATAGTCTGAGCTTTTTAAGCCTACCTATTTTATATTATCCCTAGTGACTATTTTAAGCCTAAATTGTTAATTTCTTTCTTAAACCTGTTATCATACTTTGTCCATTAATTCTTTCTGAGAGTTTGATTTGCCTTCTAAATATTTGATTGCTCTTGATGGATAAAAGTACAAGTAGAAGAATAATAAGGGAGAATACTTATGTAAATGTTATGACTTGTTACTTTCAGTCATGCATCATGTGTTGAGTTGGAGTAGTGAACGAAGAATGGAGGAAGAAAAAGAAAGATTGAGAAAAACAAAAAGCTGCTAGAAAATGTTGAAAGAAAAAAATTGAGAAACAAACGAAAGCAGCATTTGAAAAGAAGAGAAAAAGAAAAGAAAAGCTGAAAGAAAAAGAAAAGAAGAGTGCAGCAAGAATGTTGGTTGAATTGGAATAAGAATTGCTGAAATTTTAATGATCTTGTGTAATATGATTGATGAGTTGGAGACAATTGATGAAAAGAATGCAAGATTTGCTTGAACTGTAATATGATTGCTATACAAGGTTATGGGTTTTCGATTAGTTTTGTGATAGGAGGGCAAGAAAAGTTTGGAATCTATTAGTACATTTTGTTTATCTTTTTCTTGCAAACTCTCATCTTCTTTGATATTTGATTCTCCTATATCCTTCATTTGACATCTACATTACAAATCCTGTAGCCTTACATTACAAGCTTAAAAGTCCTACTTGACCTAAGTAGAATCATGATGCGTCTAGGATTAGTAGAGAGAGTGTATGAAAAGTAAGCTTATGGAATGCATATTCTTTTTGAACTAAATTCTTTCAATGGTTTGAAAATGATGTTAAGTGTTGGGATGGTTTTACTAGTCATTCTTCACTAACACAAGTCTTGCATTTGTTATGAAAGGTATAGTAGCATATGTTTTGGGGTCTTGAATAAAGAAAGCATTGGAAATATTATTTTGAAATTGATTGAGTGATTTTGTGAAAATTTGTGTTTTTCTACTTGTCTTTGATACTTTGCTTAAGGATAAGCAAAGAGCTAAGTGTGGGGGAATATGATAGGGCCTAAATTAGTCATATATTTCCTAGTTATTTAAGGCCATTTTGTGATACATTTTGTGCAATAACTGGTCATATTCCTTCATATTTGAGATTTTACCCTTGGAAAGGTATTTTGTGCATTATTTCAGATTTTAAGGGTAAAAAAAGGTAAATTTATCGCTAAACAGACTAGAGGCGGTGCCAGCTAGGAAAGGAGAGGCGGTGCCACCCATGTGCTACTGGTACACACTTCGAGATGATAAAAATTGACGAAATAAGAGTTGAACAGAACACAGCTAACGCCGATTGGGAGCCCAGAGATGGCGCTGGTTGCAACCTGGAAGACTTGGCATGAAAATCGAGAAAAATCGGCGAAACGGAGAGAGAGAGAGAGACAGAACATAACCGGTGCCAGCCCTAAATAGGATAGGCGGGGCCAGCTGTGCACTGGTACAGAGGCAGTGCCTCAATTTTTCGTACGTATTTTTGGCAATTTTGAAGAGTTTTGGTATTTTTCTACTTCTATTCGTCTAGAAACCCTAGAGGGATGAATTTAGGCACTTTTAAAGCCTATAAATAGAGGAAAAAACAAGAAGAAAGGGGATTTGAAGGAGAAAAATAGAAGATCACTCAAAATCAAGGAAGATTGTACAAGAGAGTCTACGAAGGAAGAATAATGAGGCTTGTCTATGAGTGCTTTCTTTTAACTTTATCTTCTTTTCTTGAACAATGATGTATTAATTGTTTTATTATAATTTGAAAATGTTTTCGGTATTTATGATTTTTAGAGTTACTTTGATCTTTTGACTAATTGATTGTTATTTTTTATATTTAATTACTTGTACTGATTACGAGATTAATTTGTTGTTTCTTTCTATTAACTTACTTGGAAAAGGGGTTGATGGTGGTCTCAATTTATTAATTTCGAATTTGTTGTCTATTAATTTGTTTGAAAAATGGGTTAATTGCTAAGAATTGGGAGCTTGGAGGCTAATTGATGTCTGTCAGGATATGGATTCATTAGTTAATTTCATACTTTAAAATTGCCAGGATATGGAGAGTTAATCAAGGATTGTGTTTAATGCATCTTTTGGGTGAACTAGTTGAGACAGGATATGTGATGCTAGTTTGTCTAGAAGATAGTGATTTTATAAATTGGAAAAGAAGTGAATCTATCTTAATCCTTCATGATACCAAGAGAATGATTAGTTCTGATAATGATTTGGTACTTTAAAGTCATATTTGTCAAAATAATGGTTTGATTACATAATTCTCCATCATTGACATGTATATATTCTTTTATTTTATTTTATTTTTTTATTCTTTTTCACTTTATTGAGTCGGTTAAACAATGAAGGAATAGTGATTACTACATACTTGTTCCTTGAGTTAAGCCTTTAATTCAATTTAATTATTGTTGGACTAATACAAGCCCAATAATTAAATTAATTAATTCACCCAAATGGACCAATATAAACCTCAAGCCTTAGCCCAGTTCATTGGGTTAAGCCTTTAATTCAATTTAATTATTCTTGAACTAATATAAGTCTAATAATTAAATTAATTAAATAGTCCAAATGGGCCAATATATAATTTTTTCTTTTTGGATCTTTTATTTTATTCTAGCCAAATAAATAAACCAGACTACTTGAATAAAATAAAATCCATTTTATACAAGACCAATCCTTCAACCCAAAACCATCAAGATTTATGGGCTATTCCGAGGACCAAAAGACACATTTCCTTGGCTACTAAAATAACCAAATTACCCTTGCTCTAGAAATAGATGTATTTTGCATTTTAAATATTTTCTAACATCACTATAAGGAAATATTAACCCCCAGAATAATGCTGCGTTAGTAAAGTCTTCGACCTAAATGTGTAATGACTAAAATACCCTCTACGCATTGCCATACATTTAGAGAGGAAGAGTGTATTAACACTTCTCTAAAAGACATCTGTCATCCTTAGACTTTTAGTCCAATGATCCATAACTCCTGGAATGTTTTCACTTTCTAAGGGAGCTACCCTAAAGCAAACATCCAAGTCATGTTCCCCAAGGCCTTAGATATTTAGATCATTCGAATAGTCACAAGGGGCGATATAGCACAGAAGTTATCTTGTACAAGTCTGTTTCAACTAACTAGTTATATATACCCAACATACAAGTATATTACCTCTACGATAGAACCTCAACTACAGTATATCAAAGTACATGCTTCTAGCTTCGTCAAACCACCAACTCATACTCAAGTGGTAGAGTATTAGTCCACGTTGTAGCAGTAGTAGTTTGGGTTTCTTCTAAATTGTACTTTTTGAAACCACTATTACAGGTTCTGTTCTACGTATTCGAAATACACTTATGCTACAAACTGAGTGGACTACTTACTAGCTAAAGATAAGACATTCCCCATTGAAAATTCATAACACAATAACCTAAATATGATGAGATTCCCATCCTCATCAATCGGTTAAGAATAAATGTTTATGTGTTAAGTAACCTGTGATCTATACCTTACTGTGAAAGACCACCATTTACATGTATCACGTACTTAAACACAATGGATTTTTTCCAAATGTAAATTATGCACAAATAAAATGTAAATTTACAAACAAATTTTGAGAATAAAATTTTGTATTAATAAATTCGATAATTACATCAGAAACCTAGTCTAGAGGGCATACATTCCAACAATTTGTAGGGACTAAAGGACAGTAGAAGGTTATAAAAGGGCGATGTGGACCTACGTACTGCAAATAGAGCAAATGTTGCTACACTTGCTGTGGGGACTTATCATCTACACTTACCTTCTAGATTAGTCATAGAACTTATATAGTATTATTATGTACCTATTTTACTTAAGAACATTATCTCAATTGTTTGTTTGGACTTAAATGATTTTCATTTAACTTTCAAGAATAAATGTTGTTCTTTTTTATTAAATAATGTCTAATATGGTACAACAACTTTGATAAATGGTTTGTATGTTCTAAACATGAATGATCCAATTCTTAACATAAACAACAAGAAACAAAGAAAAAATAACTCAATCTCATCTTACTTATGGCATTATCGATTATGCCATGTAAATGAGAATCGCATTTCTAAGTTACATAAACTTGGTGGCTTAGGGTCTTTTTATTACGAATCATATGGCACATGTGAGTCTTGTTACTTGGAAAATAGCTAAAATTTATTTTCTGGAAAAAGAAAAAAGGGCTAAAGAGTTATTAGAACTCATATATACTGATGTATGTGGCCCAATATCTATACAAGTAAGAGGAGATTATCATTATTTTATAATCTTTATCGATGATTATTCACGATATGGGTATTTGTACTTAATGAAAAATAAATCTAAGGCCTTTGACAAGTTCAAAGACTTCAGGAATGAAGTAGAGAAACAACTTAGCAAAAGTATTAAAACTCTAAGATTCGATCGAGGAGGTGAATACTTAAGTCAGGAGTTTCAAAGTTATCTTAACATAACGATTATATATACCTCAACATAACGATGTATTATCTCAATGGACTCTATTATATATACCTCAACATAACGATGTATCTCAGAGAAGGAATTGAACCCTTCTAACATGGTATGGACCATGATGGCTTTGACAGATTTATCAAAATTATTTTGGGGGTATGCACTAAAGACTATTATTTATATTCTAAACAGTTCCGACAAAAATAGTTGATTCCACCCCTTATGACTTGTTCTTAGGAAAGAGACCAGAGTTATCTCACCTGAGAATATGGGGTTACCTGGCTTTTGTTAAAAGGTCACAGTCAAACAAACTTAAGAGTAAGTCTGACAAGTGTTTGTTTGTTGGATATCCGAAAAAAGTGATTCAGATATTACTTCTATCTTCCTTCTAAAAACAAAGCGTTTGTTTCAAAGTATGCTATTTTCTTAGAGAATGAATACATGTTCATAGGAGATAGTGAGAGTAAAATTGAATTTAGTGAATTTCAAGAAGAACAAATAAATAATGATCAACCAATTGATCCCATATCTATTGATAGAATAGATGATTGTTGGTCTACACAAGAACTTCGTAAGTCAAGTAGGATATGTGTGGCACCTAAGAGATATAGATTTCTCATAAATGATCAATAATGTATTGCTCATAGATAAAGATGATACTACTATTTATAAAGATATTTTGAATAGTTCAGAATCTAACAAATGGCTTGAGATATGAAGTCAGAAATAGATTCTATTTATGATAACCAAGTATGGATTTTGGTTGGTCTATCGAAAGAAATTAAACCTATAGGGTGCAAATGGATTTTAAAGAAGAAAACCGACATGGATAGTAATGTAGTTACTTATAAGACACGATTGGTTGCTAAAAGTTATCATCAATAGTATGGTATTGACTATGACAAAACTTTTTCACCAGTTGTAATGCTGAAATCCATAAGAATACTTTTAGAACTTACCACCCATTATGACTATAAGGTCTGGCAAATGGATATAAAAATAACTTTCCTAAATGGAAACCTAACTCAGAAAATGTACATGACACAACCTGAAAGTTTCACATCCAAAGATAGCAGTAAAGTGTGCAAGCTGCAACAGTCCATTTATGAACTAAAGCAAGCTTCTAAGAGTTGGAACATTTTTTTGATGAAACAAATAAAGAGTTTAGTTTCATTCAAAACATTGATGAATCTTGTGTATATAAGAAGGTTAGTGGGAGTATAATCGTTTTTTTATTACTCTATGTTGATGACATATTGCTAATAGGAAATGATGTCTCTATTCTTCAGTCTCTGAAGGTTTGGTTATCCAAGAATTTCTCCATAAAAGATCTTGGAGAAGCAACTTATATTATGGGAATAAGGATCTATAGAAATAGATAAAAAATATTGCTCAGTCTTTCACAGTCTATATACATAAACAAAGTGCTGAAGAGTTTCAACATAGATCATTCTAAGAAGGGATTCTTATCCATGAAGCATGGGGTAAGCCTTTCAAAATCAATATGTCCTAAGATATAAGATGAAAGGGATTACATAAGTAAAATACTATATACTTCAACAATTAGTTCTATCATATATGCAATGATATGTACTAAGCCCGATGTATCTTGTGCTCTAAGTTTTATGAGTAAATACCACCCTGGAGATGGGTATTGAGTGGCTGTAAAGAATATCTTGAAGTACTTACGAAATATTAATGACGTATTCCTGGTATATTGAAAGGTGATTTGAGAGTAAATGGGTATGTTGATGCCAGTTTTCAATCCGATAAGGATGACTTTAAATCATAATTTGACTACGTATTTATGTCATGTAGAGAGGTAGTAAGTTAGAAAAGTTCTAAATAAGATACTATTACTGACTTAACGACTGAAGTTGAGTACATTGTCGCTTCTAAAATAGCTAAGGAAATAGTTTGGATCAAGAAGTTCGTCACGGAACTAGAAATGGTTGCTAGCATTATTGATCCAATATCTTTGTATTGTGACAACAATGGAGCCATTGCAGAAACAAATGAGCCACGGTCTCATCAGCAATCCAAGCATGTACTTAGGTATTTTTATTTCATTAGAGAGATCATTGATAAACAAGATGTAAAGATAGAGAGGGTTTCCATAGATGAGAACATAATTGACCTACTCACTAAAGAGCTACCTCAAAAGAAATATGATAAGCATATTGAGTCATTTGGTATTCAATACATAAATGATTGACTCTAGTGCAAGTGAGAGTTTTGTTAGTATTACGGCCTGGAGGTAATTACATGTATATTATATATTGTACATTTATTCATTAATAAAAAAAATTCTTTATTTTTCAGTTTATTTTATTTATACTTTCATGTGTATGTAACTATTAGATAAAGTCCCAATTGCAACGCTATGTTAAGAAAATCATGATAGAGATCATGATATGAGATTGCTACTACACTGGATTGTGTTTATACTTAACACTATCCCTAGTTATAGCATTAATGAGATAGGACATCATTAATGAGCGAATACTAGAACATGTTATATTCCTTGATTAGATCAAGCGGTAGTTCTCATATCTGTGAGTATTAGGGTACTTAGGATTAACATGTGAATGCTTGTAATTTGAACAAGTTCATTGGATGATCTAGCTATGAAACAATCATATGGATAACTATTCATACCAGTTATAGAATTTCATTATAGCAAATGTGTAAGTATATTTAGATTTGAAATCTCCAAGGTACTTTGTTTACTAAGTGTTGTGCTTTGATTCCAATCTTTGGAGTCCCTTTAAGACTGCCCATGTGATGGATATTGGGTACAACGTGATGTAAATGAAAGTAGTTGAGAGGGTTAATAAAGGATTCATCACTCCTAATAGTAGGAGAGTATATCTCATGGCCACTTATGGAAATCATTACTCGAAAAGTCCTTGGCCAATGCGACTATTTGTTGGAAGTAGTTTCAATTGATACACATGTTAAGTAAATGGATTCCAGGAGTAAGTACTAAAATATTCGAGTTATAATTAATTTATATTCTAGAGAGAGTTGGCACTAATTCCATACTCTGGACCGAATGAGATATTATATGGTAAAAGGAGTTTATTGCACTAACGTTCAGCTATTAAAAAATTCATGTCAAGCCACTTTACTTTCTGGACTTATGGGTGGTCATGATATATTGTTAGATACCGCCTATGATCTACTAAATATGGATTTATTAATTAGAGAATTAGTAAATTAGTCCTAATTAGAATTAATAAATTAATGCTAATTATTAAGGACTATTAAACCTAAAGCTATTGGAATTAATTCATATTTTGCTACTAATAGACCAGGAAACCTAATAGGTCACAAACAATAGAAAGTTAAGAACTCAAAATATTATTTGATAACATTACAAGGTTAATTGTAAGAAGAAGAAGAATAAGTTATTACGATCGAAATATAATTAGTTATAATTCTTGGGGCAAAATTATAATTATAAGAACTTTTGGGTTCTAATTATAATTAATGGAATTCCTATTTAATTAGGAATCTGAAAAAACATGTGTGTGTGTGTGTAGGTATATATGTCGTGGGTTTCTGGTTCATTGTGATTTTCATTGGAAAAACTCAATAGAGACACATGAAACACACATAAACGATTTATGCCGTGTTTTCTTCTTCTCTAGAAATCCTAGCCACCATATACTTCTTGCTTGCACTAGAGTTAAGTAGCCATTGATTTCTCTTCATGTGGATACTGTTGGAGGCAAACCTGCTATTGGTTTGTAGCAGCTATGACCGAACAACAAAAAGAACATTCTTGTTGGATCAACTACTGGCTTGTGCTTGTCAAATTCGAGAATATATATATATTTTTTAATTCCCAGAGGAAACACCAAAAGCCATTGTAGGTAATATTTCTTACCTTTTCTATGATCCGTAATATGCATATAGGTTGATTTGTTGGGTAGCTTTCTCGATTTTTCTACTGTGTAATCTGATTGCATGTTCGAGTAATTACTAGTTTGCAATGCCCATGTTCATCAATTTGGTTACTTTGGTTGTATGGTTTTCTTGATGTTCATTCAAACATGGTGGAGAAATGGGTAGTTGAATTGATCAAAATTCTTGCAGCATTTTCTGAAATTTAGGCACTATTCCACTTCAACTCAATCTCCTAAAAATCTGGCCGCATTCAGCAGTTGACTCGTTAATCAATCAATCGTCTGCTATTCGGTGGATTAGCTAGTTGGGCCATCTTGGCTATCCATTACCCAGTTGTCTGGCGTCTTTCGAGTATGCTATTCAAGCTTCTCTCAACCTCAACTTGACTAATCTTTTTTTTTTTTTTTGGCTTGCCAACAATGTGTGTGTGTGTGTGTGTGTGTGTGTGTATAAGAAATAAAAATAACAATAACTATGACCATTGCAATAAGAAAACCTATTGTTTATAATTATTCTTGAGGTTATCTTATATTTTGAAATTATTAAGTGATGAATTTATTGTCAGTTTAAAATCAATTTTGCTTTAAACAACTTTACACATTATTATTTGGCTTAGAATGAAAATGTTGCCCACAAGAAATTGCTGTCATTGAGAAGTTTATCTACGTCTTAACAATTGTGAGAGAGCTAAAAAAATACAACAAAATGAGGAATAAAATCTCTCAATGTCTTAATTCTTATTAACAAAAAGTTCATTGAACAAATAACTCAACAAAACTGGAACCAAGACAAAACTTTGTAATAATGTGACCAAATTATTTGGTCAAAAACATATAAAATGATTTAAATCGAATTACACTGAACCAAACCGAAATTCAATGTTTGGTTTGGTGTGATTTTTAAATTTTTTAAACAAAATTTTGGTTTGATTTTTTATTTTGATTCATCATAACCAACCTATAACAAAAATTGAATTTCCTTTTTATTTTTAAAATAATTATAAGTTAATAAATGTAATTTTCTCTTGTTCATGAATACATGTTTTGTATAAATTACAGGAAATATATGTAAGTGTATTAAATATCTATGTTACTGTTGACATCATCATTAGTCGATCCGTTACAACGGTAACTTTAAGCCAAAGCCGATATAAATTCTGCTAAGAAGACGATGACGTCAAGAAAATTTTTAGCTAAAGTACTCGGTCAACATCGGAATCAGGAGCCGATGAGTCATCACCCCCATATCTCGGCACGATTGGTAAAACACTACTATTCCTAATCTTCAAGGACGAGCCATGAAGTGAGATTTTCTCCACGATCGGGTAGTCAGCAATCATGCCACAGCCAGCATAAAATGAGCAAGGAATCCCAGAATAAGGAAGACCCAACAATAATCACATCAATAGAATTATAAATTTTCCCAGTTTTTAATTTCTTTTTCTCTATTTTCTTTATAGCTTTCCTTATGACTTTGTTTTCAACTTTCTTTACAGCTTTGTTTAAGGCTTTGTTTAGTTTTCAAAGTTTTTCCTTATTCCTTTAATTACCAGCTTTCTATTTTCATGTTACTTTGATTTCAAATTTCAATACGTTTGTATTTGTTCATTGTTCAATCAAAATACACTGTTTTCAGTCCTAATTATCTTTCGAATGCAATATTTCTGCTTTCTTGGACCCTTGTTATAGCAAGTTTAAGGAACCCACGTCTTTTAAAAGGTCTGACTTGCACATTCATCTTTTTATCGGACTATTTATGTTCATCGAAAGAGTAGCCGATTAACAGTTTTATCGGCTCCCCTTTTGTAAGGCAACATAAATTGGCATGCCCAGTGGGGCACAAGATAGTTGTTGCATGCAATTGCATTTAGGACATATTATGTCAAATTCTCAACAGCAATCCTCAGGGCCTTCATCGGACTTTTCTGATCGGCCTACAGTTTGGATTTTATGGGGAGCGTTTGATCCTATAGTAACGACATCCGGCAATACCCAGGCTACCATCCCTGAGCAACAGGGGGCCCATTCATCATCTCCTCCCTAGGTGTCCCAGTTGATGCCCACGTCTTTAACTGCCATACGACAGGCCATGGAGCAGTGTACAGTTTAACTTATTCAAAGCCTTATTCCTCAATTCGCTACAGTGTTCCGACCTCTACTTTAGAATGAGCTTTATAATTTTGAACAGAGGCAAAATGCTCACGGGACACCTCAGTTAGGTATATACCTTCCCGCCTCATCCTTTGGTGTACCATCTTATGGGTCAGTACAATTGTTGTACCGGGAGCAGCCTATGCCGATGCCCGGGGGGTACCAAGGGAGTCTAGGGTTAAATGCACTCGGCATAGCTCCTGCGGAACCTTTCCTAGGGAGAACCCCACCATATCAACTCGCGGGGGTCCAGGTGTCAATAGGGGCACATGTGTTATATGACCAGAATGCAGCTCCTAATAGGAATGTTTATTCCTCATATGGAGGGCTATAGAGTAACGTTGTAATTGCCCCTGCCGCATATCCTGTCACGGTGACAGCCCATCCAATATGGGGAGTAGGGTATCCTGAGATTGCTCCATTCCCAAGAGAGGATTCTTGATTGACTGTGGTAAGTTCCCCCATGCAAAACCAGCAACCAGTACCATCAACCAATGTCAACTTAATAACAGAAGCATTGCAACGACGAGCGAGGGATCGACCAGTGTATCAGAAGCCTTATCCCGAATGGGTGGATTCTATGGCAATGCTACCATGAGGATTTAAGTCGTCTGAGTTCTCCACATTCTCTGGAAAGGATAGTAAGTCAACTATGGAGCATATAGGGAGGTTCACGGCATAATGTGGAGAATTTAAGAATAGTGATTGGCATAAATTGCAATTATTTTCTTTATCCTTGACAGGGGCGGCGTTTACTTGGTATGTAAATCTGACACCCAATTCTATGTACTCGTAGGTAGATATGGAACGAATTTTTCATGAGCGTTTACTTAATTATTGAAAATGGAGTGTGGCAGAATAGCAATCAGTAGAATGCATCCGCAACTCAAAGAGCGTCTTATTCTCTAGAAATTTTCTGACCTATCCAGTTTACTGTCTCAGGCCATCAGAATAGAGAAAATGATCAAGGAGAAAGAGGAGAGGTGGTCCGCTAAGTTTTCGCATGGGCAAACTATGATATCAGTGATAGACGATGTTATGGATAATGAGGAGGAACAGTTACTGGAAGTGATGGCAGCAAAACTAGCAAAATGTACATCTTATACTTGTCCTTTTTTGTAACCTGGCAAAGGGAAGGAGGAAGCTTCTTTGGTAGGGCCATCCACATACACATTTGATGTATCAAGGGCTGAGCAAATCTCTGATCAGATGGTCAAAGACAAACAAATTTGTCTACCTTTCGGCCACAAGGTTTCGGGTACAGAGGAGTTGAAGGGCAAGAAATACTATAAGTGGCATAACTCATTTTCTTATAATACCAATAGCTGTTTTGTTTTCAGGAACACAATACAGAAAGCTTTACAAGAAGGAAATGTGAGATTTACTGATAAATGCGAGGAAACTTTAGTCGACATAGACCCATTCCCAGCGGTTGGTGCAAGTATGGTACAGACATGCAAGCAAGATATGGAGCATGAACCAGGATTTTCTTTTGTCAGGGAACAGTCCACAACTTGGGAAGGGGAAGGAACGGTGTTCCAAAGACTGGACGATCGACCGTCAATTTTCACTTGGCTTACAATTCCAACTTTTGCAGCTCATTTCTAAGGGAAAGATAAGAAGTTTACAATATATGTACTTCGTAAAGAGCCATTTTTCTTGGGTCATCATTCCCATTTTATAAAAACTCAGAAACGATAAGAACAAATGAGGCCAACTCAGTAGAAACAAGTGCCTGAGAAATGGTTAGCTAAGCAGGTATGTACTTCCACAAGTCAGAACATGTTCAGTATTCTCCCAGCATAATTCCGAGCAAGGGCCGAGCAAGAAAACGTTGGAGAAATATTACTATGCAATGGGAGAAGTTGCCGTTGAGCTCATCGAGTTTGAAATGCCATTGGAGGGAATGTTTTTCCCAATCCCAATGGTAGAACACCCCAATCACCTCATGCTATTGTACATCAAGGCGTATATCAATAGAAGACCTTTCTTTCGAGTTTTCATCAATGGAGGGG
Source organism: Voacanga thouarsii (assembly GCA_026120185.1). Taxonomy (NCBI): domain Eukaryota; kingdom Viridiplantae; phylum Streptophyta; class Magnoliopsida; order Gentianales; family Apocynaceae; genus Voacanga; species Voacanga thouarsii. The sequence goes on from JANUWF010001392.1 coordinate 6,144,418, forward strand.
CTATGTTGAACATAATGCTGCTGGAAACCTTAAAGCGTTTGGGTAAGGATAAATACGATTTATCTTCTATAGATATCCAAATGCTTAATTTCACAGGGGATGCAGCCAAAATAGAAGGGGCCATCACGTTTGAGGTGGTCATTGGATCTAAGGTTAGTAAGACTGTGTTCTTTATAATCATGGCAGAGCTGGCTTATTTTGTCTTACTAGGTAGGGATTGGATTCATGCTAACCATTGTGTTCCGTCAACACTCCACCGAATGATGCTAATTTGGGATGATGAATGAGTGGAAAAGATACTAGCTAATCCCAATCCATTCTCAACAAAAGTGCGTATGAATGAGGCTGTGTTTTACCGCTCTACTTTTAACCTAAGCCATTATTCCAAACTCACCATGGCTCATAATTAGATTACAACAGAAGGGTTGGAAGGATAATATTTGAAAACAGAGGACCCTGATATTCGGCATGCACCTAGTTTCATCGCCTATGACTTGCTAACGGAAGTGGATATCTGTTAGCCCTAAGGGTTTTCTCCTATATTTTGACTTATGACAATTATTGATGTGGACTAACTTATGTAATCTATATGTGATAGGACATGTTTGATCTTAGTTCTTCTAAGGTAATCAAATAAGATTTTTAAGCAACTTTTGAGCAATAGAATTCAAGTATGGGTTATCAAGATGAAGTTCAAGTTTATAAGATTGAATACCAAGAAGTCCTTATGGAAGAACATTAGGCTAGGAATTATTATTAAGGTATTTCTTGTTAATTCCCATGTCTCTTTACCTTTTGATTTAATTTATGTCTACTTTGAAGCACACAAAGAAAAAGATTTCAAAGTTTTATAAAATCTCAGAATTTTGGATTGAGTAGTTTGGATGATTCTGAATCTAAAAGATTCATCCAAAATCTTGTAAACAGTATCGAATCATTTCTGCCTGAAAAAGTGTCATTTTGGACTTACTTTTTGGATACATTGTCGTTTGAAACATGAGTCCAAAATATGGGTAAATTTAACAGAAAAATTATAACCATTTTATAGCCGGTGGTACTTTACTTTATGACTTTATAGAAAGCCTCTAAACATATTTTGACATAAGATTTTTGTGGCATTCTTCTAAGAAACAATCTTGCTCTATAGAAAACAAAAATCTCATTTTATCAAGTGCTTCAAAGTGAATTCAAATTGTGTCTAAAAGGTAAAAGTGTTTGTGCTTTGTACCTTGGTGCACATCTACTCAAACAAATGAGCTTTTACTATTCCATTAATATTCAATCTTTTTTGTAATACAAGGTTATGGTGTAAAATTCATTTGTGGTGAACCTTGATTTGATTGTTTGGTTAAGAGGTTTTGGAAAACTAAGTGTGGTGATCCTTTCTTGTGTTTGGTATAGTTTGATTTCATTAAGTTAAGTAAATGAAATTTGGTTGAAAATTCTTAAGTGTGAGCTTAAGGTAGTAGATGTAGATCTTAGTAGATCGAACCACTATACATTCTGTGTCTCATTTCTCAGCTTACAACATTAACTGCATCATATATCTTACTTTAGTCTGAATCTAGATAGTTCTCAAGGTTTTCTTGGATTGCTTTCTTTGTTGCTGTAAAGTTTTCCAAGAAACTTGAAAATCATCATTATTCTGTATATCAGACAATTTAAAAATTTTTAGTTTGCCAAAAAATTTCTTCACCCCCTCTAAGGTTTTTCATTTGGTATTAGAGCCTGGTCTACATATTCTTAGTTTAACAACCTTATAGAAAATATCCTCATGGCAAGCTTATCCTCTCTTCCATATATTGAAGGATCTTCAACAAATCGACCTCCTTTGTTTAATGGAAACAACTACACATTTTGGAAAAACAAAATGAAAATTTATGTGTATTCAATCAACTTTGAGTTATGGAATTTGATAGAGAAATATCCTTTTTCTGTCAAAAGTTGTTGATGGCATAAAAATACCTAAACAGAATGACGAGTTTAGTGTTGAAGACAATGCTAAGATGACTTTAAATTTTCAAGCTATGAACATCTTATGTTGTACACTAGATGCGACTGAATACAATCGAGTTAGTGGTTGTAATTCAACCCATGACATGTGGAAATTACTTAAAGTCACCCATGAGAGGACAAACTAAGTTAAAAATCAAAATTGGGGCTTCTAATTCATTATTATGAAGTATTCACAATGAAGCCGAATGAATGCATCACTGATATGTTCACTAGATTCACAAATATCACAAATGGCTTCAAAGCTTATGGGAAGGTTTATTCCCTTGGAGAATAAAACCAAAAAATTCTAAATGCCTTACCTAAAAGATGGTAGCCTAAAGCTCTTGCAGTGGAAGAATCCAATGATTTAAAATCCTTATCAACCGAAGAGGTGATCGGCTCTCTTCTAACACATGAGATAAAACTCAAAAGGTTTCAGGAATCTGATGATCATGATAAAGGTAAAAAGGGAATAGCATTGAAAGTTGAAAAAGAAGATGAAGAAACTAGTCAATCTGACAGTAGTGATGGTACGAAAATAAACAATGAAGATTTAGCAATGATAGCAAAAAAAATTCAGAAGGATATTCAACAAAGGAAACTATAAAAGAGGAAAGAAGTTTATGAGAAAGAAAGGACAAACCTCAGCGTTTAAACCTCAATGTTATGAATGTTAAAGTACTGAACAGTTCATTGCTAATTGTCTAGTTGCAAAAGGTAAGGAAGGTAGAATGCTTAGAAAGAAGAAAGACCTGAAGGCAAAGAAAGGCAAAGGATTGATGGGGACTTGGGACCTAAATGGGACTGAGTCTTAAGATGAATATTCTGAGAATGAAACTGCTAACATATGCTTCATGGCCCTGGAAAATGAGGTAAACTCTACTATAACTAATTTTATGTCTAATTCGCTTATATCTATGACTGAAAAGCATGATGATCCGAATGGGTTGTTAACTGATATGTTCTATGAACTAAAAAAAATGTCCCAAAAAAAATAAAGAAATGAAGTTGAAGATTAATTATTTGATAAATGAGAACGAAATGTTGTTGAGTGATGAGTCACATTTAAGTGCTATTATTGAAAAAATGTGATCATGACTACTTTAAAATATGTATCTTTGGAAAATAGAAATTTGTGTGATAGAATACAAACTCTTAAAAGTATGGTTAGCACTTTTGATGACATGAAAAATAAAGTCAATGACCTTACCACATATATTGAAAAGTTCACAAATGAAAAAAATAACCTGGAAAAATTACTTGGAACTCAACATCAAGCTGGAAATCGAAATGGCTTAGGATATAAACATGAGAATAAAGACAAAATTCATAAGCCTCGATTTGTTAAACTTGTCTCGTGTTACATGACACACAAAGTATGCACATATTGTGAAAAATCAGGACATATAGCATCGAGATGTCTTATTAAAAGAAAAGTGGAATCTAGTGGAACAACTTTCTGGAAAATCAAAGGAAATGTTGCTAACCTCCATGGACCCAAGAAATTGTGGGTACTAAAAATCACTCCTCCTTCTCGTGTATAGACACATTCTTTGAGCTTCACAAAGTGGTTCTTGGATAGCGGTTGTTCAAAACACATGACTGGAGATGCAACCTTGTTAGATGATATACAGACCACAAATGAAGGATTCATTACTTTTGGAGACAAGAAGAAATGAAAGATTCTTGGCATTGATAACATTGGTAAATGTTCCTCAACCATTATAAAACAAGTATTACTAATTGATGATTTGAAATATAACTTACTTAGCATTAGCCAACTATGTGATAATGGTTGCAAAGTCATCTTTGAAACGGATTCTTATTCTATAATGGACAGCTCAAATCTTGAAACAATCTTTGTTGCCAAACGCGTTAGAAGTGTGTATGTATTCTATCTAAATAACCTTATAGCTCATGGTATTAGATGTCTATCCGTATATGACAATGATAGTTATCTTTGGCATAAAAGATTAGGTCATGTATCTTTTGATTTACTAAATAAATTGTCCTCAAAAGAGCTTGTTAGGGGACTGCCCAAAATAAAGTTTGATAAAAGCAAAATTTGTGATGCTTGCCAATTTGGAAAATAGATCAAAACCTCTTTTAAACCCAAAAAAATTATTTCAACCTCAAAACCTCTCAAATTAATTCATATGAATTTGTTTGGTTCAATGAGGACTGTTAGTCTTGGAGGTAAAAAGTACACACATGTGCTAGTTGATAATTTCTCTAGATTTACTTGGACTTTATTTCTTGGACAAAAGGATGAAGCCTTTTCTGAATTTTCGAAACTGATCAAACGCATCCAAAACTCTATTGAATGTAAACTGCTTTCTATTAGAAATGATAATGGTAAAGAATTTTGCAACAATGAATTTACACACTTTTGTGATGAAAATAGAGTCTTTCACAATTTTTCAGTAGCTAAAACACCTCAACAAAATGGTGTTGTTGAGAGGAAAAATCAAATTTTGCATGAAATGGCTAGATCAATGCTTTGTGAAAACGCCCTTCCAAAATACTTTTGGGCTAAAGCTATTAATATAGCTTGCTATATTGTAAACCGAGTTATGCTGAGACCGTTTTTGAGAAAAACACCTTTTGAACTTATGTTTGACAAAACTCCATCAATCTCTTATTTTAAAGTGCTTGGTTGCAAAAGTTTTGTCCTTAATACCCGAGACAATCTTGAAAATTTTGATAGCAAATCCGGTGAGGCCATATTTCTTAGATACTCTTCCAACAAAAAGGCATATAGAGTGTACAATAAAAGAACTCTTTGTGCAGAAGAATCCATACATGTTTTGTTTGATGAGTCTAACATTTATGCTTCAAAGAAAGATGATGATGTAGGAGGTTCAAAAGAAGTAAGAATAGACCAACTTAAAGCTTCACCGCTAGATACTCATACAAAAGAAAAAGAAATTGAAGAGCAACAAGCTAAACAAGAAAAGGAACAAACTGAAGATTCTACGAATCAACAATTGCCAAAGGAATGGAAATACAAAACAGGTCATCCCAAAGAACAAATCATTGGTGATCCAAACTATGGAGTTAAAACTAAATGGTATTTCATAGATAACTTTACTCTTCTTTCAAATATAGAACCTAACTGTATTGATATAACACTGCATGATGAATTTTAGATTATTACTATGCAAGAAGAATTAAATCAATTTGAAAGAAATCAAGTTTGGAAACTTATCCCTAGACCACTTGATCGTCCGGTTATTAGTACCAAGTGGGTATTTAGAAATAAACTTGATGAAAATGAAGCTGTGATTAGAAATAAATCTAGATTGGTCGCCCAAGGATTTAATCAAGAAAAGGGCAATGATTATGATGAGATATTTGCTCCCGTTGCTAAACTAGAGTCTATAAGAATGCTTCTTACTTTTGCATCCTTCAAAAATTTCATGCTCAATCAAATGGATGTTAAGAGTGCATTCCTAAATGGTTTTATTGAGGAGGAAGTATATGTTGAACAACCTCCTAGTTTTATTCATGAGCACTTTCCAAATCACATTTTCAAACTTTCTAAAGCTCTTTATGGATTAAAACAAGCTCCATGAGCTTGGTATAAGAGGCTTAGTTGTTTCTTGATTTCAAAAGATTTTTTAAGAGGCTTGATCGATACCACTTTATTCATCAAATCTGATAATTCTAGTGATCTACTAATTATTCAAATCTATGTTGATGATATCATTTTTTGTGCTACTAATGATTTTTTGTGTGAGATGTTTGCTAAAACAATGCAGCAAGAATTTGAAATGAGCATGATGGGAGAACTAAACTTCTTCCTCGGGCTGCAAATGAAGCAAAACAAGAATAGAATCTTCATAAATCAAGCTAAGTATGCCAACAAGTTGCTCAAAAGGTTTGGTATGAATGAAGCCAAAGAAATCTGCACACCTATGAGTACTTCTATAAAACTTGACCAAGATGAAAAGGGTAAGAAGGTAGATGAACATAAGTATAGAGGTATGATTCGAAGCTTACTCTATCTTATTGCTAGTTGACCTGACATTATGTTTTCAGTATGTTTTTGTGCCCGTTTTAAATCTTGTCCAAAGGAATCACATCTATGTGCCGTAAACACATACTTCGATATCTAATCAGCACATATGATTATGGCTTATGGTATCCTCACACTAACACATTTGATCTTATAGGGTATACTGATGTAGATTATGCAGGCTGTAAAGTGGAAAGAAAAAGCACTAGTGGCCATTGTCAATTTCTTGGACACTTTCTTGTGTCATGGCACAGCAAAAAGCAAGCTTGTGTATCCTTTTCCACAACTGAGGCCGAAAACACTGTAGCCGGCAATTGTTGTGCACAAATTTTGTGAATGATGAATACGTTGCTTGATTTTGGTCTTAACTTTAATTGCGTACTTATATTATGTGACAATACAAGTACTATCAATCTAACAAAAAATCCTGTTCAACATTCTAGGACAGAGCATATAGAAGTTAAACATCATTTCATCCGAGATCATGTTCTCAAAGGCGATGTGTGTGTTGAATATATTTCAACTGATGAACAACTTGCAGATATCCTTACAAAACCTCTAGCTGAAGAAAGATTCAACAATATGAGAAGAGGATTGGGAATTACAAAAATCTCATAACTAACCTAGTGGCACAAGTCTTCTTTATTTTGCAGAATTAATGAAGATGAAGATTTTAAACACAGTGTTTGTATCCAAAACATACTAACAATTTTTTTGAACACAGTATTTGAGTCCAAATCCTATATCCAAAATGCATTTATGAAAAAAGTTTCATTTGGATGATTATTTCGGGTTGGGTTAAAATCCAAAATAGAACTTTTTTTTTATATACTTTATATTTCTTTTTGTTTGAAAAATAACTACTTGCATATTCCAATTTTTTAATTTAAAAAAAAAAGTTTACGCTTTTCTCTAAATCTCTGTGATTAAGTTGTATTTTTAATATGCTTTATATCACAATTCTCCAGATATTCAAAGCACTTCATTTCTTCTCTCCTCCAAATCTCTGTAACAGACATCTTCCAAAAACACTCTATGTTCTTCTTCTCTAAAAAAAATGACAGTCCAAAAACCCTAATCTTTTTAATGGTAAAAACAAAATCATCTATACCAAAACCCAAGAAGGTCTAAAAAATGTCTCCAAAAATGAAGAAGAAGGGTTCAACCTTGAACAAAGCAAAAGGAAAAGAAGTCTTCCCTAAACCAGACTTCTCGGCATCACATTATGATTCATCAAAGTCTTCACCAAAACAAGTGAGTTTAGGAAATCAAGTAGTCTAATTCATTGACTCTAAATGTGAATCTGATTACAATAATTGGGTTTTAAGAAATAGAACCGTAATTTCTGGATATCATGCTAATCTTTCGTCCTTTCTAAATCTCTCAAATGTACTGGATATGTCTGAACATATTAGATGGGGTAGTTTACTTTCTATTGATGAAAAATTATATACTCCACTTGTTTGGGAATTTTATGCCAATCTAAGAAAAGGAAGTCTTGAGGAGACAGGGGGAGGTTTTATGATTCGATGGTATGTCTCAAGAGTTAAAGGAAAGGATATTGAGTTTAATCATCATTTGCTAAATAGAATATATGATGTACGGGATAGAAGGATTCAATATTTTGAGTTAAATAAATTTCCAGAGGGAAATGACATAATTAAGTTAAAGAAATTTGAGGAAATTTTTGCTGGAGGAAGGAGTTTTGGGAACTTAAGTAACAGAAACACAAAATGGCTGAATGGAGTTGGAAGGATCTTGCAGCATATGGTTTCTACCATGGTAGTGTTGAGCTATGGTCATAAGACCTTCATAAATATTTTGCAGATGGTAATTATGTTAGCTTTGGCAGAGGGAAGGCAAATTAGTTTTGGGTTTTTAGCTGCTAAGTTGATGCTGCAATCGAGAAATACCTCTAGCAAAGCTTTGCCTTTTGGAAATTTGTTAACTAATGTGTTCATATTTTTTTAATATTGATTTAAATTTAGTTCCCTGTAATCCGTAAAAAATGAATGTTTATAACTTTGATTCTTTTGAGAGAATGCGATATGTAAGAGTGGGTAATGAATGGAAGCTGCTTCGAGATATTGAAGGTGAGGAAAAAGAAAGATTGATGAAAATAAAAGCAGAAGAAAAAACTGCCCCTTCTGTTGGGACAAAAAGAAAGCTTGGGGAAGATTCTCAAGCAGAATCCTCTACTAAAGGAAAAGAAAAGGATATGGGACTCTCTGATAGTATTTTGGACGCTATCAATTCACTGGCTATCAAACTGAATAGCCTTAGTTCTGAGCTTCAAAGTCTTGGGAATAGACTGACAACAGTGGAAAAGACAGCAAAAACAGATGATCTGGTGTCTACATCTACAGTATCTACTCCAGAAAAGGCAACAGGAGAAGAACCTATCATTGAGAAAAAGACTGAACAAGAACTGCCTGCAGTGGAGGAAGTGCATGCTACTGTGCAAACCAAAGAAAAATCCCCAATTCAAGAAGCTGTAGCACCTTCTGCCTCCTCTAAACCATATGTCTTATCTAGAAAGAGACAGAAGCATGTTGTGGTTAAAAGAAAATCCAGTAGGATTGCTGGTTAACACTCTCAAAAGGGTGTCAGATCAAAAGTTAAAATAATTTACATTTCTTAAGAAGACCAGTTTGGCAGAATGACTTTCAGTTGATATTCTCTATGGTATCGTGAATAATTTACTTTTCTGTCTTTTCTGATGCATTGGGCTATCTGCTTAAATTCTAAATACTTCCTATCTATCTATATTCTATTTCTTCTACTTCTTTTTTGTATTGATGACAAAGGGGGAGAAGATATGAAAATGATTGGGAAGTTTTTGCTTGGAAAATGTTAGGATAGTTACTGATATGATTAGCTATGACTGGAAATATGGAACTGAAAAGTTTTTGCTTGGACAAACAGGATAAGATTACTAAATATGAAACTGACTGGGAAGTTTTTGCTTGGAATGTTGGGATAATTTTTTGCATACAATTCTACTTATAATTGTGAGCATTAAAATTTACTTAAGGAAACTATGCTCTTTGTTCCACTGATTAAGTAGTAAATTTACTTGAGGGAAACTTTGTGCTTTAATTTGATATTTTTGGATGAACCGCTTGATATGAAAATTGATCATCTCTGATTTCAGTTTGTTGATATCCAAATTGGACACCAGTTCGGTATCCTAATTTTTTCATCCAAAAGTATTATCTTCATAATTAAGGTATCTTTGAGACTAGATTGATAAGATATTTTTAAGTTATTGATATGATTCTGTGACAATTTCATTGATAAAAATTCAGTCAGATGGATTGCTTCCTTTATGATTAAAACTCTTTGAGATTCTGAAAAATCCATTATCTTGTGCATTATGTCAAGGGGAGTTTTGGACTCATATTTCCTTGATCTAAAAATATTTTTCTTAAAAGATTCATACTGCTTTGGACACACACCTTTTGGACATCCAAAGCTCGCATTCATAAATGTTTCATATATACTTTCACCAATGTTTTGAACATACGTTTTGGACATACAATATTAACTTCAGTATCTCTCTCATTTTCAAATATTCATATATGCAAATATTGAGGGGGAACATCTCATCATATAACTTGCTTGCTATATCTCATTTATAAAATTCATTATATCATTATTTCTTTTTGGAATAATCGTTTAGTAAAAAGATGAAGGATATGACGGTAGGTTGGGCTATAGGCTCATTGAGCCATGCTTGTGAAGCTGATATATATATATATATATATATATATATATATATTATATCTTAATCTTATAAGCACTCTTTGAGTTCTATAATGAGATATCGTATTTCAATGAAAAATATTCTTATTTTTCTCGGTCTAACATGTTTATACAGTTATTTATTTCTCAATCCCATCAAGTTTTGTCATTACTCAAAAAGGGAGAGATTGTTAGACCTAAGGGTTTTCTCTTATGTTTAGACTTATAACAAACATTGATGTAGACTAACTTGTGTAATCTATATGTGATAATATATGTTTGACCTTAGTTCTTCTAAGAAAATCAAATAAGATTGTTAAACAACTTTTGAGCAATGGAAATTCAAGTATGGGTGATTAAGATGAAGTTCAAGCTTATAAGATTGAATACCAAGAAGTCCTTATGGAAGAACTTTAGACTAAAAATTGTTATTAAGGTATTTCTTGTTAATTCCTATATCTCTTTACCTTATAATTCAATTGATTTCTACCTTGAAGCACACAAAGAAAAATATTTCAAAGTTTTATAAAATCTCAAAATTTTGGATTGAGTAGTTTGAATAATTTTGCATCTAAAAGATTCGTCCAAAATCCTGTAAACAGTGTCGAATCGTTTCTACCTGAAAAAGTGACATTTTGGACTTACCTTTTGGATGCATCATCGTTCGAAATATAAGTCCAAAACACAGGTAAATTTAACAGAAAAGTTTAGCCATTTTATAGCCGATAGTACTTCACTTTATGGCTCTATATAAAGCCTCCAAACATGTTTTGACATAAGATTTTTGTGGTATTCTTCCAAGAAACACTCTTGCTCTATAGAAAATAAAATTCTCCTTTCATCAAGTACTTCAAAGTGAATTCAAATTGTGTCTAAAAGGTAAAAGTGTTTGTGCTTTGTACCTTGGTGAACATTTGCTCAAACAAGTGAGGCTTTACTATTCCATTGATATTCAATCTCTTTTGTATTACAAGGTTATGGTATAAACCCATTTTGGGTGAATTTTGATTGATTGTTTGGTTGAGAGGTTTTGAAAGATCAAGTGTGGTGATCCTCTCTTGTATTTGGTACAGTTTGATTTCGTTAAGTTGAGTAAATGAAATTTGGTTAAAAATCCTTAAGTGTGAGCTTAAAGTAGTGGATGTAGATCTTGGTAGATCGAACCACTATACATTCTGTGTCTTATTTCTTGGCTTACAACATTAACTGCATCATATATCTTACTTTAGTCTGAATCTGGATATTTCTCAAGGTTTTCTTGGATTACTTTCTTTGTTGCCATAAAGTTGATCCAAGAAACTTAAAGATCATCATTATTCTATATATCAGACGACTTAAAAATTTTTAGTTTGCCAAAAACCTTATTCACTCCTTCTCTAAGGTTTTTCAATATTGGGGAACCTGGGGAAAATAAAACTACAAAGGTAAGCTTATGATTAACACTCAATCAGCGGAATGCCTTAACAGTCCTGATTCGTAGGTACAAAGACTGTTTTGCATGGGATTATCATGAAATGCTAGGACTAGACAGAGGCATTGTGAAGTATTGCTTACCAATTAAGGAAGGTTTCAAGCCCCATAAGCACCTGCCCGGCTTTTTAATCCCGCTCTCCTACCTAGGATCAAAGAAGAAATTGAGATGTTACTTTAGTGTGGTTTCGTCCGTACCTGTCTGTATGCAGATTGGGTATCCAATATTGTGCCCGTTATTAAGAAAAATGGCTAACTGCGGATTTGCGTTGATTTTAGAAATTTAAATTTAGCCACACCAAAGGAAAAATACACCATGCTGATGGCTAATATGTTGGTGGACTCAACTGCGGCAAACCAATTTCTAAGCTTTATGGACGGATACTTTGGATACAACTAAATATTCATAGCCGAAGAGGATACCAGGAAACAACATTTCGATGTCCAGATTCTATTAGTTTATTCGAATGGTTAGTTATGCCCTTCGGTTTGAAGAACACTAGAGCTACTTTCTAGAGAGTCATGAACCTTATTTTTCATGATCTCATCGACAAGACCATGGAAGTTTACATTAATGATTTAATGGTTAAGTTACCCACGTTTTCACAACACCTAAAGTGGCTGGAGCAAGCCTTTCTTCGAATGTGCAAGCACCGACTAAAAATTAACCCTACCAAATGCGCTTTTGGAGTTTCAATCGGAAATTTTCTCAGGTTCCTAGTGCATCAAAGAGGGATTGAAGTGGACCAGAACAAAGTAAGGGATATTGTCTAGATAAGGCCACCGCAATCTAAAAAAGAGCTCCAAAGTTTCTTAGGGAAGATTAATTTCTTGCGACGTTTTCTAGCAAACAATGTAGGTAAGCAAAAGGTGTTCTCTTCTTTGCTCCATTTAAAGGCATCTCTAGAATTCATCTAGCAACCGAAGCACTAGACGGCCTTTGATTGAATCAAGACAGCTTTGTCACAACCACCTACCTTAATACCGCCGCGTGACAAGGTGCTCTTGAAGCTATACATTTCAGCGACTTAGGAGTCTATCGGTTGCCTGCTAGCTCAGGACGATGCCCAGAGGGTTGAAATAGCAGTGTATTACCTCAGCCGGAACCTGACGGCCACAGAGACCAGGTATTCTCCTGTTGAGAAACTATACCTGTCTTTATATTATGCATGCGTGAAACTAGAGCATTATCTGTTACCTAGGAAAGTGCAAATCTTATGAAAATTTGATCTCATAAAATACCTGCTAAATCGCCCCTTCCTGCAAGGACGATTAATGAAATGGGCTATTAAGTTACATACTTTTTCTTTGACTCACTTGCCTTTGAGAGCAACAAAAGGGCAAACCATAGCTGATTTCCTGGCTGAACATCCATGCTTAGAAGTACCCAATCCTGAAAAAGAAGAGGCACAAGAGTACATCTCATACAAACTATGGACGTTGTAGTTCGATGGATCTTGCACCCAGTAAAAGGCAGGTGCCAGTTTGATCATTGAAACACCTTGCGGATGCCAAGGAAGAATTCTGTTTGAGTTAAGAAAAGGAACTTCGAATAACCAAGTAGAATATGATGCCCTCATTTTGGTACTTCGAATCCTAAAAGCTTTGGATGCACAAGTGGTCAATATAATAGGGGATTCTCAAATTGTCATCCAACAGATTTCAAGTAAGTACAAATGCACTAACCCTGTGTTATTAGATAAGCTACAGTAAGTGAAGGCATTGCTATAATACTTCTCAGAAGTTATCTTGACCCATGTTCCTCAAGTTGAGAACCAGAGGGTAAACGACTTAGCTCAAATGGCTTCAGGTTTCAAGAAAAGAGCTGGGGTGGTAATGTGTCAGCAAATATCGGGAGAAGAATATGAAGAGAACTAGCGTTCTGATATAGTTTCATACTTACGGAAGCCTATGGGTCAGGTTTCACGAGAGCTAAAACATAAGGTATTGAACTTTATGCTAATTGGGAATGATCTATTCAAAATAAGCCATTTCAGAGTTTTGCTAAAATGCTTGTCAAAGCAAGAAGCAGCACAGGTGTTAGCTAAGGTGCATGAGGGCCTATGTGGCGCTCATCAGGCAACGTCATGGGTTTTATTGGCCCTCTATGACCACACACTGCGTAGCCTATGCAGTCGGATGTGAGGCATGCCAGAAGCATGGCCTTTTGATTCATGCGCCCTCTGCGGACTTGCATCCTATCATCAAGCCATGGTCGTTCAAAGGTTGGTCTCTAGATGTCATCGGCAAAATTCACCCATTATCGACTAAGGGGCACACCTTCATTTTAGTGGAAACTGATTATTTCACCAAGTGAGTAGAGGTACTGGTTCTAACCAGAGTAACCCAATATGCCGTTATTACCTTCCTTCAGCAGAATATTTTCTTTCGATTTGGCATACCCGAAACTATAACGACTAACCAAGGAATTATGTTTATGGGAGATAAGGTACATAACTTTTTAACTCGATTCAAAATTAAATTATTGCATTCATCTCTGTACTATACACAGGCCAATGGTCAAGTTGAAGCTACAAACAAGACCTTGATCAGCATGATCCATAAGTCATTGGAGGATAAACCTAGAAGGTGGCACGAAACACTTCAAGAGGTTTTGTGGGCATATTGAAATGCTTTCAAGACTACTATAAGTTTCACGCCATTTTGGCTAACATATAGAGACAAGATGCGATGCTACACGTTGAGTTATCACTATGGTCAGCCTAAGTAACTTACCAACATTGTTTATCGGTTAAGGACTACAAATTAGCTCTGGCTATGAGTTTGGAGCTAGCCGAAAAGGATCGATGGATAGCATTAGAGAATATCAGAAGGCACAAGGAGAAGGTAGCAAGAGCCTACAATCAGAAAGTGTGGGGAATGAGTTTTCAAATAGGAGACATAGTTTGGAAAACTATACTACCAGTTATACCAAAAGACCCACGCTACAGTAAGTGGTCCGCTTCATAGGAAGGACATTTTCTTATTACATAGGTTTTTTATGGATGTGCTTATCAGCTGATGACACCTAACGAAAAGGAAGTAAGTAATGTCATAAACGGTAAATATTTGAAAAAGTTTTATCCTACATTCTGGGAGGGAACCAAGGTAGGAGAAGAGTAAAAAAAAAAAAAGGAAAGATAATAGAAGAAAAAAAAAATGTTTGCATTCATAAGAAACGGCTTATCACAACAAGAGCCGATCAGATGGTTGCTACATTTGAGAGCGAAAAAAAAATGATGAAGTCAATCCTCCTGAGAAGAAGTGTGAGGTGTCTCGATCGATTGGGCGAAAAAAATTATGGCAAGCCGATCCAGATCTTTCTCCGGCAGAGTAGTCGTCGTTGGGATTCCATTATCTTCTTCTGCCTGGATGGTCGGTTCTTCCTGGGTTGTTTCTAGTTCAACGGCTGTTTCTTTTGTTGGAAGTGTATGAGTTTCGGCATTCCCAGTTTGAGTGCCCGAAGGACCAGCCTCATCAGGACGACTGAAAATGGTGGCCAAGTCAGATTGGAAACTATCCCACCAAAACTGCATATAGGTAAGCAGTTTATCTGAATGTTGTAGTTCTATTTGGAGCAGTTCTTCCTCTACTTCTAGCATGAGCTGTTCATCTCAGAATTTAGCCACTGACTCTTCCACTGAGGAGGTCGTTTGCTGATAGAGGCCCTCGGCCTCAAGTTTTTTATCTAGAACCCGTCTTTCGAAATCAAACTCTGCCTAGAGTTCATGCAGCTGTTTCTCAAGCCCTTCAATTCTTTCAACTATTTCAAAAATCTTAGCTCGAAGGACACTTAGGTGGGCAGAGGCTTCCTTGATGCGACTACAAAAAAGCTTCCTATTCTTGGAGTGCTCCCAAAGCTTTGAGTTAACATGAAGCTTCGTCTCGTCTGTTTTGGGTATCAGAGAAGAAGCGTTGGGTGAATCTTATGTGCCCTAGGTAATCAGCCTATAGGTGCTTCAACTCAACAGAGATATCAGAATCGGTTGATTTCGTAAGCAGTAGAAGGGCTCGGTTGATTGCATTCTTGGAGGATCGGTTGGTCAGCAGGACGACCCCATTTAGGCTACGCAGAAGCTCTAGCGCAGCGGCCTCAGCTGTTATTTGCTGAGATGAGGTAGGTTCCTTAGGAGGCTCCACTGAAAGGGGTTCAGAGGCCATTTTTGAAGGGTTGAAACAGGTTTGTCAATTGCCACATACTCTCAGGCAGGCATTTCAGGTGGTCGGGCAACAATCGATGAAGGTGAGACAGTCGAAGTGTTTTCCTCAGCCGTTGTTATTTTTGCAGGCGACAAGGGGGGTATGGTTACTGATAACTCAGAGGAGGATTCAAATATAACCAGCTGGCTGGTTTTTTGTTTCTACAAAAGAAGGGAGTATGAGGTTAGCTTTGAGTCAGGGATTGAAGAATATCGAAAAGGAAATAAATTTAACACGGATCCAAACCTTGGCGATTGTTAGGGTATGGGTAGCTTGCCACCTTTTTGATCTCTTAAGCAAAGGGAATATAGTTTCTCTTTCCTCATCAACAGGCGGAAGAATAGGGGTTTTCCTCACTAGCAGCGTCCGGAATAACGGCATGGCAATAGGCCTAGCAGATACCTTGCTCTGCTTACTTTTTATGGGCACGGACGTTTCCACCACTACTGATGCCGACCCAGCCAGACGAAGCAGCCACATCTCCACAGGGGCTGAGAAGGACACCTCACTTAGTAGGTGCCACCATAGAGTGAAGTTGGGCATAGATTCCCAGACAACCTGAAAGTGGTGATACTTAAAAGAATGAAGAATGGTTAGAGTCCTATCGGCTAAAGTATGCACATCCTCAGCCGATAAGATAGGTATAACATATAAGATAAAATATGACCAGGATTTAAAGGAATGTCTTGAATCAACCTAAATTACCGAGAAACGCAATGAGGGTTGTACCACTTATAGGAGTTCTTGGTGCTTCTGGCACCTAGTTTGGCCCCTAACAGGAGCTCCTTGGGGCACAACATTTTCACCCAGATGGCTTGTTGAGAGCCTTCTGATGCATCGGAAAGGGTTGTCAGCCAGAAAAGGCCAGTCTCCCAGGCAAAGTAGGGAAAGAAATGCGGCATATGCTAGAGGCGATTCTGATGGAGATACGACGCCATGGTACCGGCGGAAGATCTATTCATAGGGATCTTGAGCAGTCGATAACCCGTGGCTGGGTTGGAAGAATCTGCAGAACCCCTAGAAAGGTTGTTGATGCCGAATTGGGAGATATACTGATAAAGCATAGTTGCATGACCTAGAGGGGCTGCCAAGGTTGGTCGGGTCATTCCTAGCCGATAGAGCCAAAGTCATCTGCTTCATCAGCCAATAGACTAAGACAAGCACCAAGAAGGCCAAGTCGCAATGCCTTTTCTTCCTCAATATAGCCGATATGTAGTATCGGTATTTATTTCTTATCCCTGCCAAATAGGATCATAGGACATATTTGCAGAGCCACAACCATAGAAAGAAGGCTTGTTCTTGCACTGAGGGAACGCTACCTAAGCTCTTTTTGGTGGCTATGAAATTTCCATAGAAGACAATAGATTTGTCCAGATGGGCTTCAACGGCAGGTAAATTCTCGTTATTGTGGAGGCTAGGTATTTCATCGCCATCACATTGGAGACCCAAGATGGTGCAGATGTCCAAAATGGTTAGAGAGAACATACCGTGAGAGAAGATAAAGCCATTGATAATCAGAGACCAAGACGGTGGAACAACAACAAAAAGGTTTCGATCGAATGCCATGTCAGAATCGGACATCATGAATGCCCCATTGATCCCAAAGGGTGCCGAAAGTAGCATGGCAATGATCGTGCCACTCTCTATAATTCTTCAGGGAATGCGGCCAATGGCAGAAGTAGAATGGCAAATCGGCCATAGAAAATTTGCTGCGATTCAATGGAAGGACAAAGTCCTCTAGATGAAGGAACTGTAAATATTTGATGGTGACTTCCGTTGGCAGTAGCCGAGGACCCAAGGCATATAGGTTAGCCTCGATTTGAATCAGAGCCATTGGGGTATGATTAATTCGAGCGGCCATGGAGACTAGGAGATCGTTACTCAAAAGAAATACGGGGAATGCTGTTGAATTTCACAAGAGAGATAAAAGTCTGATTGAGATAGAGTTGTTTGAGAAGAAGGATTTCGTATCGGTGAAAGAGGAGCAATGGGGACCACGATTATTTAAAGGAAAAGATTCAAAGACTAGCCATTCGCAGGCTTCGAAGCCGAGAAGTTGGAAACCTTTTACAACTATCGGGACGTTCCGACTTTGTCAGTAAAAAAATAGCTACGAATTAAAAGAGATATGATTCCCATTGCTTCATCTGTTTACACCATCAAAGCAACAGGACTCGAGGGAGCATGTGTTAACGTCATCTTTAGCTGATCCGTTGCAACGGTAAGTTTGAGCTAAAACTAATATGAATTCTGCTAAGTAGACGATGACGTTAAGAAAATCTTCAGCCGAAGTATTCAGTCAACATCAGAATCAAGAGCCGATGAGTCGTCACCCCTATATCTTGGCACGATTAGTAAAACACTACTGTTTCTAACTGTCAAGGATGAGCCATGAAGCGAGATTTTCACCACGATCGGGTAGTCGGCAACCACACCACAGCCAGCATAAAATGTGTAAGGAGTCCCAGAATAAGGAAGACCCAACAACAATCACATCAACAGAATTACCAATTTTCCCAGTTTTCAATTCCTTTTTGTACATTTTCTTTACAGCTTTCCTTACGACTTTATTTATAGCTTTTTTTACAGCTTTGTTTAGTTTTCGAAAGTTTTTCCTTATTCCTTTAATTACCAGTTTTTCATTTTCATGTTACTTTGATTTCAAATTCCAGTAAGTTTGTATTCATTCATTGTTCAATCGAAATACACTATTTTTCGTCATAATTAGCTTCTGCATGCAATATTTCTGCTTTTTTGGACCCTTTCTATAGTAAGTTTAAGGAACCCACCTCTTTTAAAAGGTTCGGCTTGCACATTCATTTTTTCATCAGACTGTTTATGTTCATCGGAAGAGTAGCCGATCGCCAGTTCCATCAGCTCCCTTTTTGTAAAGTAACAGTTACATAACACACACACACACACACACACACTCTCTCTCTCTCTCTCTCTCTCTCTCTAAATGCTATGTATCTTTTTCTATATGCCTAATTTAGAACAAAGTATCAAATAAAAAAGTATTACAAATGACATCGATATTTGTTTTGTTTTCTCTTTTATAATTTTGGAATAATTTTAATGACATGCATTTAAATGACTTTGGTTATATTTTACTTTAATTAGATAGATCAAAATATTATATGAAATACATTTTTATTTTAGATAGGATTAAGATTAAAATGGGTTAAAAAGGCTATACATTAAAAAAAAAAAAAAAGTTTTGAACTGAATTGAACCAAATTAAATTGAACTTGTCTATTTATTTTTGTGCATAAATCGATTTGATTTGATTTTAAAAATTTTGAGAAAAATTAAATTAAAACTTAAAATTAAATGCAAACCCCTACCAACAAAATAGTTTATTCTTGAAATATCCCTTCCTTAATCATCAAAAACAAAAATTTTCATTCTTGTATAATATTTATCATCAAATAGTTATTTTATACACACACACAGAGCGCGCGTCATTAAATTCATTCATTTATTTTTCGGGAAGGAAGTTGGTTCAAAAAATACCTTAAATGGAAAAAGTATATATAAAGTATTAATATGCAATGTCAAGGTGAGGCCGAAGTAGAGTTCATGAAATAGAATATGATTATTCTGATTATATGATAATTTATTAAAAAAATTATTTAAATTATAATTATTTTCAATTTAATTATATATTTAGATTGGGAAGAACCCCAATCTAATTACACCAAAATCTAGCTTCTCCTTTTAGGACTAAATCACTTTTCTTATTAGAAAACTATTTTTACTTCCTTTACTACTTATTAGAAAGCTAACATTTTAAACCTTTTTAGAAGTAAAAAATAAGTAGGATCGTGAGTAAAAAAAAAATGAATTCACATAGAAAATTATAGTGCATATCCATAAGAATTTTTGTAGTCCAATAGGCCCTATGGCTTGGCATGGGTTATCTTTATACTCTTTAAGATTATCTACGATGCCTATGACCATGTTAAGATTGAGCTAAAGTCATGCGAGCTTGTCTAAAGTTTGTTCACAGCAGTCACAATTGAAAATGACAATAAATGGAATGAAAATGACAAAAAAAAAGATGATAAATAGAATGTAAATGGGGAGTATAATTGTTTACATAATGATCAATTTTCATTCAAATAGAAATTTGTACGAAATATCTACCGCAAGTTTAGTAAGAAAGGACACCAGACACAATAAATGGCAACTTTTAATTCAATCCAATCTTGTTTTTTTTCACCCCCTACAATAGTTATCATGATAAAATTTTTCTAAGTGACAATAGTAGATACTATTTTTCTAAGGAGACCGAAAAATTTTGTTCATTTTCTCTAGAACTATCAATTCGAAACTAATATATGAAAATTTACATGCACAAACCTAGAGGTCGTAGAAAGTTTACCAAAAATATAACATACTCCTATCTACAATTGTGTAATAGAAAATAGAGGTAGCTAATATCAATCACTAGATTGGGCACCCGCCGTCTTGGCTTGGCACTGGTCTTGGGCATTCTAGCTTAAGGTTTGACTATATGTTTCGACCTCCAGTTTTAGAATGCTTGGGTGTCCCCAAGCTTGACCAGACAATTTTTTAAAATGAGTATGAGCATTCTTAGGTATTGTTGGCCAAACTGTACTAGGTGGCTAAGTACATTAAAAAACGTTCAGTTATTCTAGTTTTATAAACATGTCCAGAGATACACAAGTACTCTATTTGTTCCTAAAGAACTTATATTAAGCGTAGGCCATGAAGTGCCCACACATCTACATGATTATGGGTCAACCTCTAACATCATCCTCTACTTAATTTAGCAATGTCTAAGGAGACCATCATTTCCTAGAAGCTTTGTTAGGCTTTTTCACCAAGTATTGTTGGCCTTGATACCAAAGAAACATGCATCCCTTTCGGTGACTAGTTTCAGTTGTATAGTCCTTGGCCTTAGACTTGCTTTCCTCTGTGAAGCTTGCTTAAAGTCATCTATGCATTCTCAACTAGTTGATACACAATTGCCAACCGATACCCTTGATTAAGGTTGTTTCGCTTGCAGTCCACCATAAGAATGACACACGAGCAACTTCTCAACACTACCGATGAACTAGAACTTGGAATCATGACAATATTGAAATCCATGCCTTAGATGAGTTTGAAGTCATCTATCATCACCATTGTGAATGTAGTTGTACCCCTAATTGGTTCCATCTTGACCTTCATTGTATGAACAACTCCCACAATTAATTGTGTAGCTAAGTTGACAACATTCACCTAGCCTACACTCTTCTCTAGTGCTAAGCCTAATTTTTCCACCTTCGAATTAGCCAAATAGTTGTGGGTTCCTCCTGTGTCCACCTACGCTCAAATGGGTCTATTGTTTATATGGACGTCCATGAACACATTAGTTATTTAGGTACTCTGGCCCTTCTTTTCAAGACTTTCTATTTAGTGGTTAGAGTTTGAGTAACTTCTTTCCCTTTTCTCTTCTCTTTCGTAGCTCTCCCTGTACATGTGTATTGCAAGCACATGGTAGTGCCCTGAGGGCACCTTCTTCCTATTCAGTACTTTTAGTTCTACTAGGTATTAATTTTTGCTTGGTGGTTTTCACAACTTCCATCATTATTCCTAAAGCACCAAGTTCAGGGAGTGTATTCACTAGGGCCATTATGGGACACATTTCCAATAGGATTGTACGGTTGCACAATAAGCACCAGAATGTTATGATCTTTACCCGCTGACCTCCTTTCGATGTTCATTGTGTTCCTCTTTTAGGTTAGATGTCCATTTTCCTCTAGTTGAGTTTGTACGAGAATTGAAGAATGGCTTAGAGGAATAACCATTCCCTCTTCCAGGATGGTTAGATTCATGCCCCTTACTAATGCTTCGAGGGCTCTCCTTTGGATCATTATAAGGGTCTGACTAAAAATCCTTCAAACTCTCTGAAATAATTATAGCTAGTGTCAAGTCTTCACTCATTATCTGTTAAATTTGTTTCTATCCCATAGCATCAATCCCTTGGTAAAACTAAATTGCTTTTCTATCTCCGACATGTCTGTTATCTAAAGTAGACATATGCTGAAGGAGTTGGTGTACTCCTACATTGTTCATGTATGCTATAACTCCTAGAGCTTTCATCTCATAGCATACTTTGAATTTTGGAGGATATGCTACTTCTTCATGGTAGTCTTTATCTCTTCCCAAGTTATAATGGCAAGTCATCCTACTTCTATTTCAAAAACTTAGACCCTCTATTATATCTTGACATCATCCTCCAAGTATGTGGCTATGGTGTCCACTTTCAAATTTCTTCGATTATTCCATCCACCTTGAAGTACTGGCCGAAGTAAAAAAAGAAGTTTTTACCATAAAAAAAAAAAGACAAATACGACGGCCTAAAAACCATCGTAATAGACAGTTATAAACGACGGTCTTCAACCGTTGTATCTGATAGGTTAAATACCATGGTTTTAAACATGCCGTCGTATTAGCTCACTTAAATATGACGGTTACACGTAACTGTCATATTTGTTCCACTTAGTACGACGGCTGCCATTAACCGTTGTTTATGAATTCTCAAAAGTTAATTTAAAACTAAGAATGTCTAATACAACGGTTGGAAACCTTCGTTTTATATGTATAAATACCACGATTGGGATGCACTGTCATTTTTAAGAGCCTAATATGACGGTTGTGGCTGTCGTATTTAATTATAATTATAAAAAATTCTTAAAAAACAATTCAATTTTTATCTGATTATTTTCAAAATTGGTCACAATATTTTTTGTAATAAATTTAACAAATCTAACGGTTGGATTATTAATTTGATATTTTTACAAATGTAAGTCTACTAGAAGAGTGTGTATATGCATGCACGCGCGCACACACACACACACACACGTATGTGTGTGTGTGTGTGTGTGTGTGTGTGTGTGTGTGCATACATAGAATGTAATTCATTCATTTACATATATATATATATATATATATATATATATATATAGAACAGTGTATGTGCATATATAGAATATAATTCATTTATTCATATATATATATATATATATATGTAATGTAGCATACTGTTTTAATTATTAATTCATTCATGTGTAGACATATTATGTATAATTATTATTGTAAAAGTAAAATTTATATAATGTTATTTATCATATTTGTAATACATATATATATGTATGTATTTTTTATATATAAATAAAATAACAATAAAAAAATTTATATTGTACTTTAATGTGCATTGTATATGATGGTTGTTCACTACCATCGTATTAAACCAGTTTAATGCGATGATTAACATATAACCGTCTTATTAAACTGGCCTAATACGACGGTTAATAATAACCGTCATAATTTATTCATCCTCAATTTTAATTTAGCTGAACTCCTTCGACAATTTGGCCACTTCATTTCTTTTGGTTGAGAGATCAACATTGCTCTCTAGTGCGCCTTCTCTTCTTTGGTGTATATTGCCTACGACGATTACAATGCGGTCGTTTTCCTTTTCCTCCGTAGCTACCGTCACTTTGTTCCTATTCTGATTTTCAGTTAGAAATCTCTGCAACAGTTTGTACAAGTCGAAGAGTTGTATCCATAGGATGGATAACTTATACTCTCTCTCACTCACCTTAATCCTTTTGCCCTCCAAAACCCATTTGGATTGTAACAGAGGAAGCATTGTAATGCTCTGTTGATTTTTTAAATCTGTTAAAAGAGTTCTCTGCTACGGTAATTCCACGTTGCTTCCTTTTCTATATGTATATGTATATATTGTGTAAATGAATTTTCTAGATGCTCGGAATCTTGTGTAGGAGGTATCTGATATGATATGTGATTATAGTTTGGTTGTGTTTCCAATTAGTGGTTGTTTTGTTCATTTGGAACTCTTGTGTAACTATATTTTGCATTTCTTAATTTCCTTTTCCTTGTTTTTGAATCTCAGAATGGCTAAGTCTTTTGCATGCTTTAGATCTTCTTTCTCTTAAATAAATTAGTTGGGAAAAAAAACTATAGGTCTGAGTCTATTATTGGAAGACAAATTAAATTACTTTACTTTGTTGAAGGGGTCCCTTGTTTTCTTTTTTCAGTTCAAAATATTTTTCCCTTTAATTGTTGGTGATCTGCCTCAAACGCAGGGAATGAGTAGTGAATCTACTAGTTTAAGTACAAAGGAGAGTAGTTGATTAGAGCTTTTAGCAGCAAGCAATGGTAGGTAGTCTCCGTTTTGCCTGTTCAATTTTCTTATTTCCCATATTTGTTGGCATGATCTTTTTTCTGCGAATTGGAATGATGTTCAGACTGAGGATTCAAGTGAAAAAGTAATGGTAACCTACTATATAGATGTCTAGTTGTATGCTTATTTGATGGGATAGAGAAAATTGGCTAAACAACAATTTTAGGCATTCTTTATGCATTAGTTAATTTGACATGACCACAATTTTCTTGTAAGATTCTTCACCTTGTTCACTTATCATTGATTGGAGAACTAGATATCTGGAGATCCAGATGCAACATATATTATTTTTACATGTGGTGCTGATGTTTTGGCTGTTAGTATAAATGTAACATATCAAGTTTTTTTTTTTTTTTTTTACTGTAATTTAGATCAATTGAGGTAGTGAAGAGTCATGATTCCCACTACACTAAAACTACCCTAATCTAAACTGAATAAGCCTTAGTAATGCCCTACTAGCATTATAAGTCAGTGGACAAGGTATACTTGAAGTCATGTTACATGTTAACAATCCATAAAATAAAGAAACTCGATCGATGAAACATGCAAAAAGATCAGCTAAGAAGAAGCTATTAAACTCCAATTAGATGTTAATGATAATTCTAGTCAATAGCTAGCTTGGGACTATAGCTATTTAGTTAAAACATTGCTTAGTATGGCATATTATTGTCTTCCAATGTTAATTTCTAGTTTCGCTCCTAACTAAGCATGTTCTACATCAATAAATTTATATACAAAAATCATTTAACTGCCTCTTTAAAACACACCCCCTCCCCCCCCTCCCCCCAAAAAAAAGGAAAAGAAAAAGAAATAAAGAGGATTGCATAGCAATGCACTTGTGCTAATAAATCAAAATTCCTTACTTTAATAATGTGCCTTTATTCTTTGTTTCTTCTGAGTTTTATTCTTAGTTTGACATGTGCCTTTAATAATTAAGTAGCATTTGATATGTGTCACAGGTTAAAGATACATTTGTTTGTTTGATTGTCCAGAAGATATGTGGGGTTTCATGCGTTGGTACAAAAATAGAGCACTTATGGGGAAACATACGTACCTTCTAGCAATACAAATATTAATATTTCTTCACTAGACAACGTATAAGGGGATGATATGGTTGGGATAGTTTAAGATGCTGCCGGGATAAATAAGTACCAGAATGCAAATGAAGAGGCTGAAGATTTAAGAGAGATACTTAAACTATTACAAGAGACGAATATGGTGTTGTGTCCGAGTGTACCAAATTTTCTTCTTTGTCATTTATCATGAGATTGTTACATTTGAAAATACTCAATGGGTGATCAAATAAGTCCATTGACATGCTACTTAAGCTTCTAACAGATGCTCTCAGTTAGATGGACATGAAGATTGCTAAAAATTACTATGAGGCTAATAAGATTACGAATGTGTTAGGAATGGAATGTAAAGTATGGGATGCTTGTCCAAACAATTGTATGATATACAAGGGGAAAATGAGGCAGTTATTCATTATGTGGTGTGTAATGCTCCGAGGTACAAAAAAGAGGGTAGTACCGCTGCATGTAAGCGTGTTAGGTATTTTTCGTTAACTGCAAGGTTGAAGCGATTATTCATGTCTCACAAAACTGCTTCTTTTATGAGGTGGCATGAATAAGGTCATGTGAAAGATGGAGTTTATAGGCACCCAGCTAATTCAAGGGCCTGGAGAAAGTTTGATGAATTGTATCTAGAATTTGTAAGCAATTGTTAGAATGTAAGGCTCGGTTTGGCCTCAGATGGATTTAGTCCATTTTCAAATATGCACATACCACATAGTATTTGGCATATTGTCTTAATACCGTACAATTTGCCACCTTGGCTATGCATGAAGCAATCGTATTTTATATTATCAACTTTTATTGATGGGCTTAAGAGTTCGGGGAACAAGATTGATATTTTTATGCAACCATTGATCAAAAAGTTGAAAGAATTATGGCGTGACGGTGTGATGACATATGATGCAGAAGCAAAAGAGATGTTTCTATTGGGAAATATGCTCTCTTAAACTAGGTTTCTGATATAAATATCGAATGTTTTAATAAAAGAGTTTATTTTCAGAAATTGTTTGTGAATTTACATTTTATCTGTGCACAATTACGTTTGGAAAAGACCCATTGTGTTTAAGTAAGTGATCCATGTGAATGGAGGTCTTTCACAGTAAGGTGTGGATCACGGGTTACTTAACACATAAACATTTGTTCTTAACCGATTGATGAGAATGGGAATCTCATCATGTTTAGGTTATTATATTATAAATTCCAAATGGGGAATGGCTTACCTTTAGCCAGTGAGTAGTCCACACACTTCATGACATAAGCGTATTTCGAATACGTAAAATAGGACTTGTAGTAGTGGTTTCTTAAAAGTATTATATGGTAGAAACCTAGACTACTACTGCTACAGCGTAGACTAGTACTCTACGACTTGAGTATGAGTTGGTGATCTGACGAAGTTGGAAGCATGTACTTTGATATGCTATAGTTGAGGTTCTATCGTAGGGCCAATATACTTGCATGTTGGGTATGTGTGACTAGTTAGTTAAGATAAACTTGTATAAGATAGTTTCTATACTATATTGCCCCTTATGGTTATCTGAATGATCTAAATATCTAGAGCCCTGGGAAACATAACTTGGATGTTTGCTTTAGGGTAGCTCCCTTGGAAAGCAGAAACAATCCAGGAAGTCGTGGATCATTAGACTAGAAGCCTAAAGATGGTAGATGTCATTAAGAGGGGTGTTAGTACACTTCTTCCACTTTAAATGTATGATAATGTATAGAAGGATTTTTTAGTTATTACACCTATAGGTCGGAGACTTTGCTAACACAGCATTATCCTTGGGATTAATATTTCCTTATGGTGATATTAAGAAATATTTAAAATGCAAAATACAACTATTTATATGATAAGGGTATTTTGGTCATTTTAGTAGCCAAGACAGTGTATCTTTTGATCCCCAATATAGACCATGAGTCCTAATTAAATACGGGTTAAGGAATTGATCTTAAATTAAATGAAATTTATTTTATTTAAGTAGTCTGATTTAATTATTGGGCTAGAATAAAATAAAGGTCCATGGAGAGAGAAAATTAATTAAATTAGTTTGGTGGGTTAATTAATTATTTAGGGCTTTGGCCCAATTTGAATAATTAAATATTAACCTGAGACTAAACTAATATAGGCTTGTTAATTGAACTAGTTTATTCGGGTTGGGAAATTAATTATTTGTTGGGCCAATTAGTTGGTTCTAATTAGAATAATTAATTTAGTCTAAAAGGTTAAATTAAGAGTCTAATGGCCCAGTCCAGTTTAACCTAATGTTTTATTTAGGTTAAATAGGAAGATTGGAAATAATGTGATTTTTTACAGCCTCTTCTCTATGAAAAAGAAGCACGCGCCTCTCTCTCTCTCTAGAAAATATTTCTTAGTTCTGTAGTTGTTCACCAAACGGAATTAGGCAGGCCATATATTAGAAGATCGAGAGTTTAGCGTTCTCCTACATGCAAAAACGGAGTAGGAGGCTTGCAGGAATCGCACAAGAGGTTTCCACCAACACACCTATCCCGGTTCCATACATTCCAGTCTAGCCAATTCTTAGAACGAGGAAAAGAGAGAAAATTTTTAAACCTCAAAACCTGTACAGAGCTCAATCAGCGCCGGCTAGGGCTGCCGAAGCCGGTGCCAGCTCTGTTTGGATGTTTCCCTATTCTTCAATTTTTTCAATTTTGTTTGCTTTCACTTCCGCTGCGTGTCTTGTGTTTTTCCCTTTCTATGCCTTCAGTTTCGTTTGCGTGAAGCTGTTCCCTGAGAAGGTTCGATTGCCAACGGGTATTTAATAGAGGAATGTATGATATTTGTGTCAAGATATCTAGATGATGGTGAGAGCAAAGAGGGTAGGCCCTCGAGATACGTTGATATTGACAATAAGATGAGGAAACTAATTGGAAAGGGAACTGATGTAATATTTGATCATACTACCTTGATACAAGCACACCAGTGGATTCTACCCAACTCCAACATCCTTAAACCATATAGAGAGTTAGTTTTCTTTTCAATTTCTTATATATAATTTTATGCATTTATGTATATATATGTTCATACTAAACTCCCACATGTGATATATACAGCCTTCATATGTCTGTTATAAATAGAGAGCATCTGAGAGCTTGGTTACATGACAAACATCGTATTCACTCTCAAACGTTTCACACTTAGCTCAAGTGTTATGTAAGTTATGCTTCCATGTGAAAAACACTAAACAATTATTTCAAACATATTAAGTTGGTGGAACTTATATTATTGCCCGTATGCTCCATATAGGTTGAAAACAGTGAATAATGTCTTGATATTCCTATTGAAGTTAAAAAGGTTGCTAGTGGTCCTTTCAATAAAGGAAAGCATTATAATGCATTCAACGTGAATAGGTTTCAATTTCGTACAATAACCTACGAGGCTGATAAATCCACTCAGAATTCTGGTGTTATGTGTAGAGTTGAAACTACTAGCCACGCTAGCCCACAAAATAGGAATCCCATAGCGGATGGTGTCAACTACTCTGGGGTTCTTATTGATATCATCATGATCCGATATTGTAATAAGTTGAAATTTCTATTATTTAAATGCGATTGGGTTTATGTGCATCGGGATATCAGAGTTTACGACCTCGAGTTCACTTTGGTGAATCTTGACTGGTTGTTGTACTGGGAAAGTAGAGAGATGGATGAGCCTTTCATACTAGCAAATCAAGCGGAGCAAGTTTGGTATTCTCGTTGTCCTAGAAAGAGATTGGCATGTGGTAATGTCAATAATGAGAAGAGATAACTTCGACGTGTACTCAAGGGATGACATAGAAACGTTTTCGGCATAGCAATTAGATTCTCGTCCTGTTTCATGCGAAATAGATACCGTATAGGTTAGGGGTGATATTTTTGGGGAGGAAGTGGATTTAGCTGGTAAAAGGACACAAGTAGCGACTTAAATATATTTTATATATTTCTCAAGTGTTTTGTACATATTTATTTGATTAAATTTATATCTTTACATTTTTTTTATAATTTGAATAAATCCATGAATTTATATATAATTATTAATGTCATGTTTACTTTTCAGATGGTGAACAAACGACTTCGGCGTGCATCGATGTAAGATGCTATAGCAGTGTCAAGGTCAGGGGCTAGTTCTTCACAGGCGGCAGAGAGATCTACTAGCATAGTAGCTACAGCTACTTCTGATGATGGTCCTAATACAATAGTTCATGCAGCTACTTCTAGTGTAGGTCCTAGTAGCACCCCATCTGCAGCTACTTCTGGTATGGCTCCGTCTACAACAGCACCTACTTCTTCAGGACCTAGTGCCTCGGTTTGTATTAATTTATTATTTTTTTTAGTACTATACATATAATACTGTTGATTAATTTTTACATATCAGTATTTGGTAACTATTTAAATTGTTATTTCTTGGTTCTTCATCCAGAGCTATTCGGGGGGTGGAAAGTTACCCCCCGGGTGGGCTGAACCAGGCTTCGGGAAGTACGATGTTGGAGTTAACCAGCAGGAAGGACTTATAGGGATAGATGCTTCTCACTTCAGTTCCGTAGTGTGTTGTTTTGCACGAATGAGCAGTAGAATTCCTTTGAATTGTAGGGATTGGCATTCTGTACCTCAAGGAATGAAGGACTATGTGTGGGAAGAAATATAGGTAAATAAATTTCTTACTAACTTTAGCTAAAGTCTCCCGAATTAAAAGTTTAGTTTGTTAACAATTTATATTTTATCTAACCATTTATTTGTTTAACACGTGTAAGGATAACATAACTATACCACTTGAGGAACGTACTGTCACAATGAAAATTCTTTGTAACCTGGAAAGATTACAAATCCAAGCTCAAGCATAGATACTATATTCCTTTCCAACATACCATGGAGCTTATTACTTTTGGAGATAGAAGGGTTGATGAAGATCAGTGGAGGATGTTAGTTGATTATTGGCGTTTAAAGGATGTGCAGGTCATATAATTAACTCTATTAGACTTTTTATATTGTGAAGTTGTTTACGTATATAAGACAGTAATGGTATGTTTTTGTTACATATTAACTACGTTGTCAATTCATAGGTAGAGGCTGTGCAGAACAGTCAGAATCGATCACATATTACATATCCACCAACCACAGGAAGGATGCCACATTCTATAATACTTGATCAGGTATTTAGATTATCGTGTATGCCATTATTTTGTCTTTATTAGTAGATTGTAAAAAAAATCCTTATTTTTATAAATATTACCTAATTAACTGTTGTTCATGTTTGCAGAGGGCCTTATAAGGCCAGTCGACGTCACAGTATGATATGTTTCTTGCGACACAAAGGTGGTATGGTCGGCAGGTTGATGGTTTGGCTGCTGATATAATTATAAAGCATTTTTAATGCTTTACTTTTCTGAATTGTTAAAATATGACAAAATGAATATATTAACTTTAATATTAACTTAATATGTATGTTATTTCTTAATTTTGTAGGACCGATTAAAGACAGAGTGACAGGAACTTCCTGACTCTGAGGGCAGGAGGAAGCGAAGGATCAGATTTTTCAAAGCATATTCGATCCTGACACGAGGAGTTGTGTTAGATGTCAGGGAAAAAGGCCAACACCAACAGCAATTAGACATTCATCCAGCTATTCTACTGAGGTTGAGGAGGCTATCAAAGTGCAGGTTGAGACACGTATCCGACTATGCAAGCTGAGATGGAGGTACGTGTAGAGGCTATGCATGTCGAGATGGAGGCACGTTTGGAATTAGCTCTATCCCGCAGAGCTGACATAGGTGTATTAGTCACAGCTCCTAGACCTCCATCTAGTGCCTCTACGGTCTCTCTTGGTGTTGGTTCTACATCTCGTTCCCATGGACAACCTAAAACTCCTGATGATGATGCTGTTAGTGATTAGCATGATCGAGTCATATTTTTTTTTTTCTCTATTGTTGTGTATGAGTAGTATTCGGAATTGATATATTTTATTTTCTACTTTTTCTATATGTACTATTACTTTTACTTGTACACATTTTAGTTTCATTTCGGTTTATTTATAGTTTGATTGATGTTGGCTTTGCTGATGAGTTTTTTTTCAGTTTTAACTGTAATTATGTTAAACTTTTGGCTTGGTTAGGTTTAATTTGTAGGTGTTAGATACTCAAATAAACAAATTATGAAAAAATGGGTAGGGGGGATCTAAAAACGACGGTCCAACCTGTCGTTTTTACTTATAGTCGCAATTACTAAGTATTTGCGACGGTTTCAACCGTCGTAGTTAACCATCACAAATACTGATTAATTGCGATGGTAGTAATTACGATGGCTGGCAACCATCACAAATCCTTAGTGTTTGCGACAATTACGACCGTCGCAATTCATACTGATTTATTACAACGATTGTAATTACGACGGTTGGAGATCGTCACAAATACTCAGCAATTGTAACAGTTAGGGCCACCACAAATAACCGTTGCAATTAATAAGTATTTGCGACGGTTTAAACTATCGTATTTACTGAATAATTGCGACGATTTTTTCACCAAATACGACAGTTCATAGAATGTCAGCCCGGGTGAGTAATTGCAACAATTTTCCCTGACCTTCGTATTTAAACCGTCGTATTAGATAAAAACGATAGTTTTTTGGCCTTTTTAAATAAAAACAACGGCGTCATATACGACGGCCGAGAAACCGTCGTTTATAGCAAAAATGATGGTATTTTCTTAAACACGACGATTCCTAAATTTTTAGTAGTGTTTTCACTTCTTTGACATCTCTTGCTCTCTTGAAGATATTTGGATCTCTCACCTTTGGCTTTAGAGTCTATATTGTACCCACTAGCACATTTGCCTTAGTATTGAGCTATTCCAGAACCAATTTAAGCATCCTGAGATTGGCTCATATCTCTTCAAGCAAACATCTCACCTCCTTCACAACACAGACATTGGCTACCTCTTGTAGCACAATATCATACTGGTCATGCTTGATATTATGAGACTATATTATTGGAGCCATCTCTCTTAGTATAACATCCACTTCTTTTGCTTGGCCACCAAATCATTCCATATTAGTCTTCACAAATTCTGCATGCTTTACTTGCGATCCATAGTCTATCTGTCTATTTCTTATATAAATAGATGTGAGTTTGTTCACAACAGTCTCTAGCACATCTATCTGTTTTCATCATGTCTTTTCTTGCCAATAGTCTTATTGTCTCTATTACAAGTTTACTTGTGCCCACCTTATTTGCCATTCTCTATTTTTAACTAAATCTACCTTTCTAATTGCGGCTATGGCTCAACAAAGTCCTCCCACATAGGTCAAGTCATGCTAGGGTTTAGGCCTTGATATCCTTCTCCCTCTCTTGCAAGACTACCCGCTAATTATTTCGTGGTGATTCAAAAGTCAACTAGCATGTTCACCTTGATACTGACCATCCCTACTTTGACACCAACCATCATGAGTTATCTTTGCACTGTTCAAGACTAACTATAATGCTAGTGAACTTACTAAGATTGAGCTAAAGTCACACCAGCTTGTTCAAAGTTTGTTTGTAGTGGTCACAAATGACCATGAACGAAATGAAAATGATAGAAAATGGTAATAAAGAAAATGTAAAACAACAAAATTGTTTCAATAAAGATCATTTTTATTCAAATAGAAGCTTGCACAAAGTATTTACAATAAGTCTAACTGAGAAAAAACTACAAACGACCACCGAAAACTTTTAGGTCTATACATTGTCGTTTTTCTTCACTTCTATAATAGTCATGGTAAAAGTTTCTCAAATAATAGTAGTAGATGTTGTTTTTCTGAGCAGGTGAGAAAATTTTGTCAACCTATCTACAAATGTGTATAATAGGAAAGAAGGGTAGCCGACATCAGTCATCAGGCTAGGCATTGAGCGTCCTAGTTGGGCACTGGTTTGGGCATTCTAGGTTCTAGGCATGGTCTTCTTGTTTGGTCTCAGGCATCCTAGCTTGACGTCTAGATATTTGTTTTGGCCTGTATCTTAGGGATTCCTGGGTGCCCTCGAGCTTGACCAAGTAATCTTTAGGATGGGTATGAGCATTCCTAGGCTTGCTCAGCTAGAGCATACTAGGTAACCAAGTATATTTAGGAATGTTCGGTCTTTCTATTTTCCTGGCAACCCTGGGGATACATGAGCATTCTATTAGTTTGTTAGGCACTTGGATTGAGCATGAGCAATGAAGCACCCACATGTCTAGACCATCATAAGTCGGCCCATGACAAGGCTCCAGTACTAGCGGGGAATTTAGGCAATCAGAAAAAGATGGGAGATGGTTGGGTTGGGATGCTTGGAGGAGATAATGGTGGATGAAAGGAGAAGGAGAATCATCTTGGAATCATAGTTGTTCACTATTTCATTTTATCTAATTTTTTAAATTAATTAATAACTTAAGTTTGGAAATTTTAAAATCAATTCATGTCACTTAAAATATCAAACTATTAGGTTTGATTTCTATTGATTTGGTTTGATTTGAACCGTTTCCTTATCACAGTAATTGCTATCTAACAAAAATAATAATCTTACCTCATCTCAAATTATAAGTCCATATTACATATATAATACATTTATTCCCCATATTTAAAAATTAAAATAAATAAATTGTATTTCAACAAATGTCTTGTAACAACAACATAAATGAAAAAAAAACATGCTAAAAAATATTTAAGAAATCCATAAAAATTCTAGATATATATATATATATATATATATATATATATATATATATATATATAATAAGAAAGAGAAATGTGAGAATTGAGGTAAACGGGTGGAATTTGAAAAGAAAATAATTGTCTGGAATTTTGGATATTAGATAGGGTTAATA
Source organism: Voacanga thouarsii (assembly GCA_026120185.1). Classification (NCBI taxonomy): domain Eukaryota; kingdom Viridiplantae; phylum Streptophyta; class Magnoliopsida; order Gentianales; family Apocynaceae; genus Voacanga; species Voacanga thouarsii. The sequence goes on from JANUWF010001392.1 coordinate 6,177,961, forward strand.
AACTAAAATTTCAAAAGGATAAGTATTTCATAGATTTTTTAAAGGCAAAATAATATTTTCATTATTAATAATATAACATATATAATATATATTATAAACATACTATGTATTCAGTTTAGTTTCAAATTTCAAATCTTTCAATCTGAAACCAAACTAACCTAAACCAAAAATAATGATTTCTTTCGGTTTAGCCTAGTTCGAATGGTTTTGTTCCACAATACCCCCCCCCCCGACGGGGTAGGTGGTAGGTTGAGAAAGAATTGAACGAGGAGAGGAGTTTTCATGCTCCTTTTTCCTTTTTGTTTTGTTGAAAATGCTTTTCTTTTTTTCTTTTTATTTGTTTCCAACACAAAATGTCATAGTAAGAGCAACAGAATAGAAAATAGAGTTCATAAATATTGGAGATACATCCATTTTAATACACCATTACGTCGTCTGTTTAGTTTGACCAATAGTAAAATGTATTGAAGTGATAAGAAAATAACGTGAATGTGTTAGAGTGAAAATGAGGTATTTTAATGAAAATGGATTTTTTTAATTGATATATTTTTTTTGCTAAATAAGAGATTTTTCATAAATAGAAATATAGGTAGAGCCAATAGGTCTAAAGCGGTTCTCAAATTTCTCTTCTACTATAAAAAGAGAAGCAAGAGATCGTAAATGAAAAAAAAGATGAAATATTCTAACAATATTAAATAACGTAATTAAAAATATTACATTCTCACAATGATCCTAAGTGCAATGTTGATGGAGCTCAACGCCCGCCCAAAATTGCTGTTAACGGTGTCATTAGAGATAGCAATAATGCCATTCTTCGAGTTCGTTTCAAAAAATTTTCAACAACTCTTTCCTCCGATGAGCTAAAATTTTTGCTTTCTTTGAGTGTATTTGAATTCGTTTGGTCCAAGATTATAAACGTTTTACAATCGAGAGTGATCGTTAAGTTCTTATTCAGAAATTATCCTCTTCAACAGAAGATTTCTCAAGGATTGGCCAACTCATTAAATACTTGAGATTCACACTTTCGTAATTCTCTACTGTTAGAGTTCTCCTTTGTAGAGAGGAAATCAACCGGCATACTTGCTCGTCACTCATGGTTTAAATTTTTCTTTGTATGTGTAGGACCATAACATCTTGGATACTTTTTATTTCACTTAGCGAATCTTTTTTAATACATTTTTATTTTTTTTTCTAAAAAAAGTTTAAATTTTGAATTTTATAATTTCAAATATCAATGTTACGATCTACTAAGAATAAATAAAAAATTAACAATTTTTATTTTTATTGGGACCAATTTCTTCAGCAAAACATACTTAAATTTATATTCTTGAAACGAATGGTTGCGTAACCCGCTAAAAAAATCACACACTATTATTAGGAAATACAATATTATTAGAATACATCAATGTAAATGTTGTAAATAGTATCCACATTTGTCAATGTCACGTGATATGAATGCCATATTGTATCCAATGACAAATTTAGCCGTTTAGGGGTATTATTTGTCTTCCAATTTTTTTTTTTAAATTCTTTACTCTTGCTAAAAATTAAGATTATTTTAATAAAAATTCTGTTAAAATTTTCATTTTACCCCTAATTTTTTTTATTAATAATATTGGCTATAATTTCTTTTATAATTCATCCCTCAATGCTAAAATTTTAATTTATTACAAAATACATAGATCACACCAACCTATTCCCTCCATTCTAGGGGCGGTCTGATTCAAGTTAGGTATAGCTGATACGCTCTGGCTGATTCTAGGGGCGTTCTAATTCAAGTTTAGGTGAAAGACTCTTTCTCTCCACTTTCACTCTCTAACCCACTTCCCCAATCGGTCTTCGGTGCTCTAGCAGCCTCTCTTTGGCCAGATTTGGACTTCGACCTTGTTCGGAACTCGGATCTTGGCAAAGATCTTTTCTCTCTCTCTATTTTTAATGATTTCTTCTCTTTTTTTAACCACAAACTTTAAAAATTCTTTTTTTTAATTTTTTTTCTAACTCCACTACTCTTTGGTCTGTGTTCTATATTTTTCTCCTTATACTTGTTCTTTTCTTTGTGTTTGTTGTTTATCTTTTACTCAATAATGAGTTTGGACCCTTCCTCCACTTCTTACTTATTTCTCAGGCAATTTTTAAGATCGTTGATACGTCCAAAGTCTTCTAAATTATTGTTCACAAATCTAAATAAATTAGGATTACGCAAGCCGCTGTTATTTACGAATACTAACAAAATAATTTTTTATAAAAAAATTTGCATTTGTCTTTTATTTTATGTATTATAATATTCTTTTGGAGTGATTTTTTTTTCTGTTATCAAAATTTTATTATCCATATGTATAATTTGTTCTTTGGAAATGAAAATCTTAATTAGTAAAAAAGAAAAAAAAAGTTATAGCACCTGGGTTAGTACTCCAACCCAATCATGCCTTCCTAGGCATTAGGTAGAGCACCAGGGTTACTTTGGGAAATCGGTTATGTTTCAGTCTTCATAGGTCTGAAATGGTAGCAGGGAACTTGAATTAGTGGACTGAAAAGTTGTGATTAGACTCCATGAAAATCACCCTCTACAAATCAACTTTGAAAATAAAGCTCTTTGTCAAACGTGTTTAATAAAATACACACAGGATGTTTTTGTAGCAATTCGTGATTTTCTCATGACAAAAACCGCTTTTGTCTAATGCAAATTAAAGTCCCTGTAAAATTAGCTCCTTTCTTACTTTTCTTTATTTCTTTTTTTTGTTTTTTTAAATCATGAACATGAAGAGAATTTAACAGTATTTAAGAATATTATCGTTAGTTGTGATTTGAGAAGGGTATCTATCAAAGTAATAATTGAAAATTTTTAATCCAAGTGATTCTTAATTTTTAAGAATTATTTTTAGTTTTTAAGAATTATCATTTACTTATAAAATATTACATTTTTACTCTTTAGCTCTGATGATCCTATATAATTTTTTTAAAATTTAAATTTCTTCTCAATTCAAACTATTTTTCTCAAATTAATTGCTGTAATTTTAGCACCTCGTACTAGTATTATTTTGTTGATATTTACCATTTTTATTGAATTAGTTATTACTAAATTTGAAAATTTGTTTTTCATATAAATACTCATTGAGTGATCAAGCATCTTTCCTTCGATTATTATTTTGTTTTTAATCGGCAGTCTCGAGTGTTTTTCATAAAAATCTGTAAGCATACAAGAAAATAAATTACACTAAACAACTTTTATATAATTGTTGACATCAACTCTATCAAATCGACGCAACGGTTACTTTGAACCGATACCGATTGAATAAATTGAGACAAGTCAATAAAGTCAACCGTTCAAGCAGCCGATAGCCATGGTCAACATCGGCACCACAGAGCCGATACGAAGGAAAACAGATTCCTAATCTTTCGGCGCAAAAATCTTGCATGACCGGTGGGAGCATTCTTTGGCCAGAAGAAACTCCACAATTTGTTAGTGGCTCATTTGCAGCAAGTATAAAATGAGGAGCATCACCCAGAACTGGACAAGACAATCAAACTATCAACCAGCAATATTCAATTTTGATTTCTTTTACTTCGTCATCATTTACAACTTCTAGTCTAGGATCTCAATTCCTTACGGCTTTCTTACTGCTTTGTTATAATTTTTCTTTACAAGCTTTGTTTACAGTTTTTCTTACAGTTTCCTGTTCGTATTTTTCAATATCAAACTTTTTCTATACCTTCCATTAAACAGGTTAATACAAGTATTATTCCATTTTCCCAGAAAAGTCCTTTCGTTTAGCATTCTCAACTGACTTTCTTGAACTCTTTCTATAGTAAGTTCAAGGAACCCGGTCCCTAATTTAAAAAAGATCTGATACCATTTTCTGTTACGCCATATCGGATCGTTTGTGTTTATCGGATACGAAGCCGATCCCCATTTGCATCGGCTCCCTATTTTGACAGCAATACAGATTGGCACGCCCAGTGGGACCTGAGGTTAGTATTCGCATGCTATTGCGGTCAGGACGAATAATGGAAAAGAACTCACAGCAGCCACAGGCACCAGAGACATCTGAGCGACCCCCAGTTCGTGCTCTCTGGGGAGTCTTCGACCCTTCAGTTACTACTACCAGTTGTACTCAGGGTACTTCTGTGGAGCAAGGGGGTCAGTCCTTACCCCCGCCACCGGTATCTCAGTCGATGTCCACCTCATTGACTGCCATTTGACATACTATGGAACAATATACTGGCGAGCTCTTACAGGGACTTATTCCACAATTCGCTACTATTTTTCAACCCCTGCTTTAGAATGAGCTTCAACAATTTGCGCAGAGGCAAAATGCGCAAACCGTTGTTCAGCCATCGGGGTACCATGCACAAGGAACAAACATGGCACCTGCATACCCCGTGCCATCGGCTGATGGTGCACTATCTCATGGCTCAGTGCATCTCTTGCAAAGAGAAATGGGTTTCCCTGCTACCGAGGGGCATCAAGTTCCAGGAGTGTTGGCTCAAAACACGTTGCCAGCAGAAATGTTTCCAGGCAGAAGTCCAATCCCATTGTCAAGGTTACCGTCGACATATAAAATAGTTCCGAACCTGGTTAGGTGAAACATGCCGCGATTTGTGGGGCAGCTAAATTACTCTGTTCCTTACCCTCCTTCATATCCAATACTCACAGCGGCTAACCCGGGGCAAGGGATTGGAAGTACTGAGCCGTCTATAGGACAGGGTCCCAGACCCGTCATGCCAATTCCCTCACCTCAGTTTCAATAGCTGTACCAGCCGATGGATATGGGATCAAAAACATTCCGACGACAGTCACGGGATCGGCTCATATACCAAAAACCTTACCCTAAGTGGGTGGACTCCATGGCGGTACTTCCTCGAGGCTACAAGCTGCCGGAGTTTTCAACATTTTCCGGTGAAGACAACAAGTCCACCATAGAACATATCGGGAGATTCACAGCACAATGCGGTGAGCTGGGGAACAATGAATGACATAAGTTACAATTATTTTCGTTATCTTTGACAGGAGCAGCTTTCACATGGTATGCCAATCTAGTTCTTAATTCTGTATACTCATGGGCTGACATGGAGAGAATGTTCCACCAACGCTTCTTTAAACCGGTACCAGAAGTTTTTATCGCGGACCTTTTAGCCATAAGACAAAATGGATTAGAAGATGTGACGGATTTTATTGAACGTTTCCAGAAAACTAAGTCCAAATGTACAACCCAGTTGCCTGAAATAGAATGCGCAAGAATTGCTATTAGCAAGATGCATCCGCAGCTCAAAGAACGACTCATTCTCCAAAACTTCTTGGATTTGTCTCGGCTATTATCTCACACTGTCAGAATAGAGGAGATGATCAAGGAGAAAGAGAAGAGGCGCTCCGTCAAGTTCTCTCATGGTCAAACAATGATATCTGTTATAGATGACACTAATGATGAAGAAGAAGAGCAGGCGATAGATGTGATGGCAGCGGAATTAGTAAAGGGTGCATCCTATACGTGTCCTCACTTAAAGCCTGGCAAAGGAAAGGAGGAAATTGCCACATCAGGACCCTCCTATTCATTTGACGTCTCAAAAGCTGAACAAATCTTCGACCAACTGGTGGCAGATAAACAGATTCGTTTGGCTTATGGACACAAGATCCCCAGCCCAGAAGAATTGAAAGGAAAAGGTATTGTAAATGGCATAACTCTTTCTCACATAGTACTAACAGTTGTATTATCTTCAGGAATATCATTCAGAAGGCTATCCAGGACGGAAGATTGAAGTTTGCAGATAAAAAGGAAGAAACTTTGGTAGACACAGATCCATTTCCATTAGTTGATGCACCAAATCTGTGGGAAACAACAAGAGCATACAGGAAACAACAAGCCTGAGGGGATAGAGCAAGCATTTCAAAGATTGGATGGTAAACCATCAGTGTTTACCCGTTTATCTCCTCCTTCTTTTGCAGCTCATTTTCATAGCAAAGAAGGGAAACTAACAGTGCAGGTTTCCCAAAATGAGACATTTCTGTCTGGCTGTTGTTCCTGGCTATCAAAGTCCCAAAAAAGACGGGAGCAGCGGAAGTGGGCACAATAGAGGCAGCTGATTGATGCTTGGGTTGAAGAACAACTAGCCCCTGATAATGGCCAAAATATGCTTAGCATCTTGCCATCAAGTTTCTGAGCTACCTCTTGTCAAGAATCCATGGAAGAGGATTTTCATGCGGAAGTGGAGCTGGCAGATGTCCAACTTCCCCCAGAGGGGATGCTCTTTCCCATTCCAACAGCCTAAAATGTCAACCATCTCAGGCCTCTGTATATCAAGTCACATGTCAATGGCAAGCCACTTACCCGGGTTTTGTTGATGGTGGAGCTGTTTTAAACATGGTTAATTTCACTGGAAAAGCAGCTGCGGCAGAAGGCGTTATCACTTATGAAGTGGCAGTCGGGTCCAAAACTAGTAAAACGGTCTTTTTTTATAATTGATGCAAAGTCAGCCTATTCCGTTTTATTGGGCAGGGACTGGATTCATGCAAATCATTGCGTACCGTCCACTTTACACTAGATGATGCTGATCTGGGATAGAGAACGGGTAGAGCAAATACCAGCCGATCCTAATCCGTTTTCAGCCGAAATTCACATGAACGAAGCTCTATTTTATCATCTGACTTTTGATCCAAGCCAATATGCTAAGCTAATGATGGCCCATAATTTGATCACCACTGAGGAACCAAGCGGACTACGGCCTGAAGATCCAGAGGTCTGACAAGCTCCTGGTTTCGTTGCTCAAGATCCGTTAATAGAAGTCGACATAGGAGAAGCAGGGGAGAATAGAACAGCCAATGTGAGTTTATATTTGACTATTGAGCAAAGAGATAAGATAGCCTATTTGATCCACAGGTATAAAGACTGCTTTGCGTAGGACTATCATGAGATGCCTGGTTTGGACCAAAGTATTGTGGAACATCGCCTACTTGTGAAAGAAGGTTTTAAGCCCCATACAACCTGCAAGACGTTTCAATCCTGCATTACTACCCAGGATCAAGGAGGAGGTAGAAAGGTTACTCCAGTGCGGGTTCATCCATACGTGCCGGTATGCAGAATATATATCTAACATTGTGCCGGTCATTAAGAAGAACGGTCAACTACGTGTCTGCATAGATTTCAGAAACGTAAACTTGGCCACACCGAAGGATGAGTATGTAATACCAATAGCAGATATGTTAGTGGATTCTATTGCGGGTAACCAGTTTTTGAGCTTTATAGATGGTTATTCAGGATATAACCAAATATTCATAGCGGAAGAGGACACACATAAGACAGCGTTTCGTTGCCCGGGGTCTATCGGCTTATTCGACTGGGTAGTTATGCCATTTAGTTTGAAGAATGTTGGGGCCACTTTTCAACGGACCATGAACCTTATCTTCCACGACCTTATCGGCAACACCATGGAAGTCTACATAGACGATTTGGTCGTAAAATCCCCCATGTTCTTACAACACTTAGTTGATTTGGAACAAGCATTCCTCCGGATGCGTCAACACCACTTGAAGATCAATCCGGCTAAATGTGCCTTTGGAGTTACGACTGGGAATTTCCTTAGGTTCTTAGTACACCATAGGGGGATTGAAATAGATCAGAATAAGGCCCAAGATATTCTACAGGCAAGACCACCTCAGAAGAAGAAAGAGCTACAAAGTTTCTTGGGGAAGATAAATTTTTTACGGTGTTTTTTGGAAAATACTGCAGGTAAACAGAAGGTATTTTCTTCCTGGTTACGTTTAAAGTTAGCTCAAAAGTTTATCTAGCAGCCTGAGCATCAGATGGCATTTGAGCAAATAAAGGTAGCTTTATCACATCCACCGGTATTAACTCCTCCCCATGACCAGTCCCCCATGAAGTTATATATATCAATTGCAGAAGGATCTATCGGCAGTTTATTGGCTCAGGATGACCAGCAAGGAATAGAAAGAGCGGTATACTACCTTAGCCGAAATCTATCGGATACGGAGACCAGGTATACTCCTATTGAAAAGCTATGCTTATCTCTTCACTATGCATGCACAAAGCTAGAGCATTACTTGTTATTTAGGGAGGTACATATCCTATGTAAGGTAGATTTAATCAAACTTTTGTTGAATCGTCCTTTACTGAATGGGCGGCTTCTGAAATGGGCAGTCGAACTACATGCTTTTTCTCTAACTTATGTGCCACTGAGGGCTATGAAAGGACAAGCTGTTGCAGATTTTTCAACTGAACATCCTTCTCTGGAGATACCACAAATAGCTGGAGACAAGCCGCAGAGGTACATTTCTTTGAAACCATGGGTTTTACAATTTGATGGCTCAAGTACTCAGCAGAAAGCTGGTATTGGTCTGGTCCTTGAATCTCCGAACGGACAGCAGGGCAAGGTCCACTTTGAGTTAAAGAAGAGGACAACTAATAATCAGGTGAAATATAATGCCTTTTTGTTAGGATTGTAGATCCTGAAAACACTGGAAGCTCGAGTAGTCAGAATTCTAAGTGATTCACAAGTGGTTATCCGACAAGTAGTAGGAGGTTATAAATACACTAACCCGTTGCTCTCGAGTAAGTTACAGGAGGTAAAATGGCTACTTCAGCACTTTCTGGAGGTCACTCTAGTTCATGTTTCTAGGATAAAAAACCAAAGTGCTAACGATTTAGCTCAGCTAACTTCAGGTTTTAGGAAAGCAGTAATGTGCCAACAGATAGCGGAGACAGAATGTCAGGAAGATTGGCGACAGGAGATTGTTGATTATTTAAGAAATCCAACTGGACGAACGTCTCGAGAAGTGAAACGAAAAGCCCTCAACTTTACACTGGTAGGCAATGGTTTGTTCCGGCGGAGTCACACCAGAATCCTTTTAAAGTGTCTCTCCAATGAGGAAGCCTTATGGGCTATGACAAGGTGCACGAAGGTTTATGTGGAGCACATCAAGTGGGCCTAAAGCTGAAGTTGACGCTTCAACGTCATGGTTTCTTTTGGCCATCAATGACTACAGATTGTAATGCTTATGCGGCTGGCTGTAAAGCTTGCCAAAAGCATGGCCCTTTATTACACACTCCTTCCACAGAATTGCATCTGATCATTAAGCCATGACCTTTCCGTAGATAGGCCTTGGACATCATCGGAAAGATTTATCCCCCCTCAGTAAAAAGGCACACATTCATATTGGTGGCAACAAATTACTTCACCAAGTGGGTAGAGGCGCAACCATTAGTCAAAGTAACACAAATAGCAGTCATCAACTTTCTCCGGCAAAGCATTCTCTTCCATTTTGGAATCCCAGAGACAATAACAACAGATCAAGGAACAGTGTTTACAGGGGACCAGATACGTAATTTCCTAACACAGTTTAAAGTTAAGTTGCTCCACTCTTCTCCTTATTATGCACAGGCCAACGGATAAGCTGAGGCAACAAACAAAACCTTAATTGGCATGATCCGCAAGGCAGTAGAAGACAATCCAAGAAGATGGCATGAGACGTTGTAGGAAGTATTATGGGCCCATCGGAATGCTACTAAAACCGCAACTGGGTTCACTGTGTTTAGACTAACTTATGGGCAGGATGTTGTGTTGCCTGTTGAGATATCATTGCAGTCGACCCGAATAGCCTACTAGCATGGTCTAACGACTGAAGATTACCAGTTAGCTTTGGCCCTAAGCCTAGAGCAAGTTGAGATGGACTGCTGGGTTGCCTTGGAGAATATAAAACAACAAAAGGAGAAGGTGGTAATGGCGTACAATCGGAAAGTTCGAGAAAGAAGTTTTCAAGAAGGAGACATGGTATGGGAGACTATTCTCCCCGCTGCTCCAAAAGATCTGAAGTATGGTAAGTGATCCATGTGAATGGTGGTCTTTCACAGTAAAGTATGGATCACGAGTTATTTAACACATAAACATTTGTTCTTAACCTATTGATGAGATTGAGAATCTCATCATGTTTTCATGTTTAGGTTATTATGTTATGAATTCCAAATGGGAATGACTTACCTTTAGCCAGTGAGTAGTCCACTTACTTCATGACATAAGCGTATTTCGAATACGTAGGACATGACCTGTAGTAGTGGTTTCTAAAAGTACTATATGATAGAAACCTAGACTACTACTGCTACAGCGTAGACTAGTACTCTACGACTTGAGTATAAGTTGGTGGTCTGACGAAGCTGGAAGCATATGCTTTGATATGCTATAGTTGAGATTTTATAGTAGAACCAATATACTTATGTATTGGGTATATGTAACTAGTTAGTTAAGACAGACTTGTACAAGATAGTTTCTGCACTATATCGCCCCTTATGGTTGTCCAAATGGTCTAAATTGTCCAGGGCCCTGGGAAACATGACTCGGATGTTTGCTTCGAGTCTTGGCGAGCCGTATATGGAAAGAAGATACCACCATGGAAGTCTCAACATCGGTGAAGGTACGAGACGATGGTTTCAGCAGAAGCAGTGTTTACAGGGACTCGAAGTAGCCGATAGTCGGTCGCCCGTTTAGCAAAGTCCGCTTGGGTACCCGCAAGTCGACTGACGCCGAAGTTGGGCAAATACTGATATAGCCAGAGTTGGGCAATCCAGAGTGGACCCCTAAGATTAGTAGGATCTTCCCCAGCGGCAAGAGCAGCCATCAGCTGGTTAATGGTGAGGTAGACCAAGGTAAAGACCAGAGAAGCAAGGTCGCAGCGCTTTTTGCTCCATAAGAGAGCCGATACATAGTATCGGTACTCATTGCTGACGCCGACAGAGTGGGAGCAGATGACATACTTACACAGCCAAAGTCATAGGAAGGCCACTTGTTCTTGGTTTGAAGGAGTGTTCTCCACTCCTCGTTGTGCGTTGATGAAGTTGCCGTATAAAGAGGAGGCCTTGTCCAGACGAGCCTCAACGGCTGGTAAGTTTTCCTTATCACGAAGTTTCAGAATTTCATTGCCTTCGCATCGAAAGCTGAGGATGGTGCAGATGTCGAGAATGGTAGAGGAAAACATCCTGTGCAGGAAGATGAAGCCGTTTATCGTCGAGGACTAAAAAGGTAGAACGGCGGCAAACAGATTGCGGTCAAATGCCATCTCAAAGTCGGTCATCATGATGGCGTCCGAAATTTCCCATTGCGCCTAGATAGCCCCAAATTGGGCGGGGAAGCGGTCTCGCTATTCTTTGTAATTCTAGAGTTTGCAGGGCCAATGGCGAAAAGAAGAGGGAAGATTGACGGTTGTGAAAGTATCCTATTGCAAAGGGAATGTGAAACCAGCCGGCAGGACAAGCCGTAGGTGTTCAGCGGTAACCTCTGCAGGTAGAAGACGCGGGCCTAAGGCAAATAGTCTGGCATCGGCTTGGACCAGGGACAGAATATTCTTATCGGTAGGGGTTGCCATTGCGACGTTGTTTTTACCGAAAGGAAACTTACAGTTTGCAGGGAATTAGGGCAAGAAGATAAAAGATCGATGAATTACTCAAGCAATAGAATTCTGAAGGAGATAGAAGTTGTAAGGAGTTCTGATTGGGGACCACTACAATTTATAAGGAAGTTTGAAATTGAGCCGTTCACAGGTTCTAAGGCCGAGGCGTCACAACGATTCCACAACGTTTGGGACGTTTCGATTTTGTCAGAAAAAGAACGGCTACCATTAATAGTTGTACGATTCCCATCGTTTCGCTGACTCGCGTCTGCTGAAACAACGGGACTCGGGGGGTATGTGTTGACGCCAATTCTGTCGAACCGACGCAACGGTTACTTTGAACCGATACCGATTGAATAAATTGGGACGAGCCGATAAAGTCAACCGTTCAAGCAGCCGATAGCCATGGTCAACATCGGCACCACGAAGCCGATAAGAAGGAAAACAGATTCCTGATCTTTTGGCGCAAGAATCCTGCACGACCTGTGGGAGCATTCTTTGGCCGGAAGAAACTCCACGATTTGTTAGTGGCTCGTTTACAGCAAGTATAAAATGAGGAGCATTACCTAGAACTGGACAAGACAATCAAACTATCAACTAGCAATATTCAATTTCGATTTCTTTTACTTCGTCATCATTTACAACTTTCTAATTTAGGATCTCAATTCATTACGGCTTTCTTACTGCTTTGTTATAGCTTTTCTTTACAAGCTTTGTTTACAGTTTTTCTTGCAGCTTCCTATTTGTATTTTTCAATATCAGACTTTTTCTGTACCTTCCATTAAACTGGTTAATACAAGTATTATTCCATTTTCCCATAAAAGTCCTTCCGTTTAGCATTCTCAGTTGACTTTCTTGAACCCTTTCTATAGTAAGTTCAAGGAACCCGATCCCTGATTCAAAAAAGATCTTATACCATTTTCTGTTATGCCATATCGGATCGTTTGTGTTTATCAGATGCGAAGCCGATCCCCGTTTGCATCAACTCCTTATTTTGACAGCAACAATAATGCATTAAAATATTAGAAATTTTTAATTTAAATAAAAAATAAAAAAATTTAACTCATCCTTTAACTTCGTAAACTACTTGGAGCCTTTGAATCCTTCATATTATTCACTTGCAAAACATTTTAATGTTGACTGCAACAGCAGCCGTTTCCAATCCAGACACCAAAGACGTAAAACTAAACGCGCCTTTAGTACTGTCATTCGTTTTTTGGTTTATGCGGAAAATGACAGTGGTACAATTTTTCACTCACTTGGACAAGTTATCAACTAATTATATAATGATTGAATTTGTGAATTGTGATAGAGTTTTGTTTTACTTAAATTAATTAATACTGTTAGATATTAGTGAGACATTCTTATTTAATAATTCAATTAAATATTTATTTTATTAATTATATTTAATAATAAATAATATTAAATATTTGATTAAATAAGTATGTTTGATAACAAATTTATATTATCACTTAGTTAATTAAGATGTATTGAAATTTTTATATAAATTTTAAGTGAAATTAGAGTTACTTAAACCAAAAACTTGAATATGTTTTATATTTTTTTAATTATTAATAGTTTTATATTTAATCTAAATTATAATAAAATATACTATAAAAATAAGTTATAATTAATTTAAACTTCACATCTTAAATTTTAATCTGAAATTTTAATTTTTAAAATTTAATAATATTTTAATATTCAAGTTTCAGTTTATCAAACGTGCCATATGTCATACTGTTTAATCATATATTTTGTGATAATGGAATTCTAGATTTTGTAAATTAATTTAGTTATGAATTTCTGTTTATATAATTCATTTATTTGTCAAAAAATTAATATTTAATAAGAAAGTATTAGCATACTGCTATTTGTACTGATAAGAAAATAAGTCTTTGGTAATCAAAGTAAACGAAAGGAACAGTAATGCTACATTATGGTATTAATAAGATAATAATAATTCTTACCTGTAAGAACGATAATACTATATAATAAATTGTATGATTATTCTAACATTACTATTCCTATTTATGTCTCCACTGATTGCTATGCAATCTTAGGGTTGTGATCGTACTTAGAAAAATATAAATGTACAAAATTTTTAAAATAATATTTTCTTCATTGTAACTTAATTAGCCTATTTTTATTTTAAATTTAAAAAAATATGATAACTTTTTAAAAACATTTAATATATTAAGTATTTATTATAAAATAATTAATATTATTACTACATAATTTTTATACATTTAAATTAAATTTAAAATATTATGTAATATATATATATATATATATATATATTATATAAAATTTTTCGTCTAATTAAATGCTGTTAATTTAATTGAGCAGGGTGGATATGTGAAAACGCTCTACGCACCTAAGTCGCGATGGATGCTATGGGCTGAATTCTGGGATTCGATCAGAATATAATATTAATTAATAATTTAAAAACTTCAAATAGTGATGCTTCGAAACCGCACATGCCTTGCAATTTTGACAAACCATCCTTACTTTAATGGAAAAAAACAAAAAGGTCTCAAGTGGCATCATTGTGTTCCTGCCGTTAGGTATTCATTTTGACTCGGTTCCTTTGATTTGGCTTTCATTTATTTACTGTATTTAATTTTGCCTTCTGCCAGTGGCTGGCCCGTTCTATGGTTTGGTAAAAAAAATTTCTTTTTGAATTTTTCAAAAGCTCTAAAGTAACTTATTTTAGTAATGCAAATTTCTTTTTTTTTTTAATTGGTGTTTGGATTGTTGGAGAGTGAAGAGCTTTTTGGAAGCGAATTTATCAAATTGGTAAGTATAAAAATTAGTGTGGTGGCATATGTTTTAATTATATAAATTACAGAGCGTATATTATATATTTTGTTTTGATCGTTTTTTTCAATTTTACATTAAATATTTCATAAATTTTACATTTGTACAAAACGCTCTTGAAAAGTTATAAATTTTCACCACTAATAATATTTTTCAGTAGAATACATATGTTTTTCTTTTAATAAATTTTTCCCTTATTGGCATGTTGGGAATTTACGTTGATATTGCATCACGGGGTGAATTTATTAGTACTCCAGCCTAATATTTCTATTTATGACCATGTAGAAGCTAAAGGGATGTCGTTATTTTTCATAGAGGAGTTGTGTGACAAAGCAGGAATTTTGGGATTTAAAAGATATCACGAATTTAGAAGTACTGAAATGTTTATGATCTGTGCAAGAAGCTATTAGAAATAGTATCGATATATTTATGTGTCAACTAGATTAAATTCTATAAATACGTGAAAAACGAATAATACTTTTATAGATATCGTTTTTAATAATACGATTCTTAAAGCTTATGACCTTCTGATAGCGCTCTAAACTCCCAAATTTTCTTCAGTGTAATCTCTCATGATTAGAAAATTACTAATCATATTTTTTCTCTATTTGTAGATGGTGGACTCACACAAAAAACTGAGAGAATATTATTTTTCATATATCTTGAAAATAGAGTCATAAACTAATATGTATAATTAGTTATTTTCAACTCTCTCTACATATTTAACTTTGTCTCAAATACAAAGCCTGATAAAATAAGATGTGTAGTTGGGTACAACTATCTCCACCTATCCTACTCCACCTCACATACGATTTTTAGTTTCTTGTAATTTTTATTAATAAATTATAATATTTATAATTTATTATTACCCCATTATTAGAAGCCACTGAAGAGACCTGACGGGATACAATTAGACTAAGTTCTAATAAATTATTTTGTCAACCAAAAATAATTTATTAATTACGTTCCACTCTACTAAAAGAATGTAATTGCACTCTTAGACTAATTGCAATTATTGAAGTCAATAATTATATCCTTATGATTGATCGATCCAATAAATTACTCACTTTGATCAATATAATACTTTGAATGAGACAGTATGACCACCGTACCCCTCATTCAAATCATCAATTCTTATTTTTAATTTGACAGTATCATGTGACCACGTCACACTTACAAATTGAATTCAATAAATACTATTGAATTACTGAACTCAGATTTAACTGTTCATTAGAAGGACTCATGGGGAAATGATCTTACCTATTGAAGGTGATGAATTCCATATTGCATAATAACTATTTCATATTTATTTAACTTTAATTTCGAAGATACCGAGATATTGATTATTAAGTTAATCTCACTATTTGGTAACTCAAGGAACTTCAAGTTAGTAAATATAAATAATTGTTTGCTCACGATTAAGGTATTATGTACGACAATCTTTTAATGTTTTATTTGTATGGTCTATTCTATAAATAAAAATTGATGGTCCATCTAATATATCAAAATATATCCTTAATTTTATTACCAAAGTTAAAGACAAACTTCAATAAAATTAAAACGATCTCACCAAAATAAATTGCCCAAATTTAATTTATATCTCGAATAATTTATTTCGAATTAAATTATAAATCAAGTCTTTCTGTGTTTAACATATAAACACTTGATTTATAATATTTAAATAATTCATGGACAAAACAGGCTCATACATATAAATTTATGAAAACATACTTTATTTAATTTCAAAACATAAATATTGTATTTAGGGCATATCTAATAGAATTCTCCCACTTGTCCTAGAGTAAACATGACAAGCTAGAAATATCCATACTTTCTATATGACTTCCAAAAACAGCTACAGGTAAACTTTTAGTAAAAGGATCAACAAGATTTTTAGTAGAAGAAATCATGCATACTTCTACATCTCCGGTTGAACAATCTCCCTAAATAGGTGATATTTACGTTTAATGTATTTACCACACTGATGGCTGAGTGGTTCTTTTGCATTTGCCACTACAGCATTGTTGTCACAGTACCACCTCAAGTTCTTTCAAAAACTTCTTTAACCATACTGCCTCTTTAGCTAGCTCACAAGCCGCCACATATTCAGCTTTCATTAGAGAGTCAGCAATACAAGATTGTCTGATACTTCTCTACACGACTGCGCCACCACCTAAAGTGAAAACGGAGCCTGAAGTGGACTTGCGAAGATCTCTATCAGCTTGAAAATCAGAATCAGTGTAACCTATAGGTACCAATTTTGGAGTTGAGTAAACTAGCATATATTCTCGAGTTCTGCGAAGATACTTGAATATATGCTTCACTACTATCCAGTGTTCCAGTCTTAGGTTTAACTGATATCTACTACTATTCCAACAACATAATAAATGTCTGGACGAGTATAAAGTGTAGCATACATGAAACTTCCTACAGGTGATGCATAAGGAACTCATTTCATATACTCAACTTCATTAGGAGTTTTAGGATTATACTTTTGAGATAACTGGATTCCATATCTAAAAGGCAATTGACTTTTCTTGAAATTTTGCATTGAAAATTTCGTCAGTATTTTGTCAATATATGAAGCTTGGGATAAAGTTATCTGTCTATTCTTTTTATCCTAAATGATTTGAATGCCCAGAACATATCTCGCTTCTCCCAAGTCCTTCATATCAAACTGTATACCTAACCAATTTTTCACTAATATTAATGTCCCTTCATCATTTCCAATGATAAAGATGTCATCAACATACAATATAAGAAAAATCACATTACCATCTATAATTCTCTTATAGACACAATGTTCATCAGGATGCTGATTAAAATCATAAGATTTAATGACTGGATCAAATATGATATTCTAAGATCTAGAAGCTTGTTTAAGCTCATAAATGGACCTATTCAGTTTGCAGACTTTATGTTCTTGACCTTCTTGGATAAAGCCATCTAGCTGTACCATGTAGATATATTCGTCAAGATTTCCATTAAGGAATGTTATCTTGACGTCCATTTGCCATACTTCATAGTCGAAATGAGTTGTAATAGATAAGAGGATTCTTATAGATTTTAGCATGGCCACAAGCAAGAAGGTTTCCTCATAGTCAATACCTTCTCATTGGGTATAACCTTTAGCAACCAACCTAGCTTTGAAAGTTTTTGCTTTTTCGTCTACTCCTTTCTTTCTTTTATAAACTTATTTGCACCCAATAGGTTTTCCTCCATTAGTAAGTCCACAAGTTCCCAGATGGAGTTAGTGTACATGGATTTTATTTCTGAATCCATTGCACTCTTCCAACGGTCAATGCTATATCCTCTACAGCTTCTTTATATGCAGTTGGTGTTGGGTAATATGCCCTCTTAGACTAGGTTTCTGATGTAAATATCGAATATTTTAATAAAAGAATTTATCTTTGGGAATTGTTTGTGAATTTACATTTCATTTGTGCATAATTACGTTTGGAAAAGACCTATTGTGTTTAAGTAAGTGGTCCATGTGAATGGTGGTCTTTCACAGTAAGGTATGGATCACGGGTTACTTAACACATAAATGTTTGTTCTTAACCGATTGATGAGAATAAGAATCTCATCATGTCCAGATTATTATGTTATGAATTCCAAATGGGGAATGGCTTACCTTTAGCCAGTGAGTAGTCCACTCACTTCATGATATAAGCGTATATTCAAATACGTAGAATAGGACTTGTAGTAGTGGTTTCTCAAAGTATTATATGGTAGAAATCTAGATTACTACTGCTACAGTGTGGACTAGTACTCTACGACTTAAGTATGAGTTAGTGGTCTGACGAAGCTAGAAGCATGTACTTTAACATGTTTTAGTTAATGTTCCATCATAGGACCAATATACTTGCATGTTAAGTATATGTGACTAATTCGTTAAGACAAACTTGTACAAGATAGTTTCTATACTATATCACCCCTTGTGGTTGTCTGAAGGATCTAAATATCCAAAGCTCTAAGAAACATGACCTGGATGTTTGCTTTAGGGTAGCTCTCTTGGAAAGCGGAAACAATCCAGAAAGTCCTGGATCATTGGACTAAAAGCCTAAGGATGGTAGATGTTATTTAGAGAGGTGTTAATACATTTCTTCCTCTCTAAATGCACGGCGATGTATAGAGGGGTATTGCAATCATTTTACCTGTAGGTCGGAGACTTTGCTTATGCGACATTATCATTGGGGTCAATATTTTCTTATGGTGATATTAGAATATATTTAAAATGTAAAATACAACTATTTATATGGCAAGGGTATTTTGGTTATTTTAGTAGGCAAGGCGGTGTGTCTTTTGGTCCCTAGTATAGACCGTAAATCCTAATTATATACAGGCTAAGGAATTAGTCTTAAATTAAATTAAATGAAATTTATTTTATTTAAGTAACCTGATTTAATTATTGGGCTAAAATAAAATAAAGGTCCAGAGAAAGAGAAAATTAATTAAATTAGTTTGGTGGGTTAATTAATTATTCAGGGCTTTGGCCCAATTTGAATAATTAAAGATTGACCTGGGACTAACTAATATGTCTTGTTAATTGGACTAATTTATTTGGCCTAAAAAATTAATTATTTATTGGGCTATTTATTTGGTTCTAATTAGAATAATTAATTTGGTTCAAGAGGCTAAACTAAGAGTCCAATGGGCCAAATTAAAATTTCAGTTTAACCGAAAATTTTATTTAGGTTAAACAGGAGAATAAAGACGTACGTTGTTTTCTTCTTCTTCTTTGAGAAAGAAAAACAGACAGCCTTTTTTTCTCTGAAAAAAATTCCTTAGTCCTGTGAGTTTTCACCAAACGTGGATTAGACAGGTCATCTATTGGAAGATCAAGAGGAAAGTTGGTGTTAACATACGTGTACAGACGTAGTAGGAGACTTGCAGGAATCGCACCAGAGGTTTCTACCAATTCACCTATCCCAATCCCGCATATTCCAGTCCAGCCAATTTTGAAAATGAGAAGAGGTAATAAAAAAAATATTTTTTTCTCCTTCACGCAGAAGTACTGTGCTACTGCATTTTTTTTTCCCTTGTTCTTCGGTTGGTTTTCGATGTGATTTGCTTGCAATTTTATCTTCAGTTGGATCCTCTTCTTCCACAGAGTAGATTGCTTGAAAAGCTTCTCCATAGAGTAAGTATCTAAAGGGATATTGAATGACTCTCCTACTACGTCTAAGCTGTGGAGGTTCTTGGATGATTGGACTTTCTTCCTTCTCGTTGACTGAAACCAGATTTGCTGATTCCTCAATAACTGGAATTTAAATAGAAGCGGGAGGTTCTTTTATTCTATGTGCCAAAGAGCCAATGGGTATAGAAGGCATAACATCTATTTCTCTCCTAGTGGAATCTGATATGTTAGTTGGCATAGATACGAATCCACCATGTGAATCTTGAATATGGGTTTCTGTAACTATTTGTTTGGGATTATCTCCCTTGGTTTCTTCTAAAATAACCCTACTTTTGGATCCACGTTCTTCTATATACTTCTCCTCTAAGAAAATTGCATTTGTACTTATAAATATTTTCTTATCTTGAGAACTATAGAAATAGTATCCCCTTGTTCCTTTTGGATACCCAACAAACATACATAAATTTGATCTGGATTTCATCTTATCCATTTTTTCCTTTAGCACATATGCATGATAACCCCAAGTACGGATATATATCAAATTAGGCTTCCGCCCATTCCACAATTCCAATTGAGTCTTAGGGATAGACTTAAATGGAACCATATTTAATATATATGTTTCAGTTTATATAACATATCTTCAAAATGATGTATTGAGTGTAGAAAAGCCTAGCATTGTACTGACCATGTCTAACAAGGTCTTATTTCTCCTTTTTGCATCTCCATTTTGTTGAGGAGTCCTAGGTGCACTTAGTTGGGATAAAATCCCATTTTTTGACAATTATGATCTAAAGTTGTAGGATAGATATTCTCCACCTCGTTTTGATCGAAGTATCTTAATGTTCTTTCCTAACTACTTCTCAACATCAACCTTAAATTTTTTGAATTTTTTTAAGACATTGGACTTTTGAGTCATTACGTAAACATATCCATATCTTGAGTAATTATCCGTAAAAGTAATGAAATGCTTATACCTATCTCTAGCTTGGATACTAATTGGCCCACATACATCAGAATGCACTAATTCTAAGACTTCATTGGCTCTATTTCCTTTGGAAGGAAATGACCATTTGGTTATTTTACCTTCCAAACAAGATTCAAAAACTTGAAAAGATTCCACATTTAAGTCGGTTAAAGGACCTTCTTGTACAAGTATTTGAATCCCTAAGCTGCCATAAGAGAGTCTTATTAGTAGGAGATAACTAAATAAATTTGTTAGATTTAGTATGATATAATGAACTATTGGTAGGTTTCAAAATATATAGATCATTATTTAAATATCCAAGACATATCAAAGATTAATTCAAAAATATCTCTACTGATAATTTATAAAATTTAACAGAATATTTTTGTTTGACTAACAAAGAAACCGAAATCAAATTTCGATTAAATGTCGGGAATATAATAACAATTTTTCAAAACCAAATGCTTATTATCAAAATAAAGATAAACATCTCCAACAGTTCTTGTAGATATCACTGATCCTGTACCAACCCTTATAGTATACTCTTCTTCATTAAGATGTCTGGTTACTTAGAATTCCTACAATGAATTGCAAACATGATTAGTAGCTCCAGAATCTACTATCTAAGTATTTTTAGAATCAACCACTAAACAAGTTTTAATGTAGGATAACTCACTAGTATCTTGCTTGCATTTAACTAAGTAATTTGGGCACTATGTCTTGTAATGTCTTTTTTCCCTGTAGTGCAAACATTTACCTTTGGACTTTTCATCCACTTTTACTTTCTTAACCTACTACTTAGGCCATTATTATTATTATTATTATTATTATTATTATTATTATTATTATTATTATTATTATTATTATTATTATTATTATTATTATTATTATTATTATTATTATTATTATTATTATTATTATTATGCTTCCTCTTATTTTCTCCTTTGCCCTTAGGCTCGGAAGAGGAAGATCCAATATGAGTTAGAACAAGAGTGTTGTAATTTTCCACTTTTAGGGTAGCTTAGTGCTCTCAAGCTCCTTCATCAATGCTGTAAGAGACATCTCCATCTTATTCCTGTTATAATTAACTTTGAACTGCAAGAACATCTCTGGGAGAGTTTCTAAAACCATATCAACTGAGTTTCAGGTTTAATTTCAGCCCCTAAGACATCTGTCATGTTAAACTAAGCGATCAATTCTAATATGTGATCCCTCACGGGCGTTCTAAGTTTCATGTGCATATTCATTATGTGTCTCATTGCTACTTGGCGAGTATGATGTCTTTTGTGCTCAAACATTTACTGGAGGCTTCTCATGATTTCTGTAGCGGTTGTCACATATTCTCATATTTCTGCTGCAACACATTTGAGATATATTTCAAAAGGTAGCAGCAAGCCATCTCATTAGAACTCAACCACTTATCATAAACCTCCTTTTGTTCATGCATGGGCTATTTAGTAGGCTTAGTAGGGAATGGTTTAGTTAACACATATTTGAGCTTCTCAACAGTGAGTACAATTATGAGGTTGCATTTTCAATCAATAAAATTCTCTCCAACTAGTTAGTTCTTTGTTAAAATTAGGGATTAAATGTTGGAAGTTATTTTTGGAAAGAAAATAAAATAAAATATATGAGCTATTCATCATATCATGATGCATGATCAATATAATAATATTTTAAGTAGTAATAAAAATTACTATCAAAATATGATAATTTAAAATTCTACAGTAACATATACCTCTTTAGGAAATAACAATGTAACTTATAGTTAGGTTAGGATCCACAACCTAAAACCCCAAAGTAATATACACCTCTATAGGAGATAACAATATAATTTATAGTTATGCCTGAATCATCCCATTAAAATTAATATATCTTGTATCTAAATACAATATTAATTTCAGTGTCATTAATATTTTAGCCAGTATAGACATTATTTGAATATTTTATAGGAAATTCTTATAATATCTTTGATTTAAGTGTAACCCCTATATTGATATTTTTAATAAAGTTTCCAATCTAATCACATCACTTATAGGGTAATTATGAATGAATTAAACTTATAAAAATAATACAAAAATATTAGGTTCAATCTAGTAACCAATAAAACATAGCAATCCTATAGGAAGACCATTTAAAATGGTACAAACTAAACGTTAATTCTACTTATGGGCTAAGATGGAAGGCTTAAGTTAATTAAAAAAAACCATTTTGCACTTAAAGTTTTTAAATATTAATTTATTTATACATAACTAAATAGTACTTAGAGCGGTGTTAATGCAAATTATATGGCATGCTAACATGAATGATATATAATTCAATCAAAATTAAATAGTAAAAAATATAAAATAAAATTAAAAAAATTTTATGACCAAACTAGACAAAAGATGTAATATTGCAAAATTACAATTGAAAAATTAATTGGCTAACAAAATAGCCAACCTTCAATCTTCTGTAATATTAGTTTGGTGAAGCAAGATAATAACACAAGGTCTTTTGTAGAATGTTGGATAGAATGTTGTGGCTCCATATTAGTGATATTGGGATCAAATCTCGCAGGCGTTGGGGCTAGGCCACGCTAGCGCCCACCAGGCCAGCCTAGTCACTGGGCCGCTGAGCGTTGGGGTTGGGCCATGCTAGCACCCACTAGGCCAGTCCAGGTGGGCCAGGTAATACCTTGTAATTTTAACTTTCAATTGGCTACTACTTGTAATAGAATGAGAATTTGTACCAATGGCCAGAACAAAAGATGATCGGTATAATAAAATAGACATCTTGGTATAATAACATTTTATTAGGACCTAGATGTAAATATTGAATTTGTTCTACCCGTACCTTAAATCTTCAGAAGGCCACTGCTATTAATAAAATAAGAATTTGAGTGTGCGTTAAGAATGGAAATCGATCAGTGCGATGAAACGCACGTTTTGGTGTAAAATAAGTTGTTCGGGTCATTGGGGGCATTTTCGTTATTTTGACCACACCCGTGACTTTGACTGCAAATTTGACTAAACTGAGATAGAGTTGAAGAATTTAAGTATTACCAATGGATTCAATGAAATTTTTGCAGTTGAATGGTGAAAAAAAATATTTTTCCATTTCTTACCCGATTTTGGTCATTTCTAAGAAAAATTGAAAATGCGATAAAAAAAAATGGTACTGTGGCATTTTGCGATTGGTAACCCATAAAAATGTGTCAAATCATGAGAGGTTGCATGAAGAATTCATGCACGATGCATAGAATTAAAGAATTACAAAATAAATAAAGAATTATGTGTATTTTTGTGATTGTAACACATCATTTGTGGGGCCATATACTTAAGGTCTTGTGCAATTTAATTGGCTAATATTTTGACCATGAAGAAGTGGTTGAGTGGCTAAAAACAGCCAGAAAATTGGCAGCTACAAGAGAGAAAAGAAGAGGAAATTTTGAGGAAGACAAATAAGTGAAATGGTATGTATTTTTTCAATTGGAACACACCTATATATTAGCTGCCATACAATTAATTGAATTAAAATTCTCTTAGCCAAAATCTGATGAGAAATGGTGGTGGGAAGGCTGTTTCATAGCTATAATTTCGGCAGCCACAAGGAAGGAAAAACAAGAGGAAAAGAAATTAAAGAAATTAGCAAAAAGAGAGAGAAAAGATACTAGTGTGAGTTTTTGGTGTTGTGTGTGAGTTCTTGAGAATTTCTTGGAATAAATCACACCAAAGAGCTCTAAATATAAGGTAAAATCCTACTTTACTAGAATTAAATTTGTTGGGTGAATGGTGATCATTTTGATATTAATTTTAAGAGGAAAAATATGATTTTCATGTTTTGATTTTGAATCAAAAGTAAGGGTTATAAACTTGTATATGAACTTTGTGTGTGGTCATGTATGTGCCGGCTGCCTAGAGGATATATGGATAATGTTTTGTGTGATGAAGGAATGGGTTTTCATGGTAGTTTGAAGTGTTGATCTTGATTGATGAAATAAGGATTAAAGTGGAATGAAAATGGAAGTTAATTGGTTAGGAAAATGAATTATGCTAGCTTTTGATTGAAAGAAGTGAATTTGTGTTCAATAAGCATGACTCTTGTGAGTTATTGAAATCTGAAAATTACAAAATCAAAGATGATTTGAAGAAAAAGTTGAATGAATTAATGTTCTCAAAGTGTTAAAGGTTAATGGAAATCAAAGGATAGCATGAACAGTTGAATTGGAGCAAAACTATAGCGGCCGTTTTTGCCCTGTATTGTGTCACAAGAGCTAGGACTCAGACAATAGCTTGCATAGAATTAAATTTAAGAGTCTTACGGTCATTTTGGTATATCATAGAGCCAAATCAGAGTTGTGGATTGAAAGTTACGTGCGAAACAAATTGTGTGCAAAGCAGCAAAATCTCAGGATTTTGGTTGGAAAGTGAATGAAATTAAGAAAGAATAATTATGTGATTTTGGGATGAAATGACTAAGAAACATGAAGTTAAGAATTGAACGAATGACAAAAAAATGACGTGAACGAAAGTTGAACGTTTTCCTTAACCATCAGCTAACCATTGACTACTTTTCGACCAAACATGATTTAATATAAAAACAATGTTTGGTGTAGGTTTATTAGTAAACGAACAACGGTACGTTGGAAACGGTGAGAACAGTAGTCGAACAATGCGTGAACAGTAAAAACTTATTTAAGACAAGAGGTGAGTCCTTTTGATTTCTAAAACTTTTTGAAAGCTAGTATGCTCTATTTTTCCATGAAATGTTACGTTTTATACCATTTTGGAAATCTCTGAATATATTTAAGGTTTATCTGAGCAAAATTTATTTTTATGCTATTTTGGGCTCGAATGAACATCATAATTGGCTTGAAAACCTCAATGGATGATTAAAACAGGGATTTTCTGAATTTAGTCATTTTCGGATTAAATACTTAAGATTTTCAGAAAATGGTAATTTTTGAAATCGGGTATTCACAAATTGATTAGAATGCCCTTATTGGAACGTTTTATGAAAACATGATTGAAAACTTTGAATTTAATCTTCTTTTAGGATTAGAATTATTGATTTCTTGAAATAAGTTCCTTTGAAAATCGGGTATTTGAAAAACGATTGTTTTATGGAAACCTTTGGAATCGGTGTGAAACCCTACCTAAAGCCAACCCTAGAGTAAGGGGGTCGGAATGCATATTATATTACTTTGTATGAATATACATGTTTTTGAATGATTTTATGTACTTTAGAATTATGATGTATAGGCTAAAAAGCTTAGTTATGCTTATTGAGTAGGAAAGGGTAAAATGGAAATTTGCTTGAAATCAAAAATAGGAAGATAGCTTGAGGATTAAATATGAAGAATATTTGAGAGAGAAAATAAGAACAAGAGTTGTTGTGGTTTGGTGGTTAGAGCTTTAGAATTAATCTCTAAGGTCATAAGTTCAAATCTCATCATTTAAGTTTTATAATGATTATTTTAATTTAAGGTTGGATTTTCGTCTCTTGCATTCCATAAGTAAAAATAGGAGTTTTGTCCTAGGGAAGACATGAAGAGAATGTCCTAATCCTATTCTTATATCCTAAAAAGAATTCTTGAGGGATTCATGTCCTTTTATTCCCTAGCTTACTCTAAACTCTTTACCAATTAAGTTTGTTCAAAATTCATCCAAATCTATGGTTTTAATTCCAGAAAATTCAGTAAGGATTCTTGGCCTTGGAAATTTTGAAAATAATTCCTAGAGGTTGGAGATTGGACTGAAAATAGGGAAGGAGTAAAGGAATGTTCTCAAGAGAAATTAATCTCCATGGTTGAACCTTCAAACTCCACTCCATAGTGTTCATCTTCTCTATGGAAGAAATCTGAAATTTTTTCAGATTCTTGAGCAGCCTAACCTTTAAAAGTCTTAACCATCTTCCTTACTCAATTGCTGCCAAAAAAATGGCCAACTTATTCAGCTTGAAGACTAAAATTCTTTTGCCAAAAATCGGACTGTACAAAGCTGTGCAAACCAGAAAAAAATTCTGGACAATTTCGATGCATAGTAGGCCAAAATCAAAACCGTTTCTTCTACCTTCAAACCAGTAAATTACCTCTACTTTTCCTCCATATAGAAGGCTGGAAACTAGCCTTAAAGGACCCTCAAATACCTCTCAAAACCCTCTGCAAATCGGCTGGAACATTGCAGAAAACTGCACAGTAAATTTCAGCAAACCAATTTGAATCACAACCAGAAAAATTCCAGCCTTGTTCGAAAACCACCTCAAACCTCTGTAAGTTAACCTTTGTTCAGCCATGAACTGAACTCCATTACCCCTTCCACTAACCTTACATGACTAGACTTCATAGCTACTCCTCAAATTCCTCCTACAATTACTCCCATCAAACTTTCAATTGAATTTCAAAATTTCTAGCATTTGCTCCGTGATAATACCCTTGGATTAAGCTTCATAACCAGAAATTCTCCCCACCATTGAACTCAAAATTTCGGCCAGCCATATAACTCTCTCAACCCTCATTCATTTCAGCAAAACACAGCAAACCAGTCAGCCATTGTAGCTCCAAGAAACCTCCATCAATTAAACACCATTACCATATCTTTTACCTTAAAAAACTCCTTAAATTTCTCCATTGAATTTCAAACAACTAGATTTTGCTCTCCTTTCTAATATGAAAATCAAAATCCCAAAACTCCCTCAATCATTCGGCCAACCCCTTCAAAATTCATCCAGTATTTTCTCTCTAATCCTTTCCATTTTCACCAAGAACACCAAAACACACACTACATTTCTTCAAGTCAAAGACCACTCTAAACACTTCTAATCCCTCCCAAAAACTCCAGAACATGCCTACATACTCTCTAGAGTCCATTTTTGGATTTTATAACATCAAATCTCGAAACAAAAAATTGACAATCAGATCAAAATCAAAATTTTCCTTGAAGTCTCAAAAACATCATCAAGGTAACCAAGAACAACTCTTGTTCATCTTCTTCCCTTCAATCTTTAACATATCATACTAATACTTTCTTTCTTTCTCTCTCTCTCTCTCTCTCTCTCTCTCTCTCTCGGCCGAAATGATTGCTACAACCATGACTGTTTTCTTTCTCCTTTCTTGGACGATTCAAGCCTCTCAAGCGCATGGATCTTCTTAAATCTTCATCGAGATAGTCATTAACCAAGTATTTCTCTTTAACATTTTTTTTGAATTCTGGATTCATGTCTCTTGGTTGTTGACAGAGATGATAGAATATGAATGGGGGATTGAGTATATGCATATGTATAAAGGGGTTGAGATTGGAGCATGAGAATGATTGATTATGGTTAAGCTTTATGTATTTCCTTGTGGATCGATGCATGTTTAACATATCTTAAGAAATTATGAATGTTTAAGCATGCTAGAATGTTATGTCACCGTTGGTGAATAGGATATTATGTCCTTATTTTCATTCAAGCCGTGAGTATGATTATGCTTAGTAGGGATTTGATCACATGATAGTAGGTATAGATTTAAGCTTTTGTTCATGAATAGAATAGTTTATTGATTGATGTTGGAGTATATGCTCATAAATCTTGTTAGCGATAGGAAAATTATGATCATGACCTTGTTGATCCTATGCTATTTTGATTAGAAAATTTTATTACCCCAATTAAAATTATTACTATGTTTTTCCTCCAAAGATTTCAAAATTCTTAGGAAGTATTGGAATTGGAGTACTAAATGAAATAGTGATATTTTATTAGCCAAATAAATGATATCTCCTATTAAAAAAATATATATAAATAAAACATTTGATATAAATAAGTAAAATATTAATGACCTTGTAGACCATATATTCATAAATACTTTTTATATTTATTTGATATCTATTAATCAAAACTTGATAAATTTTATTTATTATTAATTTTATTCATTATTAATTATTTATTAAGTATCAAATAAGAGATTAGTAATAATTCAATATTTACGTTAATAATACTACTTAAGAATTACCATTTATTAATATCAACCAAGACTTAGGACTCTTCAATAAGTAAACCCTAGTTTATTTATTAATAACAACACTCAAGATTTATTATTTGAACCTATAACTTATTAATAATTATTTTACAACCCCTAATTATTTTAACTTATCAAGTTAGTCTTATTTTATAAAACCCTTCATCATCTAGCTTTAAAGCTTAGGACATTAGGATCATGATTGTAATAAGTTGAATTAGGATTATTTGTGTAAGCGAATATAGTTTGAATATAACCTTATGACTTGTGTTTACTCCAGGTAGGGTTAGGTCAGCTTTGGAAGACTTTTGAATTTGATTAAGCAAAGGATCAGGTAAGCATTTGCATAAACTTATTTGAAGAAAAAAGATTTCTATGGCAAGCCAAACACGATGTGTATGGGCATTCATTTTGTAAAGGCAATTAAGGACTGTTTCCTTTCTTATTTCAGTCAAACAAATCATTTGAAAATTAAACAAGCAGTTTTGCACAAACACTAGACTCTTTCTAAAAACCAACATTGACAAGAATTTTAAAAACCCTTAAATTTCTATTTTCAAATAAAGCAATGTATTATCAGTTTTTCCCAAGTAGGACAATCATTGTTGAGTACTCATTAAGGGTAGACTACTAGGATTAATCTTTGACGAGTTAGGGTAAGTTTTTCAGTAGGTTGCCACCTCTGAGGGGTGAGTCCTTCCCAGATAGGATGTCAGTCCAGTAGGTCATGCCGGTCCGAGTTAGCAATTTTCAGTTATATAGACTGTGTGTTTTTGAAGTGGACAACCAGTAAGTTTGGGTGTAAAGAAAGAGGAGTATCTCACTCGGTAGGCTGACCACCTACCTTTTGTCAGTCTGCACAAAGTGTGGTATTCTGACCGTTATATGGTTATGTGGCCCAACATGTGGTAACCCATAGCTATCCATTTGAGTGGTTGTATTTATTGTGCACATGTATGATTTGAAAAACAAATGCCACTCTTTATTTTTAACCTTATTTATTGCTTGCCAGCACTTTCTCTTGTACAATTTTTACAACTTGCATACATGAACTGTTTTACCTGAAACACTCAAAGCACACACGGGCTTAGTGAGATTTTTATCTCATCACCTTTTATGCCATGATTTCAGGTCGATCCTACTGTGGAGATGAGTAGCTAGATTTGTTGCTTACTTTGAAGACTTTATGTTATTTATTTTATGTGTTGTTTTGAGAGATGATAGTAATCAATTTATTTTGGATTTGTTCTTGAATTTTAGGGTTGTAATAAGTTCAATTTTAAAGTATTTTTTTTTTCGTTTGTGTGACCTAGTTATAAAAACCTCTTGTCCTTTGGATGGGGCGACATCCCCGGCCCTGTTGGACCTAGGTTGTGGGGTGTTACAATTGGGTATTTGGTAAAATGACTGAAATATCTTTATTAGAACTTATGCTAACACTTTTCAAATCAGGTAATGGTAAAATGACTCGAATACCTTCAGAAACTCTTTTGAAATCGAGTATGGTCAAAATGACCCAAATATACTTGGAAATGACTTTTGAGATCGGGTACAGGTAACATGACCTGAAAACTCTTGAAAACTTGTTTTAATGTGTGAAAAGAACTCTTTAACCCTATTTTGACACGGTTTTGAAAAATGACCTTTCGATATGAGATTGGCTTTTGGAAAATGACATTTTGATCTCGAAAATTACTTTACTAGCTTGATGTGCTTATGGAATGAATTAATTGGCCTTGCGGAGCCTATGGAATTTATTAACTGACTTGCGAAGTTAGTGGAATCAATTTCTGAAAAAATGATATTTTGCCCTAAAAATGTTTGTTTTGAAAATCCTGCAGGAACATATAACCCTCTAGCCTGATCAGTCAGTAGGGGTTGGTATTTGGTGATGTTGAGTACTTAGTAAGGACTTTGATCTTTGTACTAGTTTGTGTTAGAGATAAATGACTCCAAGTAACCCGATCAGTTCTGGAGTTTGTCATATGCCAAATAGCATGATAGGACATTAAGATAAGTCATTCTAGTTAGCCGTTTAGCACCTAGCAAATTGCCTTATGCCTATGGGCATTTTGTGTTGAGAGTCGTTCGCTAAATGCCGGGCGGGGACACTCAATAGCATTTGACTCCTTAGCCCCTCGATGGTGATTAACGTTAGGATTCAGACCCCTATCTTATGGTGGCAAGTAAAAGATTTAGTGTGCTGTGGTACATTTTATATGTTGCGATATACTTGTTATTTATGCTTGATAGTACGTTACAATGTACTTACCTTTCTGGCGACGCACGATCGAGTGTTGTAGGCTGCAGTCTAAACATAATGAGACGTGGCGCCGAAAGCGAAGCTTTGTGAGCTTTGCATGCAAGTCGACCTATAGTTGGAGAAGTGCCTGCAATTTTGAAAATTGGGACAATAATTTAAAATTGATGCACAATTTTTCAAAAATGATTAAGTTTAGAATAAACTCTTCTTTAGAAAGTTTTAGAATTGATTTCAGTAGTTTTGAGACAAAAACGTGACTATGCTTTACTTTATCTATTTTATAAAGCACTAGTACACACGAGACTCACTGGGTGATTTATCACTCACATGTGTCTTTTATCTTACTATTTTGTAGGATTCGGAGTCGAATAAATCTACGAATAGAAAAGAGATACCACATTTATAGTAGTTTAGGTCCTTTTGCTTTCTCCTATCTTTATATGTCTTATTATTGTTGTAGTATGGAGAATGTTTGTATAAGACTCCCTGTGATATATATATATATATATATATATATATATATATATATATATATATATATGAGTTGGTTGTACCAGTTGGGCCTTCGTTTTATTTTGTTAGTTATTCATTATAAAGACCCTTTATCTGGACAATTGGACAGAGTGACACCAGGTGTTGGTATGCTTCCGCTGTTACTTTTAGTAGAGATGTTACAATTGGTATCTGAGCATAGTTATTATAGAACTGTGGTATTATCATAAGAATTGATAGAACCCTTTTCTTGTGTACGTATGACGGATAGGAATGATAAGGGCAAGCACCTAATGGATAATCACAGTGATGATGGGAAGAGAGAGATGGGTGAGAGTTCAGGTGTGAAGAAACCTAAGAAGATTAGGATGGTCTACAGAGTAGGTGTGCCAAAACATTTCATTTTGACAAGATGTGGCCCTGGCTGTTGTCATGCACCCCGTCTCGTCGAAAGTAGATTTAACCTAGCAGTGCCTGTCGTTACTCTATTTGCGTGAGGCCTTAGTCTGGAGATGACACCTACTTCCGAGAGGACATCATCATCACTTAGCCAGGCGGGAGAGGTAGGTGGCAATTCTGACAAGGCTGATGTGATATTAAGCCACATTATCAGGGTGATGACGAGGAGGATAGTATCCTCGATGATGCAGTATTGTTTGAGGATGATAAGGAGGTATTTGGTGGAGACGTTCCTGGAGTGTTAAAGGAGGAGATGCCAGGATTAGAGGTTGTCGGGGCAAGGGAGGACCAGGAGGTACCTAAGGTAGAGGTGCTTATGGTCGAGGAGTTTGAGGAGGAGTTGGTGTTAGACCCAAAAATAAAGGCTTGGTTGCATCTTGAAGTGGATGGAGATGAGGGACTTGATACACCCGAGTCCTACACAGTTTCTGCCAACTTAACACCTCCAGTTTCAGATAGCGATGATGACAAGTAGAAGTAGGAGGATAAGATATAGATATATGTAGTAGGACAAGTACAGTTCAGCTAGTGTATGTTAGATATGATAGTGTGCTTTACACACAAATTTTGTATTGACTTCGAGTTTTAATGAGAATGAATATATGTTATGTTACTTGCTATGTGCACCATGTCTACTTTGGTGTTTACTTTTGAGCTATGTCACATTGTTTTACCAGTAAAACTTTATGAACTGTACAGATGTCACCTAAGCGAAATCTCAAACGACCATCACGACCTACTCGAAATCACCCTAAGCTAATGGTGAAGGAACCACATGAGGGAAGTTCCCACCTTGCAACTTTGAACCACCCACGATTTCAAAGCTTTCAGAAAATGGTTGACACTATTTAACAGTTGACTGAGACTACCACCAAAGCAAATAAGAATGCTAGAATGAATTAGAATAGAAGCAGAGGGTGAAATCAAATAGGATCAAGCTCTAGAATGCTTTTTGAAATTTCACCCTCCGCAAGTTCAAGAGCGACCTGATTCAGAACAGGAGGCTGAAAATTAGATTAAACAAATGGAAGAGATTTTTGTAGCTTTGAATTACTTAGAGCAGAGAAAAGGACAACTTGCCACTTTTCAGTTGAAAGGACCTGCGCACAATTGGTGGACAAGAGACAGAGATCAACAAAAGTGGGAGTGGACAGATTTCAAAGCCAGTTTCAAGAAGGAATTTATTCCCAATTGGATAGTAGAAAAGAAGGAGGACGAATTTCAAGCCTTTCAACAAAAAGGTCGTACTGTGGGTCAGTACGCTGCTAAATTTACTAGACTATTGAAATACTATCCATTTCTAGTACATTCAGAGGTGGATAGGGTTAGGCATTTTGTGAAAGGCTTACGGCCAAAATTAAAAAGAGTACTGGTGAGCATGGCTCCTGCTAGTTACAATGCTGCTGTAGAGATGGCTTCCAGAACGGAAATGGCTGATATTGAATAGACGGGTGAGAGAAATCGAAATGGATTTCTGGGCATGAATCCGAAGCGACTTGGAAGGCCTCGATTGCAGAAAAAAGGAAAAATACTGAAGAAGGGAGGCCCAACTAGAGGATAACCCTCTTTTAGATGTTTTAACTATGGAAAAATATGGTATAAGAGTTCTAATTGCCCCTACCCTCGAAGGACAGGAGGATGGAGTCGACCAGGGGGAAACACTTAGGGACAGAGGCTAGGACTAGGAAGAGGAAATTCAGGACAAGCTTCTACTTTTAGACCCAGACCTTCCAAACCACAAGTGAATGCTCGGGTGGTTGCATTGGAAATGACAGATAATCAGGCTGCAGTAGTGGAAGGTATGCTCCTCATTTTTTTTTATCATTATGCTAAAGTCTTTGTAGGTCTCGGTTCTACGCATTCCTTTGTTGCCAATTTATTTCTTGATACTATAGGGATTAAAGGGGAAGAAACTTCATCTAAAATAATTGTTAGTACCCCATTGGGAAAACAAATGACTTGTGAGAAAATACATAAAGGATGTAAGATTTTGGTGGAGAATGAAATATTGGGAGGAGATTTGATATGTTTACCTATAGAAGACTACGATGATATCTTGGGCATGGACTGGCTATCTCAGCATCATGCTCAAGTTGACTGTAGACATAAGGTAGTACGATTCTGTCGGCATGGGAAACTTATATTGGAATTTGTAGGTGAGGCCAGACAGAAAAGTAATGCTTTTATTTCGGGATTCAAGGCTTGGAAGATGATTAGAAAAGGATGTGTTGAATACTTGGCTTATGTGATTAATAAGCCAAGAGAGAGTAAGAAACTTGAAGACGCCCCTGTGGTAAACGAGTATTTGGATGTTTTTCCGGTGGAGTTGAAGGAATTACCACCGGAGAGAGAAGTAGAGTTTACTATTAATTTAGTGCCATCGGCAGAACCAATATCAAAGACTTCTTATAGAATGGTACCTACAGAACTACAGGAGATTAAGAAATAATTACAGGAATTAATAGAGTAAGGATTCATTCAGCCTAGTACCTCACCTTGGGGAGCTCCTGTATTGTTTGTTAAGAAGAAAAATGGGTTACTACGAATGTGTATAGATTATTGAGGGTTGAATGCAGTGACGGTAAAGAATAAATATCCATTACCCATGGTTGATGAATTATTTGACCAGTTACAAGGAGTAGGATGCTTTTCGAAATTGGACTTGAAGTAAGGATATTATCAAGTTCGGATTCGAGAAGAGGATATATCAAAAACTGCATTTAACACACGATATGGACATTTTGAGTTTGTATTGATGCCCTTTGGTGTTACCAATACACTTGTTGTTTTCATGGATTTGATGCACCGAACCTTTCGACCTTACTTAGATAGTTTTGTGGTTATATTCATAGATGATATCTTGGTGTATTTTAAGGATCCTCAAGAACATGAACAACATCTTCAGAAAGTATTAAGGAAGTTAAGAGAGGCCAAATTATATACAAAATTCAGTAAGTGTAAGTTTTGGCTACAAAAAGTAGCATTCTTGAGATACATGATATCTAAAGACGAGATTACAGTAGATCCTACAAAAGTTGAAGAGGTAACCAATTGGAAATGTCCCGAGACTCCAGCTGAAATACGAAGATTTTTGGGATTAACAGGATATTATCGTAGGTTTATTAAGGAATTTTCTAAGATAGCTTCACCTTTGACCCGACTCACTCAAAAGAAAGTTCCTTATATTTGAATTGAGAAATGTGAGGGAAGTTTCTAGGAGCCAAAGAAAAGATTAAGCTCTGCTCCTGTTTTGGCATTACCAAGGATGGACAAACCTTATGAGGTGTACACGGATGCGATGAAAGAAGGACTGGGAGGAGTGTTGATGCAAGAGAGAAAGGTGATAGCTTATATCTCCAGAAAATTGAAACCCTATAAGGAAAATTACCCTACATATGACTTGGAGTTAGCGACCATTGTGTTTGCTCTTAGGAAATGGAGACATTATTTGTATGGAGCTGAGACCAAAATATCCTTATTGGAACTTTTGTTAACATTTTTCAAATTGGGTAAGGCTAAAATGACCTGAATACCCTCAAAAAGTCTTTTGGAATCTGGTATAGGCAAAATGACCAAAATACCCTTAAAAATGACTTTTAAGATCGGGTACAAGCAACATAACTCGAAAACTCTTGGAAACTTGTTTTAATGTGTGAAAAGAACTCTTTACCTTATTTCGACACGATTTTGAAAAATGACCTCTCGATATGAGAAAAGATATTTTAATCTCAAAAGTTGCTTTATTAGCCTGATGTGCCTATAGAATGAATTGATTGCCCTGCGGAGCCTATGAAATTTATTGTCTGACTTGCGAGTCAATGGGATTAATTTCTGGAAAATGATATTTTACCCCAACAATGTTTGTTTTGAAAATCTTGTGGGAACAAATAACCATCTGGCATGATCAGTCAGTAGGGGTTAGTATTTAGTGACGTTGAGTACTCAGTAAGGATTTTGATCTTTATATTAGCTCATGTTAGAGATAGACGACTCCAAGTAACTCGATCAGTTCTAGAGTTTGTCTTACTCCAAATAGGGCGACAAGACATTGAGACGAGTCGTCTTGGCTAACCGTTTAGCACCTGGCAAATTGCTTTATGCCTGCGAGCATGTTGTGTTGAGAGTCGTTCGCTGAATGCCGAGTGGGGACACTTGGTACAATTTGACTTCTTACCATTTTGATGGTAATTGACGTCAGGATTCGGACCTCTGGCTTACGGTGGCAAATAAAAGATTTAGTGTGTTGCAGTACACTTAGTATGCTACGGTATACTTGTTATTTATTCTTGGTAGTACACTATAGTGTACTTACCTTTTTGGTGACGCATGGTTGAGTGCTGTAGGTTGTGGTCTAAGTACAATGAGACGTGATGCCGAAAGCGAAGCTTTGTAAGCTTTGCATGCAGGGCGACCTTTTGTTGGAGAAGTGCTTGTAATTTTAAAAATTGGGGCAATGATTTGAAATTGAAGCACAATTTTTTAAAAATGATTGAGTTCAGAACAAACTTTTCTTTAGAGAGTTTTAAAATTGATTTCAGTGGTTTTGAGGCAAAAATGCGACAATGCTTTATATTATCTATTTTATAAAGCACTAGCACACACGGGACTCATTAGATGATTTATCACTCACACGTATCTTTTATCTTACTATTTTGTAGGATTTGGAGTCAAACAAACCTACATATAGAAAGGTAATACCATAGTGACAACAGTTTAGGTCATTTTGCTTTCTCCTCTCTTTATGTATCTTATTACTATTGTAGTATGGAGATTGTTCGTACAAGACTCCCTGTTATATATTTATATATATATATATATATATATATATATTTATATATATAGATGGGTTGGCTGTATCAGTTTGGGCATTGGTTTTATTATGTTGGTTATTCGTTATAAAGACCCCTTATTTGGGCAACTGGACGAGGCAACACCCGATGTGGTATGCTTCTGCTGTTACTTTTAATAGGGGTGTTACAGGCCAGCCCAGTCATTGGGCTGCGAGCGCTGCGGCCGGGCCATTGCTCCATTAGGTTGATGGATCTACTAGCCTAGTAATGGGCCAACCCAACACCAAGAAACATGACAGTTCCAGTGAACAACACCAAGAAATCTTCTGTGTTCCGGCTTTGCTCCAATGTCAATACACAATACATATATTTTTGTTATAACAATAAAAATAAAAATAAAATAATCTAAAAGAAAAACAGGGAGACGTAATTCACTCGTTTTGGTTACAAGACTCAATAATACTTATACATATTCACCAAATCAAAACTATGGTCATAAAATTACTTTGAATTAAACAAACTATTCACCAGAAAATAGCTAATCGTATTTTTTCTCTGTTTGTAGAGGGTGGACTTACACAAAAAATTGAGAGAACGTTATTTTTCCCGTATATTAAAAATAGAGTCATAAACCAATATGTATAGTTGATTATTTCCAACTCTCTGTACATATTTAACTCTATCTAATACGAAGCCTGATAAAATAAGAAAAGTATAGTTTGGTACAACTATCTCCACTTATCCTACTCCACTTCAAATACGATATTTAGTTTCTTACAATTTTCATTAATAAATTATAAATATTTATAATTTATTATTATCCCATAATTAGGAGTCACTGAAAGGACCTGACCGGATACAGTTAGACTAAGCTCCAATAAATTATTTTGTCAACCAAAAATAATTTATTAATTACATTCTACTCTACTAAAAGAACGTAATTGCACTCTTTGATTAATTACAATTATTGGAGTCAATAATTATATCCTTATGATTGAAGCTTCCCTTAAGCAAAATAATTCATATGTTTGTAGATTGCGACTTATGTGATGGGGAAGAAGATCTATTTGGTGCCAATATAATTGAGAAAGCAGAATGACAAAGCTTTGCAAAAACAGAACAGATTGTCTCAGAGAGAAGAATGGCACCATTGTTATTGAAATGAATGAGTTCAATGAGGATGATGAGAGCGCAGATGGACAGAATCAAAATCTTAGGGTGAGTTTGGTTGGGGTGAAAGTGGGAAAGAAAAGAGGAGGGAAAGTAAAATAGCAAGTAAATGTGTGATTTACTAAATTTGGTTGGAGTGATTGGAGGGGAGAAGTATATGTGGAAGGGAATTGGATTCCTTCCACCTCAAATTTTTCTTCCTCTCTATTTTGGAGGGTTTGGAAAGTAAATGAGGGTTAAAAACCCCTCTTGTCCTAGGGTATTTATTTTATTACAATTCTACCATACTTTGTAATTTTTTATGAATTAGCCTTAGGGGTATAATAGTAATTTAATAATTATTTCATTCCTTTATATCTTACAACCAAATAATGTGAGGTAAATCATATTTACTTCCATTCCACTCCAATCAAACATGATGAAAGTAATTACATTTACTTCTCTTGATGGAAGTAAAATGTTCCACTCTCCCTTCCCTTTCCCCATCCCTGCGAACCAAACTCACCCTTAGATTTAGTGACAAGTCATAAATGAAGAGTGGTCGTGCATTGGGAAATGGGGTTGCATTATTTAATACACATAAATTACATTACTAGTTGTAAATGATGGTCACAATTACATAAACAATAACTACGACTACATTAATATCACTCATAATTTATAAAAATAGTTATGATTGTATTAAAATAATTATAATTTGATGAATAAGTTTTAGTATGCCATAAATAATGTTATTATACTAATTTTTTTTAATACGAAACCACTTTTATCTCTTTAAATTTTTTTTATTTTTAAATTTGAGTTGTGAAATAGCTACATAATTTCTGAATTGATATTTCACCGCCCCCAATTCCTAAGATGCAATCCTATGTAATTTCATTTTGTAAGTTCATAGATAGAATCCAGAAAGTTCTCAACTGCTTTGTCGTGGAATTTTTACATGGTATCAAAGTAGTTCTTCATTTTCATATTCAAATTGTACGGCTCCCAATCCCTTATATTCAACCCTTTTTAAGGAGTGTTAGAAGGCTTATTAGTGCCAATTCTCAAGATCAGCGCCCTATAGAGCAAAGGATAAAGCTTTAAAATTAGAGTTGTCAAAATGAGCCAACTCGACCCGGTCCACGTGGGCTGACAAAAATATGGATAAAGACGGATCAGTCAATTTTTTTGATGGATTGTAAAATCTTAAGTCCAACCCATCCTATCTTAGTCCATGGGTTATTTATATATAAATAATATTTTTTAAAAAAAATTTATACAATATTTATATTTTTTTTAGTCTTTAATTCTAATTCTAGTACAAATATAATGAACCAAATTATAATTTAAAATAAAATATAAATATCAAATAAGTTAAGTATATTTTATCTATTATATTTTACACACACAATTCTACATAAATTTATAATTTTAACAAATTCAAAAATTAAACATCACAAATCACATATTAAATCCATAACTCTTAAATATATAAATATAGTAATCTAATTTAAAAGTTCAAATTTAGAAACTTCAAAATTAAAAATCAACATTTGTTTCACAATTTCATAAAAATGCCATGAAAAGTTAGAAGCATTGCTCATACTGCTAATCTACCAAAAAGATACATATTTTTCAATTATCTAAGATTTTTTTAATAATTTTAATTGAATCTACTGTTGACGATGATATATTTGACATGACTGTTTCAAGGTTAGATTATTCATCTAATAATCACAAATCACAATAAAAAAAAGAATATAATTAGTATAATACTTACTAATTATTAACTAGTTAAAAAAATTTAAAAAGTTGTTATATATTATCATCATCTCTAATTAGCATGTGATTTTGATTTTTGAAATTTTTGTAAATTTTAAATTTGAGAATTTAAAAAAAGTGGCTCAATCCTACTCAACCCATAGGCTTTGTAAATCGGACCAAATAGACCGGAATAAAATACGAGCCTAAAAAATTACAAATCATTCTAGCTCATATTATTTGTGAGCTGAGCCTGATTTATAGGCATAATTCATTTTGACAGCTCTATTTAAAATCTATATATTCGTAGCTAGTCTTTGCAGTAACAACAAATTATGAGCTTATACAGAGGTAGATAAGGAGGTCAAATCAAGGTAATGATGATAAAGGTTACCAAATGTAGTAGAACTCGTGAAAACCTTTGAGAGTATATATGTGTGCTATACAGCATGGAAATTGGATTTTTTTTTTTTTTGGTTTGGCTGTAGATCAGTCATTGGAGTTGATGGGTGCTTTCTAAGGGAAAGTATCGTATGTTGTTAATTGCCTAGCGATCATTATAATGTTATGCGTATTTTTAAATAATAATATTTTATTTTAATTAATATATATAATTTATTTTAAATAATTTAATTTTCTCTAAATTCAATTACATTCAATTGTGAACTACGTATGGAAAAAATGTTGTCCCATAGACTTTTGCCTATTCGACAAAGCACTTGAATCTTACCGGCTTTATTTTTTTGAGGTCTCCAACCACCAGCAATGGCCATGTACCTGATGCCAAAGCTAGATCTAGGCTGTTGTGCGGTGCCGGGAGATGGCTCCCACCAGCCAAAATTTTTAAAAATTTTATTTTTACTTTAAAAAATTAAAAATTTTTTGTAAAATTTTATTTAATTTTTTTAAAAAGAAATTATAACATCATCTTCTCATATGTTTTTTTATATAATTTATTCTTTTAATTTCACTTTCTCGCTTACGTCCCAGTGGGCCAATGGTACAAGTTGTATGCAATAAAGATGACCAATAAGACGACTAGCAGTGGTAAAGCCCTGGTGCCACTGAAGTTTCTTGATTGGGTTTGGTCTATGGAGAATTTTGATTAATTAGGGAGAACCGTAAATACATCAAAGTTGATGGCATGCACTTTAATTTATTATTATTTTTTCACTAGGTCTAAGTAGGATTGTTTATTATTTGGTTTAAATTGAAACAAATCGATCCTAATTTCGATTTTCGATTCAATTTGGTTCAGTTTTAGAGTTTATATAAAAATTCAGTTTGGTTTTTTATTTTCTAAAATAAAAAAATAAAAAATTGAATTATATTTTTTAAATTTAAAAAATATTATTAATATTAAAATATTGTTCATTAATTAGTTATTTATTTTTATAAATTATGATTTTTTAAAAAATTTCTGTTCGATTTCGATTATTTTAGTTTAGTTCAGTTTGGTTTTGTTCAAAATAAAGCCACTAGTACTTGAATTTAAGATCTTCATTTTTACAATTTGCATCCGTAATCATAACTTTCTACTAAAATATTTGGCCCAAATTTTTAAAATGTTTGGATTTTAATTTATATTATATTTTATATTAGATTTGAATTGTAATTTATATTAAACTTTACTTATTTGGGCTTAAATTTATATTAAGTTAATGGATCTACTAAAGAGACAATCAAATTCTGGTTAAAAACCGTACCAAATGAAATTATTTTGATTTGGTTATATCGTTTTTTTTTAAATTTTGGTTCGATTCGATTCTGAAAAAAATAAAAATCGAAAAAAAAAATTGAATTTCAAAACCGAAAACCGAATTGAAAACTGAATTAACACCCCTAGGTCTAAGACCCCAATATTACTCAAGATAAGTGGTGATAATGATTAACATAATCTAAATTCTTATACTTATCCATATATTAATTGTATTGACTATTGAGGTCTATAGTCTTTTAAATTTTTAAGGCGAAATGGATAAATTTCTAACGGTCACCAAAGTAGAAGATAATGACACATTATTTGAGCTGGAAATGTCGAATTCTCCAGTGCAATATATTTTGAATAGAGAACAGTCGAAGACGTGATGGAATTATAAGAGATTTTCTTTCTCTAATTCCTTAGTGAAAATATATTAAGCAAAGAATCTTCCTTTAAATTCAACCAACATTGTCACATGTCAACACATAAATATTTCAATTTTGTCACGTGTCATTATAGGAGCATTATCCAGCAACTTTTATATATATACTAGGTTGATAACCATGCGTTGCAATGGAGTATAATTTATGTTGTTTTGGAATGCACATGAGTACAATTTGTGTTAATATTAAAATAAATAATAAAAAATTTAAATATATGAGTTCTATTACTATTTTTAATTAATAAAAAGTAAGATAGTAAAAAAATTTATTTATTTAATTAAAGTGATATCTCTTACTACAACATAAGTTCTAGCAAGAATGTATTTACTTAAAAAATAATTAAAATACTGTTTATTAAACAATAATATATACACAAATAAAATTAATTATTTATAAATATCTTTATAAATAAATTAAAATATCTGTTGGCTGAAAGGAAACACTTATCCTCCCATCTTCATTGCCTTCAAAGTAAGTATATGAATAAAACACGTCAAAGTATATGGATAAATTGCATTAACATTTATTTCACTCTTTTTGGCAAAAATCACAAGTTAACGTGCCGGTACTCCATCTTCTTGACTCCATAATCCAAATGAAGAAACTTTGTATGAGAAACCATACCATCCTCTTCACTGTTATGCACACATTCCCTCATAGCATCCAAGTGCTCAATCTAAACACATCTCACCTTATCCTCCGCCTGCCTACTCTTTCATCTCAACTCGCCTATATAGGCATGCCTGAGCAATTGCACCATTTGAAAGTTCAGGGTACTTGTATTAAGCATGCAAAACCAACTAATTTATAACCTGCCTACCAAAACAATGTAGAAACCTCACTCAAATTTACCTTTGGTAGTCACTGTATATAAGACCAATAAAAGTAGAAAACTAAGATAGGAGCTTTCCCTAGAAGACTAAAAAAAAAAAAAACTCATAATACCTTTTACTGGGGGAAAATAATAACACAGGCCACAATGGCATGCAACATAATATGATCAGGTTAGCCATGCAAATAGGTTTGCCTATCTAAAGTAAATTTACAAGATTAAAAATAATAGGCAAAGATCTAGGGAGAAGAAACATTCATCTCTACAACATGAGATATAAGTCATGTAGATACATTAAACTATAGTTAGTTGAAGATAGAAAACTAATATGCAATGTATAGCACCCAAAGGAACTAAAAAC
The DNA here is from genome assembly GCA_026120185.1 of Voacanga thouarsii. Taxonomy (NCBI): domain Eukaryota; kingdom Viridiplantae; phylum Streptophyta; class Magnoliopsida; order Gentianales; family Apocynaceae; genus Voacanga; species Voacanga thouarsii. The sequence goes on from JANUWF010001392.1 coordinate 6,220,504, forward strand.
CACACTAACTTTTATTCCATATAAGCCATCAATATTCAAATAGACATCGGTGGAAGATTTACATTTTCCCTCGTATAAAAAATTTTACATTGACATTTGAAAAAGATTGAAACACATGTAATTAATGCTAACTTCAAACTCTCCATCATTAGAAGGATCAGAGTTTTCTCTATTATTCTTCAAAGAACTATCTTTTACAAAACCATTACTTGAAAATATAAGCAAGGAGAGTTCAGCTACCGAGACTAAACAAATTTTTTTTCTACGATATTCATTACTTTGATGCCCATGTCCATGCGTTTCACAAACAATCATCACAAGCCATGAAACCCCGCCAAACCCATCATAGACAAATCAGACCTAAATGTAAAAATTGAAGCAAATCCAAGCCCTCTTACCCATCCTTTTAGACAAATAAAACTAATTTCAAGAACAATTGAATTAAACGGAAAAATAAATAGAGAGACAGTCCATGCGTTTCACAAACAATCATCACAAACCATGAAATCCCTCCAGACCCATCATAGATAAATTAGTCCTAAATGTAAAAATTGAAGCAAATCCAAGCCCTCTTACCTATCCCTCCAACAAATTAAACCAATTTCAAGAAAAATTGAATCAAACGAAAAAATAAACAGAGAGATAGTTGCAAATGAACTTATATATTTGAAACCTTGATAAGAATCTATTTTATCTTCAACATATTATTAACATATATCTATTAGAAGCAAAATTTTCACATAATAGCAAGTGCAACATAAGAGAACTAATGTATCAAATCAGAGAATATAAACATAAACAACAAAAAGATTGAGTTTTTATTACTATCCTTACCCTTTATAGACATCTCCAAATGATCCCCTTCCAATGAGCTCCAAGTCACTGAATCTGGATCCTGAGGCCTCAGTAAGACCTGTTGCATCAGCTATCTCTATATATAAATGTGCCTATACACTCTACACATTATATATACAAACCAAATGCACCTATCTTTTATTCATTCTACTATCTTGAAAAACCTCCTACACTTCTCATTCAACTTTACATTGCCAAAATATTCAAGCCACAAACACATTAACAAATTGTATTTGGAAGCTGAAGATTGTAATGTAGGAAGAAATGGGACTCAAATATAATGAAAAGAATCGTTAGGTAAAGTGGGGAATACTAAAGTGACAAACCACCAAATTGGGAATGTCTCCATTTGTTAAGTCATTTTAAACTTTTCATGTAATGATAATAATAAAAAACATCAACGCTAGTCAGTGACTTCAATTTGATGCAAAACAAATTAAAACAAAATTTAATTCTTGGCCAAAATGATGGAACAAAAACATCTTCCCATCGATGCAAATTGCATTAAAAGCAAAATGAATAGAATTTCAGCAATAAATAAATGAACTTAGCCTTGAAAGCACCACCAAGAAGCCACAGATCTCTCGTTTTCTTCCTCCTTTACTTTCTTCCAATATCTAGCAAGAAAGGGGGGGGAGTCTCCAATAGCTCATGATTTAAAATATTCAAAATTCTTCAGTCGTCACTCTTGCCGATCAACACAAAACAAACTTCAATTCCAACTAAAATTCCATCAACCTAAAAACAAATATGTACTCATCCCTCCAGTTAATCATAAGGAGAATAATCGTAACAGATATTCAAAATAAAGCCAACAACTATGACAACAACATCCCAATGAATAAATAAAAAGATTTTCCAGTTACTAAATAAAAATATTTCCTTCGCTGCTCAGAACAATAATTCACCCTCCTCTTTTTTACCTTGATTAGCTTCCAATGATAAATATTGTTGGCCTCATTATCTTAACTTAAAGGAAAAAAATTTAAACAAAATTACCAAATTAACTGCATATGCCATGTGAGGATTTCTTATGGTGGGGAAAAAAAAAGAGAACAACATAATTTGAGATTTTTTGCTTGCCCTAAATCAAAGAACAACGCTAAGCGTCATGAAAACCAAGAGCCTAAAAATAAGATTAGTTGGAACAAAGAAATTAAAGAGGAGACATGCACTCAACGGAATAGAGAAGAGAAAGGAATAGAGAAGAGAAAGGATACAATTCGAAGGTAGAGTTACAACTACCATGACCGAGATGGAAGGTGCAGACGAAACCTTTTCCCTGTGAAACTAATATCTATAAAGTTCCTAAATAATAATAATAATAATAATAATAATAATAATAATAATAATAATAATAATAATAATAATAATAATAATAATAATAATAATAATAATAATAATAATAATAATAATAATAATAATAATAATAAACAACGAATGTCTCTTGCTCTTTTAGAAAAAAAATATAAGAAATAAGGGAACACTAAAGGACATCGAGGTTTTGCTTGAATTTAAGAAAACCCTTAAAATTTCTTTTAAATTCAGAGCAAGGTGTTAGCACGTAGGAGAAATAAATCATCGTGATGTACGCGACGACCATTACGACAAGAAGCAGGCGAGAAAATCAACATGCCTAAGAGTACAGGAAGCTTTTGAGTAAATGGAATGAAACTTAGCAGAGAGTAAATATAGGAAGCTCTTGGGTTTTTGACAGGCCAAACATAGCAGTAAGTTTTTGCAGTCTTCAAAGTACAACTCTAGTAAATGCAGTGAAACTTAGTAGTGAGTAAATGGAGGAAGCTTTTGAATTTTCTTACGGTCAAACTTAGTAGAGAATTTTTGCACTCTTCAAGGTACAACTCCACGCCCACACTCCTCTGCTCCTTCTGTTTTATTTCTACCGCATGTTGCTTAAACACAATTTCACATGTCGCAACAGTACAATATCACATGTCGCACAGTGACTTTTTATTGCGACTTTTACATATGTATATATAGATTTATATACATAACAGATATAGATTGTTGTATATAGGAAAATACAAATCACTCTTTGTATATTGGCCAAACGTGGCCGTTGACTAACTAATCCTTTCGTATGTTTGGTGTTGAATTAGGTACTGAAGGCGTTTGGATGGAGAATTTTAGGATGGGAAATGTTGGGGAATTATAACCATACTGTTCATCCTTAAAAAAGTATTATTTTTAAAATTTTCTTTTATTTATAATTATACGTTATTTTATCAAATAAAAATTATATTTATTATTTTTAATTATATTTTTATTATTTATTACTTTATTAGATTATAAGATTAATTAAATTTTAATTTTTAAATCAAATTTACACTTTTTAATAAAGATATTTTAATCTTTTATATTTTAAAATTCTATAAATATTAAAATTTCTTTATTATATTAGTTCTTCAAAAATAAAACTTATTTGAAAATGAGTAGAATATTATTTATGTCTGATTTAGTTTAATAAGTCTCAAAATACAACAACAACAACAAAGTAAGTCTTAATTCCAAGTAACTTGGGTTCGATTATATGAATCAATGTCAGGCAACGTGTGGTCATCCATATGAATCCTCTCTTGCCACTTCCTTCTCTCGAATGTCATACTTTCATCCAAATCTAAGAAACACATATATCCCCTAATCATCTCTATCCATGTCATTTTAGGCCTACCTCTACCTCTGTTTAGCCTATCCTACCTCACTCTCTCTATCGTCCTAACAGGAGTATCCCTCGGTCTTCTCTGAACATGTTCAAACCAATGCAGACGACTTTCTCTCATCTTTTCCTCAATAGATGCTGATACGTATTTATTTGGGTATAAAAATCATATATAAAATAAGCACATTCTCAATCAAGTTAAATTAAAATGTTAATCCCAAATCACATATATGAGCAAGCGTACTCATCATTAACATAGTATAGGATTCAAACGAGTGTCGATCCTCTAGGAACAAGTATACATTAATCACTTTTCTTTCATTGTTTAACCAACTCAATAAAGTGAAAAAAGAATAAAATAAAACAAAAGAAAATAAAAATATATACATGTTAAGGATGGAGACGTATGTAACTCAAACCATTATTTCAACATACAACATCTTAAAGGACTTAATCATTATCATAACTAATTATTCTCTTAGCATCATGAAGGATTAAAGTAGACTCACTTTTTTCCCAATCCATGAAATCATTATCTCCTAGACAAATTAGCACCACATACTCTGTCTCAACTAATTCACCCAAAAGATGCATTAAACACAATTTTTGATTAAATTTCCATACTCTGGCATACATAAAACATGAAATTAACAAATGAATCCATACTCTGACAGACAACAATTAACCTTTAATTACCAGTTCTTAGCAATTAACCCATTTGCCAAGTAAGTTAAGAGACAACAAATATGAAATTAACAAATTGAAACTACCATCAATCCCTTTCTCAAGCAAGTTAATAGAAAGAAACAACCAATTAATCTCGTGATACGCCCAAGTAATTAAATACCAAGAATAATAATTAATTAATTAAAAGATTAAATAATCCTAAAACCATGAATATCTAAAACAATGTCAAACTATAATAAAACAATTAATACATCATTGTTCAAGAAAAAGAAAACAAAGTAAAAGAAATAACTCATAGACAAGCCTCTTTCTTCCTTTGAAGACCTTCTTGCAAAATCCTCCTTGATTTGAAGAATTCCTCCTTTGATTTGAGTGATTTTCTATGATGATCTATGAATTCCCCCATTTTCTCTTGTGTTTTTCATCTATTTATAGGCTTAGGAAGTGCCTAAACTCGTTGGTGTAATGTTCTTGGCTGAGTAAAAGTAGGAAGATACTAAAACTCCATAGATTACCAAAAACTGCGTGCAAATATCAAAGCTTCGTCTTTTCCTCAGAGCACAGTCGGCGCCGCCTTGGCTGCTGGAGCTGGTGCCGGTTGTGTTGTGTTTCTCCCATTATTTGCCGATTTTTTCTTGATTTTCACGCCCTGTTGTCCAGAGTGCAGCAGGAGCCGCCTTGGCTACTGGAGTCAGCGCCGGTTCCATTCTATTCCGGTCTCGTTTCAACAATTTTTTGTTGTCTCAAAGTTTATGTCATCAGCACATGGCCGGCGCCGGTTCCTTTGCCCTAGCCGGCACTGCCTCCATTTTGTTTTGCAACATTTTTGCTCTATTTTACCCCTAAAATCTGAAATAATGAACAAAATACCTTTTTATGGGTAAAATCTCAAATATGAAGGAATATGACTAGTTATTGAATAGAATGTATCACAAAAGCGCCTCAAATAACTAGAAAAAATATGACTAATTTAGCCCTTATCAGATGCCACACCTACCTTTTCTCCAATGGTCTTATTTCTAACTTTATCCTTTCTAGTATATCAATACGTCCACTGCAATATACGCATCTCAGCTACTTTCATTTTTTAAATATGACACATTTTAACTGCCCAACATTCCGTGTCATATAACAAAGCAGGTCTTACGATTGTCTTGTAAAACTTTCCCTTTAGATTCAATGGTACATTATGATCACATAGAATACTAGTCGCATTCCTTCATTTCAACTAACCCGCCTTAACTCGGTATGCAACGTCGTCAATGAGCTCTTTGTCTTTCTGAATAATAGATCCTAGATATCGGAAGCAATCAACTATCGATATATCTCTACTTTCTAAAGTTACACTTTGGGCTATATTTCTACTACTACTGAATTTGTATTCCATATACTCTGTTTTACTCCTACTAATTTTAAAGCCGTTGGATTCCAATGTCTATCGTCACAACTCTAATTTAACATTTATATCGACTCTAATCTCATCAATTAATACAATATCATTTGCAAATAACATATACCATGGCACAACCTCCTATATAGTGCAGGTCAGCTCATCCATAACGCCGCAAAGAGGAAAGGGCTAAGCGCTGATCTTTGATGCACCCTGATAGTAATAGGGAACTTTGCAATAACTCCGGCGCAAGTCCTTACACTTGTACATGCTCCCTCATACATATCTTTAATGAGAGTAATATACTTTAGCGATACACCTTTCTTGGCCAGCAGCCACCAAACTACTTTTCTAGGCATCTTGTCATAGGTTTTCTCTAGGTCAATAAATATCATATGTAAATATTTCTTTCTTTCCCTATAATATTCAATCATCTGCCGTAATAAATGAATTACCTCTGTAGTGGAACGCCCAGGCATAAAACCAAATTGATTATTTGAAATTTGTATAATGCCCCATAATCTCTGTTCAATCACTCTCTTCCAAAGCTTCATAATATGACTCATGAGTTTAATCCCATGGTAATTGGCACAATCTTAAACATCTCCTTTATTCTTGTGCAGAGGAATCAAAGTACTTTTCCTCCACTTTGTAGGCATCTTATTAACTCTATATATCTTGTTAAATAGACTTGTCAGTCACGTAATACCTATCTCTCCTAAACACTTCCAAACCTCGATTGGTATACTATCCGGTCCTACTTTTTTTTTTTTTTTTGGTCTCATTCTTTTAAGGGCATCTCAGACTTCATGCTTTTGAATACGACGAATACACGCACGGTTAATCTCTTCATTTGAAATTGCCAGGCTACCTACACTCGAAACTTGGACTTGACTCCCGTTAAATAACTTATCAAAATACGACCTTCATCTCTCCTTTATTTCTTTGTCCTTAACCAAAACTCTGTGGTTGTCATCCTTTACACATTTCATCACACTGATATCTCTCGTCTTCTTCTCTCTGTAATGCACCAATCTATACATATTCTTCTCCCCATTTTTGGTATCCAACTTTTCATATAAATCCTTGTAAACTATGGATCTTGCTTTTCTAATAGCTTCTTTAGCTTTTCTTCGTACGACCTTGTATTTATCAAAATTCTCATCACTCCTACACTTTCTTAAGTTTTTATAACACTCTCTTTTACTCCTTACGACTTCTTTCACTTCATTGTTTTACCACGACATGTCCTTGTTTAGAGGTACTTTTCCTTTAGATTTTCCAAGCACTTCCTTAGCTATTGTCCTAATACATTGAGACATCTTTCTCCACATAGTATCTGGATCCGAATCTATATCAGAAGACTAGTCATCCGCCTCAACTACCTTATCGACAACGGCTATTCTTTCATCCCCCTAAAGTTTCCACCACTTGATCCTAGGGTCAAATCGAAGATTCCGCTACTTACTACTTTTCCTAAAATTAAAATCAAGGACCAACTACACTCTCGCTTAGAATAACTTTACAATCCATACAACCATTATGAAACCTACGCTTCATAATAAAGAAGTCTATCTGACTGTCATTTAACCCGCTTCTAAAGGCCACTAATTGAGAATCTCTCTTCTTAGACCAGGTATTTGCTATGGTCAAATCATAGACCAAGGCAAAGTCAAGAATAGCAATTCTTGCTTCGTTTCTAACTCCGAAACCCTGACCTCCATGAACACTCTCAAATCCGCTCTGATCAATACCTACATGTCCGTTTAGATCACCACCAATGAAAAGCTTTTCTGCATGCAATACACTCTAAACAATCTCATCTAAATCATCCCAAAATTGTTGCCAAACCGAATCATTGAGTTCCATTTATGGCACATATGCACTAATAATAGTAGTAATCTCGCCGCTAATCATGATCTTGATGCTCAAAATCCTATCACTCATCCACTATACTTCAACCACATCATCAATAAACTTACGGTCAATAATAATTCTGACTCCATTTCTATTCCTAACTTTACTTGAATACCAAAGCTTATAACCCCACAGAGCTACTACTCTCGCCTTCTTACCTACCCATTTGGTTTCTTGAAGACACAAAATGCTAATCTTTCTCCTCTACATTACCTCAACTAGTTTTGTCAATCTACCGGTCAAAAATCCTATATTTCATGTAGCTAGACGGATCCTATCACTATAGACTGTCTTTTTTACCCTACACCCATGTATATTTGACACCGTATCTGGGGACCGATACGGCGCGTTGCTTTCGAGCAACGACCTAGCAATCTTCGCATATTTATCACTACATTGGGGTCTAGGAAGTGCAGCGCATCGTTGAGTAGAGAACCCCCCCTTCCACGAAGTCAAACGATTGGTTCATGTCGTGGATGCGACTATATTTTACGCTGGCCATCACAAGCTTTACCACAACTCTCCTCCTTTATCCGGGTTTGAGACCGGCAATGAACACCGCAGACAAAGCTCACGAAGCTCACAGGCGGAGTTATTAATAAGTCTCAAAATAAGGTAATAAAAAAAACTCAACAACTTAAAAATGGTGATTATCCATTAAAATAGTAGATTGTATTTTTCTCCATCCCTCTTATCATTGTTAATGAACCAATTATTTAAGAATTCAGATTACCTTGATAAACCAAATAGGAAAAGAAATGCTTAATCTCATTATTATTATAGTGGATTTTATCATTCTCATTCTTATTATGATTCATTATCAAGGGATCAAACACTTCCATTTTTCAGTTTATATGCAAATATTTTTATTGTTGTCTTTTATACTTTTTTTTTTTCATATTTTGATGGTAGATGTGAAGAGAGAAAATATTGATACGTTCATTAATTAATTATATAATATCTTATACTGATTTATTAATATAAATATTCTTTGTAAATAGAATTCTCGTGGTCAAGGATTTTTAATGTTGTTTTTTTCTCTTTGACCTTTTCGTTTTTTTTTTTGTTTAAAATTAGAATGCCCTCAACTTTCACCCCAATTTCATTGTAGTACCATATCTTATCTTATTTTTTATTTTTTATTTTTTTTATTTTTATCATTTTGGTATGTCCTCTTTGCAGACATCAACAAAATTGCTTTAATTTTTTTTTTTTAACCTCCCGTAACTAGAATGCCCTATTATAATTTGAAACACTAAATTGTTATAAAAATAATAAGTGGTTGTTCATTGTCCTGAAATTGTCTATTTATCTTGAAGATAAATGTGATTATTCGCTTTTCTAAGGTTAATAGTGGATAAGATAATAGTGTGTTTATTAGATTTATTTCTTATCTTTTTAGATGATGTATCTAAATCTCTATAAATAGGAGTCTAATGTAAACGAACACAATCAATTATTTGAATCTAAGTAATTCTCTCATTTCTCTCTTCTCATATAGTTTTTTTAATTTTTAGCTTTTTTATATTTTATTGGTTCTATTTGGAATCAAATTCACAATACGTTATCAGCACAAGTCTCTACCAAAATTGTTTTACTGCAGGTTATAATCAAGACGATACTACTGAAATTGATAATCAAGCCACACCAGCGAAGTTACTCTCTCGATCCGTACAGTCAAGTAGTCTAATTTTTAAAGTTTTCTAAACAAAAGAAGAAATGTATTCTTTCTATGTGATTTTGTATTAATATGGCAAATCTTACTAAAGTTGAGTTTGTAACTCTAAATATCACTGGAAAAAACTATTTATCTTGGATACTAGATACTGAAATGCATTTAGCTACTATAGGTCTGGTAGATACCATTGTAAAAGAAAATTCATCATCATCACAAAATAATCCTAAAACTATGATTTTTCTTTGCCATCATCTTCATGAAGATTTAAAAGTAGAATACCTAACAGTGAAAAATTCATTTATTTTGTGGAATAATTTGAAAGAAAGTTTTGATCACTAGAAGATGGTTGTCCTTCTAAAAGCATGGTATGATTAGATTTACCTATGATTATAAGATTTTAAATCCATCAGTGAGTATAATTCTGTGATGTTTAAAATTAGTTCGTAGTGACAATTGTGTGGAGAACATATTACTAATGAAGATATGTTGGAGAAAACTTTCTCTATTTTCATACCTCAAATGTGCTCCTGCAATAGCAATATCGAGAAAAGGGATTGAAGAACTATGCAAAATTGATCTATTAACTTCTTGTAGCTGAGCAAAATAATGAGTTATTAATGAAAAATTATGAAACCTGACAAGAAGGTTCTACTCCATTCCTAGAAGTTAATGCTGTTAGATCTTATGATTTTAGCTTTAGAAAAGGTCGTGATCATGGTCATGGTTATGAGCGGGCATGCTGTTATAATAGAAATATTCATTATGATAACAAGAGTTAAAATAAAGTTACGAGAAATAATGATAAACACCAGACATGGTAAAAAAATAATGAGAAAGGAAAAAGAAATGATGTAATTCCTACAAATTATGAATGTAAATGTTATCATTGTGGCATGAAAGATCATTGGTCTCGTACCTATCATACAGAAAAATACCTTGTTGATCTTTATTAGGCATCTATTGAAAAGAAATACAAAAATGCAAAAGCAAATTTTACTCTACAACATTCTTTTTATGATGATGATGATGGTATGAACCTTGAAGAAGTTAATGTTGATATAACTCATTTGGATATGGTTAATTTCTTTGAGCATCCAGAAGGAAGAATTGATTATTTGATTGGTGATAGAAGCTTTTAGAATAATTAAAAATTTACTTTTAATATATTTATTTTATGTTATATATTTTTAACGTTATAATAGTAATTAACATTTAAAGTTTTTTATTTTATTATTTAAATATTTAACTTTATAAATATTTTGTTATGCCCAGATGGCTATTATTTGATTTATTGGATCAAAAGTGGTATTAAAGATATATGCCTAATTGATAGTAGTACAACACATGCCATATTGAAAAATAAAAAATATTTCTCATATCTAAATATGGGATAAACAAATGTTAATACTATAAATGGTAGTGTAAAATTGATTGAAGGTTCCAGAAGAGCTAATATATTACTACTTGGAGGAACAAATATTATTATTCATATAGCCTTATTTTCTTCAAAATTTTGAAGAAATTTATTAACATTTAAAGATATTCACTGAAATGGATATCACAGTAAAATAATGAAAGAAAATTGATTTGAATATCTCTGTATTACACAAATAATTTCTGGTAAGAAATCTTTATTAGAAAAACTACAATCTCTTTCATCTAGCCTATATTGCATAAAAATCCATGCAATTGAAGTGGATCATTTCGTAAACCAGAAGCTTACTGATCTTGTTATATTTATCATTTGGCATGACCGTTTAAGTCATCCAGGAGTTTTTATGATGCGAAGGATAATTGAAAATACACATGATCATCCTTTGAGAAGTCAAAAGATTTTGACATCAAATAAATTTTCATGTGCTGCATGTTCTCAAGGAAAATTGGTTATTAAACCATCTCCAACAAAAGTGGAGTTTAAGTCTCCAGTATTTTTGGAAAGAATTTATGGTGATATATGTGAACTAATTCGTCTATCATGTGGGCAATTCAGATGCTTTATGGTTTTAATTGATGTATGGACTTGATGGTCATATGTCAATTTACTATCAATTCGTGACCTGGCGTTTGCAAGATTGCTTACCCAAATAATTCGCTTAAGAGTGTAATTTTCAAATTATCTTATTAAAAGGATCCATCTAGATAATGTTGGAGAATATTCCTCCCAAACCTTTGATGCTTATTGCATGTCGATTAACATTACTATTGAACATCCAGTAACTCATGTTCATACCCAGAATGGTCTAGTTGAATCATTCATTAAAAGATTATAATTAATTGCTAGACCGTTATTAATAAAAACAAATCTCTCTACATCTGCTTAGGGATATACTATTTTGCATATTACAGCAGTTGTGCATATAAAAGCTAACAAGTTATCACAAATTCTCTCTCTTGTAGTTGGCTTTTAGTTCAGAACCAAATATTATTCATTAAGAATTTTTGGATGTGTTGTATATATACCGATAGTGCCAAATCAACGTACCAAAATGGGTCCTTAAAGAAGATTGTGGATATATGTTAGATATAATTCTCCCTCTATAATTAGATATATTAAACCATTGAAAGTGATGTATTCATAGCAAGATTTGCTGATTGTTATTTTGATGAAACTCTATTTCCTAAATTAGGGGGAGAACATAAGACACATAAAAAAAAAAGCTTGCATGGACAACATTATTGAATTATTTAGATCTACGTACAAGCGTACACTACAACAAATTTGACAATTAGTGACAAACTGCTAAATGACTTATTGTTAGAATGCCACAAAAAGTATTTATAGTGTGACAAAAATAATAGACGATATAAAATATTCATATCGTTACAATATATCTTTAGCCATGGTGAAAAGATGACGATCAACAGGACGATATAAAAACATCTTAAAATTTTATGTATGACACAAATTAAATATTATGTGACGTCAATAGGTGTGCAACTAATTGTCGATTTTGGTCTAGTGGTAAGTGAACTAGAAGTTCAAAGATAATTCATTTGTAAAGACTTTCAAATCAAATGTCAGATTCTTTTGTTGACTCTACAAGAGTAATTAAATTGCATATTCCAACTATAGATGCTCCTATTTGAATAAAGGTTCCAGTAGGACAAAATAAAATTCCTATAATTGCTAAATAAAAACACACTCCAGAAGTGAACTCCTTCTTAGTTCAAAAGATAAAATTCTTTGAAAGAAAAGAGGATTAAATGATCAAAATGATTAAATTGAAAAATTAGAAAATAAGGGCTAAGTGACAGCTGATGAAAAGATCCTAATATCTAAAAATAGTGGATAGAATAATGAGATATCAATTATATGACTTCTGGCAGAAATTGGAATCGGATAGAAATAATTTTTGATGATATTTTTGCATATAATATAGCACTGGAAGTGTTAAAAGACAATGGGGATCTTGAACTAACATCAGTTGAAGAATGTCATCATAGAAATGATTGGTCAAAATAGAAATATATGATTCAATTGGAGTTAAACTGGCATATAAAGGATGAGGTTTTTTAGGCTTATAGTCCGAACACCGGAAGGTGTAAAACTAATTGGTTATAAATGGGTATTTGTACAAAAGTGGAATGAAAATAATGAAGTGTAAAATACACGACTTGTGGGACAGGATTTTTTGCAAAAATCGGATATTGATTATGATGAGATATATTCACCCATGATCGATACAATTAGACTTCGATACCTTGTGAGTCTAGTAGTACATAAAAAGATTGATATGTATCTAATAAATATTGTGACTGTTTATTTATATGAGAATCTTGATAACAATATTTATATGAAAATCCTAGAATGATTCAATATACCTGAAGCATATAATTTTTCTCCTCGTGAAAATTATTCTATTAAATTACAAAAGTCATTATATGGTTTAAAGCAGTTTGGATGGATGTGGTATAATTGTCTTAGTGCATATTTATTAAGATTATGACATAAAAATGATCTGATATATCCATGTATATTTATTAGGAAATTTGGATATGATTTTGTTATACTTGCTATATATATTGATGATATCAACCTTATTGGAACTCCAGAAGAGCTCCAAGAGGTACGAGATAACCTGAAATAAGAATATGAAATTAAAGATTTTGGAAGAACTAAATTTTGTCTTGGTCTACAAATAGAACATCTGAAAGATGATATTTTTATTCATCAATTAACATATACAGTTAAAGTTTTGAAGAGGTTTTATACGGACAAAGTACATCCATTAAGTATTGCAATAGTCGTCAGGTCATTGATGTAAATAAAAATCCTTTTTGACTTCGAAAATATGATGAAGAACTTATTGGTCTTGAAGTATCATATCTCATTACAATTGGTGCACTAATGTATACCTTGCTAATAACACTCAATCTGATATAATATTTTATGTAAATTTATTAACCAGATTTAGTTTTTCTCCAATGTGACGATATTGGAATGGTATTAGACATGTCCTAAGATATCTTCAAGGGACAATGGATCTCGAATTTCTTTATTCAATTAAAACCAACTCAATGCTGCTTGGATATGCAAATGCTAGTTATCTATCTGATTCATATAAAACACGTTCTCAAATTGGCTATTTATTTACATGTGGTGGTACTCCTATATCATGGCGCTCTACAAAATAATCTACAGTAGCTACTTCTTCCAATCATGCTAAAATTATTGCTGTTCATGAGACAAGTCAAGAATGTGTGTAGTTGAGATATATAATCCATTATATTCGAGAAAATTGTGATTTATCCTCTAAAAAGGAAATTTCAACACCTCTTTATGAAGAAAATACAACTTGTATAGCTCAATTAAGAGGTGGATATATTAAAGGAGAAATGAAAACATATTTCACCAAAATATTTCTTTACACATGAACTCCAGAAGAGAGGTAAAACATATGTGCAACAGATCAAATCATGTGATAATTTGGAGATTTATTCACTAAGACATTACCAACAACTTCATTTGAAAAGTTAGTACATAAAATTATGATGCGCCGGTTGAAAGATATGAAGTCTTTTGGATTTTGATAAAGTAATAATAATTAATGCATAGCAAAAATTAAAATGAAACCCATACAATAGAATCACTCGAATATAATTAAACGGGATTAAGAGAGGGAAGAAAAATTCATTATTTGACAAATGCAGCTTTTAAATATTTTCTTCTCGTGCGGAACTCTTCCGTAAATTTGTTCAAGCACAAACCATCAAAATCCAAAATGTAGGAATTTCTTTAACACACTCTACATGAGAAATTGTACTCAATTAGACGCGGTTAATTCCAATGTTAGTCGATATAATTTGTGGCTAGGGATTTTAATTTGGAAGAAAGAATAAGGAAAAGGAATTTCAGTATGTTGTGTTAGTCAGAGCATCCTATATTTTTCACATGACAGAGAACAATTCTCTAGCACGAATAATTGAAGCCTCCATCGCGTTTTATAATCATACGTATAGAACCTGCTTCCTAAACCTTTTAGGAACTTTAATTAAACCTTTTCTAATTATGAGCTTTGGGTTTATGGAATTACAATTACGCCCACAAGCTTTCAACAATTGCAATTTCATCCAACTAATTATAACACTTATAATTAGCCTACAATTATTATTTCTTCTCACAAATTAACCCCATAATATTATCATACAATATTTGGAGTACCAATTCCTCTATTTTTGTGACCTATTAGATTTTTCAGTTGATTGGTAGTAAAATATAAATTAATTCTAATCATTATATAATTAATAATCCTTAAATAATTGGAATTAACTTATTAATTCTAATTAAGATTAATTCTATAATTAATAAATTCATATTTAACAGATCAAGAATGACATCTAGCAATGCATCGTGACCATCTAAAAGTCCAAAAAGTCAAGTAGCTTAACGTAAATATTTCAATAGTAAAATATCAGTGCAATAAACTCATTTTGTTATACTATATCTCATTCGATTTGTAGTATGAAATTAGTGACAACTCCTGCTAGAATATAATTAATTATAATTTGAATTTATTAGTACTTGATCTAAAATTTATTACTTAACATGTAGATCAATTGGAACTATTTCCAATACATAATTGCCTTAGGCAATGACCTATCGAGTAATGATTTGATACAAGTGGCTGTGAGATAAACCCTCAACTATTAGGAGTGATTAATCCTTTATTGACCCACTCAATTACTTTCGTTTACTTTATATTATACCTAATATCTATCATATAGACGGTCCCAAATGAGACTCCAATGATTGGAATCGAAATACAACGCTTGGTAAACAAAATATCTTGGAGATCTCAAGTGTAAAGATACTTACACATTTGCTATAATGAGATTCTAACACTGGCATAAAATAATTATCCATGTAATTATCTCATGGCTAGGTTATCCAATGTACTTGTTTGAGTAACAAGTATCTATGTGTTAACTTTAAATATTACAATACTCACAGCTATGAGAACTACCGCTTGATTAAACTAAGAAGTATAACACGTATTAATCTTAGCGCATTAATGATGTCCTATCTTATTAATATTCTAACTAGGGATGATTTAAATACAAGTACTATATAGTGTAGTAGGAATCTCATATCATGATCTTTATCATGATTTTTTTAACAGTACGCTAGGGACTTTATCTATCAGTTTTATACACATACACATATAAAACGAGAAAATTGAAAGATGAAGAATGTTTTTATTAATTAAATGTGAAAAATAAATAGGAGAAATAGATTGTTTCTAGGGCATAACTTTAGCAATTTCCCACTTGCACTAAAGCCAATCATTTATGTATCGAATACCGAATGACTGAACATGACTATCATATTTTTTTCTAGAGTTTCAATAAGCAGATTAGCTATGTTCTGCTCAGTGAAAAATCTGTATATCTTTTTATCTTTCCCATCAATGATCACATGTATCATGTGATAGCGCTCAAATTGAACATGTAGCCCGATTGTGACTTGGAAGCATCATTATCAAATTGGAAACTAGCATCAATATACCATTTGATCTATTCTGTATATATATGTAGACTGTGGAAGACCAAGTAGCTTTTTTGATCCATCTCTATAGATCCTTATTCCCAAAATATAAGTTGCTTCTCCAAAGTCTTTCATGGAGAATTTCTTAGATAACAAAATTTTGACTAATTGTAGTATAGAGACGTCATTCCCTATACCAATGTACCATTTATATATAGCAATAGAAAAACAATTGCACTCCCACTACCCTTCTTATAAACACAAAGCTCATCTATATTTTGTATGAAACCAAACTCTTTTATTGTCTCATCAAAATAGATGTTAAAACTCCTAAAAGTTTGCTTAAGTCTATAAATAGACCTTTGTAACTTACACACTTTAGTATAATCTTCGAATGTGAAAACCTCAATGATAGGGGCTAAAATCATAATTTATTTTCTAATTATTTGAGGTTATTTTATGATACATTTGATATAATAACTAGGCATATTTCTTCATACTTGATATTTTACATTTGAAAAGGTATTTTGGTGTTTTTATGCAGAATAAATCAAGAAAAAGGTAAAAATCGACGCTGCAATAACGCACGGCTGACGCTGGCCATGTAGAGCACAATAGGCACTGACCGTAGACAGGAACATGGAAGAATAGAGGAATAAAAATAGAGTAAAATGTCGGGTACCTAGAGCACGACATTTGGAAGTTTCTCAAGAGTTTTGGTATTTTTCAACTTGTACTCGGTTTAGAACTCTTAAGGAATGATTTTTCGCATCTTGGGAGGCTATTTAAACAAGAAAAACACAAGAGAAACACATGAATTCAAGGATGAAAGTTACAAATCAATTATTGAAGCGGAGGTTCATCACTCAAGGGGTGTTGTTTAAGAAGGTCTTTAAGGAAGAAGAAGAGGGCTTGTGTATGAGTTTCTTTTTTTACCTTTGTTTTCTCTTTCTAGAAAATTGATGTGATCAATGTTTTCATTGTAATTTGATATTATTTTGGGATTCAAGATTTTTGAGTTAATTTAGTCTTTTGATCAATTTATTATTATTCTTGGTATTTGATTACTTATTTTAATTGAGGAATTGATTGATTGATTCTTCTTATTAACTTGCTTGCAAAAAGGTTAATAATAGTTTTAATTTAATTAATTTTATATTTATTATCTCTTAACGTGCTTGTAAAATGGGTTAATTGTCAAGAACTTAAATAATAAAAAATTAGTTGATGATTGCTAGAATATAAAGTCATTGGCTAATTTCATGCTTTAAATAATCTAGAATATATGGATTTACGTGATGATTAATTTTAATGCATCTTTTGGATAAATTAGTTGAGACAAAATATGTTCACTGATTTAGCTAAAGGGTAGTGATTCCATAGATTGCAAAAGAAGTGGGTTTATTTAAATTTTTTCATGATACTAAAATAATAATTGATTGCAATAATTGTTAAGTAATTCATTGCTATGTCTTCAAGAATATTTATCTAATTACATATTCTTTTATCATTGAGTTGTATATAGATATTTTTATTTTTTTTATTCTCTTATCACTTTATTGAGTCAGTTAAACAATGAATGAAAAGTAACGAATGGAAATTATTCCTTGAGGATCAATACTCATTAAGTCCCTACACTATGCTTGCGATGAGTATACTTACTCATATGTGTAATTTAGGAATTAATGTTTTAATGAAACTTAGCTAGGGATGAACTTAAAATTGTATGATTTTTATACATTTAAATTGTAACACATCAAATTTTTGGCGCCATTGTCTGAGAATAATATCATGAAAGCTTAAATTTTATTGATTTAACCATGTTTATATGTATATATGTCTATATGTAAATAGGTATATATGTTCATTATATAAATAAGTGTCATATCTTGTTGTTTGTATAATTATTCCTTAATTGACCAACTTAGTTTATGTTGTATTTTACTCACTTGGCTTAATGTTGCACTTGGTATACTAATTATGCATGCTAACCCCCCTTTGTATTCATGAAAATAACAAGATACTATATGTAGGTAACATGGCCAAGTTGAGGTGATGAGTAGAGAGCTCAAGAGAATTTTAGAAAAAAATGGTTAGTCATACACGAAAGGATTGGAGTCTAAAATTGGATAACACTCTTTGGGCCTATAGGACCGCCTTTAACACCCATATAGTTCGCCAGAAAATCAAGGTTGCTCCACTTGAATGCATTGGAGGAATTGTGTATGGAGGCCTATGAAAATTCCATGATATACAAAGAAAGGGTAAAATGATGGCATGACAAACACATTGTCCAAAACCAAGAGTTTAAGGAAGGTGATCAAGTATTGTTTAATTCTAGCTTACGACTCTTTTCAGGTAAGTTGAATTCAAGGTGGTCTGGACCGTATGTGGTAAGTAAGATTTTTCCCTTTTGGTACTCTTGAAGATACTCATCTAGCTAATAGCACTTTTAAAGTGAATGGAAATCGAGTGAAGCATTATTTTGGTGAGGCTCTTAGCAATTTGGATCACGTTGATGTTTTTCTACGTGATGCATAAAATTCTTAGGCTACTTCTTAGTTTTTCTGTTATTTCTTTTTCTTTTCTTTTTCAAGCTTTATGTTTTGTTTTGTTTCTTTTGTTTTATGTTTAGGTACATTCAATAATGCCCTTTGTGATAGATTCACCTATATTGAGGACACTAGTAAGCTCTGGAAGTTTTATCTTTTATCTTCTTCCCTTTTATTTATTTTGGTCCATTGGCTATGCTTTATTTGTTATATTTGCAGCCATTGAAGATAATGTACAGTTTAAGTGTAGGGAAGAGTTTAGAATTGGAAATATATTCTACACATTCTACCTTTGGGCTAAATTGCTTTGATTTATAATAAGGTTGTGATTATCTTTCTTACTTAGAATATGAATTTTGTTATTCAATTGGTTGGATTTTTATTAATAGTGAATTGGTCTATTAGATTGGATATGTTAAGTCTTGAGGATTTAAGTGAATCTTGGTTATACATTGGTGTTTGAATGTTATTTTGTTGATCTAGTTTGAATATGGATGATATGATAAATATGAGGAAAATTGTTGACTAATTTTGGTATTATGGATTTAAAATTTGCTTGATTTTAAGTTGTCAATAAGGAATGTGAGGGGAAAAAAAAATGAGTGGAAAAATCATTGTTATGTGAGTTGAAAAATGCTATTAATTTTAATTTCAAAAGACTTTTTGCTTAAAATGGGGTTAATATGCAAAGAAGTAGCAAGTATTGTTTGGTGCACTTTTTTGAGGCTATACCGAATGTAAAAAGGCAAAAAAGAGAAAAGAAAAAAAAAGGAAAAAAATATAATGATTATAAAGAAGCTAATACGGTGCATGAAGAGAAATCCATTCACTTAAAGCTATCAATTCCCTAAGTCATTGGAAAAAAAGAAAGAGTGGAGTGTTTTCCTTAGATTATTACTTAAGTTGTATAATTTCTGAGTTTATAATGCTGGAATTGGTTAGATAGCTTGACTTGTATGATTTGTATTATCTACATTTTTGCTTGAGAGATGAAATAATTTTCTTAGGCTAACGTGTAAACTTGCTTAACTTGATTTCACAGGTCTTGATATGTTTGATCTAATGCTTCAAGTAGCAAATGTTTTTAAAAGGTTGAAAGAATGACAAGATCATGTCTAAAGCTTGAAGAAGAATTGTAACTTTGTTATAGTCAAAATTTTTGAAGGTTAAATTTGTGTTGCCTTGTTTTTCTTTATCTTAAGTACTTTGCTTGAGGACAAGCAAAGAATCAAGTGTGGGGAATGTGATAGAGGCTAAAATCATCATTTATTTTCTAGTTATTTGAGATTATTTAGTGATACATTTGATAGAATAACTAGATATATTCCTTCATACTTTATTTTACCTTTGAAAAGGTATTTTGGTATTTTTATGCAGAATAAATCAAGAAAAAGTTAAAAAATGACGCTGCAATAGAGAACAGCCAGAGCATAGCATGCGTTGGCCGTAGATTGGAACAGGGCTAAACAGAGAGGAAAGAAAGAGCAAAACGTCAAGTTCCAAGAGTACGACTGGCATCGGCCATGAGGATCACAACCGGTGCTGGCCCAAGTTTGTGTTGAGGTGGTGTGGACTTCATTTTTCGCACGAATTTGGAAGTTTCTCAAGAGTTTTGGTATTTTTCAACTTGTACTTAGCTTAGAACTCTTAAGGAATGATTTTTGGAATCTTGGGAGGCTATTTAATCAAGGAAAACATAAGAGAAACACATGAATTCAAGGATTAAAGCTACAAATCAATCATTGAAGAGGAGATTCATCACTCAAGGGGCGTTCAAGAATGTCTTCAAGGAAGAAGATGGGGGCTTATCTATGAGTTCTTTCTTTTACCTTTGTTTTCTTTTTCTAGAACAATTATGTGATCAATGTTTTCATTGTAATTTGACATTATTTTAAGATTCATGATTTTTGAGTTAATTTAGTCTTTTGATCAATTGATTATTATTCTTGGTACTTGATTAATTGATTGATTCTTCTTGTTAGTTTGCTTGCAAAAGAGATTAATAGTGGTTTTAATTTAATTAATTTCATATTAATTATCTCTTTACTTACTTGTAAAAGGGGTTACTTATCAAGAACTTGAGTAATCAAAGATTTGTTGAATATTGCTAAAATATAGAGTCATTGGCTAATTTCATGCTTTAAATCACTTAGAATATAGAAATTTATGTGATGATTAATTTTAATGCATCTTTTGGATAAATTAGTTGAGACAAAATATGTTCATTGATTTACCTAAAGGGTAGTGATTTCATGGATTGCAAACGAAGTGGATCTATTTGAATTTCTTCATAATGCTAAGATAATAATTAATTGTGATAATTATTAAGCAATTGATTCCCATATCTTCAAGAATATTTGTCTAATTTCATATTCTTTCATTCTTAAGTTATACATATTTTTCTTGGTTTTCTTTTTATTTTCTTATCACTTTTTTGGGACGGTTAAACAATAACTGAAAAGTAATTAATGGTAATTGTTCTTTGAGGATCGATACTCATTAAGTCCCTATACTCTATTTGTGATGAGTATACTTGCTCATATGTGTAATTTATAGATTAAAATTTTAATTAAAACTTAGCTAGGGATGGACTAAAAATTATATGATTTTTATACACCCAAATCGTAGCACATTACTTAAGTTGTGTTATGTACACTTTCTCAGTCAAGTTTTCATAAAGGAAAACTGTTCTTTCATGCATTTGCCAAATCTTATAATCATAATGAGTGACAAGTGCTAAGAGTATTCTTATGGATTTCTGTATTGCTATTGGTGAAAAAGTCTCATTATAATTAATGCGGTGTTGTTCATGATAACCTTAAACAACTAGTCTTGCTTTATAAGTAATTATATTACCATTCATGTCACTTTTCTTTTTAAAAATGTATTTTGATAAGAGCTAAATTCATCAATAATTTTCTAGTTATTTGAGGATTTTTTGTGATACATTTGGTACAATAACTAGTCATATCTTTAATATTTGATATTTTACTCTTGGAAAGGTGTTTTGATGTTTTGTTGCAGAAAAGGGGAAAAAATGACAACAAATCGTCTCCGAGCAGTGCACGACCGGCATTGGTCGTATCCTATGGAGATGGTGCTAGCCCTATTCTGGAAATGGATGATTTTGCTGAAGAAAAAAACAGAGCACATTGGGCTGACTAAAGCACGGCACAACTGGAGCTGGCTCTATGTTGTCACATGTCGGCGAATTTTCCTGATCAAGCATGGATTTGGAAATTTCCTAAGAGTTTTGGTATTTTCCAACTTCTACTTAATCTAAAACTCTTAGGAAATGAATTTTGGCCTCTTGGGAGTCTATTTAAACAAAGAAAACATAAGAAAAACATATGAATCCAATTATCAAAGCTGCCAATCAATCATAAAAAAAGAGATTCATCAATCAAGGGGCATTATTCAAGAAGGTTTTCGAAGAGAAGAATGAGGGCTTGTCTATGAATTCTTTATTTTACCTTTACTTTATTTTTTTTAGAATAATAATGTAATTAATGTTTTCATTGTAATTTGACAATATTTTGGGATTCATGATTTTTGGATTGATTTAGCTATTTGATCAATTTTCTATTATTCTTGTTGTTTGATTATTTATGATTATTAAAGAGTTGATAAATTTAGATTTTCTTCTAATTGACTTGGAAAACGATGTTAGGAGTTAATTTAATTTTATTAATTTCATATATGTTATTTCTTAATGAACTTGAGAAACGAAGTTAAGATAAAGAATCAAGGTAATCAAAGATTAGTTGATTTCACCTAGAGTATAGGGTTATTGACCAATTTCATGTTCATTATCACCTAAAGTATAGGGATAATTGTTGAAGGATGAGTTTAATGCATCTTTTTGATTATGTTGGTTTGATTGGAAAATTTTCTAATTTAATCATAAGATAGTAAGTCTATGACTTGGGAAACGATTGGATTATATTTTAATTTCTTTATGATGCTAAGATGATAATTAATTGTGATATTTGCTAAGTAATTCATTGTCATATCTTCAAGAATATTTATCTAAATTATATATTCTTATATCCTTGAGTTGTATATATTTTTCTTTATTTTCTTTTTTATCATCTTATCAATTTATTGGGTTGGTTAAACATTGAATGAAAGGTAACTAAGGGTAGTTGTTCCTCAAGGATCGATACTTGTTAATTCCCTATATTATGCTTGCAATGACTCTACTTACTCATATGTATAATTTGGGATTAATATTTTAATTAAAACTTAGCCAGGGATGGATTTAAATTTGAATGATTTTTATACACTCAAATCATACGCATCAAGTTTTTGGCGCCGTTGTTGGTTAACAATATTATGAAAACTTGGATTTTGTTGATTTAACCATGTTTATATGTTTATATGTATATATGTATATATGTACACACATACACACACACACACACACACACACACACATATAGATGTTCCTTGTATAAATAGGTGTCATATTTTGTTGTTTTTATAATTGTAATTTAATTCCCTAATTTCATTATATGTTGTAATTTCACTAACTTAATTCGTGAGTGTACAGTAGTTGATTATAATCTCACTATCTTCTTTTCTCTATAGATCTAGCCCTTAGTGTGTGACCTAATGATCCAAAGATGACATAGTAGATCTTGATCCTGTGATCGTGAGGACCTTAACAAAGATTCGAAGGGTGTTTAGACAAAGGGTAAGAGACGATATGAAGGTTCACTAACAAAATAATAGTGGTAATAGTAACAATAATAGGAGGATATTGGATAATTTTGTTAAGCCTATAATCTCAGGTAAAGAATCGAGTACTGCAGGACCTATGATAGAGGCTAATAACTTTGAGATTAAGCCCAACATTATCTAGATAATTCAAAACATGCTGCAATTTGATTGGCTACCTGAGGAAGATCCTCATACCTACCGTGCGAGTTTTTTTAAAAATTTATGGTACGTTTAAGATGAATGATGTTTCTGAAGATGCTATCAAACTAAGACTTTTTTCTTTTTTTCCTTAAGAGATAGAGATAAATCCTAGTTAAATCTTTGCTATAGGATCTATCACTACTTGAAATATTTTGGCTGAAATTTTTTAAGCAAAATATTTTTTCCTAGCTAGAACATCTAAGCTTAAGACAGACATTTTCGCCTTCCAATAGTTAGAATCTGAAAATCTCCATGAGTGTTGGGAAAGGTTCAAGGAGATGCTTAGAAAGTGTCCCTATCATGGATTTTGAGCTAGGCATGCAAATACAAATTTTTCATAGTGGCTTAAGCTTTGCTACAAGGTAATTGGTTGATGTATCTGCAGGAGGTTTCATTAATTCTAAGCCCCTGAAGGAGGTGTTTAATTTGACTAAAAATCTTGCAGCAAATAATTGTTCATGGGGTAGTTCAAGGTCAAAAGCTCATGTTCATGGAGTGCACAAGGTAGATTCAAGGGCAGCCTTAGAGGCTAAGGTTGAGACACTTACACAAAGGATAGAATAAATAGTGATGTCTTATTCTCAAGGATCGGTAATGAACGTCAGTTGTGATTTTTGTACGAAAGGGTATCTAAATCATAAATGGCAAAGTATGGGGTCATCACAAGAGTCCTTAGAACAAGCTGCGTTTATGGGCAATGAAAGATAAGGTAACAATCCTTATAGTGCCACTTACAATCTTAGTTGGAGGAACTATCCTAATTTTTCATGGAACAATCAAACCCAACCTGGGCAAACTTCTTCTAACTTTGGAGGAAATCAAAGGACTCAACCCTTCTTGTTCTACAATACACTACCACCTAAGCCATCATTGGAAAACTTAGTTAACCAAATGATAAGTACCATAGAAGTATGGTTTCAAGGAGTGGATGCAACCATGAGGAACTTAGAGGCGTTCATGCACAATCTTGAAAATCAAATTGGACAATTGACCAAACTCTTTGGAGACCGTCAAACGGGATCTCTTCCGGGGAATACTGAAACAAATCCACGTGATCAAGATCGTGGAACAAGATGATTTTCACTTATTTAGTTTTTGGTTAATTGGGACATATCTTTAATTTTTGTTTGCTTCCGTTTATGTTTATGTATTTTTAATTTTTAGAATAAGGACATTTTCTTTATGATTTATGGTTTCCATTATTATTTTTTGCAGTAATTCTACTATAAGGCTAATTTTGGCCATTTATTTTCAAAATCTTCCAACTTCCCCTAATTTTTCTCTCTATTCGGTGCCATTTCTTCATCTCCAAACACCACTGGATCAATTTTTGCCTTCAAAAACATCAACCCAACATCAAGTCTCCTTGTTTTTGTTGAATCTACAGATTAAAATTTCAAAAATCTCAACTTTTTCTTCAAGAACCCACTCTCAAATCTCTTCTTTCAAGTAAGATTTCTTCAAAAAGATTGCACATTTTGCTTGCCCATGAATTGGAGAGCACAAATGTATGATTTTTCTTATAGCTAAATTCTTGCCATGGAATTTTCACTATTTTTAGGCATATTTTTGGACGAAAATTGTATGATTTAGAGTTGTTAATTGAATTTGATTGGATTGATCACTCTATTATGACTGGAATGGCATGAAAGTATGATTCATGGATTATTTTTGCTATCATATGTTGGCTATTTTTGGGTTATTGCAATTATATTTTGTAATAAATTCATGCCAAACCGAGATAATGCATTGGCCATGATGCATTCTTCTTGAATTGGAATATGGACATTTTTTTCATGCTATGATTAGATTGTGTATTAGTTAGGAATTATATTATGGTTTCAATTACGCTATTCCATTTCTTTTTGCAAGATTTGAAAGGAGATTGGGATTGATTGATAATGTGGATTGAGGTTATTGTGGTTTGATTGGAAATTGGGGGTTGTTGAAAGTTATGTGTGGTGTTGTATTGTGGTTGTTTGATCATATTGGGATAAGGTTGTGGTTATATTGTGGTGGTGCCTCATTATCATTCTTTTAGTACTACCCCTCTTCAAACTCCTTTATCATGCCTAGAGAAAAAAGACAATCTTCTAAAAGGGTTAGAGCTTCAACTTCCTCTATCCCTACTGAAAAACCTTAGAGAGGGAGGGGAGAGGGGGTGAATAAGGTTTTTGGTAAGCTAATTTTTTTTTATTCGTCTGATATATAGAATAATAAACATCATCAAGTTTCTTAGACTGACTTTATGGTGACAAAGAAAGTTATCCCGGAACTCTTTGAGATATATCCAGATTCAGACAAAGAAAGAAACACGAAGCAGTTAATGACTTATGAAAGGAAATGAGACACAAAATGTATAGTGGTTCGATCTGCCAAGATCTGCGTCTACTACCTTAAGCTCACATTTAAGGATTTTCAACCAAATTTCATTTACTCCACTTAATGAAATCAAACTGTATCACATACAAGAGAGGATCATCACACTAGGTTTTCTAAAACTTCTCAATCAAACAATCACAACAAGGTTCACCCCAAATGGATTTTACACCACCATCTTGTACTACAAAGGAGATTGAATATCAATAGAACAGTAAAAACTCACATATTTGAGCAGATAATCACTAAGGTACAACTTACAAACACTTTTATCTTTAAAACAAAATGAATTCACTTTGAAGCACTTGATAAAAGGAGATTTTTGCAAACTAATGAGCAATAGTGTTTCTTGGAAGAATGTCACAAAAATCTCATGTCTAATTTTGTTTAGAGGCTATTTATAGAGCCAAAAAGTGAAGTGCCAATAGCTATAATTTTTCTATTAAATTTACCCGTGTTTTGGACTCAGGTTTTGGACGACAATGCATCCAAAAGGTAAGTCTAAAATGTCACTTTTTCAAGCAGAAACATTTCAACACTATTTACAGGATTTTGGACGAATCTTTTGAATGCAGAAACATCAAAACTACCCAATCCAAAATTCTGAGATTTTTAAAACTTTGAAATCTTTTTCTTTATGTGCTTCAAGGTAAAAATCAATTTGAACCAAAAGGTAAAGAGACATAGGAATTAATAGAAATACCTTAATAACACTTCCTAGTCTAAAGTTCTTCTATAAGGACTTCTTGGTATGTAACCCCATAAACTTTAAACTTCTTTGTGATCTTCCATACTTGAATTTCATTACTAAAGAGTTTTTTTACAATCATATTTGAATGCTTTAGAAGAACAAAGGTCAAACATGTTTTATCACATATAGATTACACAAGTTAGTTCACATCAATGTTTGTCATAAGTCAAAACATAGGAGAAAGCCCTTAGGGCTAACAATCTCCCATTTTTTGAGTGATGACAAACTTGATAAAAAATGATATATATAAAGAACAATAATGTGTATAGAGTGAACATGTTGATAGAGAGAGATACGAACATTTTTTATTGCAATGCAATCTCTCATTATAGGTCTCAGAGAGAGCTTATGAGATTAAGATAGATAATTTTAAAGCGTATACTCACAAGCATGGCTCAATGAGCCTATGGCCTATCATATCTCCATATCCTTATAAATATTCAAAAGGAGATAATAATTCAATAAATAAAGGAGATGTAGTAGGCAAGTTATATGATGAAAAGCTCCCCCTTAATATTTGCTTATATGAATATTTTAAAATGAGAGGGAAAACTGAAATCAATTTTGTACGTCCAAAACGTATGTCCAAAACATTTGTGAAAGTATGTATAAAACCTTTTTAGATGCGGGGTTTGGATGTCCAAAAAGTGTGTTCCCAAAATAGTATGACTCTTAGAAAAAGATTTTTGGATCAAGAAAATATGAGTCCAAAACACCCCTTAACATAATGCACAGGATAATGGATTTTTTAGATTTTCAAAGAATTTTTAAACATAAGGAAGACAATCCATCTGACTGAAATTTTGATTTTGTCACAGAATCATATCCACATCTTCTCAGATTAGTCTCAAAGATACCTTCATTAAAAAGAGAATACTTTTGGATAAAAAGATTTGAGTGACCATAAACTGAAATTAGAGATGATCAATTTTTATATCAAGCAGTTCATCAAATAAACCACAAGGTATTATAAGCAGAAGTTTAGACAAAAATTATCCCAACATTCCAAGCAGAAACTTCTAATCATTTTTCAATAATCATGTCCAGTAAAGTAAACATTTTCCCAAACAGTATCATATCAGATTATATCAGTCTAATAACTTCTCAGTCATTACAGCACCATCAACAATTTCCAAAATAACAGTATTATATCAGTTTATATCTTCCTAGTCATTCTGATCAGTCTAATATCTTCTTCCCCTTCATATCATAACCAATATCCTAGTCATTCATAGAGCCTAATTAGGCTAATCTTTTCCTCCCCTTTGTCACCAATAAAAAAGAGTAATAATAGAAAGAAAGCAGAAATAGAATATAGATAGATAGGAAATAGTCAGAATTTAAGCAATATGCAGAAAATAAGCAATTATCCTTGTGTAGAATCTAAAGACAGGTAAGTAAATTGTTCAAATTGCAGAAAGTAAATTGTTCATGATATTAGAGAGATATCAATTGAAGATCATTCTACCCAACTTGTCTTCATAGGAGGTGTTAATGGTTTCAACTTTTGAACCAACACCCTTTTTAGAGTGTTAACCAGCTATTCGGTTGGATTTTCTCTTCACCAAAACATGCTTTTATCTCTTTCTAATTGAAACATGTGGTTTAGAGGATGTAGAAGGTGCTACAGTTTCCTTAATTGGAGATTTTGTCTGGGTTTGCTCAGTAGCATGCTCTTCCCCAGCGGCAGGCAGATTAGTTTCTTTTTCAATGACGAGTTCATCTCTTGTTTATTTTTCTTGAGCAGACATTGTTGGAGTAGACACAGGTGCATCTATTTTTGCGGTCTTTTCTACTGCAATCAATTTGTTTTCAAGACTTTGAAGCTCAGAACTGAGATTATCCAATTTCTCAGCCAGTGAATTGATGGCATCCAATATGCTCACAGATAATCCCTCACCATTTTCTTTCCTCTTAGTAGAGGATTCTGCCTAAGGATCATCTTCAAACTTTCTTTTTGTTCCAGCAACAGGAATAGACTTTCCTTCAGCTTTAATTTTCATCAAATTTTCTCTTTCTTTATCCTCAGTGTCTCTCAGTAGCTTTCATTGATTACCTATTCTCACATAACCCATTCTCTCAAAGGAGTTAAAGCTGTAAACATTCATCTTTATTAGATCACTAGGAATAGAATTTAAATCTACATGAAATTAACTGAACATTCTAGATAACAGCTTTTCATAAGGCAAAGCTTTTCTTGATGTATTCCTTGATTGTAGCATTAATTTGGTAGCTAAAAATTCAAAGTTTATTTGTCTACCCTCTACCAGGGCTAACATGATTACCATTTGTAAAATGCTTATGGAGGTCTTATGTCCATAGCTTGGAACAACCATAGTGGAAACCATACGGTGCAGAATTCTTCCAACTCCATTAAGCCATTTGGTACTTTTGTTGCCAGAGTTCCCAAAACTCTTCCCTCCAGTAAAGATTTCCTCAAATTTCTTCAAATCAAAGATATTATTTCCCTCTGGAAATTTGTTCAATTCAAAATACTGAATTTCAGCATCCCTCACTTCACATATCCTATTTAACAGACGGTGATCAAACTGAATATCTTTTCCCTTAACTCTTGACACATTCCATCGAATCATGAAACCTCCCCTAGTTTCCTCAAGATGTCCTTTTCTTAAATTAGCATAAAATTCCCAGACAAGTGGAGTAAATAATTTTTCATCAACAGAAAGTAAACTACCCCATCCCAAACATATCTAATACATTTGAAAGATTTAGAAAGGCCGAAGGATTTGCATGGTATCCAGAAATAACCGTTCTATTCCTTGAAACCCAGTCATTATATTTAGTTTTATATTTAGAGTTTATGAAATGGAGTACCTGATTTTCAGAACTTATTTGTTTTGGAGAAGACTTTGATGAGTCATAGTGTGATGCCAAAAAGTCCAGTTGAGGAGGACTTCCTTCCCTTTCGCTTTGCTTAAAGTTGAACTCTTTTTCTTCATCTTCAGAGACATTTTGTGCCCCTTTTTTGGTTTTGGTGCAGAAGATTTCATTTTTGCCATTCGTAAGATTAGGGATTTTTCTTTTTGGACTGGAGGTTTTTCTTTGAAGAAGAAGAACACAGAGACTTTTGGAGGAGACAGTTACAAGGGTTTTGAGAAAAATCAGAGTGCTTTGAATGTTTGGAGTAATGTGATATAAAGTGCATTGAAAAGATAAATTTTTCACAGAAGTTTAGAGAAATGCGCAAACCAACTTTTTGAAATTCAAAAATTGGAATAAGGAAAAATATAGAGTATATATATATATATATATATATATATATATATATATATATTTAGAGAAATGCGCAAACCAACTTTTTGAAATTCAAAAATTGGAATAAGGAAAAATATAGAGTATATATATATATATATATATATATATATATATATATATATATATATAAGAGTGTTTTGGATTTTGACCCAACCCGAAATTATCATCTAAACGAGACTTTTTCAGAAATGCATTTTAGATGTGGGATTTAGACTTAAATACTGCGTTAAAATAGTTGTTGGTGTGTTTTGGATACAAACACTCTTATCAGATTGTTGAATCTTTCTTCTGTTAGAGGTTTAGTGAAGATATATGCAAGTTGTTCATCAGTTGAAATATATTCAACACACACATCACCTTTGAGCACATGATCTCGGATGAAATGATGTTTAACTTCTACATACTTTGTTCTAGAATGTTGAACAGGATTTTTTGTTAGACTGATAACACTTGTATTATCACATAATATAGGTACGCAATTAAAGTTAAGACTAAAATCTAGCAATGTATTCTTCATCCACAAAATTTGAGCACAACAACTACCGGCTGCAATGTATTCAGCCTCAGTAGTGGATATGGATACACACGTCTGCTCTTTACTGTGCCATGACACAAGAGAATATCCAAGAAATTGACAGTGGCCACTAGTACTTTTTCTTTCAACGTTATAGCCTGCTTAATTTGCATCAGTGTATCCTATAAGATCAAATGTGTTAGTGTGAGGATACCATAAGCCATAATCATATGTGCCAATTAGATATCGGAGTATGCGTTTTACTATACATAGATGTGATTCCTTTGGATAAGATTGAAAATGAGCACAAAGACATACTAAAAACATAATGTTTGGTCGACTAGCAGTAAGATAGAATAGACTTCCAATCATACCTCTATACATATGTTCATCTACTTTCTTATCATTTTCATCTTGATCAAATTTTATAGAAGTACTCATAAGTGTGCAGATTTCTTTTGCTTTATTCATTCCAAACCTTTTGAGTAACTCCTTGGCATATTTAGCTTGATTTATGAAAATCCCATCATTGGTTTGCTTAATTTGCAGTTCAAGAAAGAAGCTTAGTTCTTCCATCATACTTATTTTGAATTCTTGCTACATAGTCTTAGCAAACATCTTGCACAAAGAGTCGTTAGTAGCACAAAAAATGATATCATCAACATAGATTTGAACAATTAGTAGATCACCAGAATTATCAAATTTGATAAACAAGGTGGTATCAATCAAGCCTCTTGAAAAACCTTTTGAAATCATGGAGCTTGCTTTAATCCATAAAGAGCTTTAGAAAGTTTGAAAACGAGATTTGGAAACTGCTCATGAATAAAACCAGGAAGTTGTTCAACATATACTTCCTCCTTAATAAAACTATTTTGGAATGCACTCTTAACATCCATTTGATAGAGTATGAAATTTTTGAAGGATGCAAAAGCAAGAAGCATTCTTATGAATTTTAGTCTAGCAATAAGAGCGAATGTCTCACCATAATTAATACCTTCTTCCTGATTAAATTCTTGTGTGACTAATCTAACTTTATTTCTAATCACAACTCCGTTTTCATCAAGTTTATTTCTAAATACTGATTTGGTACCAATAACAAGACGATCAAGAGATCTAGGGACAAGTTTCCAAACTTGATTTCTTTTAAATTGGTTTAATTCTTCTTGCATAGCAATAATCCAAAATTCATCATGTAATGCTACATCAATACAGTTAGGTTCTATATTTGAAAGAAGAGCAAAGTTGTCAATGAAATACCATCTAGTTTTAACGCTATAGTTTGGATCACCAATGATTTGTTCTTTGGAATAACCTGTTTTGTATTTCCCATTTTTTGGCAATTGTTGATTCGTAGAATCTTCAGTTTGTTCTTTTCCTTGTTCAGCTTGCAGCTCTTCAATTTTTTCTTCTTTTGCATGAGTATCTAGCAGTAGAGCTTTGAGTTGATCTAATTTAACTTCCTTTGAACTTCCTACATCATCATCACCTCTTTTTAAAGCATAAATGTTAGATTCATCAAACATAATATGCACAAATTCTTCCACACAAAGAGTTCTTTTGTTGTACACTTTTTATGCCTTTTTGTTGGAAGAGTATCCAAGAAATATGGCCTCATCGGGCTTGCTTTAATTTTTTTCAAGATTATCTCGGGTATTTAGGATAAAACATTTACAACCAAACACCTTAAAATAAGAGATGGATTAAGTTTTGTCAAACATAAGTTCAAAATGAGTTCTTCTAAAAAACGGCCTTAGTATAACTCGGTTTACTATATAGCAAACTCTATTAACAGCTTCAGCCTAAAAATATTTTGGAAGGGCATTTTCACAAAGTATTGATCTAGCCATTTCTTGCAAAGTACGATTTTTTCTTTCAACAACACCATTTTGTTGAGGGGTTTTTGCTGCTGAAAAATTGTGAAAGACTCCATTTTCATCACAGAAGTGAGTAAATTCATTGTTGCAAAATTCTTTGCCATTATCACTTATAATAGAAATCAGTTTGCATCCAATTGAGTTTTGGGTGCGTTTAATTAGTTTTGAAAATTTAGAAAAGGCTTCATCCTTTTGTCCAAGAAATAAAGTCTAAGTGAATCTAGAAAAATCATCAATAAGTACATATGCATACTTCTTACCTCCAAGACTGACAGTCTGTTAGGTATCTTATGCATATCATATATGGTATAGCAGAAAATTAAAAACAAGATACCACATCCCAAGATCCGCATACGTGTGGAAAACAAGATATAAAGAGAATAAAGGTAATAGCTTTACCTTTCTTTGTGCATCTAAAAAACAAAATTTTCCTTCTTCTTGTTTGACAATTGTGGTGCGATCTAGCAATCCTCTTGATCAAACACCACGGGTGTTGAATATCCAACCACTATAATCACAGTGTGTGATTATCTCTAACAGAAATCCACTCGGAGGATCATACTCAAGCACCAAGATTTTTCTGTGCTAGCAGAAAATAAAGTGGCGGCTAGGGTTTATTTGTTTTCTTCAGAAGAACAACGAGATAGAGAGAAAAAGAAAAGGGAAGGGAGTCATGTATCTCTAAGGTTTTGGAGTTGTTTTTCGTGTGTTCTTTAGCAAGTAGGAATCATGCATATATCCCATATATTACACGAAAATCTCCTGTTGAAAATACTCCATCTGAGAATTCTAAAACAGTTAGAATTCCCTAATTGTAATTAGAAACATCAAGTTCTCACAATTACAATTTGGACCATAAATTATAACTAATTATAATTTGGCCACAACAACTTCTCTTTTCCGCAATTAACCACACTATGTTATCACATAACATCTTGAGTATATAATCCTTTATTGTGTGTAACCTATTAGGTTTCCCAGTCAATTGGTAGCGAACATGAATTTGTTCAAACGTCTTTGAGATTAATAATCCATAATTAATTAGAACTAATCATACCAATTCTAATCAGGATTAGTTTATTAATTCATCAATTAATAAACCCATATTCCCAGATCATGAGCGGTATCTAGCAACACATCATGACCACCCAAGAGTCCAGGAAGTCAAATGGCTTGACGTGAACCCTTCAATAACAAACTACAATGCAATTAACTCTTTTCACCAATTTATATCTCATTCGATTTGGAGTACGAAATTAGTGCTACCTCCCTCCAGAATATATTAATTCTGGTCCAAATATAATAGTACTTGTACCAGGAACCCACTACTCTAGATGTGTATCGATTGGAATTGTTTCCAATACACAATCGCCTTGGCCAAGGATTTCTCGAGTAGTAATTCCTACAAGTGGCTGTGAGATATTCGCCCCTACTATTTGGAGTGGTAAATCCTTTATTGACTCTCTCAACTACTTTTGTTTACCTCACAATGTACCCAATATCTATCCCATAGGCGGCCCTCGATCTAGCTCTAGAGATTAGAATCAAAGCACAATGCTCAGCAAACAAAGTACCTTGGAGATTTCAAGTCTAAGGATACTTGCATGTTTGCTATATTGAGATTATATCACTGGCACTAAATAGTTATCCATGTGATTATCTCATAGTTAGGTCATCCAATGTACTTGTTCTATTAACAAGTATTCACGTGTTAACTTTGAGTATCTCAATACTCATGAATATAAGAAACACGCCTGATCAAATCAGGAAATCTAATGCATGCTAGTCTTAACACATTAATGATGTCCTATCTCATTAATACTACGACTAGGGACTATTTAAGTACTAACACTATACAGTGTAGTAGGAATCTCATATCATGGTCTCTATCATGATTTTCTTAACACAATGTTGTACTAGGGACTTTATCTAACAGTTATATTACACAAGAGTAAACAAAAGAAACTGTAAGATAAATAATACTTTTTATTAAAATAAGATGTGTCATATATAACGTTCAAGTGATTGCTTCTAGGGCATAACACTAACACAGTCCTCATTGTTCAAAATAAATCTATATGAATTAATTCGAGTGGTTTTGAGGTTGAAATCATTTTCTTAGGTTTAAAAGAGGTTTTGATTTGTTTCCTAAATTGACATGCATCACAAAATTTTCTTTTATCAAACTTTAGTTTTGGCAGTCTCCTAACAAGCTCTTTTGAAGATAGTTTATTTAGAAATCAAAAGATACATGACCTAATCTTCTATGCCAAAGATAACCATCATTGTCATGTACAGATAGGCATTTAATACCATTAGCTATAAGGTCATTTAGCTAGAACACATATACATCTCCAATACGTTTGGCAGTAAAGATGTTTCAAGATTTGTGCTGTCCATTATAGAATAAGAATCATTTTCAAAGATGACTTTGCCATTATCACATAGTTGGCTAATGCTAAGCAAGTTATATTGCAAATTATCAATAAGTAAAACTTGTTTTATAATGGTTTAGGAACCTTTACCAATATTACCAATGCCAAGAATCTTTCCTTTCTTTTTGTCTCCAAATGTAACGAATCCTTCATTTGTGGTTTATATATCCTCTAACAAAGCTGCGTTTCCAGTCATGTGTCTTGAACAACCGTTGTCCAAGAACCACTTGATGAAGCTCAAAGACTGTACCTATACATGAGAAGGAGGAATGATTTTTGGTACCCACACTTTCTTGGGTCCATGAAGGTTAGTAACATTTCCTTTGATTTTTCAGAATGTTATTCCACCGGATTCCACTTTTCTTTTAATAAGACATCTTGAAACTATATGTCTTGGTTTTTCACAATATGTGCAAGCTTTGTGTGTTCTGTAACATAAGGCAGATTTAATATATTGAGACTTGTTATTTTTGTCCTTATTCTCATGTTCATATCCTAAGCCATTTCGATTTCCAGCACTAACAAATCTAGGCTTGTAAATTTTGTCCTTATTCTTATGTCTATATCTTAAGCCATTTCGGTTTCCAACTTAATGTTGAGTTTCGAGTAATTTTTCCAGATTACTTTTACTATTTGTGAATTTTTCAATACAAGTGGTAAGATCATTGACTCTATTTTTCATGTCATTAATGAAGGATTGAAAAACAGAGAGCATGCTCACAGTAGAAATAAAAATGGACAGCAAAAACATTAAATAGAGCATGGCAGCAGCATGGTGGCATGAAAAACATACCTCTTGGAGCCTTAAACCTTAAAGATTGAAGTAGAATGGATTGAAGCTCAAGAACAGCTTCTTTCTTCCATTGGGATGAACACTCCGACAGCCTTCTTTCTTCCCCCTGAGATGAACACTCCGGTACAATGCTTGGCTTTTTCAATTCTCAAAATATTCCACAGCCTAATCAAACGTTGGTGAGTACAGAAAATGGGAAGAAGAAAAGCCTCTCAGATATCTCCTCATTTTTCTCACCTCTCGATTGGCTTTTGAAGCCTTGGCTTCATGCATGAACTAAACCCAAAAGTTAGAAAACCAAGAGTCACATGAAGAGAATATTTATATTTATATTTATTTCATTTTATTTTTCCTCACAGAAAGCAATAAGTCATGAAACCAAAATAATTATTTTGCTAAAAATAATATTCCCGGGATTTAATATCCGAATATTATTAACAAAATAAATTTTGATTTCTCCATAAACTCTTATGAACTATGTCCGGAAAAATCCTATGGTCCAGGCTATTGGGCCAAATAATATTTATTATTTTTCTTGGACCCGAAAAGTCCAAAATAATAAACATTAATTATTTTTCTTGGGATTAAATAAATAACTTAATAAATAATTAATGAACCCAAATGAACCAACAAATAAATACATTTTAATTATTTATTTATTGGGATTTAATTAAATAAATAACCAATAAATAATTAAGTAATAATTATTTTTCTCTAGTTTAAGTCCCGGTCAATTTTCTAATTATTCAAATTGGACCTAGGCTCTGAATAATTAATTAACCAATTAAACCAAATAATAAATTTCTCTCCATTTATTTTATTCCAGTCTAATAATAAATTAGACTTCTTGAATAAAATAAAACCCTCTCAACTGAGATCATTTTCTTAACCCAAAAATTAATTAGGACTTACGGGCTATTTCGAGGACCAAAAAGACACATCGCCTTGGCTACTAAAATGACCAAAATACCCCTACTATATAAATAGATGTATTTTACATTTTAAATATTTTCTAATATCACCATAAAGAAATATTGACCCCAAGAATAATACTGCATTAGTAAAGTCTTCGACCAACAGGTAAAATGACTAAAATACATCTCTGCACATCGCCGTACATTTAGAGAGGAAGAAATGTACTAACACCTCTCTAAATGACATCTATCATCCTTAGGCTTCTAGTCCAATTATCCACGACTTCCTGGAGTGTTTCCGCTTTCCAAGGGAGCTACTCTAAAGCAAACATGCAAGTCATGTTTCCTATGGCCCTGGATATTTAGATCATTCAGACAACCACAAGGGGCGATATAGTGTAGAAACTATCTTGTACAAGTCTGTCTTAACTAACTAGTTACACATACCCAACATGTAAGTATATTGGCCCTATGATAGAACCTCAACTATATCAAAGTATATGCTTCCAGCTTCGCCAGATTACCAACTCATACTCAAGTCATAGAGTATTAGTCCACACTGTAGTAGTAGTAGTCTAGGTTTCTACCATATAGTACTTTTAGAAACCACTACTGCAGGTCTTGTTCTACGTATTCAAAATACGCTTACGTCATGAAGTGAGTGGACTACTCACTGGCTAAAGGTAAGCCATTCCCCATTTGAAATTCATAACATAATAACCTAAACATAATGAGATTCCCATTCTCATCAATCGGTTAAGAACAAATATTTATGTGTTTAAATAATCCATGATCCATACCTTACTGTGAAAGACCTCCATTCACATAGATCACTTATTTAAACATAATGGGGCTTTTCCAAACGAAAATGTGTACAAATAAAGAAAATAAATTCTTTTGTTAAAATATTCGACATTTACACCAGAAACCTAGTTTAAGAGGACATACATACCAACAATTAAAAGTACTAACCATACTTTCAAGAGTTTGAATTCTATCACATAAATTTTTATTTTCCAGAGATGCATATTGTAAAGTAGTCATGATCACATCTTTTTCAATAATAACACTCACATGTGACTCAAGAGACATTTTGTTATCATTTAACAACATTTTGTTCTCTTCTATCAAATAGTTAATCTTCAACTTCGTTTTTTTATTTTTCTGGACAGTTTTTTTTAGTTCATGAAACATATCAATTAACAGCTCATTCGGATCATCATTCTTTTCAGTCATAGATATAACTGAATTAGACATGAAATTAGATGTAGAAGAGTTTACCTCATTTTCCAAGGCCATGAAGCATATGTTGGCAGTTTCATTCTCAGAATCTTCATCTTCAGACTCAGTTCCATTTAAATCCCAAGTCCCCATCAATCCTTTACCTTTCTTTGCCTTTAAGTCTTTCTTCTTTTTAAATGTTCTTCCTTCCTTACCTTTTGCAATAGGACAATCGGCAATAAAGTGATTAGTGTTTTTACATTCATAACATTGAGGTTTGAATATTGAGGTTTATCCTTTCTTTCTCGTAAACTTCTTTCCTCTTTTGTAGTTCTCTTTGTTGAACATTCTTCTGAATTTTTTTGCTATCATAGCCAAATCTTCATTGTCCATTTCCATACCCTCACTGCTTTTCGATAGACTTGTTTCTTCATCTTCATTTTCAACTTTCAATGCTATCCCCTTTTTGCCTCCATCATGATCATCAGATTGATGAAACATTTTAAGTTTCATCTCATGAGTTAGAAGAGATCCGATCAACTCTTCAGTTGGTAAAGATTTTAAATCTTTGGATTCTTCCACTGCAAGAGTTTTAGGCTACCAGCTTTTTGGTAGGACATCTAAAATTTTTTAGTTTTATTCCCCAAGGGAATAAACCTTCTCGTAGGCTTTGAGACCATTTGAGATATTAGTGAATCTCGTGAACATATCGGTGATGCTTTCATTCAGCTTCATTGTAAATAATTCATAATCATGAATTAGAAGCCCCAGTTTTGATTCTTTGACTTGGATTGTCCCCTCATAGGTGACTTCAAGTAATCTCCACATTTCATGGGCTGAATCACAACCACTAACTCGATTGTATTCAGTCGTATCTAGTGCACAACATAAAATATTCATAGACTAAAAATTTAAAGTCATCTTATCATTATCTTTCACACTAAACTCATCATTCTGTTTAGGTAATTTTATGCCATCAACAATTTTTTACAGAATAAAATGACCATTTTCTATCAAACTCCATAACTCAAAGTTGATAGAACACACATAAATTTTTATTCTATTTTTTTAGAATGTATAGTTGTTTCCATTGAACAAAGGAGGACGATTTGTTAAAGATCCTTTAACATATGGACGAGATGATGAGCTTGCCTTAAAGATCTTTTCTACAAGGTTGTTAAACCAAGAATATGTAGACCAAGCTCTGATACTAAATGAAAAACCTTAGAGGGGGGGTGGGGGGTCAATAAGGTTTTTGGCAAGCTAAAATATTTTTGCCTCGTCTGATATACAGAATAATAAAGGTCATCAAGTTTCTTGGACCGACTTTATGGTGACAAAGAAAGTTATCCAAGAACTCTTTAAGATATATCCAGATTTAGACAAAGAAAGAAACACGAAGTAGTTAATGACTTATAAAAGGAAATGAGACACATAATGTATAGTGGTTCGATCTACCAAGATTTACGTCCACTACCTTAAGCTCACACTTAAAGACTTTCAATCAGATTTTATTTACTCTACTTAATGAAATCAAATTGTACCACATACAAGAAAGGATCATCGCACTAGGTTTTCCAAAACCTCTCAATCAAACAAATAAGGTTTACCCTAAATGGGTTTTACACCACAACCTTGTACTACAAAGGAGATTGAATATCAATAGAATAGTAAAAGCTCACTTATTTGAGCAGATGATCACTAAGATACAAAGTACAAACATTTTTACCTTTGACACAAAATAAATTCACTTTGAAGCACTTGATAAAAGGACATTTTTGTACACTGATGATGATAGGACCTAAATTAGTCATATATTTTCTAGTTATTTGAGGCTATTTTGTGATACATTTTATACAATAACTAGTCATATTCCTTCCTATTTGATATTTCCCTTATAAAAATGCTTTTCTATAATTTTATGTAAAAATAGGTGAAATTTGGAGTTAATTTTATAATTTTCCAGTACAGACCAGCACCAGCCCAAGAAAGGAGAACCGGCACCAGTCTTGTACTGGCATAACAGAGAAAAGCACAAAGGAACAAGGGAATGCAATTGCAATTGGAAATTAGAGAAGAAAAGAAAGGAATTTCAGCTAGCTTATGGCTAATCAAAAGAAGAGAACAAAAGCAACAAAGCAAAAGGAAGAAAACAAATTCGGTGGGCCAAAGGAAATAAAAGTCACCAAAAGCGGCTAACAAAAGAGTGGAGAATTGGTGTCGGTGGGCTTGGTTGTGCTGTGTGCAAGAAGAAAAGAAGTAAGCTTCATGGCTCGAGTAGTGGCTCAATTGAGCCGATGCAAAGGAAGGATTTCGGTTGGCTCATTGAAGGCACCTCGGCTCGATTGCTGGGCAATTCCGTGTAGGCTTAATTGGAAGCCAATTTCAGCACAATTCCAATTCAACATCAATTAAAGCCTTCAGCACAAATCGACAAAGGAAGACTTCAATTGTTCTCAATTTCATTAAGGCGGTGGAATTACTTAGTTTTAGTTAGGTTTTTATTTTAGAATTTTAATTACAACTCCTTTTTGGTTTTGGATTTTTAGTAATTACTTCTTCTTTATTTAGGATTCTTTTAGGAACTTTGTAAGCCTATAAATAAATGCCAATTTACCCTAGGAAAGGGAGGTGCACAATGTAGAGACTTAGATATATTTTAGAGTGCATCACCAATATTTTCTCGAGATAAATAGTTTAAGGAGAATTGTGCAAGAGGGTATACAAAAGAAGAAGAAGGAGGCTTGTCTATGAGTGCTTTCTTTTCCTTTGTTTTCTTTTTCTTGAGCAATGATGTATTAATTGTTTATTGTAATTTGAAATTGTTTTAGGTATTCATGATTGTTAGAGTTACTTTGATCTTTTGATTAATTGATTATTATTCTTGGTATTTAATTACTTGTGCTAATTATGAGATTAGTTAGTTGTTTTTTTCCATTAACTTGCTTGAAAAAGGGGTTGATGGTGGTCTCAATTTATTAATTTCATATTTTTTGTCTATTAACTTGCTTGAAAAGGGGGGTTAATTGCTAAGAACTAGGTAATTAAAGGTTAATTGATGTCTGCCAGAATATGGATTCATTGGTTAATTTCATATTTTAAGTTTGTCAGAATATGAAAATTTAATTAAGGATTGTGTTTAATGCATTTTTTGGGTGAATTAGTTGAGACAAAATATGTGATGCTAATTTATCTAGAAGATAGTGATTTCATGGATTAAAAAAGAAGTGAATCTATCTTAATCATTCATGATGCCAAGAGAATGATTGGTTATGATAATGATTGGGTACTTTATGATCATGTTTGTCAAAATAATGGTTTGAATTACATAATTCTCCATCCTTGACATGTATATATTCTTTTCTTTTCTTTTATTCTTTTCTTTTTTATTTCTTTTTTATTTTATTGAGTCGGTTAAACAATGAAAGAAAAGTGATTAATGCATACTTGTTCCTTGACGATCGACACTCGTTTGAACCCCATGCTTTGTTAATGATGAGTACGCTTGTTTATATGTGTAATTTGGGGTTAACGTTTTAATTTAAACTTGATTAGGAATATGCTTATTTTTATATGATTTTTATACCTAAATCTATATGCATCAGATGAGCAATAGTGTTTCTTAGAAGAATGTCACAAAAATCTTATGTCTAATCTTGTTTAGAGGCTATAGCCAAAAAGTGAAGTGCCAACGGCTATAATTTTTCTATTAAATTTATTCGTGTTTTGGACTCAGGTTTCGGACGACGATACATTCAAAAGGTAAGTCAAAAATGACACTTTTTCAGGTAGAAACATTTCAACACTGTTTACAGGATTTTAGATGTAGAAATATCCAAACAACTTAATCCAAAATTCTGAGATTTTCAAAACTTTGAAATCTTTTTCTTTGTGTGCTTCAAGGTAAAAATAAATTTGTACTAAAAGGTAAAGAGACATAGGAATTAATAGAAATACCTTAATAACACTTTCTAGTCTAAAGTTCTTCTGTAAGGACTTCTTGGTATGCAACCCCATAAACTTTGAACTTCTTTTTGATCTTCCATACTTGAATTCTATTATTGAAGAGTTTCTTAACAATCATATCTGAATGCCTTAGAAGAATAAAGGTAAAACATGTCCTATTACATATAGATTACACAAGTTAGTACACATCAATGTTTGTCATAAGTCAAAACATAGGAGAAAGCCTTAAGGGCTAACACCTACACTATAGACCCCTTGTTCCTATACCCTACTGATTTTATTGATCCTTTCTGCTAGGAATGGTACTCTAAGAGGGTTGCTAATAAAATCATTGTAGAATGAACCTTTGCACCCTCTTTAGACCATGCTCTGAAGTTAGGTCTGATGTTTAGATGATTGGGGTGGGGACTTATAGTTCAACTGAAAAGACCTTATTGCCCCATTTTGATTAAAGAATTTTATGTTAATATAGTCCAAAAATGAAATAACCATCTTGAAACCATTGAGACTAGGGTAAAAGGCACCCCTATCTTTGTGGATAGAGAGAGACTGGCTGCCATCTTACATATTAATAATAAAGGCCTTTGGTTAGCTGTAGATCACAACAATCAGATACTTTCTGATCCTGCGTGAAAAGTGAGTGATACTAGAGCTACCTTAAGGATATACAAGAAAGGTCCAGTTGGACAAGTAGGTTTTTATTCTAATAATGATCTTTAAACAAACCAACATGCCCTATCTATATTTTTTTTCTTATAATGTTATTCCTAAGGCTAGTGGGTTTAATGAGTCCCATGTGATTGACTTTTATAGTCTCCATAGAACGATGCACACTCAGCCCATCCTGCTTACCTTTTTTATTATCCAATCTATATGGGATGTGGTTCATTCTTGCCTTTCCACCAAAGCCTTTGTTTTCCTCCTCGTGATCATGAAAATTTTGGAAGCCTTTAACATTAGTTTTGAAGGGAAGCTTACTAAAACCACAACTGAAAGAGATTTTGTTACTGAGCAAACATTAGTTAGTTATGGCTATCAGTACAATATTGGGGTAAGACGATGGTTAAGGCCTTATGATGTGCAAGACCTGGGACAAGTT
This sequence comes from Voacanga thouarsii, assembly GCA_026120185.1. Taxonomy (NCBI): domain Eukaryota; kingdom Viridiplantae; phylum Streptophyta; class Magnoliopsida; order Gentianales; family Apocynaceae; genus Voacanga; species Voacanga thouarsii. The sequence goes on from JANUWF010001392.1 coordinate 6,263,393, forward strand.
GAGCTTCCACCTATAGAGAACGAGTATCCTGCACCACCATCTCAAGCTCATGCTAGTGGTTCACAATCCCAATCCCGGACTGACTTTGAGTTTGAGGTGAGGGGTCAATTGGAATTGAGAGTGGGCATAGAGACACAAATGGAGATATTACTTCAACTTCATGAGTCCATGACTAGCCTTACTAGGAGGCAAAATACTCAGGAACAATAATGGGTCTAATGGATGCAGCGCTTTCGTGGATCTCAATGAGGTAATGGTAACCATATGGTTGGGGCGAATGACGAGGAGGATGACGATAAGGATGGCCATGATTATGAGGATTGAGCATTCTTCTACTGATCTTTGTTTATTTTCTTTAATTTTCTTTTTCTATTTATATTTTCATGACTTTTCTTAGGATTTCTTTGTAGTTGGTTTTATTTTATTATCTTTTATTTTGATTTTCTTTTCCTTTTCTAGATTTATGTTTTATGTTTTTATTTCTTTTGTATTTTTAATTACGGACGTTTTCCCAATGACTCCTTTTGATGGATTCACATGTATTCAAGCTACACCATCATGGAAGTATTTTTTTTTACTTTCTTCTTCCCATTTATTTATCGTGGTCCATTGGCTTTGCTTTCAATGTTATATTTTTAGCTGTTGAGGATAATATCCAGTTTAAGTATGGGGGAGAGTTTAGTACTGAAGATATATTTTATATACTTTAGCTTTGGGCTACATTTTGGCTAAAATTTTTGTGAAATTTATTAAAGAATGGTTTTTATTACTTTTATAAGGTTGTAGTTATTTTCTTACTTGGGATATGAGTTTTGTCATTCACTTGATGGATTTTTATTGACACTGAATTGGTTTATTGGATGAGAGATGTTAAAACTTGAGAATTTAGGTTAATTTTGTTTATGCATTAGTGTTTGTGTATTATTTTATTCATCTAGTTTGAATGTGGGGACAATTGTTGGCTAACTCTTGTATTATGGGTCTAAACTTTGCTTGACTTTGAGTTGTGATAAGGAAAAAACACTGATTGTGAGTTGAAAAATGAATCGAAAAAATTGTTTCATCTTTGAGGGCGAGAAAGCACTTTTTGCTTAATTATGGGGGCCAATATGGATAGTGAAGAGAAATCCACTTTCTTGAAGCTATTAATTCTGAAAAACAAAAGAAAGAAAGAAAAGTGTTAAAAAAATGATGAGTGATGACTAAAGGGAGCCAATACGGTGCGTGAAAAGAAATCCATTCACTCGAGGTTATCAATTCCCTAAGTTATTGAAAAACAATTGCGAGAAAAAAAATAGAGTGCTTTCCTTAAATCATAACTTAAGTTGTGTAATTTTTGAATTTATAATACTTGAGTTGGTAGATTGCTTGATTTGGAAATTTATATTATCTACATTTTTCCTTGAAGGGTGAAATGATTTTCTTAGATTAATGTATAAACTTGCTTAATTTGACTTCGAGGGCCTTGATATGTCTAATCTAGTACTTCAAACTCTAAATGTTTTCAAAGGGTTGAAAAGAATGACAAGGTCATATCTAAAGTTTAAAAGGCAATTGTAGTTTTGTTATTATTGTACTTTATGGGGAAATTGTCTTGTTTTACCTTGTTTTAAGGTACTTTGCTTGAGGACAAGCAAGGGTTCAAGTGTGGGGAAATGTGATAGGGGCTAAATTTATTAATAATTTCCTAGTTCCTTGAGGATGTCTTGTGATACATTTAGTGCAATAACTAGTCATATTCATTTACATTTGATATTTTACCCTTGAAAAGATATTTTAATATTTTGTTGCAAAAAAAGGGAAAAAATGACGAAAAACCTTTGTCGAGTAGTGCACGGTAGGCGTCGGCTGTCCTACGGAGCTGACGCTGGCTCTATTATGGAAACAGAAGATTTTGTTGAAGAAAAAAACAGAGCACGTCGGCCCGACCAGAGCATGGCCAGCACTAGTCGTGCTAAGCACAGCCAGCGCCAGTTCTATGCTGTCCTATGTTGGTGAATTTTTCTGATCAAGCGAAGATTTGGGAATTTCCTAAGAGTTTTGGTATTTTTCAACTTCTACTAGGCCTAGAACACTTAGGTAATGAATTTTGGCTTCTTGGGGGCCTGTTTAAACAAGGAAAATGTATGAATCTATGGATCAAATATGCTAATCAATCATAAAAGAGGAGATTCATCAATCAAGTGGTATTATTCAAGAAAGTTTTCAAAGAGAAAAAGGAGGGCATGTCTATGAGTTTTTTTCTTTTTCTAGAATAATGATGTATTTAATGTTTTTATTTTAATTTGACAATATTTTGGGATTCATGGTTTTTGGATTAATTTAGCCATTTGATCAATTTTCTATCACTCTTGGTGTTTGATTACTTACGATTATTAAAGAGTTGATGAATTTAGATTTACTTCTAATTGACTTGGAAAATAATGTTAAGAGTTAACTTAATTTCATTAATTTCATATTTTTTATTTCTTAACGGACTTGAGAAATGAAGTTAAGATAAAGAACCAATGTAGTCAAAGATTAGTTGATTTTACCTAGAGTATAAGGTTATTTACTAATTTTGTATTCATTATCACCTATAATATATGGATAATTGTTGAAGGATGAGTTTAATGCATCTTTTTAGTTATGTTTGTTTGATTGGAAAGTATGCTAATTTAATCATAAGATAGTGAATCTATAACTTGGGAAACGATTGGATTCTATTCTAATTCCTTCATGATACCATGATGATAATTACTTATGATCTTTATTAAGTCTTGTATTCAAAAATATTTGTTTAAATTGCATATTCTTACATCTTTGAGTTGTATATATTTTTCTTTATTTTTCTTTTTATCATCTTATCACTTTATTGGGTCGGTTAAACAATGAATGAAAGGTAATTAATGGTAGTTGTTCTTTGAGAATCGATACTCGTTAATTCCCTATATTATACTTGCGATAAGTATACTTGCTCATATGTATAATTTGTGATTAATGTTTTAATTAAAATTTGGCTAGGGATGGATTAAAATTTAAATGATTTTTATACACCTAAATCATACGAATCATATTTGCACCCTATGGGTTTTATTCCTTCAGGTAGATCAACCAAAGCCCAAACTTAGTTGTCATACATAGAATCCATTTCTGACTTCATGGCTTCAAGCCATGAGCTCTTCAAAACTTCCCTATATGTGGTAGACTCATCTTCTTCCATGAGCAATAAGTTACTGTGATCACTTATAAGAAATCTATATCTCTTAGGTGTCACACGTATTCTAATTGATCTACGAAGTTCTTATGTATTAGAAGATTCGTCTATTTTATGAATAGACTTAGGATCAACCGGTTGATCATTATTTGTTTCTGCTTCTTAAACTTTACTAAGTTCAATTTTAGTATCCCTGCCTCCTTTAAGTATTAATTCATTTTCTAAGAAAATAGCATACTTTGAAACAAACACCTTACTTTTGAAAGGGAGATAGGAATAATATCAATGAGATTCTTTTGGATATCTGACAAACAAATATCTATCAGACTTATTTTGGATGATATTTATGGGATTCTTTTGGATATCCTACAAATAAAACATCTATTAGACTTATTTTTAAGTTTGTCTGATTTTATCCTTTTTGCACAAGTAAGACATCCCCAAATTCTCAAGTGATCTAACTTTAGTCTTTTACCCAAAAAAATAACTCATATAGGGTAGTATCAACCATTTTTGAAATCTATTTAAAATATAAATAGTAATTTCCAATGCATATCCCCAAAATGAATTTGGTAAGTTTGCAAAACCTATCATGGTTCAAACCATATCTAATAAGGTTCGATTTCTTCTTTTGGATATACCGTTATGCTGAGGTGTATGCGATGGATTCTATTGAGATAATATTCCATTATCTCTAAGATAACTTTGAAGTTCTTAGCTTAAGTATTCACCCCCTCAATCGAATCTTAGAGTTTTAATACTTTACCTAAGTTGTTTCTCTACTTCACTTCTGAATTTTTTTGAACTTGTCAAAGGCTTCAGATTTATATTTCATTAAATACAAATACCAAAATCAAGAATAGTCATTGATAAAGGTTATGAAGTATTAATAACCCCCTCTTGCTTACAATGTCATTGGTCTATACCTCAGTACGTATCAGTCCTGATAATTGCTTAGATCTTTCCCCTTTATTCACAAAAGTGGTTTTATTCATTTTACCAACTAAATATAATTTATATGTATCATATGATTCATAGTTAAATGATCCTAAGTCACGAAACTTGTATAATTTAGAAACACTATTCTCATTTACATGGCCTAAATGATAATGCCATAAGTAAGATTGATTTGTGTTATCTATTATTTTCTTCTTATTGTTTATATGGGAACTTAATTTTTCATGTCTAGAACGTATAAACCATTTATCAAAGCTACAGTACCATAATATATATCATTTAATAAAAAGAACAATGCTTATTCTTAAAAATAAATAAAATTCAAGTAAATCTAAACAAGTAATTGAGATAATAGTTTTAAGTAAAAATGGTATATAATAACAGTTTTCTAGTTCAAGAATCAATCTAAAAGGCAAGTATAGATGACAAGTCCCTACAACAAGTACAACAACCTTTGCTCCATTTGTAGTACGTAAGTCCACATCGCCTTTCTCAAGCTTTCTGCTGCTCTTTAGTCCTTGCAAGTTACTACACAAATAATATCCACATCCGATATTCAATACTCATATCTCATTATTAAAAGAAGTATTGATCTCAATCATAAACATAGCAGGAGTAGAAGTCGAAGTGCCTGCAAGCTTCTCCTTCGTCTTCCTTTCTTTAATGGTCTCCAGTTAGCTTTTGCAGTTGTACTTCCAATGGCCTATCTTCCCACGATGGTGACATGGGCCTTTAGTGTTTGTTTTCTTCTTCTTTACACTACCTTTGGGCTTAGTTAGATGATTCTTCTTCTTAAGAACTTTCTTCTTATGAGTAGAAGAATTCTAACATAACTGCATTGTTTTCCTTCTTCATGGAAGACTCAGTAGTTTTGAGAAGGTTAATCAACTCAGGTAACGTGGTTTCAATCTTATTTATCTGGTAATTAATCACAAATTTTAAAAAATTACTTAGCAAAGATTATAGAATTAAGTCAAAGCTTAATTCAAGATCCATTACGAAATTAAGAGATCTAAGCTTCTCAATGAAGCCCAACATTTTCAGGCCATGTGTTGCTACTGAAGTACCCTCTACCATCTTAGAACGAAATAACTGTTTAGAGATCTCATATATCTCCGTTCTTACTTATTGGTCAAACAACTTCTTTAAATGGAAGATGATAGAGCAAGCATCCATAAGCTCATGTTGCTTTTGTAGCTCAGAGTTCATTAATGCAATCATAATACAAGATACTATGTCACTGTCCTCCTTGTACTTCTTGTGAACCTCATGTTCATCAATAGCAGCATTTATGGTTGGAGGTGGTGGAATATGAGCATCTAACACGTAGAGTAACTTTTCTGACTTAAGAACTATTCTCAAATTTTTATACCAATCTGAGAAATTGGTCTCAGTAAGTTTGATTGCTTCCAATATACTATATAGGTTTAAATTAGTTGATATGATGCAAATGACCTAGATAAAAGATAAGAAATATTTTACTATGTATATGCACATGTGATGCACTTAATTATATCTTTAATTAAATGCATATTTAGTCCACTATTTTACTTAAATCAATAGCCCCCCCCCCCATTATTGACTTAGAAAGCCTCGTGGAAGCTTTCTTAGTAGATTGGTATCCAAATTTTTTAAGAATGATTTTGTGTGTACCTAACAAACCACTCTTAAGTTCAACAGTAGGTATCCAATACCAATTACACCAAATGTAACTATCAGATCATTGGGTGATTAATATCTTTTAATCCTAAAGCATTTAATGCTACCTCAACTTAGCCTCTAATACTCTTTATAATGCTTTGGTGGGCCCAACTAGGATTAAGATATGAGTTAAATCTAACCCATTAATCCAAAATCATATTTCATAGCTTGAATAGACTTGATGTCGAGTAGGCTTGGATGTTCAACGATTTAATCTCGAAAAAGAACTCTTGTTCCTACTGTATTAATGAAAGACTTTAGATTTAATATTATTTGAGGGATTTTAATTATTTAATTAGTGGTCTTATCCTTAGGCATGCACAATATCAATGCATTGATAAAATTATAATAGACTCAATTACATAGCTTGGTTATAGACTTTTCTAGACTAATTTCCTTAAGCTTAGTAGGAAATTAATTTTGGTCACACTTATGTGTTCATGCATGTTTTTGAGAAGAAAGTCTTACCATCTTCTTACTTTATCTTGGTTGTCATCTCTATGAACTTATAAAATAATTTCTATTCATTTCTAACCTATGTAATATAATTAAATAAATCCCTAATAAAGAAACTTCGAGTTACATTCAAAGGAATTTAGATGAGAAAAGAAATTACAAGAGAATTATATATAAAAAAAAACAAGACTCGCGGCCCTATTTATTCAAAACAAAACAATAAAAATGTATAATGCAATATTAATTAATCAAAATTAATTGGTCTGAATCCATAACCAAACCCACATGCCAAAATCATGCTTAAAACACATTAAGCAAAATAAATATACATGAAACAAAAATTTTCAAAATCATTATTTTGGGAAAATAAAATAAATACATAATACATATAAATTTCAAAATTATTATTTTGGAAAAATAATAGAGTTATTTGGAAACTTTGTAAATCCAAAAATCAAATTTTTGGAAAAACTTTGGGGTTCCTTTTTCAATTAGGAAAAACTAGTGGGTTAAGAGAAAAAATCAATATATTTTTTTAAAAGGTAGGAGGCTAAGTCCTTGGGGGCCTAGGGATTTCCCTAGCTCTCTAGGCCGCCTTGGCAACTTCCTACAAGGGGCCTATTATCATTTTACAGAAATGTTTTTCTGCAATTTCCTTTTTTTTTTGTTCTCCTTTTTTTTTTCCTTTGAGGAAACAATTTCTTTTCATCTTCATATTTTCATGCAAAGTATTCCAAAATAAATTTTGGTTACAGAATTTAGAAATTTATAGTTTCTAAAATAATTTTGATCACAATCAAACTATTTTCCTATAAACTAAATTCCACCGTAACACAAGAATTTCATAAATTGCTTACAAAAACACATTCCAGTAACTTGTGCACCAAGAAAAAAATTTTAAACCCACTGAAACTGAATTTTTTCAATAACAAAATATTTTGTGAAACAATTTCACATACCCAAATATATTTTTGAAATAGTTTCAAAATTCAAAATATTTATGAAACAATTTCATAACACAAACAAAATCCATAAAATATATACGAGATAACACTGATAGCATTGTTGGATTTCGATCATTCAATAACAATTAATGTAGAGTGAAAACTAAAATGAAATCCACGCAATAGGATCACTCGTATGTAATTAAACGGGATTAAAAGGGGGGAAGAAAAATACAACTTTTAAAATTTTTCTTCGCATGCGGAACCCTTTCATAAATTTGTTCAAGCACAAACTACCACAATCTCAAGTGTAAGAATTTCTCTAACACAGTCCACCTAAGAAATTGTACTAAATTTGGACCAGTTAATTCTGATGCTAGTCAGTATAATTTGTGGCTAGGGATTTAATTTGGAAGAAAGAATAAGGAAAAAGGATTTCTGAATATTGTGTTAGTCAGCTGCGCCTATATTTTTTCACATGACAAAGAGCAATTCTCTAGCACAAATAATTGAAGCCTCCACCGCTTTTTATAATCATACGTATATAACATGTTTCCTAAACCTTTTAGGAACTTTAATTAAACCTTCACCAATTATGAGCTTTGGGTTTATGGAATTGAAATTAAGCCTACAATATTTTAATAATTGTAATTTCACCCAACTAATTATAACATTTTATAATTAGCCCACAATTATTGTTTATTCTCACAAATTAATCTCGAAATATTATCATATAATATTTGGAGTACTAATTCCTCTATAATATATAACCTATTAGGTTTTATAGTCGATTGGTAGCAATATATGAATTAATTCTAATCCCTATAGAATTAATAATCCTTAAATAATTAGAATTAACTAATTAATTCTAATTAAGATTGATTTATTAATTCTCTAATTAATAAATCCATTTAGCAAATCAAGGGTGGCATCTAGCAATGCATCGTGACCACCCAAAAGTATAGAAAGTCAAGTGACTTGACGTATACCTTTCAATAGCAAAATATCAGTGCAATAAACTCTTTCCATTATATTATATCTCATTCAATTTAGAGTATGAAATTAGTGTTAACTTCCACTAGAATACAATTAATTCGAGTCTGAATTTATTAGTACTTGATCTAGAATCCATTACTCAATATGTATATCAATTGAAACTATTTCCAATACATAGTCGCTTCGGCCAAGGACTTTTTGAGTAATGATTCGACACAAGTAGCCGTGAGATATATGCCCTTTACTATTAGGAGTATGAATTCTTTATTAACCCTCTCAACTATTTTTGTTTACTTTACATTGTACTTAATATCCATCATATAGGTGGCCATAGATAAGATTCCAAATATTAGAATCAAAGTGCAATGCTTGGTAAACAAAGTACATTAGAGATCTCAAGTCTAAAGATACTTGCACATTGCTATAATGAGATTCTATCACTAGTATTAAATAGTTATTCATGTGATTATCTCATAGCTAGGTTAGCCAATATACTTGTTCAAGTAACAAGCATCTACGTATTAATTTTTAGTATCATAATACTCATGGATATGAGAACCACCGCTTAATCAAATTAAGAAGTATAACACGTACTAGTTTTGGGACATTAATGATATCCTATCTCATTAATACTATCACCATAGATGGTTTAAGCATACGTATTACATAGTGTAGTAGAAATTTCACATCATAATTTCTTTAATACTATACATTATGCTAGGGAATTTAGCTATCAGTTTTATACATATATACATATACAATGAGAAAATTGAAAGATAAAGAATTCCTTTATTAATTAAATATGCAAAATACATAGTACAAATGGATTGGTTTTAAGGCGTAACTCTAACAAAGTCATCTTAAAGATGCTATCAAGAAGGGGAGTAAGTACATTGTACTCTTTTTCCTAATTAAGGTTTTTTTCTTATTAAGTTTTTTTTTGGGTCAGATTTTTAAAGAGGTAGTGTTCCATCTAGAATGGAAAGTGTACTCTTTTTTCCTTCACTGGGTTTTTGTCCCATAGAGTTTTTCATATGAAGGTTTTTTATGAGGCATTTCCTAAAATTTGAAAATAAACATCTAAGGGAGAATGTTAGAAAAATAATAAGTGGCTGTTCATTTTCCCAAAAACTATCCATTTATCTTGAAGGTAAATGTGATTGTGTTTTTCTATAGTTACTAATGGATATGATAAGATTGTATTTATTAAATTTATTTCTTATCCTTTTAGATAATGTGTCTAAATTTCTATAGATAGGGGTCATATGTAAATGAACATAATCAATCATTTGAGTCTAAGTAATTCTCTCATTTCTCTTTTCTCATATAGTTTCTTTTATTTCTAGTTTTTATATTTTGTTGATTCTATTTGGAATCAAATTCACAATACAAATTCCTTTTTCTTTTTTTTTCCTTTACTTTTTCTACTTTTTTTTTCTTTAATGGCCCCTTTTTTTGTTGCCTTCTTTGCCTGTTCTCTGTTAGACAAGTAAGAAGCCATAATTGTCATTTCTACGGGTTGTTAAAAAAAATCAAATAATTTAAATCAAATCAAATTAAAATGAAATCAATATTTTTTACTTAGGTTAGTTCAATTTTGATATGAAATTTTTTAAAATTTAAAAGATTTAGATGGTTTGAAGAATTTTTCAAAGGAACTAAATCAAATTGCATAAATTATATGTTCGTAATATATATAAAAGATTCAATGTTTCTAATATCAGTGCAGAACATAGTAAAGTTGGCAAGGTCTTATGCTTTCACAAATTGAAGTGGATAAGGAAACTAACATTCTAAAATCTAGAGTGTATCTTGGAGAGAATCTATTGGAGATCTTATATGAAGGAATTAGAATCTAAGTATTTATGGGACTGCTATGATTTGGGAAACGTAGAGGAGAATTATCTTATGCAGTCACCCAATTTAATATGGAATCAATCACTCTATTCTCTAGTATAAATAGTTGGCCAAGAAGTTACGAAGGAATGCAGTGAAATAGTTGCACAAATGAAATGGAGTTCTTTGGAGAGTTGGTCAAGATACATAGTGAGGAAATCATGTTTATATTCTGAGAGTGTTTTGAAGCATATTCTATTGATGGAATCTTCTATTATTCATTGTTAAAATATACTTCAACGATTCAAGTTTACTACTTCAATAATCATTATCTTGTGACAAATTTAGGTCAAATCTTCTTCACATCGTGTAACACTTCACTGCCTAGGCCCAGCAGGGCTGGGGATGTCGCCCCATCCAAAGGACAAGGGGTCTTTATAACTAGGTCACACAAAAGAAAATAAAAGCAATACCTTAAAATTGAACTTATTATAACCCAAAAATACAGGTACAAATTCAAAATAAATTGATTACTACTATCTCTCGAAATAACACATAAAATAAATAACATAAAGTCTTCAAAGCAGGTAACAAATCTAGCTACTCATCTCCACAGCAGGATCGACCTAAAAACATGGCATAAAATGTGATGAAATAAAAATCTCAGTAAGCCCCTTGTGTGCTTTGAGTGTTTCAAGCAAAATATTTCATGTATGTAAGTTGGAAAAATTTTATGAGAGAAAGTGCTGGCAAACATTAAATAATGTTAAAAATAAAGAGCGGCGTTTTGCTTTTCAAACATACATGTGCACAATAAATACAACTACTCAAACGAGTAGCCATGGGTTACCACACATTGGGCCCTATGACCATATAACGGTCAGAATGCTACACTTTGTGCAAACTGACAAAAGGTAGGTGTATGGCCTACCGGGTGAGATACTCCTCCTTCTCTACACCCAACCTTACCGGTTGTCCATTCCGAAACACACACAGTCCACATGACTGAAATTTGCTAGCTTAGACCGGCATGACCTACTGGATTGGCATCTTATTCAGGAAGGACTCACCCCTCAGAGGTAGCCACCTACTGAGAGACTTACCTTAACCCTTCAAAGACTAATCCTAGTCATCTACCCTTATTGAGTACTCAACGTTGATTACCCTACTTGGGAGAAAACTGATAATACATTGCTTTATTTGGAAATAACAATTAAGGGTTTCTAAAATTCTTTTCAAAGTTGGGTTTTAGAAAGAGTTTAGTATTTGTGCAAAACTGCTTATTTAAATTTTCAAATGATTTGCTTGACTAAAATAAAAAGGAACTAGTCCTTAATTGCCTTTACAAAATGAGTGTCTATACAATTTTATTAAATTTTGATTAATAAATAAATATAAATAATATTCTACAAGGTCATTAATATTTTACTTATTATTATTTATATAAAAGGTTTTATTTATTTATTTATTTATTTATTTATTATTGTAATAAATACACATATTATTTTTAATAAAAGATACAATTTATTTGACTAGTAAAATATCACTATCTCATTGAATATTCCATTTCCAAAAATTCCTAAGAATTTCGAAATCTTTGGAGAAAAAGCATAGTAATAATGTTAATTAGGGTAATAAAATTTGCTAATCAAAATAGCTTAGGATCAACAAGGTCTTGATAATAATTTTCCTATTGCTAACAAGAATCATGAACATATACTCTAGCATCAATCTACAAACTATTTTATTCATGAACAAGGCTTAAATCCATCCTACTATCACATGGCCAAATCTCTACTAAGCATAATCATTCTCACAGCTTCAATGAAAATAAGAACATAATATCCTATTCACCAAAGGTGACATAACATCTAGCATGCTTAAACATTCATAATCTCTTAAGACATGGAGAGCATATCATGATCAATCATTCTCAAAGCTTAATCATGATCAATCATTCTCATGCTCCAATCTCAACCCCTTCATACATATGCATATACATAATCCCCCATTCATATTCTATCCTATCTATCAACATCTAAGAGACATGAATCCAAAATTCAAAAGAAAGGTTAAAGAGAAATACTTAGTTGATGACTATCTCGATGAAGATTTAAGAAGATCCACGCGCTTGAGAATCTTGAATTGTCCAAGAAAGGAGAAAGAAAGCAGCCATGGTTGTAGCAAAGCAACCATTTCGGCCGAGAGAGAGAGAGAGAGAGAGAGAGAGAGAGAGAGCATTAGTATGATATGTTAAAGGTTGAAGGAAAGAAGATGAACAAATGTTGTTCTTGGATACCTTGATGATGTTCTTGAGACTTCATGGAAAATTCTGGTTTTGATCCGATTGTCAATTTTTGTTTTCGAGTTTGATGTTATAAAATCCAAAAATGGACTTCAGGGAGTATGTAGGTGTGTTCTAGAGTTTTTGGGAGGGATTGGAGGTGTTTAGAGTGGTCTTTGGCTTGAAGAAAGGTAGTGTGTGTTCATGGTGAAAATGGAGAGGATTAGAGGGGAATGCTAGATGAATTTTCTGAAGAGGGCTGGCCGAATGATTGAGGGAGTTTAGGGATTTTAGTTTTCAGTTTAGGGAGGAAGATAAAAATCTAGTTTTTTGAAATTCAAATGGATAAATTTAAGGAGTATTTTAAGGTAAAAGATATGTTAATGGTGTTTGATTGATGGAGGTTTCTTGGAGCTATGAATGGCCGACTGGATTGCTTGTGTTTTGCTAAAATGAATGAGGGTTGAGGGAGCTTTAACGCTGGCTGAATTTCTAAGTTCTATAGCAGAATAATTTTCTGGTTATGAAGCCTAATCTAAGTGTGTTTTTATGGAGCAAATGCTAGAAATTTTGAAATCTAAATGGAAGTTTGATGGGAGTGATTGTAGGAGGAATTTGAGGTGTGATTATGGAGTCCAGTTATGCAAGGTAAGTGGAGGGGGGGTAATGGTGTTCAGTTCATGACTGAACAAGGGTTAACTTACAGAGATTTGAGGGTGGTTTCGACCAAGGCTTGAAGGGAACAAGGCTGGAATTTTTCTAGTTATGGTTCGAATGGTTGCAGAATTTCCTGTGCAGTTTTTCTTGCAATATTCCAACCAATTTGTAGAGGGTTTTGAGAGGTGTTTAAGGATCCTTTAAGGCTGGTTTCCAGCCTTCTTTTTGGAGGAAAAGTAGAGGTATTTTACTGGTTTGAAGGTAGAAGAAACAGCTTTGATTTCTGCCTGCTATGCTGCGAAACTGCCCAGATTTTTTTCTGGTTTGTGCAGTTTTGTGCGGTCCAGTTTTTGCACAAGATTTTCAATCTTCAAGCTGAATCAATTGGCTATTTTTCTGGCAGCAATTGATTAAGATATATGGTTGAGATTTTCGAAGGTTAGGCTGGTCAAGAATCTGGAAAATTTCATATTTCTTTCACGGAGGATATGAACATTATGGAGTGGAGTTTGAAGGCTCAACCATGGAGATTAATTTCTTTTGGGAACCTTTCTTAACTCCTTCCCTATTTTCAGTCAAATCTCCAACCTCTAAAAGTCATTTTTGAAATTCAAAGACCAAAAATTCTTGTTGAATTTTCTGGAATTGAAACATGGATTTTGATAAATTTTTAACAAGCTAAATTGGTGAAAAGGTTAGGACAAGCTGGAGGTAATGGAGGGACAAAGAATTCTTCTAGAATGCTTTTTAGGATATAAGGATAGGATTAGGACATTCCATTCACTTCTCCTCTAGGACAACACTCCTTTTTTCATGGAATGCAAGAAACAAAAATCCAACCCTAAATAAATAAATAAATAAAATCATGAGAAGACTTAAATGATGGGATTTGAACTCAAGGCCTTAGAGATTAATTCCAAAGCTCTAACTACTAAACCACAACAACTCTTGTTCTTATTTCCTCACCCAAATATTCTTCTTATTTAATCCTCAAGCTATCTTCCTATTTTGTCCTCAAGCAAAATTACCATTTTACCCTTCTTGCTCAATGAGCATAACTAAGCCTTTTAGCCTATAAATTATAATTCTAAAGTACATAAAATCATTCAAATATATATATATATATATATATATATTCAAGCAAAATAATATGATATGCATCCCGACCCCCTTACTCTAGAGTTGGCTTCAGGTGGGGTTTCATACATCGAATACCTTTATGGTGGAAAGGTTTCTGGAGTCAAACGAAGATCCACTGAGTTGTTGCATCAAAGATTGATGGGAGTTCAGTCATAACAATTGAGTTCAATAATGGTTTCCAGAGAGTTTAACAGAAAGAGCATTGTATTGTATTCTGTCAAAGTCTATTAGGGATTGCTTAGTGATTTGAGATAAATGTTATATTTGTAACTTTGATTAAAGTTTTTAGTGAATCTTTTTATTGGTTTAGGAGTGGCAGACATAGGCTTATTGATAGCCGAATTATGTTATTATTTTATTGTGTTTGTTGAACTTTTTATTTTATAGTTTGTCAAACTAACATAACTACAACTGGAATTTAACAAAACTACAGGATATTAACAAACCAAACCTTACAAATGGTATTAGAGTAGTTCACCAGTTTGAAAGCTATTTATTTAGTAGGTGAGATCTTAGAAGATTGGATTGGAAAATCATGTTTGGATTAGCAAAAGAAGAAGCCTCTGTCTAAATTACATATTCTTACATTCTTGAGTTATATATATTTCTTTATTTTTTCTTATTTTCTCACTTTATTTGGGTCGGTTAAACAATGAATGAAGAGTGATTAGTGTGTACTTGTTCCTTAGATAATCAATACGCGTTAATTCCCTATACTATGCTTGCGATGAGTATACTTGCTCGTATGTGTATTTTAGAATTAATGTTTTAATTAAAACTTGAATAAGAGATGGATTTAAATTTGATGATTTTTATACACTCAAAATTTACACATCAAGTTTTTGGCGCTGTTGTTAGGGAGATTGTTGACGAATTCTACCCTCCACCCTATTTAAAGGGAGGTCACTTAGTTTTTGTAAACCATAATTTTAAAAGCAAGAATTTCTTGATTCCATCTTTAAAATCTACAATACTAAGTCTAAAGGGGAATTTTAATTGTGACAAATCTTTTGAAGGGATAAGTTGTGATTCTCATGTTTGCACACTATTTAGACATAATTTACATATTTGTGCTAGAAACTTGATTTGTAGGTCTAAAAAGGTACTATGGATGGGGGGTCATGCATTTACATTCATTGCAACTAATATTTTCCATAAACCCTCCATTTTTCAAAATCCTTTCTTATTTCTACTTTCATCATGCCTACCTTTTTCAATGAGCATTAATTTCTTTTACAAAGGTTTGATGAAAAAGCATGGTGAGTGGAAAAAGTTTGTATATTTCTTTTGTGTTTGGAGTTGTTAGGTTTTATTTCCCCCAAATAAGGAAAATATTCTCCATCTTAAGTGTGGGGGAGTGACTCGTGTCTTTAATAGTTTTTTTTAGGATTTTTATTAGTGTTTTACTTTAGTGTGTTTTCTTTTATTTTGGTTTACTTTATTTTGCTATTACTTTCTTTATGCTTTTTTATTTTGTTTTGCAGGCTTGAATAAATACTTCTTGAATGAGCTCTTCTCTCTATTTCATATTTTGATATTTATTGGAGCTTTATTGCACTTGTAGAGTATTACTTAACTTTATCCCTCTTTATTATTTTTGGTCTCTTTTGAGATGCTTTTTTGTGTTTATTTTTGGCCAACGAGGATATTGTCCAATTTAAGTGTGGAAGAGTGGTTTGGTAATATTCTTTGTCCTAGTTTATATCAATTATCTTGGTATTTTCTTGGTATTGACGCTACTTTGGAAAACTTTTGAAAAATTTTTGAAAATTTGAAAAACAATTTTGTTGCAAGTTCCTTGAAATTTTTAGAAATTTTAAAAGTTTGGAAAATTTTGAGCTAAATTAAGCTTGTTGGTCTATCATGGAGTTATTATTATCTTTCTTACTTAGATATGGAGTTTTGTCATTCATTTGGTGGATTTTTATGAAATTGGTTTATTGGAGGAGATGTTTTTCAAGACTTAAGAATTTGGATTAATTTTGTATATGCATTAGTATTGGAATATTATTTGACTCATCTAGTTTGAATATGGAGGATATGATGAATGTGAAAAAGTTTGTTGGCTAACTCTTGTATTATGGGTTTAAATTTTGCTTAGCTTTGAGTTGTGATAAGGAACGTGAGTTGATAAAAGATCTTTGAGTGAAAAAGCTGTGGAAAAATTCGTGTTGGTTGAAGAATTGAAAAGATGAGTTGATTGTTGTTTCTTCTTTCAAGATAAGAAAACTATTTTTGCTTATTTATAGGGGTTAATACGGATAGTGAAAAGAAATCCACTTTCTGGAGGCTATGAATTCCCAAAAGCAAAGAGAGGAAAAATGTTGAAAAAATGATGAGTGATGACTAAAAAGGGGCTAGTACAATGTGTGAAGAGAAATTCATGCACTTGAGACTATCAATTTCCAAAGTCATTGAAGAAAAATTGAGAGAAGAAAAACATTTTGAGTGCTTTCCTCACGTCATGACTTGAGTTGTGCAATTTTTTGATTTATAATGCTTGAGTTGGTAGATAGCTTGACTTGTATGATTCATGTTATCTATGTTTTGGCTGGAAGGGTGAAATAATCTTCTTAGACTAAGGTATATACTTGATTAATATGACTTCAAGAGTTTTGGGATTTCTTATTAAATGTTTCAAAGTTTTAATTGTTTTCAAAGGGTTTGATGAATGGCAAGATGTCACAACCCACTACCTATGTACTCTAATAGGGTCGAGGATGTCGCCCTGTCCTTAGCACAAGGGGTCTTTATAACGTGGACTCATAGAAGAAATGAAAGTAACGATCCAAATTTAAACTTATTACAAATCAAACTAATACTCGAACAAGTCTCAAAACAAACAAATGTCAACTAGAG
Organism: Voacanga thouarsii; assembly: GCA_026120185.1. Classification (NCBI taxonomy): domain Eukaryota; kingdom Viridiplantae; phylum Streptophyta; class Magnoliopsida; order Gentianales; family Apocynaceae; genus Voacanga; species Voacanga thouarsii. Next base: position 6,280,419 of record JANUWF010001392.1, read on the forward strand.
TCTCTCAAAATGAAATACATCAAAATAAATCTTTATTGAAAAGCAACACTAATCATTCAACCTTCACAGTAGGATTGACCTAAAAACATGATATGATCAGGTGATTAGAAATAAATCTCAGTAAGCTCGTGTGTGCTCAGGATGTTTCAGGAAAAACAGTTCATATATGCAAGTTGAGAAACATTAATAAAAGTAAAGTATTGGCAAGTAACAAATAAATTTCGCAAAGCAAGGAGTGGTGTTTTCCTTTCTAATGCCATACATTGTATAAAATAAAAGTAACTACTCAAAAGAAATAGACATTGCACCACACTTTGTGCACCATGACAAGAGAATGTTTAGGATGCCACACTTTATGCATACTGACACAAGTTACGTGTACGGCCCATCGGGTGAGATACTCCTCTATCTCTACACCCAAAATTACCGGTTGTGCATTTCAAAAATACACAGTCCACTTGCACTATATTTGCTAACTCAGACCGATATGATCTACAGAATTGGCATCCTATCCGGGAAGGATTTACTCAGAGGTGGCAACCTACTGAGAGGCTTATCCCAACCCTTCAAAGACTAGTCCTAGTAGTCTACCCTTATTGAGTACTCAATGTTAAGTTTGTCCCTTTTTGGAAATGAAGAATCATTCAAAGTGTTTTCTTTGAAATAGCAATTATGGTTTACATAGTTCTTGCTAAACCTGGTTTTTACGAAAAATTTAGCGTTTTGCTTTGCTTAATTTGAAATAGTTTACTTGAACAGAAAAGGAAAAATAAATTGCCCATAATTGGATTCCATGGTACATTTGCACATATATGGCACTATTTGACTTGCCAAAGTGACTGTGACTTGCAAATAGTTTTATGCAAGGGCTTACTTGATCTCTTGCTTTCTCTTGACACAATAGTCTTCTAAGTTGGGTTTAAGACAATCTAGCCTCTCTTGAGGTAAACATAGGGTATAAGACCACTAATGGTTCATAACCAAGCAATAATTGTTTCAAATAAATAATTCCCAACCTAACATGCTTAAGCTCAACCAATCAACAATAATAGCCAATTATGACAACAATGTCTTAGGAGTTCTAAAATTAATTGATAAGGTATTTTAGGGTTTCTTATTAATTTATAGAAGAAGAATAATTTGGTAAACCAATATAAATAGGTGTCATAAATAATAAATAATAAATTATAATACTTATTATTTATTAACAAATTATAATAATAGATAATATTAATAATAAATAATACTAATAATTTATTATTATAAATAATACATGAGTATAGCTAAAAGTATTAGTAAGAATAGTATTAATATAAAAGATATTGATATTAATTTATCCCAATATATTATTATTTATATTTAATAATGCTTAATAAAAATATTACCATTTGTTTGTCTAATAAAATAATAATATTATAAGTATTAGTAATTTCGAAAATATTAATGTTGATCGAAATTAATAAATTAAATTAAGTAAAGATACTACTACTACTACTACTACTACTACTACTACTACTACTACTACTACTACTACTACTACTACTAATAATAATAATAATAATAATAATAATAATAATAATAATAATAATAATAATAATAATAATAATAATAATAATAATAATAATAATAATAATAATAATAATAATAATAATAATAATAATAATAATAATAATAATAATAATAATAATAATAATAATAATAATAATAATAATAATAGTAAAAAGTAGCTCTAATAATGATTTTTTTTAATGACCATAATGATATTACTAGTATTAAAAATTTAGGAAGGTAATGGATACATATATTCAATAAATAAAATGTTGATTTGTGCAAAAATAGACTTGTACTAGTATTTATCACAACAAGGGTGGTACTATACTAGTAATAATTTTAGCAAGGTATTTGATGTCAGAAATAACATCATGGAAGCATAAGCAAAACAATAGTGGTAAAATCTCCATCATTCATCAAAACATCCATACTAGTAATATAAAGCCTCAAACCACAATGTACTAATAAGTATATAATGATCATAAAGCATAATCCAACAATAGTTCATAAGCCTCAATCCCCCCATTTCGATTCTCATATCTTAAAATTATTCTCTTCACCCACATACATATCTCCATCCTAACAATATTAAATCAACATATCAATTTCATCATCTAGCTTGGGTTTGAAAATAAGAAGGTTATAGTAGAAATACTTGTTTGATGATCGTTGGGGTCGAAGATATTCTCTTGTCAAATGAAGACCCTTGAGTTCCTTGGTTAGTCCTCTATTGATCGAGGTTGTTCAAGGCTGGCCACCAATAGATAGGCCAAGAGAGAGCGAGAGAGTGAGAGACTAAGATGGTGAAGAAAAGAAGATGAAGAGGAGAAGAAAAATAAGATGATTGAAGCTATTTTGCCTTTTTGGTGTTCTTCTTGTCTTGAACAAAAAAGGCATGTTTGATCCAAAAGAAAGAACAAATTTGGTTGTTTTAGTGTTATGGAGTATACTAAGGATGAGTATAGATTGAATCCTAGTTGATTTGAGAGATTTAGAGTGATTTGAGATGAGTAGAAGTGGCTAAAGGTTGAACAAGTGTAGTGTGTGTTCTTGGTGTTCTTGGTATTCTTGAGAACACAAGAGAAAGTTGAGAGAAGAAGATGTGTGAGCTTTGGTGAGTGATGGCCGAATGACCTTGCTAGGAGGGAGGAGTTTCGGTTATCCAAGGGAGAGACAGAGACTAGGGCTAGTTTGAATTTCAAAATGAGAGAAAACTAGAGGTTTTTGAGGTAGAAGATTTGCTAATAGTGATTTCTTCTTAAAGGTCTCTAGTCCTTCAATGGTAGGTTGCTAGCTTAGCTAAGTCTTGATTGAAAAATGGAGAATTATCCCAAGCATAGAGCTGGCCGAAAATGGCTGTACAAGAGGGATAAAATTCTAGTTTTACTAGTTTAGTTGGATGAGAGTTTAAGGGGGTAAAAGGTGGGATTTAATTTTCAAGTTTAAAATGTTTTGAATGGAATGAAGTTAGGAGAGGTTTGAGGTGGTTTAATGGAGTTCTAATGGCCTAGGTTGATGAAGAAGACAAGATGTTCAGCCATGGTTTCAAGGTGGCCGAAATGATGAAGGGAATTGAAGAAGAAACAGGTTTTTACTTTTGCTATGCAAGCTGGAAAAATTCTAGAATTTAGCTACAAGAAATCTTAGAATCTAGGATGATTTGTTATCAAGAATTCGATTTTTTTTAAATGGATTTGCATCTGAAAAATATGAGTGTTTGAAGGTCTATTGATGGTGGTTTTTCAGCCACCATCTTGGAGAAGAAAGAGGAGAACTTTAGATGATCTTATGCATAGGTTGGTTGCTTAATTTCCATGACTAAAACACTTGGTAGTTTGCTGGAAAATTTCTAATTTGGTGAGGCCATAATAGCTGCGAATTTCCAAGGAATTTTCAGCTCCTTACTTACACGAAATGGTTGTTTGCTAGCAAGAAAAGAACAAGAAAATGTGCTGCATTTTTTCGGAAATCCAGCCAAGATGAAATGCTAGAAAAAATTTCCATATTTATACCGAAACAAGAACAAGCTAAATATAGTTCTTTGGAGAAGACACTATGGTGATTTAATTGGAAACCACCTAGCCATTTTTCCTCCTATATTTCAGTCATCTCTCCTCCCAATAGCTGGAATTTTCTTTCAAAAATTCAAGTCCAAGATTTATTCAAGACATTTTATTAGAAAATTAGAAGAATTAAAGAAATAGGAATATTTTTAAATTCAAATAGGCTAGGGCATGAATTGCTAAGATAATGAAGATTAGAATTCCTCTAGATTTTCTTTAGGACAAGATCACTTGGTTAGAATTTTACCATTGTCTTTCCCAAGACAACATTCCTAGCTTCATGGAATGTAAGAAGAAGAATTCAGATATTAGTTAGGATAATTAAAAAAATATTTAGTTGATGGAATTTGAACTGAAGACCTTAGAAATTAACCACAAAGCTCTAACCACTTAAGCACATTAATTCTTATTCTTATTTTCCCAACCAAATTCTTTTCCTTTCTAAATCTCAAGCTTCTTCCTAATTCATCCTCCAGTAAAATTTCCTAATTACCCTCAACACTTAACAAGTACAAACAAACTATGCAACCCATGTATAACCATTCTAAAGAATACAGTTCATTCAAGAAATATATTTGTATGCAATATGTTATGAAATGCATCCAATCCCTCTAGTTCTAGGGTAGGTTTAGATGGGGTTTTACACAAGATTTTTATCCAACATTTGGAAGAAAGTTATAATCCTTGTTGTGTTTCAATTGATAAAAAAAAAAAAACTTGTATTTTCTTGATAATTTTCTTGGAGTAAGTGTTTTGCTTGAGGAAAAGCAAAAGTTCAAGTGTAGGGGTATGTAATAGGGGGCTAAAATCATCATTATTTTTTTTAGTTATTTGAGATTGATTTGAGATACATTTATTGTAATAAGTAGGCATATTCCTTTCTATTTGACATTTTGCTTGTAGAAAGCATTTTTGATAAATTTGTGCAGATTTAAGTTGATTTTAAGCAAAAATGAGAATATTCCAGTACACACCTGGCACCAAGTCTGGCAAGTGGACCAGAGGCTAGGTCCATTATGGTTTGAGTAGAGAAAAATAAAGCAAAACTCAGGCAAGAATAGAACATACCTAGCGCCAGGTGGGTCGACTGGACTCAATACCAGGTCCGCTCTGGAACAAGGAAATCCTATGCACGAATTTAGAAAATTTTAAATGATTTTGGTATTTTTCGAATCCTACTTGGCAAGACTTCCCAAGCAACGAATTTAGTATCAAGGAGGCCTATAAAAGCAAGGAAAAAATACAAGAGAAAGTAGTGAATCCAAGAGTAAAAATTTCAATCACTCATTAAATGAGAAATTCACCAAATTAAGAAGGATTGTTCAAGAGAGTCTTAAAGAAAGAACAAGGAGGCTTGTCTATGAGTGTTTTCTTTTACCGTTGTTTTCTTGTTCTTAAACAATGATGTATTTAATATTTTCATTATAATTTAACAATGTTTTAGATTCATGGTTTTTGGATTAATTTAGTTATTTGATCAATTGCCTATCATTCTTTGTATTTGATTACTTGTTATCATTGGTTATTGATGCATTTTCTTTTAATTGACTTGGGAAATAATGTTAGGAGTTTATTATATTGATTTCATATTTGTCAAATCTTAATAGACTTGAGAAACGAAGTTAGATTTAAAGGGCTAAAGTAATCAAAGATTAGTTTATTTCACCTCGAGCAAAAGGTCATTAACTAATTTCATGTTTATGAGGAATTTAGTTTGAACGCATTTTTTTGTTATGCTGGTTTGATTGGGAAATCTATTAATTTAAACAAGACATAGTTATTCCATAGATTGGGAAAAAGGTGAAATTTATACATGTGGATTCATGACTTGGAAAACGATTGAATTTTACTTTATATTCCTTCATGATTCCAAGATGATAATTAATTGAGATAGTTGCTAAATGGTTCATTATCACGTTTTCTAGAATAGTTGTCTAAATTGCATATTCTCACATCCTTAAGTTGTATATATTTCTTTATTTTTTTTACTTATTTTCACACTTTATTTAGGTTGGTTAAACAATGAATAAAGAGTGATTAGTGTGTACTTATTCCTTTAAGGATCGATGCTCATTAATTCCCTATGATGTGCTTGCGATGAGTATACTTTCTCGTATGTGTATTTTGGAATTAATGTTTTAATTAAAACTTAACTAAATGATGGATTTAAATTTGATAATTTTTATACATCCAAAATTTAGGAATCAAATGCCTACTTCTACACATCAAATGCACTCAAAACACCACCTCTTTGTCTTTAAGAGTATCCTCACACCTATTACAGACTATCTACCTGTAAGAGTAGAACACTAGGAAGAGAAAAGGGAAGAACGTGGAAAAGAAAAAGAGAGTGGCAGCACCCTTAGAAGATTAGGGTTAGGGTTCTTTTTTTTTTTTTCTTGAGACTTGTAGAGTATTACTCTTAGAAAAAACTTTGGAAAAATTTCCGAGCCACCACCACCTAAATGGCTGACCATCTAAGGTTCTTTAACCCTAGTGACCACCTCCCTTAAACCTTAGGGGGTAAGGTTTTGTTCCAACCCACTAATCAATCCACCATTGTTTTTTAGCTATTTTATTAATTAATTGTTTTCTTGGACCAAAAATAAAATTATTCAAGATAATTAATTAATAATCAAATTAAATAAATTAGACCATTAACTTGTTCTAGCTTAAATAAATAATTATTGAACTCTTAAAATAATTTTTTAAATATTTATCTCATCTAATAAGCCCACATAGTAATTAAATTACTAAGGTTACTTGAGCTACTCTAGGGCCCGAAACACATATTTTCTTGATTGCTTAAATAACTAAAACACCATTGTTAACAAATAGTTGTATTTTATGATTTTAAATATTCTATTTATCACTATATAGAAATATTGACTACAAGAACAATATTGCAAATATAATGTCTTCGACTTATATATGTAATGATGAAAATATCCCCCTATGAATACCCATTATTAAGGTAGGAAAAATATATTAATATCTTTCTTAATTAAATTTACCATTTTTAGATATCTAGTCCGATAATTCACAACTTCTAGTATGTATCTACTTATCTTTAGGAGTTACCCAAAAATATACAATACTAAGTCATGTTCTCAGGGCTCTGGATCATTATGATTATCCTAAACAATCACACAGGGATGATTTATTTTTATTAAGTATAGAAACTCTATTAAATAAGTCTATCTTAATTAACTAAAGCTATACACTTAATGTACAAGGTTATATATCTTATATAAAGATCTTACCCATCATACATCAAAGTGCATGAGTCTATTTTCACTAGACTACCAACTTATATTCAAGTTTTATGGTAGCGGTAATAGTTTTGTTTCTTTAAATATAGTAATTTTATTAGAAACCACTACTATCGGTTTAATTTTACGAATTCCAAATACGCTTATGCCTATAGTATGAGAGAACTACTCACTGGTTAAATGTAAACTAATTTTAATTTAGAAATCAAAGTATAATGATCCTATCCTGATGAAAAACCTAATTTCATCAAAAGACTAAGAACAATATTTTTCTTGTATGTCAAGTATCCATGACCTATGCCTTACTATGAAGAAAGACCCAATACATAGGTCATTTACCAGTAATACTTAGACTTCAATTTGCAAAATTTATGTGAACAAACAATCATGAATGAATGAAATAATTTATTATAATTCATAATACATAAATATATGGTATATTTTGGACATACATTCTAGTAATTTTAACTTGTAGGGCTACTAAAGATGTATATGAGACATTACAATTAGTGTTTGAAGATACAAGTACTATTCAAATGTCCAAATTGCAATTGTTGATGACTCAATTCGTGAAACTTAAGAGGAGTGAAATATAAAACAATTTATGTGTTTAGCAACAAGCTAAGAGATTTGCAAATTAAACATTTCAACTTGGAGAGCAATATTCTGAAGAAAAACTTATTTCAAAGACCTTGAGATGTTTATCACCAAGATTTCAAGACAAAGTTGTAGCAATTGAAGAATGCCAGGATGTTTCTTGAATGTGACTAGATGAATTGATGGGTTTTTTACAAACATTTGAGATGAGTTTTTAGTGGCAATCACAATCAAATTGTAAAGAAAAATGTATTACTTTGAAAACTAAAGAGGATTCTAATGAGAACAAAGATTTAGATGTTTGTTAATAAGAATGTTCAACAAAATGCTAATGAAGCATAAGCAAACAAAAAACCCTTTTGAAAATCATTCAACAAAAAACTAGAAGTTCAATGAAGGATAACATGGAATAAAAATTCACATATTGCATCAAAAGGACCAAAATATCATGGATGTTCGATATATTTATATTGATTGTGGAAATTTGAAGAAAAAGATGAAAAACAAGTCTTATAATACCACATTGAATGATGGTGATAATGACATACCAAATTATCATATTATGTTTAGTTCTGATGATGATGATAATTTGATCAATCAATTAATCTTGCATTTAATATTGTAATTGAGAAGGATTGAATTCCAAAGATAGAGACACCAGTGGAAACAGTAGAAGACCACGTAGATGAATATTATAATAATGACGATGATGAGGAAATATCAACTGAAACACGCCTGCAGGAATGTAAGTCGATTTACTCAAAATGGCTTGACGATATGTAACAGGTTAAAGTGTTGAAGAAGTAAGATGAAGGACTATTCAACTCTTAACAACAAATAATTGAACTAATTAAACAAAACGTTTAACAAGATGAAGAGAACTTAAAAGTTAGTAATTAGCGGTTGTAGTAAACCAATCAAATGTTGATAGATGCTGAATTAGCCATTAAAAGGCTAAATACTAGAAAAGCAAAACGAAATGAAGTTCTCTTACTTGGAAGATCCTCACTTGACCAAATCAAATTAGGCTTTGATGAGTCTGAAAATTTTGTTGTTAAGCATTATAGGAATTAGACAGTTGCAGAGAAAAAATAACAAATAAGAAAATTCATGCCAAAACATATGAAAACACTAGTTAATATTGTTCTTTTGCTGGTCATAGATGGAAGAATTGTTTAAAGAAATTTAAAGACCTCTAACATAATTAAAGGTCTATCAAACCCGAGTTTGATGAAGGTAAAAAATCTTTGAAAGTGAAGTGCATATGAATCCAAATGGTTGACATCAAAGTACATTTTGTTCACATGTATTTAAAAGTTGCCATGGAGGATGTATAGTTGAAAATGGATGCTCTAAGCACCTAACAATTAGGAAAAAATTCCTTGTGAATTACAAATGCAAAAATGGCGGATCAGATACATTTGGTGATGGTTCAAAGAACAAGATTGTTGGAACAGGTATGTTGAACACTGAAGGCATACCTAGTCTTAAAACATTGCAGGTTGATGGCCTAAAAGTAAATTTGATTAGTATCAGTTAGTTGTGGGATAATAATATGATGGCGAATTTTGACAAAAATAAATGTCTTGTTGTTGACAAAACTAGAAATTATATGTTTTGTGGAAACAAAACTTCTGACAATTACTATCAGATATCCATGTCAAATTCATACAATTGTATGTTAACTAAATCTGATGAAATTGAGTTATAACATCAAAAGCCAGGACATGTTAACTATAAATAGTTGGATATATTAAGTTCAATAGGAGTTTTCCATGAATACTTAGGATAGGTAAGCTTGTTAAAACCATCTGTGTTGATTGTCAAAGTGGTAAGTAGATTAAAATACCACATAAAAAAGTTCAAATTTTTGTCACAACCATAGTACTCGAGCTTATTCATATAGATTTACTTAGACCAACTTAAACAGAAAGTGTTAGCAGAAAAATAGTATGCCATGGTATGTATTGATGATTATTCTAAATTCATGTGGGTGCATTCTCAATGTCAGAAGTAAGAAACATTTGAAGCTTTCTGAAGCTATGCTTGAACTTACAAATCCAGAAAGGAGTAAAGATAATGATTGCAAAGTGATCATAGAAAACAGTTTAACAACAAATTGTTTGATGAGTTCTACGTTGAGAATAGAATCTAACAGGAATTTTCAGCACCAAAAACACTATAATAAAATGGTGTTGTTGAGTTGAAAAATAGAACTATATAGGAGATAGTGAGAGTCATAATTAATGCTAAGAAGATGTCACACAGGTAGTGGGCAGAAGCTGTGAATATTGCAATGCATATCATCAATCGAACTTACTTCAGACCGCACACCAACAAGACAACCTATGAAATTTGGAATGGTAGAAAACTCAGTTAACTTACTTTTATATGTTTGGAACAAAGTGTTATATTTTGTATGAAAAAGAGTAACTAGGAATGTTTTATAAAAGAAGCGATAAAGGAATCTTTCTTAGGTATTCCAACAATAATAGTGCTTTTAGGATATTCAACAAAAGAAGTCAATTGGTTATGCAATCTCTTAACGTTATTCTTGAAGATATTCCATCGGAGAAGTAAAATAAGTTAATTACTTAGGAAATGATGATGAGCCTATGTAGGTTGATGATAAAATTAAAGTTTCGGAGAGGACAACATGGAAGTTGAAGAAGACTCTGACAAAGAATAGAAAGATGTACAATACAAAGTTCCATCTTTTAGAGTAAAGAAGAATCATACATTTGATCTAATATTAGGAGCCTTGATGAATCTAAAAAGGCTAGAGAAAAATTAAGAGTGAATTATAAGGAAATGGTTACGTATGCCTATTATACTTTGACACTGGAGTTAAAGAATATTTAAAAAACCTTGAAAAATGAAATTTGGATTGCTACAACATAGGTAGAACTGAAACATTTTGAAAGGAATAATGTATGGGAGCTTGTACCCAGACCAAAGGATGTAAATGTGATAGTTACCAAGTGGATATTTAGCAAAAAGATGGATGAGCTTGGTAATATTACAAGAAATAAGGTAAGATTTATTGTACAAAGCTATACATAGGTTGAAGGTATTGACTTCGATGTAATATTTGCTCCTGTAGCAAGAATAGAATCTGTCAAAGTACTGCTTGCTATTACTTGTGTTAAGAATTTCACACTTCAACAAATGGATATAAAGAATGCATTCTTGAATGGGTTCTCACATAGAGAAGAGTATATTGAACAGCCTAAAAGATTTGTCAATCCTAAATTTCCTAATCATGTTTATAAGTTAAAAAAAAAAAAGGCTCTTTATGCTTTGAAACAAGCACCAAGAGCTTGGTATGAAAGACTAACAAACTACTTGTTAAGGCACGATTACAAGCCAGGGGGAGGTGACAAGATAATGTTTGTTAAGAAATTAGAGACAAACTTTATTATTACATAATTCTATGTTGATGATATCGTATTTGGTTCTTTATCTAGAGAAATGATAAGAGACTTTTTTGAACCTATGCAAATAGAATTTGAGATGAGCATAGTTGGTGATCTAATATTCTTCCTTAGATTGTAGATTAAATAGATGAAAGATGGAATATTTATCTCTCAATCCAAGTATGCCAATAAATTGGTTAAAAAGTTTAACATGGAAGGTTTAAAATCTGTTAGGATACCTATCAATGTGAGATAGAAGATGTCAAAGGATGAGAAAAGATAGGAAGTAGATCAACATTTGTATAGGAGTATGATTGGTGGGTTGCTATATTTAACTGCAAGTTATCTTGATATCTGTTACAGTATTAGAGTTTGTGTAATATATCAAGCAAGTCCTAAAGAGTCACATTTGAAAGGTGTTAAAAGAGTTCTTAAATATATATTTCATATTTTAAAGTAGAGTATTTATTTTTGTAAGAATTCTAGTACATATCTTTTGGGGCACCACGATATTGATTGAGTAGGAAATTGTGATGATCATAAGAGCACTTCTAGTGGTTGTTTTTTTCTTAGGAATAATCTTATATCATGATACAACAAGAAACAGAATTGTATAACATTATCAACTGCAAAACATGAATACATTGTACTAAGAAATTGAGTACTCAATTGTTGTGGATAAAACAGATGTTGAAAAATTATGGTGGTACACAACAAGAGCTGACTATTTATTGTGACAACACAAGTGCTATTGATATCTTAAAGGATCCAGTTCAATGTAGTAGTATGAAGCCACTACACCAAAATTGATAATTAATAGTACACTCATTAATACTACATAATGTTTAGTTTTCATCATGCATAATATTTTATGACTTTTTATATCATTATGTTGATCATCACATTTTCACTATTGATGAAGATATACGGTGGCAATATGAATATTTTTGTCACAAATTGATAGACAATACCTATGTAGAAAGATCAATAAGTTTAGACAAGGATACTTTAGAAGAAATGCCAATGCCTATGGAGACTAATATCCTAGAAAAATAGTTCAGGAACAAGGACAAAAATGAAAAGCAAATAAGTTTAGACAAAGGAAAGAAGGTTGCAGAATTTGTGATACTCAAGGCTAACAGAGTAGAAGAAATAATAGATATGGAGATTATTGAGATTAAAATAACACACAAAAAGAGGAAGACCAGAGCCTCTATTAAGAGCAAAGAGGAAGAAACCTCAGCCAAGAAATCTAAACTACAAGTCACAGTTTCTGAAGTTCATGTGTTTTATGATGATACAAGTCAGGCTCAGGTCAAGTTTATTGCTAACAAAGGAATGTTGGAAAAAAGAAAGATAGATTTGACAAAGTTTAGTCACTTTGGTCGTCAAGAAGTCTTTCTTGATGCTAGATTGTTAGGAACAATTGACTACATTGAAGACTGTAATGACACTTTAGTCAGAGAATTTTATTCCAATTTGAAAATCTCCATTACCAATAGGAAGAGTCTATTCTATTAGTCAGTCTTTGTGCAAGGACTAATAACTACTTTTAATTCTAAGTCTATGTCAGAAATATTTGACATCCCATAGCTTAAAGAGATAGAAGGATTAGGTGACGAAGTAGATTTGGAAGACATGTGTGAGACTTTGATGGATGGGTTGATTGTTGCTTGGCCTGTTGAGGGTTGTTTGAGATCATCCCAACTTACTGGATTTTATTTCTTTTTATACAAAATATCTTGTTATAATTAGGTTCCAACTAACAATTTTTCCATCGTACTACAGAACATGGCCACTCTACTATGCAAGATAGGGGGAGGACTTTAATTTAACTTAGGTGATCTGATCTTCCAACAAGTCATCTGACATGCTAAGATTTCCTCTGCCAACAAACTCTTACTTCCCTATCCTTTTTAGGTATATGGGTATGTTTGAGCTTGTCCTAATTGCATCAAACTTCAAAATGATAAGATTGTTAGTAATTTGAATGTTCTCTAGCCACCTCTGAAGAAGGCAGTTATGACTGGTTTTCTTGCTCAATTGAAAACTCCTAGTAGAAAATCACAATGTAATACCCCGTCTAATTGTTAGTGTTGTGCCCTAGAGGCAATCACTTGTACATTGTATATAAAATATTTTATTTTAATAAAAGGTATTATTTATCTTACAGTTTCTTTTGTTTATTTTAAGTAATATAACTGTTCGATAAAGTCTCTAGTACAATACTATGTTAAGAAAATCATGATATGAGATTCCTACTACATTGGATGGTGTTGGCACTTAAATAGTCCCTAGTCATAATATTAATGAGACAAGACATCATTAATGTGATAAGACTAACATGTGTTAGACTTCCTGATTTGATCAAATGGTGGTTCTCATAACCGTGAATATTGAGATACTCAAAGTTAACACATGGATACTTGTTAATGGAACAAGTTCATTGGATGACCTAGCTTTGAGATAATCACATGGATAACTATTTAGTGGCAGTGATATAATCTCAATATAGCAAACGTGCAAGTATCCTTAAACTTTAGACCTCCAAGGTACATTGTTTTCTGAGCTTTGTCCTTTGATTCCAATCTCTGGAGCTCGATCGAGGGCCGCCTATGGGACGGATATTGGGTACATTGTGAGGTAAATGAAAGTAGCTGAGAGGGTCAATAAAGAATTCACCACTCTTAATAGCAGGGGCGAATATCTCACAGCCATTTGTAGAAATTACTACTCGGAAAGTCCTTGGCCAAGGCGATTGTGTATTGAAAATAGTTCCAATTAATACACATCTAGAGTAGTGGGTTCCTGGTACAAGTACTATTATATTTGGGCCAGAATTAATTCTGGAGGAGTTGACACTAATTCCATACTCCAAACCGAATAAGATATTGTATAGTGGAAGGAGTTAATTGCACTGAATTTTGTTATTGAAGGATTCATGTCAAGCCACTTGACTTCCTAGACTCTTGGGTAGTCATGATGTGTTGCTAGATACCGCTCATGAACTGAGAATATGGGTTTATTAATTGATGAATTAATAAAGCAATCCTGATTATAATTTGTTATAATTTGTGGTCCAAGTTGTAATTGTGAGAACTTGATATTTTTAATTACAATTAGGGAATTCTAATAAGATTAGAACTCTCAATTTTAGCTGGGTTTCTCGGATATATGTATGACATAACCGAAACCCTAGGTAGAGGTTGATTCACAAAAAAAAAAAAAAAAACCCTAGACACACAACCAACCTTCTTCTTCTTCTCTCTCTCGCTCTCTCTCGTTTTGCTGAAAACGTGGAGAAGCCCTAGTCGCCATCTTTTTCTGCTAGCACAGGAAATTTTGGTGCTTGAGTATTCCTCTGTGTGGATTACTATTAGACATAATCACACACTATGATTGTAGTGGTTAGACGTCCAACTCTCGTGGAGTTTGCACAAGAGAATTGCTGGATCGCGCCTCGACTTGAAGAAGAAAATTTTTATTCTTCGGACGATCAAACAAAGGTAAAAAGTTGTTACCTTTATTATCTTTATGTCTTGTTTTTCACACATAGGCAGGTCCTGGAATGTTATCTCATTTATTTTTTGCTGTGCCATATATGATACGAGCCTGAGATACCCAACACTAATATCACCATTAGACATGTTGGGTATTGGGCATTACATTGCATATTATTTGAGCATAAAATGTTTTAATGCATCTATATATGTGTATTTGGTTATTGTCTTTGTTTGTATGTGTTTTGCCTAGAGAATTTATGGTAATGCTATGATTGAATTAATTGGAGGTTGCCTTTTGGTGGTAGAATTTATTATGGGAATGTTAGATGAGTGGTTAAGAGTGAATAGAATTTGTTGGAATATATTTAAACAAGAGTTGAGATGGTCTAGTGGATAAAGTTTGGTGTGTATTCCTTGGAGATCAGAGTTTGAATCCCAACTTATTCTCATTTTCTTTTCTCTTATTTTTCTTCTCTTGGCTGAAAATCCTTGAGTAGCCGCCACCCTTGGGTTAAATTCCTAAATTCTAGGAGTTTTATTCTCTAATGATTTTTAAAGATAAAACTAGGAATTTAGCTATTGAATTTCTTTAGTTGTAAAATTATCTTTCACAAATTTATTTACTTAAATAGTTAAAACTTTATCTACAAAATAACATCCATATTCTTTATTTTAATTTCTCTCTAGGGATTAAATACCCTAGTGTAGCTGTCACCATGGAGATAAAATCTCCTAACACCTAGTTTCAAAGATATTCTAATATATTTATTCTTCATATGAATTTTTGATATATTTATCTTATATTAAATCATTGTTTAGCTCACCTAAAAATTATATGGCATTTAAATTAAAATTCCAGCTTTTATTTACCCTCTTAGCTACCACCTTTGAAAGATTTTATAACCCTAGTAAGACTCCTAATATATCTACAACAACTCTCTTAAGATCTAGTGATAAAATCCTATAGTTTATTCTACCAATTATTGTAAAAGAAACCAGATTTTTTTTTACATAATACTCTCTATTTTCTCTCTTAAATGTTACCTCTCTCTCTCTCTCTCTCTCTCTCTCTCTCTCTCTCTCTCTCTCTCTCTCTCTTATTTTTGACCAACACAAGGAGGAAACCCTAACTGCAATTTTCTTTTTCTTCTTCCCAAGTAGCTGAATCAACTAGGATTCTCCAAGACAAGGGATAAAACACTACCTAAAAATTTAGGAGATTTAACTTAGGTTTTTTTTATCTAACCTTTTAGATTATGTTGTTTTGATTAAACTCCCACTCTTCTAGATCTAGCTACCATTTGGCCACCCCTCCCTCCCTCCCCCCCCAACACACACATGAGATCTCCAAACCAAAACGTGCAACATTCTTTTGTTTCAACCAAAACACAAAGCTCATCAAATCTCTCTCCCTAGTTTCGACCATCTTGCTTATCACAAGCAATTGGTCATTTTTCAAAATTTCTTACTCAACCAAAAATATACTAAATGACACTCTTTTGATTACCAAACATAGGAGACCAACGTTTCTTCTTTGCACAACATCTCTTCTTCCAAAGAACCAAAACATCAAAAGAAGATCTTGGTTTTGGCCAACACACCTATTTACGCTCTCAAACCATTTAAATATTCTTTTCTTTCTTCATGAAAAAAAACTCTTTTTAAGGTAATTCTTCTATCCTTAATCTTCCTTTCTATTTTCTTCTCCTCTTCTATTCGTCCTTAATGCTAAATAAGAGGATTGCTCTTCTATTTATCCTTCTATTGCGTGGATCTCTTGATTTCAAGGCCAAGGTTACATCTTTTCTCAAGCGGATTCACTCTAGGCTAAAGAAGGTAATCTCTAATCATAGCATTATCTTGTTTACTTATTCTTTTGAGGTAATCTGAGATGCTCAACTTTTGTAGCCTTATGAGTGATATGGATAACTAATCTATGTGCTATTGTTGTAAGAATGTTTATACAAAGGTTTTAGCACTATGAGCATGAACAGTTAGGATTTGTGATTATGCTAGACAGATTATTGATCTTGGTAATATTATACCTTGTCATGTTGGATCTAGATCTATGTTTATAATAGATGAGAAAATTTTCTAATTTAGTTGAGCATGTTTTGATAATTGTATGACCATGGAGGATCTGAGTTTTCAGTTAGAGGATTTTTGTTGTTTAAAAAAGATGAATGTTGATTTGTGTTTATAAGCATGTCAACTAGGGTTATTGATGACTTGATCAGTCTAAGTTTCTTGTGATTGATCTTTATATAATTTGATCAGCATAAGAACAATAGTTGTATGATGATGTATGATGAGTTGACATACATTTATGATAGGGGATTACATGGTCCAAGTCATGAATATGTTCACTTGGATATCCTTGATGATTGTGCTATATTTTGGGAATAAAATATGATTGTAGTATTTGATGATTCTAGATAAGGAGAAAAATTAAAGTTAAGGATCGGAGCAGTTGATTTTTATTATATGAATGAACTATTCCAAGTAAGTCATAAAATGAAACTATGTATCATAATGCTCGTATTGCAAGTCACTTGTATTTTGATGCAAAAGGCAAGCTATGGTTACTTGGGTCACAAACATGGTTTGTTTTATTAAAATTACTTGATCAAACAAGGTTTTTGTTATCCTTAAGGGCTTTCTCCTATGCTTTGACTTATGACAAATGTGGATAGGAACTAACTTATGTAATCTATTGTGTTAGGACATGTTTGAGCTTTATTCTTCTAAGACATTCAGATATGATTGTTTGGCAACTCTTCCGTGATTGAATTCAAGTATGAAAGATCAAAGAGAAGATCAAAGTATATGGAGTTACATACCAAGAAGTCCTTATATGAAGAAATTTAGACTAGGAAGTATTATTAAGGTATTTCTATTAATTCCTATGTCTCTTTACCTTTTGATTCAATTGATTTTACTTTGAAGCACTCAAATGAGAAGATTTCAAAGTTTTGAAAATCTCAAAATTTTTGGATTGAGTAGTTTGGATCCAAAAGATTCGTCCAAAATCCTGTAAACTGTGTTGAAATATTTCTACCTGAAAAAGTGCTATTTTGGACTTACTTTTTGGATGCATCGTCGTCCAAAACCTATGTCTAAAATACGAATAATTTTAACATAAAATTATAGCTATTTTTTTTTTAGCTATTGGCACTTCACTTTTTGGTTCTATAAATAGCTTCTAAGCAAGATTAGACACAATATTTTTGAAACATTCTTCTAAGAAATACTATTGCTCAACGTTTTCAAAAATCTCCTTTTATCAAAAAGTTTCAAAGTAAATTCATAGCGTATCAAAGATAAAAGTATTTGTGCTTTGTATCTTAGTGAACATCTGCTCAAATAAGTGAGCTCTTTACTGTTTTATTGATATTCAATCTCTATTATAGTACAAGGTTGTGGTGTAAAACCCAGTTGGGGTGAACCTTGTTGGGATTGGTTGTTTGAGAGGTTTTGGAAAATCTAATGTGGTGATCCTCTCTTGTATATGGTACTATTTGATTTCATTAAGTGGAGTAAATGAAATCTGGATGAAAATCCTTAAGTGTGAGCTTAAGGTAGTGGACGTAGATCTTGAAAGATCGAACCACTATACATACCGGGTCTCATCTCTTTTATTACTGAATTGCATTTCCATTTCTGGTCTAAATATGAATATATATATATATATATATATAATATATATATATATATATATATATATCAAAGAGTTCTTGGATAGCTTTCTTTGTTACCGTAAAGTTGGTTCAAGAATCTTGATGATCATTGTTGTTCTGCATATCAGACGATTCGAAAAATTTTAGTTTTTGGTCTACATACTCTTAGTTTAACAACCTTGAAGAAAAGATTTTAATGGCAATTTTATCCTCCCTTCCATATGTTGAAGGGTCTTCAACGAATCGTTCTCCTTTATTCAATGGAAACAACTATACTTTCTAAAAAAATAGAATGAAAATCTACGTGTGTTCTATCAACTTTGTGTTATGGAGTTTGATAGAAAATTGTCCTTTTATTCCGTCAAACATGATTGATGGCATAAAATTACCTAAACAAAATGATAAGTTTAGTATGGAAAATAATGCTAAGATGACTTTAAATTTTCAAGCTATGAACATTTTATGTTATGCACTAGATGTGACTGAATACAACCGTGTTAGTGGTTGTGATTCAGCTTATGAAATATGGAGATTACTTGAAGTCACTCATGAGGGGACAAACTAAGTCAAAGAATCAAAACCGAGTCTTCTATTTCATGACTATGAATTATTTACAATGAAGCCAAATGAAAGCATCACTGATATGTTCATGAGATTCACTAATATCTCAAACGGTCTCAAAGCCTACGGAAAGGTTTATTCCCTTGGGGAACAAAATTGAAAAATTTTAGATGCTTTACCAAAAAGCTAACAGCCTAAAACTTTTGCTGTAGAAGAATCCAGGGATTTAAAATCCTTACCAACTGAAGAGTTGATTGGATCTCTTCTAACTCATGAGATGAAACTTAAAAGATTTCATAAATCTGATGATCATGAAAGAGGCAAAAAAGGAATAGCCTTGAAGGTCGAAAATGAAGATGAAGAAACAAGCCTATTGGAAAGCAGTGAGGGCATGGAAATGGACAATGATGATTTGGCGATGATAGCAAAAAAATTCAGAAGAATGTTCAACAAAGGAAACTACAAAAGAGGAAGGAAGTTTATGAGAAAGAAAGGACAAATCTCAGGATTCAAACCTCAATGTTATGAATGTAAAAGCACTGATCACTTTATTGCCGACTATCCTATTGCAAAAGGTAAAGAATGAAGAACGTTTAAAAAGAAGAAAGATCTGAAGGCAAAGAAAGGTAAATGATTGATGGGAATGTGGGACTTAAATGAAATTGAGTCCGAAGATGGAGATTCTGAAGATGAAAATGCTAACATATCTTCATGGCTTTGGAAAATGAGGTAAACTCTTCTACATCTAATTTCTTGCCTTATTTGCTTATATCTATGATTGAAAAGCATGTTGATCCAAATGAGTTGTTAAGTGATATGTTTCATGAATTAAAAAAACTATCCAGAAAAAATAAAGAAATGAAGTTGAAAAATAAATGTTTGATGAAAGAAAATGAAGTATTGTTAAATGATAACAAAATGTCTTTTAAGTCACATATGCGTGCTATCATTGACAAAGATGTGATCATGACTGCTTTGCAATATGCATCTCTGAAAAATAAAAATTTGTGTGATAAAATTCAAACTCTTGAAGGGATGGTTAGCACTTTTAATGACATGAAAAATAGAGTCAATAATCTTACTAATTGTATTGAAAAATTCACAAATGGTAAAAGTAATCTGGAAAAGTTACTCGAAACTCAACATCAAATTGGAAACCGAAATGGCTTAGGATATAGACATGAGGATAAGGGTAAAATTTACAAGTTTAGATTTGTTTGTGCTGGAAATCGAAATGGTTTAGGATATGAACATGAGCATAAGAACAAAAATAACAAGTCTCAATATGTTAAAACTGCTTTATCTTACAATTGACGCAAAGCTTGCACATATTGTGAAAAATCAGGACATATAGTTTCAAGATGTCTTATTAAAAAAAAAAAAAAAAGAGGAATCTGGGGGAATAACATTCTAGAAAATCAAATGAAATGTTACTAACCTTCATGGACCCAAGAAAATGTGGGTACCAAAAATCATTCTTCCTTCTCATGTATAGACACAGTCTTTGAGCTTCACCAAGTGGTTCTTGGACAGTGATTATTCAAGACACATGACTGGAAATGCAACTTTGTTAAAGGATATTCAGACCACAAATGAAGGATTTGTTACATTTGGAGATAAGAAGAAAGGAAAAATTCTCAGCATTGGTAATATTGGTAAAGGTTCCTTGACAATTATAAAACAAGTTTTACTTCTTGATAATTTGAAATATAACTTGCTTAGCATTAGCCAACTTTGTGACAATGGTTGCAAAGTCATCTTTGAAAAGGATTCTTATTCTATACTTGACAGTGCAAATCTTGAAACAATCTTTACTGCTAAACGTATGGAAAATGTATATGTGTTTTATCTAAATAACCTTGTAGCTAATAGAATTAGATGCCTATCCGTACATGAAAATGATGATTATCTTTAGTATAGAAGATTAGGTCATGTATCTTTAGATTTTCTAAATAAATTGTCTTCAAAAGAACTTGTTAAGGGACTGCCAAAAATGAAATTTGATAAACACAAAATTTGTGATGCATGTCAGTTTGAAAAACAAATAAAAACCTCTTTTAAACCGAAGAAAATTATTTCTACCTCAAAACCACTCAAATTAATTCATATGGATTTATTTGGACCAATGAGGACTGCTAGTCTTGGAGGTAAGAAATATGCATATGTACTTGTTGATGATTTTTCTAGATTTACTTGGATTTTATTTCTTAGACAAAAGGATGAAGCCTTTTCTGAATTTTTGAAACTGATTAAACGCGTCCAAAACTTGATTGGATGCAAACTAATTTCTATTAGAAGTGATAATAGCACAGAATTCTACAACAGTGAATTTACTCACTTCTGTGATGAAAATAGAGTTTTTCACAATTTTTCAGCAGCAAAAACCCCTCAACAAAATGGTGTTGTTGAAAGGAAAAATTGCACTTTGCAAGAAATGGCTAGATCAATGCTTTGTGAAAATGCCCTTCCAAAATATTTTTAGGTGGAAGCTGTTAATACAGCTTGCTATATAATAAACTGAGTTATGCTAAGACCATTTTTGAAAAAAACTCCGTTTGAACTTATGTTTGACAAAACTCCATCTATCTCTTATTTTAAAGTATTTGGATGTAAATGTTTTATCCTAAATACCCGAGATAATCTTGAAAAATTTGACAGCAAGTCCGATGAGGCCATATTTCTTTGTTACTCTTCCAACAAAAAGGCATATAGAATATATAACAAAAGAACTCTTTGTGTGGAAGAATCCGTGCATGTTGTGTTTGATGAATCTAACATTTATACTTCAAAAAGAGATGACGATGATGTAGGAAGTTCAAAGGAAGTCAAGTTAGATCAACTCAAAGCTCCACCGCTAGATACTCATGCAAAAGAAGAAGAGATTAAAGAGCTATAAGCTGAACAAGGAAAAGAAAAAACTGAAGATTTTACAAATCAACGATTGCCAAAAGACTAGAAATACAAAACAGGTCATCTCAAAGAATAAATTATTGGGGATCCAAACTACAGAGTTAAAACTAGATGGTATTTCATTGGCAACTTTGCTCTTCTTTCAAATATTGAACCTAGCTATATCGATATCGCATTGCATGATGAATTTTAGATTATTTCTGTGCAAGAAGAATTAAATCAATTTGAAAGAAATTAAGTTTGGAAACTTGTTCCTAGACTTCTTGATCGTCCTGTTATTGGTACAAAATGAGTATTTAGAAATAAACTTGATGAAAATAGGGCTGTGATTAGAAATAAAGCTAGATTAGTCACCCAAGGATTTAATCAAGAAGAATGTATTGATTATGATAAGACATTCGCTCCTGTTGCTAGACTAGAATCCATACGAATGCTGCTTGCCTTTGCATCCTTCAAAAATTTCATGCTCTACCAAATGGATATCAAGAGTGCATTCCTAAATGGTTTTATTGAGGAGGAAATATATGTTGAACAACCTCCTGGTTTTATTCATGAGTACTTTCCAAATCACGTTTTTAAACTTTCTAAAGCTTTTTATGGATTAAAGCAAGCTCCAAGAGATTGGTGTGAAAGACTTAGTAGATTCTTGATTTCAAAAGGTTTTTCTAGAGGCTTGATTGATAACACCTTGTTCATCAAATATGATAATTCTAGCGATTTACTAATTGTTCAAATCTATGTTGATGATATCATTTTTGGTGCTACTAATGACTCTTTGTGCAAGATGTTTGCTAAGACTATGCAGCAAGAATTCGAAATGAGTATGATGAGAGAACTAAACTTCTTTCTCGGATTGCAAATTAAGCAACCTAAGGATGGAATCTTCATAAATCAAGCTAAATATGCCAAGGAGTTGCTCAAAAGGTTTGGAATGAATGAAGCAAAAGAAATCAGCACACCTATGAGTACTTTTATAAAACTTGATCAAGATGAAAAAGGTAAGAAAGTAGATGAACATAAGTATAGAGGTATGATTGAAAGTCTACTTTATCTTACTGCTAGCCGACCAGACATTATGTTTTCGGTATATCTTTATGCTCGTTTTCAATCTTGTCCAAAAGAATCACATCTATGTGTAGTAAAACGCATACTCCGATATCTAATTGGCACATGTGATTATGGATTATGGTATCCTCACACTAACACATTTGATCTTATAGGATACACTGATGCAGATTATGCAGGCTGTAAAGTTGAAAGAAAAAGTACTAGTGGCTATTGTCAATTTCTTAGACATTCTCTTATGTCATGGCATAGTAAAAAGCAGGCGTGTGTATCCTTATTCACCACTAAGGCTGAATACATTGCAGCTGGAAGTTGTTGTGCTCAAATTATATGGATGAAGAATACATTACTAGATTTTAGTCTTAATTTTAATTGCGTACCTATATTGTGTAATAATACAAGTGCTATCAATCTGACAAAAAATCCTGTTGAACATTCTAGGACAAAGCATATAAAAGTTAAACATCACTTCATCCGAGATCATATGCTCAAAGGCGATGCGTGTGTTGAATATATTTCAACGGATGAACAACTTACAGATATCTTCACTAAACATCTAGCTAAGGAAAGATTCAACAATCTGAGAAGATGTTTGGGAATTATAAGAACTTGATAACTAACCATTTGGCATAAGTCTTTTTTATGTAGGACCTATAAAGAAAAAGGTTTTGGAAATAGTATTTTGCATCCAAAATGCACCAACATTTGATTTGGACGCGGTATTTGAATCTAAATCCCACATCCAAAATGCATCTCAAGAAAACACTCTTTTGGATGATAATTTCAGATTGGGTCAAGTTCTAAAACATTCCTTAATATTTTTCCTTATTCTGAATTTTG
The DNA here is from genome assembly GCA_026120185.1 of Voacanga thouarsii. Taxonomy (NCBI): domain Eukaryota; kingdom Viridiplantae; phylum Streptophyta; class Magnoliopsida; order Gentianales; family Apocynaceae; genus Voacanga; species Voacanga thouarsii. Next base: position 6,303,874 of record JANUWF010001392.1, read on the forward strand.
AATTTCAAAAATTAGTTTGCACGTCCTTCTAAACTTCTGTGAAAAACTTATCTTTTCAATGCACTTTATTTCACATTACTCAAAGACATTCAAAGCACCCTGATTTTTCTTTCAAAACCCTTGCAACCGCCTCTTCCAAAAATTATCTGTGTTCTTCTTCTTCAAAACCGACAGTCCAAAAAAGCCCTAATCTTACTGATGGCAAAGACAAAATCTTCTATTCCAAATACAAAAAAGGAGCACAAAACATCTTCGAAGATGAAGAAAAAGAGTCGGTTTCAAGCAAAGCAAAAGGGAAAGAAGTTTCTCCTCAACCGGACTTCTCGGCATCTTACTACGATTCCTCTGAGTCATCTCTGGAACAAATGAGTTTTGAAAATCAGGTACCTCACTTCATTGACTCTAAATGCGAAACTAATTATAATGATTAGGTATCAAGGAACAGGACGGTTATCTCTGGTTACCGTGCTAATCCTTCGGCTTTTCTAAATTTGTCAAATGTTCTGGATATATTTGATCACATTGGAAGGGGTAGTTTACTGTCTGTTGATGAGAAATTATTCACTCCTCTTGTCTAGGAATTTTATGCTAATTTAAGAAAAAGTTGACTTGAAGAAACTGGGGGTGGATTCATGATTCGTTGGTATATGTCAAGAGTGAAAGGTAAAGACATTGAGTCTGATCATCATCTGTTAAATAGGATATGTGATGTGAGGGATGCTGGGATTCAGTACTTTGATTTGAATACATTTCCTGAAGGAAATGATATTTTTTTTTGAAAAATTTTGAGGAAATCTTCACTGGCTGGAAGAACTTTGGAAACTCTGGAAACAGAAGCACGAAGTGGCTTAATGGGGTTGGAAGAATTTTGCACCATATGGTGTCTACCATGGCGGTACCAAGCTATGGACCTAAGACCTCTATAAGCATTCTGCAGATTGTAATCATGTTGGCCCTAGCAGAAGGTAGGCAAATAAACTTTGGGTTTTTAGCTACAAAATTGATGTTGTAGTCAAAGAACACTTCAAGTAAGCTCTGCCTTATGGAAATTTGTTGTCCAAAGTTTTTAGTTACTTTCAGGTTGATTTAAATTCTGTTCCTAGTGATCCATCTAAGATAAATGTTTACAGCTTTGATTCCTTTAAAAGGATGGGTTATGTGAGGGTAAATAATGAATAGAAACTACTGAGAGACACTGCGGGAAAAGAAAGAGAAAATTTTATGAAAATCAAAGATGAAGGAAAGTTTGTTCCTAGTGCAGGAACAAAAAGAAAATTTGATGATGATCCTCTGGCAGAATCTTCTGCCAAAGGGAAAGAAAAGGTTGCAAGCTTATCCGAGAGTATACTGGATGCCATTAGCTCTCTAGCTATGAAATTGGATCTTCTCAGCTCTGAACTTCATAATCTTGGAACCAAAATAACTACAGTTGAAATGTCTACAAAAACTAATGCACTAGTATCTTCCCCAAGCTTATCTGCTCAAGAAAAGGATTAACCTGTCTTGGAGGAAGAATCTGATCTGCCTGTTGTAGAGAAAGTACATGCTCTTAAGCCTGCTCAGAAACCATCTCCAATTAAGGAAACAGTAGCAACTTCTGCTTCCCCAAAACCAAAACCATCTGGCAAGCGACAGAAGCACGTTGTGGTAAAAAGAAAATCCAACAAAATTGCAGGACAACACTCAAAGGAGGGTGCTAGTTCGAAGGCTGAAACCATTAACATCTCCTAGGCAGATCTGTTGGGCAGAATGATCTTCAAAAGACATCTCTCAAATAATTTACTTTCTGAAAATTTGAATAATTTAGTTTTCTGTTTTTAGATTATGTTTTGGGATAATTGTTGCTGCTTCGGGATAATTGTATATTTTTAGCATATTCCTTACATTATGCCTATTTCCTGTCTATCTATGTTTTGCATATTATTTTCTACTCTCTTCCTGATATTCTTCTTTTTTATTGATTACAAAGGGGGAGAAAAGATTGACTATATGAATGACTGATATATGGAGAAAAGATTAGGCTATTGACTGTATGAATGACTGATATATGGAAATTTGACTGCATGAATGACTTGTGATATGAATTGATAGTAGGATGATATAATCTGATATGATACTATTCTGGAAATTGTTTAATTTACTGGATATAATTATTGACAAATGGTTGAAAGTTTCTGCTTGGATTATTGGGATAATTTATGACTAAGGTATCTTTGAGACTAAATATGGTTATGATTCTGTGATGAAATAAAAAATTTAGTCAAATGGATTGTTTGAACATTCTTTGAAAGATTGAAAAATCCATAATTTAAGCGCATTGTGTCAAAGGGAGTTTTGGACTCATATTTTTCTTGATCCAAACAATTCTTTGAACTCATACTGAATTGAGAACATACCTTTTGGACATCCAAAACTCGTATCTGAAATATATTTCATACATACTTGCACAACTATTTTGGACATTCGTTTTGGACGTACAAATGTGGATTTTTGTTTTTCCCTCTTATTTTGAAATGTTCATATAAGCAAATATTAAGATGGAGCATCTTATCATATGACTTGCCTACTATCTCTTCTTTATCAAATCATTTTGAATATTCATATGGAGATAGGAAAGGTTTTAGGCTCATTGAGTTATGCTTACAAGCTAATGCTTTAAAATCATCCATCTCATAAGCTCTCTTTGAGACCTATAATGAGATATTGCATTTTTAATAAAAAATTATTTGCATCTCTCTCGATCAACATGTTCACTCAATACATAGCATTTTATTTTATGTTTGTCATCACTTAAAAGGTGGAGATTGTTAACCCTAAGGGCTTTCTCCTATGTTTTGACTTATGACAAACGTTGATATGAATTAATTTGTGTAATCTATTGTAATAGGACATGTTTGATTTTTATTCTTCTAAGGCATTTGGATATGATTGTTTAGCAATTCTTCCGTGATTGAATTCAAGTATGAAAGATCAAAGTATATGGAGTTGCATACCAAGAAGTCCTTATATGAAGAAATTTAGACTAGGAAGTGTTATTAAGGTATTTCTATTCATTTCTATGTCTCTTTACCTTTTGATTCAATTGATTTTACCTTGAAGCACTCAAAGGAGAAGATTTCAAAGTTTTGAAAATCTCAAAATTTTTAGATTGAGTAATTTGGATCTAAAAGATTCGTCTAAAATCCTGTAAATTGTGTTGAAATGTTTCTACCTGAAAATGTGCCATTTTGGACTTACCTTTTGGATGCATCGTCGTCCAAAACCTTTGTCCAAAATACGGATAATTTTAACAGAAAATTATAGCTGTTTTTTTTTAGCCATTGGCACTTCATTTTTTGGCTCTATAAATAGCTTCTAAGCAAGATTAGACATAAGATTTTTGAAACATTCTTCTAAGAAATACTATTGTTCAACATTTTCAAAAATCTCCTTTTATCAAAAAGTTTCAAAGTAAATTCATATCGTGTCAAAGGTAAAAGTATTTGTGCTTTGTATCTTAGTGAACATCTACTTAAATAAGTGAGTTCTTTACTGTTTTATTGATATTCAATCTTTATTGTAGTACAAGGTTGTGGTGTAAAACCCAGTTGGGGTGAACCTTGTTAGGATTGGTTGTTTGAGAGGTTTATGAAAACCTAGTGTGGTGATCCTCTCTTGTATGTGGTATTATTTGATTTCATTAAATGGAGTAAATAAAATTTAATTGAAAATCCTTAAGTGTGAGCTTAAGGTAGTGGACGTAGATCTTGGAAGATCGAACCACTATACATACCGGGTCTCATCTATTTTATTACTGAATTGCATTTCCTTTTTTGGTTTGAATCTGAATATGTATGTCAAAGAGTTCTTGGATAGCTTTCTTTGTTATCATAAAATTGGTTCAAGAATCTTAATGATCATTGTTGTTTTGCAAATTAGACGATTCAAAAAATTTTAGTTTGCCAAAAACCTTATTCACCCCCCCAAGGTTTTTCAGTTTTCAATTAAACACTGGTTTTATTCACTAAATGTTTTCAAGAAAATTAATCTATAACCATGCTTGCATGACCAAAGTGTTGTATATGGATATTGAGATTAATCCTCAAGCAGGATACTATCGTTGAGTACTTAATAAGAGTAGGCTGCTAGGGCTAGCCTTTGAAAGATGGGATAAATCTCTTAGCAGGTGGCCACATCTGAGAGACGAGCTCTACCTGGATAAGGTGATAGTCGTAGTAAGCTAGGCTAGTCCAAGCTAGCACTTCAATCCAGGTAGATTGTTATACGGCATGGACAACTGGTAAGTTTAGGTGTAGGGATGCATGAGTATCTCATCCAATAGGCCGATCACCCACTGCACAGTGATACAAAGTTTCATTGTGTTTGTCATGATGTAAAGTGTCATGGCAAGGGCTATGATGCAAGGTTTCATAATCTAGTTACTTTGTTGATAAGTGGTTAAACTTTTATGAGAATTATTTTAATACGCTATTGTATATTGCTACGGAAAAATTAACGCTTAATATTTTGGGAAAAGATGAGCTTTAACTTGCAATCACATTTCATAACATTTCCAAACATGCATATATGAAACACTTTGAGTGTCATGAGTACACACATAATTTATTGAGATGTATTTCTAACACCCTTTTTATATCATGTTTTTAGGGTATCAGCTTTGATGGTGGTGACTCTCTTTTAGAGATTGGAATTTATTTTTATGTTCTATGAACTTTTTGATTTATTTATTTTGGAATAATTGAAACTTGTATATGTTTTGCAATGTAATATATTTAGACAAATTTTTTTATATATTTAGTTTTATCCTCACTTAGTTTCTATTTTACCTAGTTATAAAGACCTTTAGTTCTTCAAGTGGGGTGACATCACTACTTGTTTGGATATATAGGTAGTGGGGTGTTAAACACTACACTTGGAAGGTCAATCCTCTATACTATATATGTTTGGTGTGCCTCCAGCTCCATCAATTCCCAAGCCAGTCCCATAAATACTTGCTTCTTCTACTTCTGGTGGAATTTTGCAATAGCTAATTGACTTTGCTGAGAAGCTTGCTCTGTTAACCTTCTCTGTTGTTCAGCTTACTCCTAAACTTTACATTATTCTACTGGAGCAAAAACAAGTTCAGACAGACCAAATGACTTGGTACAAGATGATAACTCGCTCTTAGGAAGAGCCTTCTAACTGATGTATTAGGCAATTATCTGATCTAAAAAGGGGGAGTATATCTGGTAGTGGTCTGATGGTTTTATGGTTTTACTTTGCTGGTTGCTGGTATTATGTTTGGTTGTTTTTTATATTCAAGGGGATTTTTTTTTTTTTTTTGATGATTTGACTAGACCAAGTTTGAATTTTCTTTAAGTTCTATAATAGTAATTAGGGATGCTTTGCTAACTACTAATTTCCTTATTACTACTTGACTGTGTATGATTCTGCTTATCTAAATCCCTGTGTTGTTAAAGTCTTTGTTACACTTTACACTATATATATTACAGTAAGGACTTTGTTTAATTAAGATTTTACATCAAACAATACTAAAGCGGGAGATTATTAGGATTTATTGTGCCTTATTTGATAGAAGAAAAGGAGTTATTGGCAAACTTCACTACAAAAAAAAAGGGCAAATACGACGGAGATAAAAACGAAACTAAAAAAAACATTGCAATAGGTTACTTTATATGACGGTTTTGAAACCGTCACAATAGATAGACCTAATATGACAGTCTAATGCCAACTGTCGTATTTGGTGACCAAATACGATGGTTTATACAAACTGTCGTAATAGATAGACCAAATACGACGGTTTATTGTAACCGTCACAATAGAGTAGGCCAAATACGACAGTTTAATTTAACCGTTGTATTAGATAGACCAAATATGACGGTTTATTGTAACCGTCGCAATAGAGTAGACCAAATACGATAGTTTATTGTCACCGTCGTTTTTAGTCTAATTATAACAAAGCCTCTCAAAATTATTTTAAATTTTATCTAATTATTTTCAAATTTAGTCACAATACTATTGATAATGATTGCAATAAATTTAACGGCTAGATCATTAATTTGATATCTTTATATTTGTAATTACTAAAATATCTTTCTATTTTATAGATATTACTGTACCAATGTGATAAAATAAAACCAATGACCTTCAAATTTGGTCACGAAACTTATTTTAACTTTATAAATATATGTAATGGTTGGATCATTAATTTTTCAAATACATTTTATTTACATCTTAAGTTTTCATATATTGATATTAAATAGCTTGAATTTCATTTTAATTATTATAATTAGTTATTCCAAGATATATATATATATATATATTATTTATATAAAATATAATATATCCTTATTAGTTAGTGAATATTAGATTAATATATTTTATAACATAAATAATTTTTGAATTACAAACATACATATGTATAGATCAACTTGTAGATACGTACAGATCACTTATATGCTATAATATTGATAAAGCCCTTCACCAATCATTTTTTTTTTCTATTTAAGTATTCTTTTCTTATTAAAATATTTGTCGTCTTTAATTATTTTTATTTTAAATTATCTATTTTCCTGAGAAATCAAATATATGTTCATTGTTTTTTTAATTGAATTTTATCATTTATTATTTTATTAAATTATAACATTCTTAATTTTTAAAGTAATTTTATAATTTTTAATTAAAGCAATTTAATCTTATTCTTTAAAAATTTCATACAATAGCTTGTTGGTTTAAAAATATTCCTTCAATTTACGTCACTTGCATTACTTATTTTCATATGTTTATAATTTACTAATGGTGAATGGAAAAAAGTTATAAAGAAAATAGTAGAAAATAGTGGAACTTTATTGCTTTTTCTTTAACCGTATCCTAATTCTTTTTTATTTTTAATTTTTAATTTTTTGCTAGATATACTGTATCCTAATTCATTTAGTCTTCATCCAATTTCAGCTTTGCATAGCATTTGGTTCATTTGTCTTCTTCGATTTATCTTCATCCATTTATCTTCTTCAATTTGTCTAATGGTGTATGTTTCCCACAGATTTTCTTTTTCCTTTGTTGCTTTTGTTTCTTTGTTATGTGTGTGTGTGTGTGTGTGTGTGTGTGTGTGTGTGTGTGTGATAGGGGCTAAATTAGTCATATTTTGCCTAGTTATTTGAGGCTCTTTTATAAGATATTTTGTGCAATAACTAGTGATATTATTTCATATTTGAGATTTTATCCTTGGAAAGGTATTTTGTTCATTATTTTAGATTTTTGGATAAAACGAAGCAAAATCGTCGCGAAACAAAGCAGAGGCGGCACCAGCTGTAAGGCTGGAACCGGCACCAACTGAATTCTGGAACTTATGCACAAAATTTGGAAAAAATTGGCGAACAAGTGGAGAAGCAGAACACAGGCGGCGCCAACTCCGAAGGACCAAGGCGGCGTCGGCTGTGTTCTGTCCTTGAAGCGGTGCTGCGATTTTTCTACGCGTTTTTGGAAACCTGAGGAGTTTTAGTATCTTCCAACTTCTACTTGGTCAAGAACTTTGTACCTACGAGTTTAGGTACTTCTTAAGCCGATAAATAGATGAAAAGCACAAGGGAGAAGGGGGAATTCATTATTCATCATAGGAAATCACTCAATCCAAGGAGGAATTCTTTAATTCAAGGAGGGTTGTACAAGAAGGTCTTCAAAGGAAGAAGAAGGAGGCTTGTCTATGAGTTCTTTCTTTTACTTTGTTTTCTTTTCTTGAAAATAATGTTTTAATTGTTTGATTGTAATTTGACATTGGTTTAGACGTTCATGGTATTTAGAGTTATTTGATCTTTTGATTAACTGATTGTTATTCTTGGTATTTAATTATTTGGGTTGATTGCGAGATTAATTGATTGTGCCGTTAACTTGCTTGAGAATATGGTTGATGGTTTAAATTGATTGATTTCATATTTATTTCCTTTTAACTTGCCTAAAAATGGGGTTAATTACAAGAACAGAGTAATTAAAGGTTAATGGATGTCTGCCAGAATATGGATTCAATTGGTTAATTGCATGGGTTAAGTTTGCTTGAGAATGGGATTTAATCAAAGAATTGTGTTTAATACATCATTTGGGTAAGACTGGTTGAGACAGAGTATGTGATACTATGTTACTTAGAAGATAGGGATTCATGGATTGAGAAAGAAGTGAGTCTATTTTAATTCTTTATGATGCCAAGAGAATAATTAGTTATGATAGAAGTTGGGTACTTTAAGATCATGGTTGTCTAATCAATGGTTTGAATTACATAAATCTACATCATTGACATGTATATATTTTTATTTTTATTTTCTTTTGTTTTATTTTATTTCGATTTTGTTTTATCGAGTCGGTTAAAGAATGAAAGAAATGTAATTAATGTCAACTTGTTCCTTGAGGATCGACACTCGTTTGAACCCTATGTTCAGTTAATGATGGGTACGCTTGCTCATATGTGTGATTTGGGTTTAACGTTTTAATTTAAACTTGATTGGGAATGTGCTTAGTTTTTGTATGATTTTTATACCCAAGTCTAGACACATCAAGTTTTTGGCGCTGTTGCCGGGGAACAATAGCATGAAAGCATGAAATAAGTAAATATGTAAATATGTATATATGTATATATGTTCCTTGTATAAAGAAGTGTCATATTTTGTTGTTTGTATAATTGTATTTTACTTTCACTATATGTTGTAAATATGTAAATAGGTAGATACATGTTAATAATAACTAACTTGTTTTTGTATGCTTGTATAAATTGTATATTTAGTTATTTAATTTACTAACCCAATGTTATTGTGGAATATGTGTAATAATGATATTTTTAATTTGTTGATTTTTACATCTATAATTTTGAATCAATACTAACTCTTTTTATTTTCAGGTTTGAACTTTAGCTAACACGATATTGGAGACGAACTATTTTAGTAGTTGTTTCTTTATTTACAATTTTACTTTTAGTTTAATTTAGGAATTCTTATTTTAAATGTATCGTGGTCATACATTCAATTAGGATAGCTTTTAGTTGTCAAAAAAAGAAAAAGAAAAAGAAAAGCGTTAATGTAATGATTGGCAAAATTACAAGCTCACATTGATGTTTTTAGTTCGACGTCATTAGAAACATTAGTGAATTCTTTTGTTGCCAATATAAATTCATCTATTCTGTGGCATGAAGAAGCTTCTTAGCAATTGTGCGATCAAAGGAAACACTTAGTTAAGATTGTTGAGGAGAATCATAAGTTCATGCTAGCCCATGCACTCGAACAAGAGAATTTCCCAGGAGAGAAGAGATCCTATGAGGGACAACTATCTAATGTGGGAAGGGAGGTATTCAATTCTTCTCTATGTGCTAATAATCCTAACCTCTCTTTGTCACATAATTTTCTAGGTTCCTCTCTTTTCTCGGAGAATATGGGTCCAAATAATAGTGTGTTGAATTTATCATGCTTCAAGGCGTTGGATTTTTCAATACTATATCGTAAAAAGTCCTTGGAGGATAGTGGTAATCTCTACCTTTCACCCCATTCAATTGGAGGTAACTTAGTTTTTGTAAATGTGTAGAAAAGTAAGGATTTTTTTTTTATCCCATCTTTAAGAACACAATTGCTAAGTTTTATGGGGAATTTTAATTGTAAAAATTCTTTTGAAGGGGGAATTGCTAATTTCACAGCTGATGCATCTGTTAGATACCATGTGCACTCATATGTGGAAAAAGATATTTATGTGTTTACAAGAATGTTAGAGAATGAGATTTATGTGTTTGGCTTTGCTTAGACAAATCATTTTCCTAAACCTTCCAATTTTCGAAAGCCTCCATTCTTTTTTCATTCATTATGCCTATCGTCTACTTTGAGCTTTAATTTCTTTTCAAAAAGTTTGATGAGGAAGCATGACGGGTGTAGAGAGTTGTTGTTTTATTTTTATTTGTTTATTATTTTAGTCTTTTTCTTTAGTTTGTTTTCTTTTATTTAGGTCTGCTTTTATTTTATTATTATTATTTTCTTTGTGCTTTTATTTTTGTTTTGTTTTACAAGAATAAAGTCCTCTTGGACAAGCCCCTCTCTTTACCTCAAGCTTGGCTATCTATTGGAGTATTATTGCATTTGGGAAGTATTACTTAAAATTTCTACCCCTTTATTATTTTTGGTGCCTTTGGAGATGCTCTCTTGTGTTTATCCTTTGCCAATGAGGACATTGTCCAACTTAAGTGTGGGGGAGTGGTTTGGTGATATATTTTGTCCAAGTTTTTATCAATTATCTTGGTTTTTTCTTAGTGGTGAGCTACTTTAGAAAAAATTAGTTTAAAAGTTCTGAAAATTTGAAGATTTAGAAGAGTGAAACTTTTGGAGTTAATGTGGAATGGAAGTTTGTTTTTCTTATCTCTTCTCCTTTATATTTTTGGTCCAATGGTATGGTTTATTCCTTGTTATATTTATTTGGCTATTGAGGACAATGTCTAGTTTAAGTGTGGGGGAGTGATTTGATTGACAAGTCTTTTATACATATACTTTAGCCTTCTTGGGAGTAAATTTTAAATTTTAAGCGAAATTTTTCAAATTTTTCTGACTTTCTTTGAGATTTCAAGCTATATTTTTTGTTTTTTGCATGTCTTTTTGGTGGATTATAGAGCGTATGTTCTAGATCATTTATGGCGTATGCATAACTTTTTGCACTCACTTGGACAAAGTAGGTCTTGATCAAATAATTTGCATTGTTCTTAAATATGCTTTTCTACTAAAATTCATGGAGCATTCTAGAACTTACCTGAATACCTTTTGAGGCGAAATAAGAAAGGCAATCATGATTTAACTTAGGGATGACGGTAATAGACCTTCTTTGGATAGTTTGAGCTTTTCAAGCCTATCTATTTTCATAATATCTATAGTGCCTATTTTTTAGCCTAAAGTGTTGATTTCTTTCATTAAAACCCGTCACAATATTTTGGCCATTGTTTGTACTGAGAGTTTGCATAATTTTCCAAATCTTTATACTCTTGAAGGATGAAAGTATATGTATGATGAGAAAGAATGCAGGAATAAAGATCATGACTTGTTACTTTCAGTTATGGATCAATTACGAGTGGAGCTAGGAAAAGAAAGGAAGTAGAATGGAAGAAAGAAGTTAAAAAAATTGGGGAAAAAAGAAAAAAATTTTGAGCTGAAAAATGAGAAAGAACAGCAGCAGTGAAAACAAAAGAGGAGTAAAAGAAAAGAGAATTGAAAGAAAAAAAAAGATCACAAAATGGATGGTGATTAAACTGTAAAAGTTAAGTTCATATAAAATACTTGACACCATTCCTGGAAAATTGAGTGATCTTGTGAGAAAAAGAGTTAATGACAAGAAGAGTGGAAAGAAAAAGAGAACAATGCAGGATTTACTTAAACTGCATAAGGTTTGTCATATAAGGTTATGGTTTGATTGATTCTTGGAATAAGAGAGCAAGAAGAGTTGGAAATTATAGATTTATTTTGGTTACCATTTTCTTGCTAACTCTCAGTTTTTCTTTGATTTTTGATTTTCCTATATCCTTCGTTTGCTAAGCCATATTACAAGCCTTTAGCCTTATATTACAAGTTTAAAAGTCCTACTTGATCTAAGTAGAATCATGATGTGTCTCGGATTAGTGGAGAGAGTGTATGAAAAGTAAGCATATGGAATGCATATTCTTTTTGAACTGACTTCTTTCCAATGGTTTGAGAATATTGTGAAGTATTGAGATGGTTCTACTAAGTCATTTATCGCTACACAAGTCTTGCATTGGTTGTGAAAGATTTAGTATCATATGTTTTATGTTCATGAATGAAGAAAGCATTGAAGATATGGTTTTGGAATTGATTGAGTGACTTGACTAAAACCTTGTGTTTTTCCTACTTGTTCTTGATACTTTGTCTGAGGACAAGCAAAGAGCTAAGTGTGGGGGAATATAATAGTGGCTAAATTAGTCATACTTTGCCTAGTTATTTGAGGCTCTTTTATAAGACATTTTGTGCAATAACTTGTCATATTCTTTCATATTTGAGATTTTACCATTGGAAAGGTATTTTGTTCATTATTTCAGATTTTTGGGTAAAACGAAGCAAAACCGTCGCGAAGCAGAGCAGAGGCAGCGCCGGCTGTAAGGCTGGAACCGGCGCGGCTGAATTCTGGAACTTATGCGCAAAATTTGGAGAAAAATCGGCGAACAAGTGGAGAAGCAGAACACAGGCGGCGCCGGCTGTGTTCTGTCCTTGAGGCGGTGCTGCGATTTTTCTACGCATTTTTGGAAACCTGAGGAGATTTAGTATCTTCCAACTTCTACTCGGCCAAGAACTTTGTACCTACGAGTTTAGGTAATTCTTAAGCCTATAAATAGATGAAAAACACAAGGGAGAAGGGGGAATTCATTATTCATCATAGAAAATCACTCAATCCAAGAAGGAATTCTTCAATTCAAGGAGGGTTGTACAAGAAGGTCTTCAAAGGAAGAAGAATGAGGCTTGTCTATGAGTGCTTTTTTTTACTTTGTTTTCTTTTCTTGAAAATAATGTTTTAATTGTTTGATTGTAATTTCACATTGGTTTAGACGTTCATGGTATTTAGAGTTATTTGATCTTTTGATTAACTGATTGTTATTCTTGGTATTTAATTATTTGGGTTGATTGCGAGATTAATTGATTGTGCCGTTAACTTGCTTGAGAATAGGGTTGATGGTTTAAATTGATTGATTTCATATTTGTTGCCTTTTAACTTGCCTGAAAATGGAGTTAATTGCAAGAACAGAGTAATTAAAGGTTAATTGATTTTTGCCAGAATATGGATTCAATTGGTTAATTGCATGTGTTAAGTTCGCTTGAGAATGTGACTTAATCGAAGAATTGTGTTTAATATACCTTTTGGGTAAAACTGGTTGAGACAGAATATATGATACTAAGTTACCTAGAAGATAGGGATTCATGGATTGAGAAAGAAGTGAGTCTATTTTAATTCTTCATGATGTCAAGAGAATAATTAGTTATGATTGAGGTTGGGTACTTTAAGATCATGGTTGTCTAATCAATGGTTTGAATTACATAAATCTACATCCTTGACATGTATATATTTTTATTTTTATTTTCTTTTGTTTCATTTTATTTCGGTTTTGTTTTATCGAGTCGGTTAAATAATGAAAGAAAGGTAATTAATGTCTATTTGTTCCTTGAGGATCGACACTCGTTTGAACCCTATGCTCAGTTAATAATAATGAATACGCTTGCTCATATGTGTGATTTGAGTTTAACGTTTTAATTTAAACTTGATTGGGAATGTGCTTAGTTTTTGTATGATTTTTATACCCCAAGTCCGGACACATCTGTGTGTTAGCCATAAGGGCTTTCTCCTATGATTTGACTTATAACAAACGTTGATATGAACTAACTTATGTAATCTATTGTGATAGGACATGTTTGACCTCTATTCTTCTAAGACATTCAGATATGATTGTTTGGCAACTCTTTCGTGATTGAATTCAAGTATGGAAGATAAAAAAGAAGATCAAAGTATATGGAGTTGTATATCAAGAAGTCCTTATATGAAGAACTTTAGATTAGAAAGTGTTATTAAGGTATTTCTATTATTTCTTATGTCTCTTTACCATTTGACTCATTTGACTTTACTTTCAAGCACCAAAGGAGAAGATTTCAAAGTTTTTGAATCAGAATTTTGGATTGAATAGTTTGAATTCAAAATATTCATCCAAAATCCTATAAACTGTGTTAAAATATTTCTACTTGAAAATGTGTCATTTTGGACTTACCTTTTAGATGTATCGTCATGCAAAACCTGAGTCCAAAATACGGATAAGTTTAACAGAAAATTATAGCCCTTTTTTTATAGCCATTGGCACTTCACTTTTTGGCTCTATAAATAGCCTCTAAACAAGATTAGATATAAGATTTTTGAAACATTCTTCTAAGAAATACTATTGCTCAACGTTTTCAAAAATATCTTTTTATCAAAAAGATTCAAAGTGAATTCATATTGTGTTAAAGGTAAAAGTACTTGTGCTTTGTATCTTAGTGAACATCTACTCAAATAAGTGAGCTATTTACTATTTTATTGATATTCAATCTCTATTGTAGTGCAAGGTTGTGGTGTAAAACCTAGTTAGGGTGAACCTTGTTGTTATTGTTTGTTTGAGAGGTTTTGAAAAACCTAGTGTGGTGATCCTCTCTTGTATGTGGTATTGATTGATTTCATTAAGTGGTGTAAATAAAATCTGGTTGAAAATATTTAAGTATAAGCTTAAGGTAGTGGATGTAGATCTTGAAAGATCGAACCAATATACATACCGTGTCTCATCTCTTTTATTTTTGAATTGCATTTCCATTTCTGGTCGGAATCTGAACATATATATCAAAGAGTTCTTGGATAGCTTTCTTTGTTACCATAAACTTGGTTCAAGAATCTTGATGATCATCATTGTTCTACATATCAGACGATTCGAAAATTTTAAGTTTACCAAAAACCTTATTCACCCCCTCTAAGGTTTTTCAATATATATATATATATATATATATATTATATTTAAAAAGATAGATCATTTGTAAAATTTTATTCGTTTTCATTTATACCATTTGCAAGATGAAATCATTCACTTAATTTTTTTATTTTTTAAGTGCAAGATTTTTTATATAAAATTTTTAATTTTTAATCATTTTGACCTCAATATAATCGTTTTAATCATTTTACTTTTTATATATTTAATCATTGTAACCTCAATATAGTGCCGACCCTTGTAATTTAATTGGACTAAGTCTTAATAAATTTACGAGTGAATAAAACATTTGAATTCTTATAATGGAGATAGCCCGTTAGCGGCATCATCTTTAATTCCAAATAATATTTTTATTAAAAAAAAAATCAAAATTGCATATGCTTAACATTTGGTCACTCATTCTGTCTTTCTCAAGCCCCAAGTCTTAATTAATCTACAAAGAATGCCTACTCGCCCACTTCCTTTCCTCAAATACAGAAGATCTCCACTATACTTTCTTTGCCTCTCCCACTCTCTTGATTTGGACCTCTATCTTGTCCTCGGAGGAGGCTATTTTAAACTTTGGTCTGCCTCGCTCCGCCGCATTGTCCTCGACAGTGTGCGCTGCGGGGGCGGCAGAAGCACATTGTAAAATCCACAACGGAAGAGCTCAAACCTACAACTAAGTCTGATCTTTTAACCCTAACATCTGAGTTGAGGAAGCACAGCTCCAGCTCCAACATCGCCACCAATCCCACAGCGTCTGGATCCGACAATTTATCAGACCTACTGAGGCTATCTGAATTTTCGGAAAAGGAAAACGAAGAGGAGGAGGAGGATGAGGTTAGGAGGAAAGTGAAGGCACTCATGCAGGCTAGCCAAGACGGAAGCGGCCTAGCTCATGCATTAGAAGGAGCAAGTGAGATCAGAAAGCTGACCAAGGACGATTCAGAGGCCAGAATTACCCTGGCTTTGCTTGGAGCGATTCCCCCGCTAGTGGCATTGCTTGACTCGCCGGATCTCGATTTTCAAATTGCAATGCTTTATAAATTTTCTTAATATCGGCATTGGCCACGATGCGTGAGAAAAATTTTCCTTTCTTTATTATTTTATAGAGATTCATATATATGTTTTCATTGGATTTCCTCTGGACTAGATGTCTAGAATACCAAGTAAAAGCCAAAAGCTAAATTGAATTATTTTTTTCTTTTTAGACACCATCAACCAACTCGCTTTATGCAGCAATTATCATTTGTTGGTCCTATCTTTCTTTTGTCATACCGCTCTCGTAGATGTTAATTTATCATCAGTCGTTAATACTAGATTTTTTTTTTTTTTTGTTAATTCATTATCAGTCCTTAATTCATTTGTTTGTCCTATCCTTCTTTTTGGTCCGAAAATACCAAGAGCAAATAGCTCAGAAAATGATGAAACCATAAAGAATTAGAAAGGGATATCATCTTCTTTTAGACTACATAAATTGAATGGTGAATATATATAACCACAAATATCCAATAAATGAAAGAATTACTTTGCCACCGAATATCTACCAATATCATCTTCTTATGGATATTATTAAGAAAAATAAAAAATGTTTGGACAGAATCATGGACATTATTGAATTTTTTCCCATCGATTGCATTTCATTTTCCTTTGTTGTTTTTGTTTGTTAGCATAGCCTTGACCAACCAATTTCACTTTTGTCTTTTCCACCCACTTTGATGATAAAGGAAAAGGCTAAAGAAAAGTAAAGAAAAAAAAAAAAAGGATAAAGAAAGGAAGGCAAAGAAAGTTGCTTTTGTAAAATACGACGAACCTTTTCTCTTTCTCTCCAACCACCACCATCTTTATCGTGTAAGGACTGATGAAAATTGCTTTTGTCTTTCATGAAGGCTCGTGAAGCTGTTTGTCTTTGTAAAAAGCAGACGGTTAGACAGAGGAATCAGATTGTTGATGCCGTGGTGATTGCAAGAATTCTTGGGGCTACCCTCGTTGTGCCCATCTTGCAAGTAAATGTCATCTGGAGTGACGAAAGGTTTGTTCTATATTGACTGCTTCTTGATTTTCAGCTCCTATTCTAGAGAATTTTGTGCATTCCACTACTCAAGCTTGGTTCATTTTATACCATCCTAAAAGACTGATTTTTTAAAATCAACAAAAGGCTTTTAAGATTTGTTCCCTTCTGCCTTGTGCATATATGGGCCAATTATTTTTAAGGTCGTTGATTCATTGAAATTTGTTTGGCTGCTCATTGCCTAAGAATATTTGTCTATGTAAATTGTTAGGTAGGATCTAATTGTCTCCCCCCCCCCCCCCCCCCGCCGCTTTTAACACGTTTGGAAAATTATTCTCTCCTCTGGCTGTTGTAGAAAACGAGATTGCTTTCACTTGTTGCTTGTTCTATTGAATTAGTGGACATAACCCCTTAACCAGAAACATAATGGCTAGCCAGACTGGGTTTTGCTAAACTAAGATACCACTGACATTATATTTATTTTTTGTGTTTTTGGTCAATCAAATAAGTTTGTGCATCTTGCCGGATATGATTTATTTACTATAATTTTTATTTTTTCCATTAGTCTTTATTTTTATTTACTATTTTTTTCGGCATCTTCAATTTAATTTATTGACGTTTGGAACTTTAGTATTGAAGGCAAAACATGTCAAATTCTACCAGAACTATGGTTGAAGGTTTAGAAAATTTGTATACAATTTACTTAATATAAACATATTACTTTTATATTACAATTTACTTTTTTTCCATCACTTTGATGATAAAGCAAAAGGCAAGAGAAAATGGTTCTGGAATAGCTGGGTTGAAGGGATGCCTAAAACACCTTCATTTGAGTCTTAAATATGATTTAGTTTTTTCTTCTTTTAGTTGGCCTTGAAGTATGATTGTTTCAGTCTTTTAGTTCAGTCCTTCAACTGCGTATCAGGGATTTCTTTCATCAATTTCTTCTCATGTTACAATATCTCAATGGCTTCTCTCAAGTTCTTGTCAGCCATATATACTTCTTCTTCCTCATTTCACATCTCCTGCAAATTCAAAGGTATGCTCTCAAATTATTAGTTCTTTGTTATCTTGGGAGTATATAATTAACTTATTTACAAGTGTGTGTGTGTGAGAATTTGAATTTTCTTGATTAGGGTCTCCAAGCTCATCAACTTCCTGTGAGGCCATCGACGAATTCTCAACTCCCTACATCTTTTCTTGAGAATAGTTTAGCCAACATTCAGTTCTTTGGCCGCCCGAGTGAGTAGCATGTAGAAGTACTTCGAAATAGTTACTCTTGATAATGTCTTGGAGCTACTGCCCTTCTCCTTTCTCTGCCTCCTAATTATCTTCTTCTCCACAGGAACTTCGTCTGAAGTGATACCTTCAAGATGCATTTCATGAATCATATTCTGGCTTTGTTCAAAATCTATTACGGAGTAGAAAAGATCATGCACAATCATAACCTCCATCAGAGGAAAAACAACAAAAGAAGTCTCTTGAATGTGTAGATCAAATTAGAAATCCAAAACAGCAGTCTCTTGAATGGGCAGATCAAGAGGAAGTGGTTAGATTAGAAAGGAAAACGCATTGAAATCTTTTTCTTTGGAAATTAATTCAAAATTTGACCATCTCTCAAATGAATAACAACTGTCTATTTCTGAGAAAGGGATATATATATCTATGCAGGAAGAGGGGAAGGATGACTGAGGAGAGAAAGAGACTAAGGGATGACCAATGACTGATGACTAAGGGATATATATATATCTATGTGGGAAGAAGGGAGGGATGACTGAGGAGAGAAAGAGATAAGGAGAAAAAGGAAGAGGTAGATGACAGGTTCAGTACGGGAAAAGGGGAGGGATGACTGAGGAGAGAAAATGACAAGGAGGAAGAGAAAGAGGTAGATAATAGGTTGTATATGGGAAGAGGGGAGGGAGGACTGAGGAGAGAAAGAGACAAGAAGGAAGGGAAAAATGTAGATGACAGGTTCTATATAACTGTGAAGGAAGGGGTGACTGAGGAGAGAAAGAGACAAGAAGGAAGAGGAAAAAATGATTGGTTTGTTCATTTTACATAAAATATTTTAATTGCATTGCCTTGACATTTTTCTATTGTTGTGCTTTAAATATAATTGGGTTTTGTTGCAGAATATGTACATTAATTTCATAGCTTAGAAAATTTCTGTCAGTATATGTCTACATTTTAATATTCTAAGTTTACACTTGTACTTTATTTTTTTAAAGATAATGTGAAGGTTTTCTATTTATTAGAATCATTTCATTGTCGAGATTGATAATCGATTTATGTATTGTGCAAGTAAGGAGATGTTCTAAAGCCTAACCCACTGACCTTGAGCTATGTTAGGTAAAAACTAATATTTTGTCAAGACAAAGGAGAGGAAGAGACAAGGAGGAAGGGGAAAAAATGATACCGAGAAGAGACAAAAAGGAAGGGGAAAAGATGATATCGGGAAGGACGATGTACTCAATTTTGTTTCTTGTTTTACATGTTGTACTATTTCTAATAGATTCATTGGCATTTTCTACTTGTTATATATGTAGCAATACTTCTCCTGTGGATTTTAAGGATTATTTATGATTTCAATGTTCAAGAGATTGATTTTGATTTGTTTGGCATTAAGCAAATTGTGTTTTATCGTGATTGATGTTGAATGAGTTGAACGGATTGTATTTTGTTTGAAATTGTAGGTAGATAGGCCTAAATACCAAGTAATTAATTTGTTAAATAAAAATTAATCAAATACGACGGTCGTATTTGCTTATCAAATGCGACAGTCACAAACGGTCGCATTTGGTTATGGCTTAATAGAACAAATACGACGGTCAGAGCCGTCGTTTTTACTAATGTTTGCAATTGCTCCAAGATTTATTGCCACGTTTGTAATTACGACGGTTGGATACCGTCGCAAATATTAAGCAATTGTGATGGTTAGGGCCGTCGCAAATAGCCGTCGCAATTAACAAATATTTGTGATTGGTTTAAAACCGTCGTATTTACAGAACAATTGTGACAATTTTTTTACCAAATACGATGGTTTGTAGCATCTCAGCCCAAGTGAGTAATTGCGACGTTTTTCCCTAACCGTCGTATTTACACCGTCGCATTAGCTAAATACGACGGTTTTTCTACCTTTTTTTAATAAAAATGACGGCATTATATACGACAGTAAAAAAAAATCACCGTTTGATAGTTGTTTATAGCAAAAACGACGATATTTTCTCAAATACGACGATTTTCTGATCGTCGCATTTACCTGAATTTTTAGTATTTCTTTGAAAGTGTTTCTGATATTGGTGTAGAACACAGTAAAGTTGGCAAGATTTGATGCTTATATAAGTTGAAGTGGATTAGAAAACCAACATCCTAAAACTTAGAGAGTATATTGGAGAGAATCTATTGGGGATTTTACATGAAGGAATTCGAACCCAAGTATCCGTGAGGCTGCTATGATTTAGGAAAAGCAACAAAGAATTATCTTATTAGTCACCCAATTTAATTAGGAATCAATCACTCTATTCTCCAGTATAAATAGTCAACCAAGAAGCTACGAATGAATGCAATGAAATAGTTGCACAAATCAATGGGAGTTCTCTGGAGAGTTGGTCGAGATGCAGAGTGAGAAAATTCATGTTTATATTCTGAGAGTGTTTTAAAGCATATTCTATTGATGATATCTTTTGTTATTCGTTGATAAGCTTCAGCGATTTAAGTTTATTGTTTCAATAATCATTATCTTGTGATGAGTTTGGATCAAATCTTCTCCACATCGAATAATTTCTTGTGAAAAGGTTTCTAGAGTCAAATGAAAACTTGTTGAATTGCTATAATAATGATTGATCGGAGTTCAATCATAACTATTGAGTTCAACAATAGTCTTATCACAACAGGAAAAATCGCCATTTGCGACGGCCAAAAACCGTCGCAAAACCGTCGCTGACCGTTTTTGCGACGGTTTTGCGACGGTTTTGGCCGTCGCATAAAACGACGTCGCAATTTGCGACGGCCATGGGAAACCGTCGCAAATTGTGACGGTTTTGCGAGGGCAAAAAAAATTCGTTGCTATTTACGACGGTTTTGCGAGGATTTTGCGACGAATATTTTTGGTCAAACTTCACCAGAGGAATAATTTTTGCGACGATTTTGCGACGAAAAAGTGACCCTCGCAAAACCGTCGCAAATTTGCGAGGGTTTTGCGAGGGCACAAGGTTGGCCCTAGCAAAACCGTCGCAAATTTGCGAGGGTTTTGCGAGGGCTAAACCATAGCCCTCGCAAAACCGTCGCAAATTTGTGACGGTTTTGCGAGGGCCACCCTTGTGCCCTCGCAAAACCCTCGCAAATTGCGACGGTTTTGCGAGGGCACAATTAACCCAAGTTGTGACCCTCGCAAAACCGTCGCAATTTGCGACGGTTTTGCGAGGGCACAATTAACCCCAAGTGTGACCCTCGCAAAACCCTCGCAAATTGCGACGGTTTTGCGAGGGTCACAACTTGGGTTAGTGTGCCCTCGCAAAACCGTCTCAATTTGCGAGGGTTTTGCGAGGGCACAAGGTTGGCCCTAGCAAAACCGTCGCAAATTTGCGAGGGTTTTGCGAGGGCTAAACCATAGCCCTCGCAAAACCGTCGCAAATTTGCGACGGTTTTGCGAGGGCCACCTTGTGCCCTCGCAAAACCCTCGCAAATTGCGACGGTTTTGCGAGGGCACAATTAACCCCAAGTTGTGACCCTCGCAAAACCGTCGCAATTTGCGACGGTTTTGCGAGGGCCACTCTGTGCCCTCGCAAAACCCTCGCAAATTGCGACGGTTTTGCGAGGGCACAATTAACCCCAAGTGTGACCCTCGCAAAACCGTCGCAATTTGCGAGGGTTTTGCGAGGGACAATTAACCCCAAGTCGTGACCCTCGCAAAACAGTCGCAATTTGCGAGGGTTTTGCGAGGGCCACGACTTCGACCTCGCAAAACCCTCGCAAATTGCGACGGTTTTGCAATAAATTTTTTTTATTATTATATTTATTTTAAATTATTACCCTATAAATCAACCCTGAAATATTATACAAATAAATATCAATAGTATGTTCATAATCCAAAAAAATACTATAAAAAATTAAAAATAAACCCAAATAAATATAATTAAATATTAAAATATAATATAAAATACATAATAAGTATCTAAAAAAGTAAAATAATTCACAAAAATAAGTAATAGTGTATAAAGAGTATAAAATAAATATAACAAGTCTATGTAAGCAATGAAGGAGCAGCTGCAGAAGGAGGTGGAGGAGGGGAACGAGAGCCACAATGTGGGCCCGGTGCTCATCACTGGATCAAATCCATCGTCAACATTTGGATCTTCATCTTCGACATTAGCAGCCGCAATGCGCGCTTCTATCTCCTCTATGGATGGCATAGATGGTGCAGGAATACCCATTTTGTCCGACATAGCTGCCATCCAACCACCAAATGTAGACTGGCTGTTGCTTCATGAAGTCCCGGTACAAGTCTATTTGTCGATTGAATCTCCGCTCAGCCTGTTGAACCCTTTGCTCTACTAGATGTCCAATATCAACTTCTGTAGGAGAAGATGCATGCAGTCCACTTTGAGACAGTCTAGTTCGAACATGTGTCGCCTCTGAGCCTAACCCAAAAACTCGTCCCCTTTTGAACCCGCCTTGTGCCTTTACAAACATGGCTTTTTCATCAAGAGGAATAACAGAGTTTACAGAGTCACTAGACTCGGACTGAGGAGTGCTCTGTATGAGATTTCGCACCTCATCCTAAAAAAAAAAAAGAATTGTCAATAGTAATTATCAAAATAAAATACAAATTCCACACAGTATAAAGAATTTCAACATATTTAATCTATATAGTACCAATGTCTGGCGAGATCGCTCACTGACAAACTGACCCTTTTGTGGCTCCGCTCCGAAAGACATGTAATGTCTCAAACATGTCTCGTGTAGCTAAAAGAACTCCCTCCTTGGCCCGCTACATTTATGTTAACACAATGTAATCATTACAATCTTACATAAATTTGTAATAAAACAATTTAGATTAATAATTAATTAAGGCATGTAGGTGAATTACCAAACGGTCCTCGTGTTCTGTGAACGAAATAGACCCTCCAAGTATGGGTGCAACTACTCCCACGATTCTTTTTGTTGGTGGATGAGAGCTTCGATACTTCTCTCGATCTCCAGCACTCGCAAATGTCATTCCAATACTCGTGCCTCTATCCAATGAGGACATACCCAATCATCCCTCTTCCTCAACCTAGACATTATGTCCGAAAATCGCGTCCGACACTTCTTTTCCCAATTTGATCGAATTAGCGAAGCATACTCTTCCCTCCACCGAAAATATTTCTGCATGATCATGATTAAGATTTCGATTAACATATAACATAGTACTTAAACGATAAAAAATACTCAAAAATTGCTTACCCCAAATTCTTGAAACCATAAGTCTCGCACGGTTATCGGGACGTGCGTGTATGTCTGATACGAACCAGATGAAGTACTCGTTGTATTATATTTGAAATTTCTCGACACATTTGTCCGAGCCGGCGAACCTATTTTTGGTGCAATGACAATGTACAATATAGTTATGTTAATCTCAAAAATAATAATAATAATTGAACTAATAATCAACATCTTACAAAGTATGAATATGTTACTTACCCGTTTCCCCGTGGAACAATCCAAGGTCGGGAGTCCGTAACTTGCAACCCAACGAATGCGAAGTCGAAGCAGCGGATGATTGAAAAGCCGGGGATGGTACTCCCTCATCTCCAATAGAGCCATGTAATGAACGAGGCACTGAAAGCCTTTGTAGCTGAGTAGGGGATGGAGTATAAGGCTCCTGACCCTCCTGACTCCCCTCCCTCAATGATCCTTCATTAGAAGACATTGCTAAAGGAGATGAAAAAAGAAAAATAAGTAACCAATAAAGACGAAGCCCACTCCAAAAGAAGGATGTAAATAACCGTGAATAAAAATGATAAAAGAATAATAACATTGAAACGTTATATCTATTCGCTAGTTTAAAGTAATACAATAATAATGCTTTGCCGATGATGGATATGTCAAAATAAACATTGTACTTGTAAATTGAATTTTAAAAAAATTTGACAGAGTCTCCCCTATAATTGGGCATTTCCCGTGCACAAGGCCACCTCAAGATTTGACAACCAAAACGTCGTTACAAACAACAAAGACAGATCTTTTAAATATAGAAAAATTCAAAAGATAACTAGGGGTAATCACCCATTACCCAAGAGGAATGATCACCCATCACTCACTGGGAATGATCACCCATCACTCACGGGAATGATCACCCATCACTCACGGGTTCCAATTAAAATGTTCGATATAGTTAAAATCAAGCTAAAAATTATAAATGCCTCTCGTCCTTGTGAATTGTCTCATCAATACAAAGAACAATACAATATATAAACTACCTTGTTGTTTACACCACAAAAGAATATAATAAGGAATAACAAAAATCCTCCGGCCGTACAAGTCTAAACGAAAGATTCCCGCAAAAAAAAGAAGGAGATGAGATTCCCGACAATTAGACAAAATTGTGAAACAAAATTGTATGTGATGGAATTTAAAATAATAAAAGATTCAAGGCATGTAGATTCAAGTAACAAATAAATTGTAAGTTAAAATTTGACATGGGATAGTAATGATGCAATAGATTTCAGGATTCCCTCACCATTAACTATATTATTTGTAAATGAATTGAAATCAGTGCCTATTCACTAGAATCATTCTCCGATACGTACTCATCATCATCTACCGAGGTATCGCTACTCGTTTCCCATTCATCTTCTTCCTCTTCATTTATAGGAGAACTATCCCTTGCCGTTATAGCCTCATCATGAACATCCAACATTTCACTCATACCATTCTCATGCGTCGAATACCAAGATCAACAAATAACGATATGCCGACTTCGCGCAGCATCTACTTCTTCCCGATAAGCTCTATCAACCACGGTGCATCTATTATATGTCGAGCTTTGGTTTTGCAAACCGCCAACCAATCAGATCTTGGCCTCTTACTCCCCGGATATGATGCATAATACACTTGGATAGCTTGTTGAGCTAGAACAAATGGATCATAGTTAGCATAGCTCCTTTTGTGGTTAATTTCTACAAGATTATACTCATGGATGTACCTCGTACCACGATTCAATGTTTGATCAAACCAAGTGACATTTAAAAAGAACAATGCTTTGTCGTGGATTACCAGGAAATTGCACTTCAATAATCTCATTTAACACTCCATAGTAATCAGGTCCCGATGCGTCATTTCCAATCCCTTTCACGCAAACACCACTATTAACTCGTTTTCTTTCCTCCGCATAATCATGAGTGTGAAATCGGTAACCATTAATTATGTACCCACTATATGATTTCACTAGTCTTGACGGACCCCAAGCAAAGTTCCTCAAGCATTCATTTGTAACCATATTTTCCGAATCTTGTACCTAAAAAACATTAGACAAGTTAACCTCGTAATTATGAAAGTTATAGCATTATGAAACTCCATTGAATCCCCAATGGAGTTCCAAATGCAAGTTATTATCTTATGAGACTTACATATCCACTAAACCATTCTCGCAAATTCAAGGCCGATACTTCTATTGATTTCTATCTCCGATATAGTCTGAGCCGTACTTCGTAAGTGTGCCGTGAATGCCCCGTAATGCATTAGAATTAGATGGAATGAGTCAAAATCATTATGATGTATCATTTATCGTATAAAATGTATGAAGTAGTAGCTCGTACTCAATGTATGGCTGCACTTCACCACAATTAAGCAACATATAAATTCTTGCCGCAACGAATTCTTCGTAAGTAAGGAACCGAGTTCGAATTCGTCCTATCACCCGTCCTTGAACATTGCAGATTGACAACCTCGTGTTCTTGCACCCTCTCTAATCGTTCTCCTTCTTCATTACGCGCCGGAATTGTACGTTTTGTTTGTACATGTGGCTCAAAATAATAAGAGAAGAAAGTGGATGCTTCCTCAACTAGATAAGCATTGCAGATTGACCCTTCAACTCTAGCCTTATTTTTCACCTTGATTTTCAATTGATGCAAATACCCGTCATTTAAAAAAAATACGACTTCAGCCACACACACTTATATCGAACCCGCTATGAAAAGAATTAGATTGAATGATTCGATTACCGCTCAAACGAGTACATCCACCTATATTGAACAGGGCCACAAACTCTTGCTTCGTAAGGCAAATGAATTAATAGGTGTTCCATTACATCAAAGAATGCAGGTGGAAATATCTTCTCCAACTTACATAACAATAAAGGAATATCGGACTCCAATTTGGCCATATGAGCTACATTCAACTTAGGAGAGCATAGATCACGATAAAAAAGACTCAACTCCGTCAAAACACCCCATACATTAGAAGGAAGAAATTCCTTCAATGCAATTGGAAGTAGTCTCTCCATGAATACGTGATGCTCATGTGATTTCATACCGGATAACTTCAACTCATTCAAATCAAGCACATCTTCCAATGTTTGAAGCGTATCCATCCTGGGAGTTGCAATCCCCTCAACCATTCTAGCAAAAGTTTCTTTTGTTCCGATGTCAACGAGTAAACAGACTTTAGGTATAGCCACTTTTCCTCCTCCCACATTCAAGGCATGTAGCTCTGGCCTATGGCAATAAATTTCTAAGTCACGTCTAGCCTTTAAATTGTCTTTTGATTTACCCTTTACCTCAAGAACTCGTATTCATGACATTGTCAAATACATTCTTCTCATTGTGCATTACATCAATATTATGTCGGACCAAATTAGTACGCCAATACGGCAAATCCCAAAAAATACTCCTTTTTGCCCAATTATGAGATATTCCCCCGCCATTACTCCTTCCAATTTCTTTGCATGTTTCTGTAATTTTTTCATAATTAGACAAACTATCCCGCATTTCTTCACCAGCAGGGTATTGCACAGCCGTGATGTCTCGTAACCTCTATCATTCCTAAAAGATCTCGTATCCCTCCCGTAAGGATGATCCGATGGTAAGAAACGACGGTGACAACCAAACCATGATTGTTTCCCACCATTTTGTAGATGAAAAGACTTTGTATTGCCCATACAATATGGACAAGCCGCCTCCCAAGCAGTTGCTCCACCCACTCAACATACCATATGCAGGAAAATCATTAATAGTCCACAAAAGTGCCGCCCGTAGTTGGAAGTTTTGTTTCTTCGATATGTCATAAGTGGTGACACCTTCAAACCACAATTTGGTTAATTCATCTATCAAGGGTTGTAAATAAACATCCACCTCGGTGCTTTGGATTCTTGGGGCCCGGGATAATGATTGTTAAAAACATGACTCGGATCCTTCATACACATCCACTGGGGAGATTATACGGTGTGAGAATGACCGGCCAGGATGAATATTGCTTACCCGACATCCCAAATGGTGAGAATCCATCCGTACATAAACCAAGTTTGACATTCCGTACTTCTTTTGCAAACTCAGGATATATTCGATCAAAGTGTTGCCATGCTTCAAGATCACGAGGGTGACTCATTGTGCCTTTCTCCGATCTCGCTCTCTCCATGCCATCTCATGTGTTCAGCCGTTGTTTTGGAAGTGTACAATCTTTGTAGCCTCGGTGTTATCTGGAAGTAATACATCTTCTTGAATGAAATTTCCCTTCTACTTGTGTTCTTCCCAACCTTTTTCTCGTGCATATCGAGGATGGCCACAAAATTTACACTCTCTACGATTCATGTCATCTTTCCAAGAAAGCATGCATCCATTATTGCATACATCTATTTTTTGTACCTGCAAACCCAACCCAGCCACTAATTTTTTCATCCGATAGAAATCATCGAGAATCGTATTATCGCTAGGCACAACCTCTTTCATCAATTGCACAACATCGTTAAAGGCTTTACGCGAGAGGTTATTTTCGTACTTAATGTTTAATAACCTTGAAGCCGTGAAAGCCGCGAATGTTGTGTGCATCCATCCCATATAGGAGTCTCTCGCCGCCTTTAACATATCGTAAAACCTTTGTGCCTCCACATTAGGTGGCTCTTCAAAATGAACTGCCGATGGAGCTCGTGGGGAAAGTCGGGTCCCGCTACGTCTAAGACCATTTCGCGAGACCGATTTTCTTGATGTGAATCGATTCTGGGATTGAGGTAGACACACTTGAGGGACACTCGAATGGCTCACCATGACATGTCCACCGGTAATACCTAGGCACAAATCCGTACTTCCACAGGTGGAGCTTAACTTGTGGCCGGATCCGGTACTTTTTATTCTTACATTTTGCACACGGGCATCTAATTACGCTTGACATTGCATTTGATAAGGCAAATGTCAAAAAAGCCTTAACCCCTTCCTCAAATTCAATAGTGATCCCTTTTACACCCGAAGCGTGCCTTCTATACATCCAACTACGATCCTCCATGACGTCTAAATGAGAGAAAAGAACAATCAACTCAATAATTAAAATCACCCCTTAAACAAAAGGAAGAGAAGTATAATTACATTTTCCTTTCTATTATCTAACAAAAAGAGGTCCAAAACATAGAATTTACAATTGCTATCGTTGGATACAGCTTACACCTTCAATATATATCGTTTAACCAAGTATTTAATCTTAATTGAGGAATTTGATTAAGATTAAATACTATTAAAGCTAATTATATTCTTATTTTAACTCTCTCTATAACGTATATTATTCCCGCTATTATTAACATCGACCTATATATGAAATTATTATTATTACTCATTTCATTACTCCTATTCTTATTCTTATTAGCAATATTATTTTTAATAATAATGCTATTATGGGATATATACTCATGCTCAATCGAATAATACACTCCAAGATAAGGGTAGTTATTCTATTCCACATTAAGTAGCGGCAGATTTTGAAAAAATTTTGACAGAGTCTCCCCCGTAATTGGACATTTTCCAGGCACAAGGCCACCTCAAAATTATACAATCAAAATGCAATTGCAAACAACAAAGACAGATCATTCATTTATACAAAAAAATAAATAAATAAATAAAAGGATAACTAGGGGTAATCACCCATTACCCAGGAGGAGTAATCACCCATTACTCACGGGGAATCCAACATTTGAATTCAACAAAAAGGCAATTTATATGAACAAAACGCACATCCTACATCTTCATAATCTAAGGAAACGGATTTCTCACATAAAAGAGCCTTCAAAGCATTCTACTAGAGTTAAATCTTCCACTAGAGAGACTAATATATTATTATAATCAAGTAATAAGATTACTAAACTAATTAGAAATCAACCTTCCTATTATGGCATCATAACCAATCAAATTAATTTATAAGGGTTTATATAGCTAAAACATAGTTCTCATATAATTTGATCAAAGTAGTAATTTTTTTATAACAGGGTAAAAAAGAGTGCACTATAAGTATAGATCAAAACACATTGAATGTTAAAAAAGGACAACAATTCCAACTAACAATTTAGCAATTCCAGCTCACAATTCCAAATTTAAATTGTTTTTCTCACATCAAACCACCATCATGTCACTCACAATCTCCTCAAACTCAACCCCAACATCAATACAACTTTTATACATCAATTCAAACTCGCTCATTCACAAATAATCGCCCAAATTTCAAAGCTTCAGGGGAAATGAAAATCTGCCCAAAGTTTATAAGATAATGAAGTAGCTCAAAGAGATAAATTCTAACTACTTACCCAAACGAATCAATCTTCAAAGAATAAAGACAAAGAAGAGCACAGAATGGCAGTGCGCCGACCGAGGGGGCGGGTCGAAGGGGGTAGGAAGAGCAGGGGGGAGTTGAGGGGGGGGGGCGCCGCGGGATGGGGGGAGTTGAGGGAGGGGGCGCGGGGGTGGGGGGCTGCGGGATGGGCGCAGGGAGGGGGCGCGGGGAGGGGGCAGGGGAGGGGGCGCGGGGAGGGGGCCGCGGGGGTGTGGGGGGTTGAGGGAGGGGAGTTGAGGGGGGGGCTGCGGGATGGGGGGAGTTGAGGGAGGGGGCCGCGGGATGAGGGAGGGGGAGCAGGAGGGAGGGGGCGCGGGATGGAGGGAGGGGGGGGAGCGGGAGGGGGGCGCCTGGACGGGGGGGGTGCCGTGAGGGAGGTGAGGGAGGGGAGTTGAGGAGGAAGAAGGAAGGGGGAAGAAGGAGGGAAAAAAAAAAAAAAGAGGGAGTGAAAAATTTTGGAAATTTTTAATTTTTTTTTAAATTTCTAGCTATTTCGTCGCAATTTGTGACGAAAAATAAAATCCTCGCTAATTTCTCATAAATTAATACGAATAATATTATAAATCGATCTATACATTATAATTTTTATTATTTTTTAGTGATTCTAATAATAATATTATTATGTAAATTATTTTTCTTTATATATTTTAATTTATACACCATTTAATCAAATAAATAGATAAAAAAATTAGAATATGTATATATATAACTATATAGTATAATATATATTAATATGTTCGAGATGAATAACATTACAAATCGATCTCTACATTATAATTTTCAATATTTTTTTTAGTAATCTCAACAATAATAACAAGTATTTGAATTGTTTTTCTTTACATATTTTATTTTATACACTACTTAACAAAATAGATATATTAAAAAATTGGACATATGTATATACATAGCTAAATTAGTATAATATATATTAACATGTAGGAGACGAAGAACATTACAAATTGATCTCTACATTATAAATTTCATAATTTTTTTAGTGATATCAACAATAATAACAAGTATTTGAATTATTTTTCTTTATACACTACTTAATCAAAGTGATAGATTAAAAAATTAGACATATGTATATATATACCTACATGTTATAGTATATATATATATATATATATATATATATATTAAACTAAACAGATACTTATATACATTATATACATATACTTATATATTAGAATAAGTATATAACATAACATAATTAACTATATACATTTACTTATGCAATACATTAGGTGTATAACATGACATAATTACATATACAAAATTATAATAAAATGCACTAATTGAGACATGTTATTAAAAATATTTCAGTAAATTTGTCAAAATACACCATCACATAAACACATAAAGAAATTTAAAAAAAAAGATTAAAACCCTATTTTGTTGTAAAACCCTCGCAAATTCGTCGCAATTAGTGACGTATTAGCGACTTAATTTGCGACTTAATTGGGGTTTTGAGATTTTCTATACATTTTGCCATTTATTTATTTTTTAATTAAAAATATTGACCGTCGCAAAACCCTCGCAAATTGCGAGAGCCGAAAATTCGTCTCAAAACCCTCGCAAATTGCGAGAACTTTGCGACGGATGTTCAAAAATTTTTAAAATATTTTTTTAAAAAATAATCGATCGTCGCAAATCCCTCGCAAATTGCGAGGGTTATTGCCGTCGCAAAATCCTCGCAATTTGCGAGGGTTTGCGATGAACGTTCAATTTTTTTTAAAAATAAATTACCGTCGCAAAACCCTCGCAAATTGCGAGGGCTAACTACCGTCACAAAACCCTCGCAAATTGCGAGGACTTTGCGATGGACGTTCAAAAATTTTAAAAATATTTTTTTAAAAAATAATTTGTCGTCGCAAACCCATCGCAAATTGCGAGGGTTATTTACCGTCGCAAAACCCTCGCAATTTGCGAGGGTTTTGCGATGGAAGTTCAAAAAATTTTTTAAAAATATTTTTTTAAAAATAAATTGCACGTCGCAAAACCCTCGCAAATTGAGAGGGTTTATTGGCCGTCGCAAATTGCGAGGGTTTTGCGATGGACGTTCAAATTTTTTTAAAAAATATTTTTTAAAATTAAATATCCGTCGCAAAACCCTCGCAAATTGAGAGGATTATTTGCCGTCGCAAAACCCTCGCAATTTGCGAGGGTTTTGCGATGGTCGTTCAAAAAAATTTTTAAAAATATTATTTTAAAAAATAACTTGCCGTCGCAAAACCCTCGCAATTTGCGAGGGTTTATTAGCCGTCGCAAATTGCGAGGGTTTTGCGACGGACGTACTGAAAATTTATTTAAAAATATTTTTTTTAAAATAACTCGCCGTCGCAAAACCCTCGCAATTTGCGAGGGTTTATTGGCCGTCGCAAAATCCTCGCAAATTGCGAGGGTTTTGCGACTGACATACGAAAATTTATTTAAAAATATATTTTTTAAAATAACTCGCCGTCGCAAAACCCTCGCAATTTGCGATGGTTTATTGGCCGTCGCAAAATCCTCGCAAATTGCGAGGGTTTTGCGACGGACGTACGAAAATTTATTTAAAATTATTTTTTTTAAAATAACTTGCCGTCGCAAAACCCTCGCAATTTGCGAGGGCATAAATACCGTCGCAAAACCGTCGCAAATAGCGATGATTTTGCTACGAATTGCGACGGGTATATTGGCCGTCGCAAAACCGTCCCAAAACCGTCGCAAATTGCGACGGTTTTGCGACGGTTTTGGTCAACTCGCTACTTGTTTGAAAATCGTCGCAAATTGGTCGCTATTAGCGACGGTATTGAAGCCGTCGCAAAAAATTCGTCGCAAATCACGATTTTTCCTGTAGTGTATGTGAGTTTGACAGAAAAAACATTATATTGTGTTTTGTTAAAGTTTACTAAGGATCACCTAGTGATTTGAGATAAATGTTATTTTTGTAATTTTGATTAAAATTTTTAGCGGATCTTTCACTGGTTTAAAACCTGTAAATGTAGGCTTGTTGATAACCGAATTGATTAACAATTTGAAGTATGTGTTGAACTTCTTATTTTACAATTTATCAAACTAACATAACTACAACAAAAAAGTTTAACAAAATCACAGAAAATTAATAAGTCAACCTTTACATAGACTAATTAGTTCAAGTATTATTGGACCAGTGATATTATTATCAAGAACGGAGAGTCAGCTATGGTGGCTCGAAATGAGGGAGTTGTTTGTAGCAGAGATAGAACCAATAATTTGGGGTTAAGAGTAAATTATATGAAAGAAAATGTTAAATGATAATATTATATTTTTTTTAAAAAAAATTAAGAGAGGAAAAGTAAAACTAAAATATATTTTTAAAATTTTTTTAAATTTTGTTAAGATAAAAAGAAATAATTTTTAAAATCTTGGGAAAGCTATCAATCCCAGCGGTCATCTGTGTCTGTGGTTGGCGCAGACCAAATATATACAAAAAAATGGTTTTTGCTGCGTTAGAAAATAAAGAGTGGAAATGATGGTGATTTAGTGACAAGTCACAAAAGAAGGAGAGGTGGGGATGGAGAAAGAAGGAAAAGTAGGGAATAGAAAGATAAGATCATATCGAGAAAATGGTGGGTTGTGAGAGAATGAGGAAGGAAATTATAGTGGTTAGGTGGTACCTAGAGGCAGATCCAAGTGAGCTAGTGGTGACATCCACTTCTTTCAAACTTTTTTATATTCTATTTTTTCTTAAAATGTTAAAAAATTTAAAAATAAATGTTTTAAAATTTTATATATTTTTAAAAATTAAAAATTTAAGATTCATTTTTTTGGCATATAACATATCTTTGAACCTTAATTTTTATTGATAATAGTGGATCAAGAAAGGAGTAAATGACGGTGGTGGATTGTAGGGTGGCTATGGTTTCGAATTTTGCTGGTTCAACCCAAACAGGAAACGTGGTCAATAGTTATAAAATTGTTGATTACGATTCACAGTTAAAATTGATAATAAGAACCATGATTCATAGTCTGATTGAGGTTAAAATTTTATTCAATCGTAAACTGCTAATTTTTTAATTTTTCTCTAGCTACGTCTCAACATGTGACATTAGACGTGGCACATGAATTATATATATATATATATATATATATATATATATAATATAATATAATATAATATAAAAAAGGGCTCACATCAAAATGCCCTATTGTGATGGACCATTACATATGGTCGTTGTATGAATGGCCATTTTCATAACAACGGTAAATTTGTTTGCTGTTGTTCTCATTTTTTCCCCTTTCTTCCTACTTCTATAAATATCCCTCAATCCACCCTTATTTTTTATACTTCTTTTAACTCTCTCAATTCCCTCAACTCTCTCAATTCTCAAGTTATAATATATTATTATTATATTTATTTTTCTAGTTTTTGGGGGGAAAAAGCCTCATCTAAGTAGCTCCAAGGGTAATGGAAAACTAAGTGCTAGTTATGATTCAAATTTCCAACCGAAGACATTCACTATTCGATCTAGTTATCAACCAGTCTTTGATTTTGATCCAAAATTTTCTCTGATGATATTTTTTCCTCCAACAACTAACCAATCGATGCAAGTTAGTGAAGAAAAAGTTAAGCTCAACAACAATATCCTTACATTGATAATCAAGACAGTGGTCAATATCCAAGTGAAATACATACTGAAATTGAAACCGAAACCAAGACTACAACAAAGAAAGTACGAAAAAGTGAAGTTGACATTTTCACTAAACATTTCACCATTACAACAATGTCATCCGATGAAGTGAAAACTAAAGACAATTATTGCATTATTACTCCTAAATTGTATACATTCAAAGTTAGGAATGAGTTATGATACGCTTTCTTAACATCTAAGTAGTGGAATTCAAGGACTCGAAAAAAGTGAAAAACATTCTCGAATCCTTACAGAATCCATACTAAACATGTGAATAGAGATTTGGTAGAGTACATGCCTCAGAGTAATTAGTATGGAATTCTCGTTCTAGACATGACTATAGATGCTACTCATAGATAACGTCCTCTATGGATTCACACTGCAAACTTCGTTCTTGATCAAGATATGCTAGCACACTCGATCTCAAAGTTTTCTATTTTCTGGAATATTATTTTATTCAGTTATTGGATCTAAAAACTAACAAAGTAGAGAGACAGAGATATATATTCCCAGAAGAAGAAGACGGCTTTGAGAGTCTTCTTCTTAACTATCTCTCTTGATATCGTATCATATCCTTTTTTTTAAAAATCAAATTCATATCCTTTTTAAAATCAAATTCCAAAAGATAGGGTTAGTTTCTTAGATAGTTTTAGTAGTTTACTAATTAATCTACCAAGTTAGATACAAAGAATCTAAACATCATTCAGATATATCAAATTTGGACGTTTTTTTTTAGATACAATGGACCTGGATATATTTCTAGAGTCAACGAATCCAGTCTCTAAAAAAATATCCTATATTATTCGCTTAATGTATGACTCTATAAGTTAATTTTAACACTAATAGTGTATCTAAAATACATTTATATGACCCACAAGTTATAAGTGGTTTCTAATAAAATATTATAACTATTTAGGTTAAAATAAAGATCGGTGATCTCTCTGAACTAAACCACAATTTGATATTTAATCTTTTTATCACATGATATTCCAACTAAGCTTAAAGTATAGAACATGTCATCTTTATATAGCTTAATCAATTATTTCTTGATCTCTAAGTAAATATTCAAACAAATGATATTAATATCTCTTTGTTGATATATTTGAGATTTGCTATGTGTTTTAACAGTTTAACTCATCAAAGAACCCATAGATAGCTATGTCAAAAATAAAAGAGACAATTTCCTTCACTATCATTCACATTCCTCTCCTTGACTTATTGTAAATCATTCATTTGGTTAAAGATCACTTAAGACAACGTCAGGGTATAAAATACATCAAGTAGGAAATTATGGTGAATTCATATCGAAAGATTTAGAATATTGTTTTTTAGAAAGAAAGTATTTATGACCTGTCCCATGATGTACTCTCATAGTGGGTCATGTCCAATACAATATTCATTAATATTTATTTATGTTTTGATTTAATATCCTATATATCCATAACCAGTAACATATAATCATCAAGTCATAAACATACAAATTTTAATTTATTATTATTTCATTAATAATACTCGTTTAGGGACAATTTAAGAATAGCCATTATATTTACTATAGGATTTTACTGTCAAGTCACGTACTTGACGACTACATAGTGAAATATACTATTCACGAAAAGAGATGCACCATATTATTATAAAAAACAATATGACAATGGTACAAGTGTAAAATTCTTAGGGCATACCCCGAACACTAAGATGGCACTATCCTAATAGTTTTGTTTAGATTCCAAACAACAAAAAATTATCAGATACATTTGCTACTTCTGCTCCTCCTTCCATTAGTTTATTTAAATATTTTAAAAAATTAGCTAAAATAGTAGTTATAAAACATATTGTATTTAGTTTTGGACAAAGATTTTGTTTTAATAAATATGGTCAAAATACTTTAAATTCTGCTACAAAACATGTTCTCCGTACTACCCTCACACGTACACTTAAAAAATTACATAGGAAAGTAAGAAACAATTAGTTCAATTTTTTTTTTTTAAATTTGTCTGGTAAAGTTTCTTTATATAGTGATTTTTTTAAAAAAATATAAAAGAAAATTAAGAGTTAAATATGTATTTTCTTTTTCAATTAATTTTGATTATATAACTAATTAATAGTTTACCGTTAGGTATTAGTTTAAGTTTTGACACTTTTTTTTAGGTCAACTGATACCGAATTTATTAGATTTTGATTATAAAGATTACGATTATAAATGATAACTAAAGTAATATTTATGGATTAAATATATCTCTGCCATTCCTACTCTCATCCCTCCTTCCACCTACTAGGGATACTTAGGTTGTGTAATACTGACCGTACTTGTATACTTAGTTTGTTGAATCATTCAATTGCATCGGGGTTAATTGTTAATCTAGTTGAAAGTTGAAACCGGCCAATTCGATCAAGGTTGGGGGGGGGGGGGAGATTTTCCCAATCTTATTGAACATTTTTTTATTAAAAATAAAAAAATAATTTTAAATCATAATCTTTTCATATTTTCTCTTTTGTCTCATATAAATCTCTTTCAATTTTCTAGTTCTTTCTCAAATCTCAACTTTGTCACTTTAATTATCTCAAAAAAATTTCTAATATAATTATTTACATTTATCATCTTTCTTACTTTTTTTAAAAAATAAACATTTTGACTAAAACTCGTTCATCATACATTTATTATTATTTTTAAAAAATGATAATATTGAATTAAAAAAATTCAAACTTTTTATCATTATTTTTTTATTTTTAATATATATATATATGTATATATATATATAATTGCCAAATATACTTAATTATTAAAATGATCACATGTTCTCACTCTGTTTGTTATGTGATAAGCAACTTTAGGGATGCCTTCATCGAAGTAGACAAAGCCTTGGACCAACCATGCACGTTATATAAGACTTTAGAGTAGTTTTTAATATGCTTACTACAATACTTGACTGTAATATGGTTTGATACTAACTATCAATCTATCATGTTTGTGACTCATTCATTGTCTTGGCAACATCTATGAATAACAATTTGGCCATAGAACACGACTCATGGCCCGTATGGCACCCATATACGACAACTTGATTATAGAATATGATTCATTATCAACGAGTAATGATTTAATTACTGTTTTTATTAAATTAAATTGATAATAAATATTTAATCTTATTACCAACTACCCAAAGATATAGCTCCAAACGCACCTTTGATACTACCATCATTGTTTTCGTTTTATGTGTCTGCGGGTTGCTTTTCACGGTTAAATCGTGGTCGTGCTTTTCTAGAAAATGTGTACATAATTTATAAAAATATACTTTCTCTTGGTCATAAAATTAGGTTTACTTTACTTTCTCATTTATCATAAATTATAACATTATTTTTTAAAGACTAATTAATATATTAATTTCTTAATATACTTTTAATTGGTATACACCTTTGCCAGATAAATACTCTTTAATAAATAATAAAAACATTAATTGTTTAAATTAGAAATTAAAATTTCATAAGATCAAGAATAATTTAATAGTACAAACTACTTAATAAAAATGTGGAAAATATTAATAAAAATTATAATAACTATATTCTTTAATACTTAGACCGAAAGAATTACAAGTCCCAAGAGTGAGATGTGATCAAAATATAAAATTATTAAACAATTTGAAACTAACAAATACAAATAGTACAACTGCACATCCGCAAATATTTTTTGTATTCGAGGCCTTACAATTCTGACAAATCATTCTTACCTGAAGGGGGAACATAGAAACAAAAAGAATAACAAGTATTCTTTTATAAGAATAATAAGAATTGAATCATAGTATACATCGTATGGATAATTTATTGCATAATTTTTAATGTTTTTTATTTTATTGAGAAAGTATTCTTTTTAATGTTAACATGCGGAATTGGAAGAAGTAGTATGATGAGTGTAAATGATGCGTTTCATCTTCTTTTCAATGTTAATTATTGAGCGTAATTTTATATTAAACGCATTTAGTTTAATTTGTCAATCTTTTATGTTATTATTAAATTTCTTTATTATAATTATGTATAATTATGTTAATCTCACAAAAAATTAGCCTATCAATAAACTTACGTTTATGAGTCGTAGACTAATAAAAGATGTATTAAAATTTTAATAAAATTATAAGAAATATACTAATTTCATTCACTAAGTGATCACTAATAGATTTTAATAGAACACTCTCATAGTGTTCTTTGTGTTAAAATTCCTGAAAATCTTTGTTAGACTCAACTTCATCTATTGAACTTCTTTTAATCTTTATTGCTGCAACACTGCAGTACTTTGTCGACACAAATAACCTTTTCACCAGAAAGGTTTACTCGGAATAAATATGATTCAAGTCCTTGAAGATATAGTCTTGTTGCAACAATTAACTTGAAACATACTTTAATAAAAAGAACCGACAAGCTTTCTGGAAAGTATTTGCTTCAATAACACTTAAAATGTTTTCCTTAGTTTCCTCTCTATTGCCTCGACTCACTTTCTATTGAACCTCTCTAAGCCTCGTACTCCATCTTCTAAATTGAAGTTCCTTGGTTGTGCGTGCGTACACACACGCACACAAAACCACAATAAAGTATTGGTTGTTTTCTAATCAAATTAGGAGATCGCTAAAAATTTACTCGAAATTTCCTAGTACATCACAGCTTCAATTCCACTTAGATTTTATGTCTTCTAAATAATATTCAATGTATCTTTTCCAATATCC
The DNA here is from genome assembly GCA_026120185.1 of Voacanga thouarsii. Lineage (NCBI taxonomy): Eukaryota > Viridiplantae > Streptophyta > Magnoliopsida > Gentianales > Apocynaceae > Voacanga > Voacanga thouarsii. Next base: position 6,342,529 of record JANUWF010001392.1, read on the forward strand.
TTTGTAAATTTTCTGGAATCCTTTTTTCTAGTCCAACTAGAATTGCCTTGTGTCAAATATTGCCAGTATCCAATTTAGCAAGATTCTTAAAATGATTTTTTAATACAAATAAGTTAGCATTGTCATGGAATTTTGTCACATTAGCATTGCTAAGGAATTCTGTCAATAACCTTAACATATTGGGATGTAAAGTGAAAGTATTGAAGGAGAAGAAGTAATTGTTGAAATAAATGGGAGAAATCTCATATTTGGTTAATGGTAATAGTGAACCTAATCGTTGTGATATTATATAATAATATTATTATTATTTGAAAAATAACATGTAATATTTTGATAAATAGTATGCTTGTTTATAACATGTATAAATATATAGATATTTATGAGTAAAAGGAGAACACCTTTGGGAGTCATGACAAAATCACATCTAAAGACATGATGACCTCCCTACTTGTGGGTAATTGCGGTCTATCACATTTCCAAGATAAAACCCATTGTAGCTCTTGTTGTCTCCGTAATGTGCACGTTCATTGGAAGACTGATAAACTTATTTTATCATGTTGCCCTTGAGTATTTAAAATATAAGAGAGATATATAAGTGAGAAAGGAAGAGAGAAAAGAGTAGTGAGAATTTCTTTTGGCAAAGATCATTCCAGTCTCCTCACCCTCCTTTTATAGTGGTGCAATATGTTTGATTACCCCCTTCACATTAACAATTTGGAGTTACAAAATTAAATAGGAGGTTACAAATATTTAAGGATTTACAATGTTAATATACAAGGGTTATAAATCATTTGAATCAAATATTTAAATTTGGAGATTATACAATCTAATAGGAGTTGCAAATAATTTAAAAATGAGGGTGACAAATCTTGAAATAAATTTAGACATGGGGTTTCAAACTTTAAGTTAATTTGAAAATAGGAGTCACAAAATCTTGAAGTTTTAAAAATTTTTATTTATTTTCATAACAGTCCCCCAAAGGTTTAAAACTTCAAAATAATAAAAGTTGGGCAACATTATAATACGTAATAGGTGTAGGTGTCTTTCGGACTTGAACCTACACTTAGTATAGACCATTTCAACTTGAGAGGCCATAATGGACAAAACCTTAAATTAGGTCTCTTGATCAGATTTCAACTAGTCACATATAATATTGATAAAATTTTAGTTAAAAATCAAGTAGCACTATTAATGGCCATGCACTCTAATCTTGATTCTTATGAGTCTCTAGGGACTGCCCAATCCCATATCCATGGCCTCATGGAAATTCTCACTTAGGTGAGTCCTCCAAGGATATATGTGACCTATACCTCGCAGAAGTATCTGCCTTTGTCTGATTTGGGGTTAAACCCTTTCTTAACGTCACACTTTAAGGCACCTCATCTTGGGATGGGAAAGGAGATGTACCTATTAGGGATATGCCCTAGAGTCAATTTGTACTTATATTTTTGTCGTTATGTATTATGTAATAATACGAGGAATTTCTTTCCATAAATAGTGCATTTAATTTTGTGGTCATCAAGTATGTGACTTGATAGTAAAACCCTATAATCAATACAATGACTATTCTTAAACTGCCTCTGATTGATTATTATTAGTGGAACAATAATAAATTAAGATTAGTATATTTGTGACTTGATGGCTATATTTTACTGGTCATGGATATATGTGATATCAAGTCAAAACATAAATAAATATTAGAGAACATTATATTGGACATGACCTATTGTGAGAGTACTTCATGAAATATGTCATAAGTACTTTCTAACTATAATGATATTAAAAGTCTTTCAACCTGAATTCATTATAGTTTCCTACTTGATAAATTCTATATTTTGACATTGTCTAAAGTTATCTTTAACCAAATAATAAATTAGACTATTATTGGATATAGAATAAATCAAGGAGAGGAATATGATTGATAGTGAAGGAATTTGTCCCTTTCAATTATGGGAGAGATATCCATGAGCCCCTTAATAAGTTAGATTGTTAAAATGTATAACCGTGCTCAAATATATCAATCTGAGATATTGATATCATTTGTTTGAACAGTCTACTATGAGATTAAGAAATAGTTGATTAAGCTTAATAAGGATGACATGCTCCGTGCCTTATACTTAATTTAGATATCGTGTGACAAAAGGACTAAATATAAAATTATAGTTTGGTTCAAAGAGATCACTTGTCTTCATTTAACTTGGATAGTTATAATGTTTTGTTAGAAACCACTTATAACTTGTGGGCCATTTAAATGTAATTTGGGCACACTGCCAGTGTTAAATGAATCTATAGGGTCACACAATAAGCGAATTCGTTAGGTTATTTTTCTTATAACCAGGTTCGATGAATTTGAAAATATGTCTAAGTTAATCGAATCTACAAAATTTATCAGATACAATGAACCTAGAAATATATCCACATTTGATGTATCTGGATGATGTTTAGATTGTAAGAATCTGACTCGGTAAATTAATTAGTTAAATTACCGAAATGATGGCATAATCTTATCATATCAGTTTTAATTTAATTTGAATTTAAAATAAAATATGATAAGATATTATCAGAGTTAGACTTCAAGAGGTTCGGGTGGTTTTAAAAGAAAACCCTAGCCGTCTTCTAAAAAGAGCTCTCTGTTAATATTCGTGCCTCCATTCACCAGGAAAAATAAGCCACTCAAACCCTAAGTGCTAGTACTCCCGGGGTAACGAGTTAGTTCGCTGTGTGTATTCGATAGAGGGCATTTGCACACTGCAGCGTCTGGTGATCATTCGGGTTGCACGTATGACAGTAATATTAGAATCTAAGGATCTTGATTATACCGAACTGAGGTAATTCTGTAATTCTTAGATCGTCTTAATCATTTGGCTTGGGTCCTCGGAAGGGATTCGTGGATATTTTTCGCGTTTAGAAGTCCACAAATCTTAACAGTACCATACAAACTCTATCTTTTGGGGTGCTAAAACGAGTTATACTATACAGTTTGTTCCTACCCATTGAACCTTTTTCGTGAGATCTCCACTTATAAAGGTTAGGTTATTTCTGAAGATGACTTCTTTATGGGTTTAAACCCATCCCCCTTAATGATTCATTTATACTTTTTCTAGATAAGGCTTTGGTCAAATTATTCACCAAATTTTCCTCTTCACAAAGTTTAGAGCTAGATACTTTTCTTAAGTAATGCTTTCACCTTTTTGTTCCTAGCTTGAATATGTCTGTTCAATTTTTCTGTTAGTCTGAGATTAATTTACAAGACCAATAATCGCTTTACAAGCAAAATGTATAGAGATCATAGGTGTAAATTTATTTATAACTAGAATATCTAACAAGAAATCTCTTAGCCATTTAGCTATAGTACACATAGTATCCAATGCAATTTACTTAGACTCTGTTGTACATCTTGAAATAATAGTTTGTTTTTTTGTTCCTCACATTGTAGTAGCCAATGGTAGACTTAATTTCTAAATTATTAGGTTATCCAATTTGCATCACTATGTTCTTCAACTACATTGGGAAAACCCTTATAGAAAAGAGCATAATCTATTGTTCCTCTAAGATACTTAAGAACTCTCTCTAGAGCATTCCAATGATCATGATTTTAAATTATGAGTATATCTACTAAGTCTTCCAATTGTATAAGCTATGTTAGGTCTAGTTCTATTTTTAAAATATAATAATGATTCTATAATTTGAGAACACTTGAACTGTGCTACATGTTCACTCAATTTTTTCTTAAATGAATGCTAGAATCAAATGGAGTGGATACATGTTTACCAACATAAAATCCAAACTTTTTAAAGATCTTCTCTAATTCAATAGATTGATCCAAATATAGTCGTCGTTGAGTTCTTCTCAGTCTCATATCTAAAATTATGAGCTTCTCCCAAATCTTTCATTTCAAATTTGTTTGATAAATAACTTTTCATTATGTTAATAATGTTTAGGTTTGTCCCAAAAATTAACATGTCATCTACATATGAACAAAGTATTATTTGTTCTCCAATATCTTCTTTGGTATATTTGCATTTATCATGATTGTCAGCACCAAAACCAGTAACTAAGAATTACCTTATCAAACTTTTCATGTCATTGTTTAAGATTTTGTTTTAAACCATATAAAAATTTTACTAGTCTACATACCATGTTCTCAAATCCTTTTACCTTAAATCCTTTAGATTGCTCCATATAAATTTCTTTTTCTTAGTTTTTATTCAAAAAGGCAGTATCTACATCCATTTAGTGTATGAATCAGTTGTGTATAGATGCTAAAGCTAGTAGGGTTCTAATGGTTAGTATACATGCTACTGGAGAATAGGTATCAAAATAATCAACGCCTTCTCTTTGTGTAACACCTTTTACTACCAATCTAGCCTTGTACTTATCTATTCTATCATTAGGTTTTAGCTTTCTCTTGAAAATCCACTAGCAAACAATTAGTTTATTACGAAGAAGTAAATCAGTTAACACTCGAGTGTTATTTTAAATAATAGATTGATATTCATCATTAATTGCTTCTTTCTAAAAAGGTGTATCCATGGACATTATAGCATCTAGATAAGTTTGAGGATCACTTTCTACTAAAAATGTGACAAACTCATCTCCGAAATTCTTTTCGTTTCTAACTCTCTTTTTTCAATTTATTCCTCATTGAATGAATTTGTAAAAGATTGCAATCACTGGAGGCTCGAACTTGAGTAATTGAAGGTTTCTTAGGAATTTAAGTCTTCAAAGGAATAATATTCCCAGAGTAAGTAGCATCTCGGGTTTCTGTGATAGTATTACTTAATATTCCACCAACTTCAAAATTTAAAACCAAAACCTATTTGCACTACTATTATGAGCGTATCCTATAAATATTATATATATAATTTTTGGGACCTATTTTCTGTCTTTTACATTTAGGAGTAACTACTTTTATTAAGCTCCCCTACACTTTCAGGAAATCAAGCCCAAGGGCTCTTTTCTTTCATAACTTAAAAGGTATTTTATCATTATCTCCTACAGTTACTGAATTTAATGTATGATAAGATGCTAGAATTACTTCCCCCTACAAGTTTTCAGGTGCCCCAACATTAATCAACATAGCATTTACCATATCTATCAATATTCTATTCTTTCTTTCAATTACTCTATTTCATTGAGGTGAATAAAGGGGGGGGGGGTTACTTCATTTACAAGTCATTATCTTTACAAAATTTCATAAGTTCTTTTGAAGAATATTCTCTACCTCGATCAGATTTAAATCTTTTAATATTCTTATCTAAATGATTCTTAACTTCTGATTTATAAACCTTGAACCTACTAAAAGAGCTTATCCTTAGTCTTAATAAGATAAACATAGCAATACTCAAAACAAGCATCTATAAAAGTCACAAAATATTTATTTTCAACTCTTTAACCATTCTATTAGAATCACAAACATCACTATGTACAAGCTCTAAGTGATTTGTATTCCTATGCATACCCTTATAAGGTTTTTAAGGCCATTTAGCTTCTACACAAATTTTGTACTTATGATCTTCATTTACTTGAGATCTAGGAATAATATTTAAATTCATTAACTTTTTAATTTTGTTTAAACTTATATGTCCCAATCTCTTATGCCAAAGATAACAAGTTTTAACATTCAACACCAAAAAAGCACTATGAGTAAAATCATTAATAACATTCAACTTAAACAATCCATCACTTACATAACTTTTTCCAATAAAAAATTTATTTTTAGTGATTACAACTTTATTAGATTCTATCACAAGTTGTAACCTTGTTGAAGTAGAGATGAACCACTAACTAGATTTCATCTAACTTCTAACATATGCTTCACATCCTCTAATATCAACGTCTTTCCTGATGCCATTTTCAAATTTATTCTTCCAATACCATGTATCTAACAGTTGAGTTATCCCCTAATATTATACTTCTTCCATTTGAGCTCTGGTAAGATATAAATATTAAGCGATCAAAACACACGTGTAGATTAGTTCCTGGATCTAACCACTAATCTTTATCAAAGTGAGAATAATTAATCAAAATTTTAGAATCTGACCTAATAAAATGCTCACCTTCTTTCAACATGTTCATTTCACCTTGTGCCTTTTTAGGTTTAGGCTTGTACTCTTTAGTCTTCTTGTGAAAAACAATGTCATGGATAATGATTAGTCTGTCCACAAACATAGCAAGGGTTTCTTTCCTTCCATTCTTTGCGTTGGTTATTCCTAATTTCATGGAATTTTGCTTTAAAATTTTTTCGAGGATTATAATTATCCTTCCAACTCTTAATCTTTATACTCTAAAAGTTATTACCTTTAGATTTAAGAAAACTTATTGGAGGCCTTGTTATTCTCTACTAAAATAGCCTTGGCACTCATCTCATTATTATCTTTCTTTGTTCCATTTCTATGTTGTTCTTTTATTCTTAGAGAATCAAATACTTGAGTCAAAGTCAAAGTTCCTTGTTTATACTTAAGACCTTTAGCAAAATCAGACCATGAAAGAGGAAGCTTATTGATGAGGCATGGCACTTTATAATCTTCACTAACGTTTGAATCTTTTTTCTCTTGGTGCCTATGATGATCTTGAAACTCATGTATTTGAACATTGATAGATTTATCATTCACCATGATAAACTTATTAAAATTTGATGGATTAAAACACTCTATACCAGTATCATCTATACCATATTCAACTTCTAAAGTATCCAATAAATCTTCAAATCTTTGTAAAATTTTGACATATATCAAAGAGATTATATGAAAGAGCACTTAATATTCTCTTAACAATGAAAATTGATTTGTTATGGAGTATACCACGATGATGTATTTGATTAATAGACTCATTATTACTATCTATGGCAGACATAAAACACAAAACAGTAAGCCAATATCTCATTTGTTTTTGCCGCCTCTTAAAATTCAAGCCATTAAAAAATTCAAGCTTAACACTATTAGCTTCTCCTAGTGATGCCATGAAAATTAGGAATTACAAGCAAAGTAAATCACTCTGTGGGAGTAAAACAAATAAAATTAATAACAACAATAGTTAACTATCAAGTAGCAATCAAATATGATTTCTACATAGAACAAGAATAATGCCAAATTATAGTTTATATTTAAAATCACAATTTTTTTTTTTACTAGTATAATCCTTGTATCTTATATTTTAGGATAAGATAAGTTTTCAAGAAATTTTAAAAGACATATAATCTCACACCACATCTTTAGGATCTTGAAACTAACAATTGTGATATTATTATTATTATTATTATTATTATTATTATTATTATTATTATTATTATTATTATTATTATTAAAATAATAAGCCTATTATTATTTGAAAAATAACAAGTACTATTTTGATAAATATTATGCTTGCTTACAGACTTTTTTTTTTTTTTTTGATAAATCCACCAATGTGGTAGGGGGTTAGGCAGACCCTTACTAGTTTATTAGAATAAGAAAATAATAAAAGATAACGAGGAGGGCGTATACCATACCTCTTAGCATTATGTACATAGCAAATGCAAATTTAGGGAATTCCCATTCTATCTAAATGAAACAAATCCCTAACTGTAGGAGGCAACATAAAAAAAAGGTAGAAGTAAGAAACGAATGACCATCACGACCTAGATTTGCCAAGGAGTCAAAAACTGAGTTTGCTTGCCTATAAACATGCCTAATCTCAAATGAATCAAATTGAGATCTGAGTAGTAAAATATGATGAAGAATCTAATTAAGATGCCATGGGGCCGAGCCAAAGTTAGAGAGCAGGTGCACAACTTGAGTGGAATCCGTTTGAACATGTAATAGAGAAATCTTGATACGAAGCGAAACCTTAAGCCCTTTAGCCAGAGCTAGAAGTTCAGCAATGAGATTATTAATGAGCCCAACATTTTTTGCAAATGCCAGAACAAAAGAACCCTCAAAGCCTTTAATAATACCACATATACCCGAGATGCCTGGGTTTCCTCTAGAAGCTCTGTCGATGTTTAATACAAGACCATAAGATATGCTCGAGTTCCAAGTCACCAGAAGAACCTTCTTCAATGGAGGTGGTTCAATCACCATCGAGAACCACTCACAAATTTCTACTATATCCCAATAATACCTTATAGGATTTGCTAAAGTAAACACAGCTAGTTGCTTCACAATTTGGTTAAATAGAAGAGTAGGAGAAAAGGAGGCACATTCTTCTTTACAAGAGCAACGAAACTTCCAAACCTCCTACATATAAATAGAGATGAAGAAATGTAGGAACCCCCCATAAGGCTGTTGTTGCTGCCACCAAAAAAGAAAAAAATTTGATAAGGAAAAAGGCAGAAGACTACTTGCTAAGTAATCCCAATCTACCGAGGACCATCTGTCAAATATGGGAAACTGTTTCATAGTGAATGAATACATGCGATAGCTTATCAATATCCTTACCAATAAGGTGACATCTCGAACATAAGGACATCCCCATATGTTGAAGAACAACATCAAAGTCTAGGCGATTGTTAAAGAACTTTCATATGAATATTTGGAAATTGGGTAGATTTCGTAGAGACCAAAGTCCTTTTAGAATTTGAATTTCAGAATGCCGCCATCTTAGAGCTTTATAGGTAGTACTAATTGAGAAAGAGCCATAAGAAGATAGAGTCTATATAATACAACCTGGTGTAGAAGCTTGATGCATGTTTTTTAGTGTAGAAAATATTACCAACAAAGTCCACAATCAATCAAGCTTCAATTAAAATACTAACTACTAAGACCACACATACGGATAAATATAACCATCATATAGTATAGAGAATAGCAAGTATTAAATCTACGAAAGACTCCTACATTACTTTACTCAAATCTTTATTATTTAACCAACAAAACAAAGAAATAGAATTAAATAAAATAATAACCTAATATGCTAGAGAAATCAAGTCACACAAAAAAAGTCACAAGGATAATCAAGGAGTGAGAATAAGGAAAAAAGACATGTAAATAGATAGAAATCCTTGAATACATAATAATGATTGACTAGTTATTCTTTCAATTAATTATTATCTTGGCATCATGAAAAATTAAAGTAGACCCACTTTGTTTGCAATCTATGGAATCATTATCTTTTAGTTAAATCAGTGAATATATTCTATCTCAACCAATTTACCCAAAAGTTGCATTAGCATTAATTCTCACACAAATCTCTATATTCTAGGTGATTTAAAGTGTGAAATTAGTCAACGAATCTTTATTCTAGCAATCATCAATTAATCTTTAATTACCCAAGTTCTTGTTAATTAACCCATTTTTCAAGCAAGTTAAGAGATAACAAATATGAAATTGAATAAATTGAAATACCAATTAATCTCTTTTTCAAGCAAGTTAACAAGAAGAAACAATCAACTAATTTCTTAACTAAAACAAGTAATCAAATACCAAAACAATAATCAATTGATCAAAGAAATAAAATCGATACAAAATCATGAATCCAAAAGAATATCTTTTAAAGACAATTAAAATATTAATATTAAATTGTCAATAAATTATAAAGAAGAGAAAAAGAAACCACTCATAAACAAGTAAGTATTCTTCTTCTTTTTTGAAACCTTCTTGAGCAACCTCCTCTTCTTCTCCAAGAATTCTCCTTGATCCTCCGAAATCTTGATATTTCTCTAGGAATTTTTTAAAGATATTACATTGAAGAATTGAAAACCACTTTATACAATGTTATTCTATTATATATAAATTTCTAATTATCAAAAAGTGCCTACAAGAGTCATTTTTCATAGTTGAAAGAGTTCCCAAAAGAATCCAATTGAAATTGACAGAATCTACTTAGAAAAGAAAACCTGCCACCTTAGGTCAACACACGGAAAGAAAACCTACCGCCTTAGGTCAACAAATGGCCGCTGCCGGCCGTGCCTCGAAGCCAGCACCGGCCGTGCTAGCACCGTTTTCGTAGTGAAGGGCCAGTGCGCTCTAAGCACACGATGGTTTTGTTTCGTTTTTTATTATATTTTGTATAAAATTATCAAAATACATTTTCAAAGATAAAATATCAAATAGGAAAGAATATGACTATTTATTAAATCAAAAGTATGACAAAATATCCTCAAATAACTTGAAAAATATTGGTAAATTTAACTCCTATCATATTCCCCCACACTTAAACTTTGATTGTCTCAAGCAAACAAGAATTAAAACATTGAGCAATAAGTTAAATCAATTCATCACATTTTTCCTTTGCAAACACATCCATAATTAAGCAATAATCTACTGCCAGCCTTAAACATAAACTTGTCATTTACTCAACCCTTTCATAACATTGTAAACTCATGTATTAAATCAAGCAATCCCAAGGCTATCAAAGTTAAGTTAAACAAGCTTATATCTAGTACAAGAAAGCCATCCTACTCCTCAAGCAAAAATATAGATAACACAAATCATACAAGTTAAGCCATTTAATCAATTCCATCATTATAAACTTAAATTTACACAATTAAAGTTAATGAAACAAGGAAACACTCCAATTTTTTTTTTTATCCTGTGACTTAGGGAATTGATAGCTTCAAGTAAATGGATTTCTCTTCACGCACCGTATTGGCTCCCTTATAGCCATTATTGCTTTTCTTTTTCATCAATTGTTTTTCAACATTTTCTTTCTTTGCTTTTTCTTGCCTTTTTTGCTTCGGGATAGCTTCAAGAGAGTGCACCGATCAATACTTGCTACTGCTCTCCATATTAACCTCATTTTCAGGAAAAGGTCTTTTTATTTCTTTTTTCTTTTTTTTTCAAAAGATGAAAGCAAATTTTTTTTCAACTCCATGTTTTTTTTTTAGCTCACTTTTTTTTTTTCACTTAGTTTATTTATTTTCTTATATTCCTTATTCACAACTCAAAGTCAAGCAAACTTTAAATCTAGAATAAAAAATTAATCAACAACACTTCTCATATTTCATCATATCATTCATATTCAAACTTAAAGAATAAAATAAAATTCAAATACCAAATATAACCAAGGCTAACTTAAATTCTCAAACCTTAGTAAAATCTAACTTAATACACAAGTTTACCTTTTTAAATAAAATCAACAATAATGAATGACAAATCTATATCTAAAGTTAAAAAGAAAATCATAACTTCATTATAGTCAAATAAACTCAATTTAGCTCCAAAATTTCCAAACTTGCAAAGTTTTAAATTTTTAAAAATTTCAGCAAAATTATTTTTTATACCAAGAAAACACCAAGATAATTGATAAAAACCTAGACAAAGAATATCATCAAACCACTTTCCTATACTTAAACTAGACAATATCCTTATTGGCCAAAGTTTAACATAAGAAAGCCTTTCCAAAGGGACCAAAACTAATAGAGAGGTAGAAAGTTTAAGCAATACTCTCTAAGTGCAATAAAATACCAATAGATATCAAAACTTGAGATAGAGAGAAGGGCTTGTCCCTCATACTTATAAAATAAAATGCAAATAAAAGTACCAAAAAAATAATAACAAAATAAAATACACCAAAAAAAAAAAAAGCCTAAAGAGAAATACTAAAAATCATAAGAAACCAAATAAAGACATCACTCACTTCCCCATATTTAAATTGGAAAATATTTTTCTTATTTGGGAGAGGAAAAACAAAACACTTAACAAAAACCAAACACAAAACAAAGATACAAACTCTTTCCAATCATCATGCTTCCTCATCAAACCTTTGGAAAAGATAGGAATGTGAATTGAAAAAGGTAGGCATGATGAATGTAGAAATAAGAGAGGGTTTTGAAAAATGGAGGGTTCATGGAAAAAAGTAGTTGCAATGAATGTTCATACATGACCCCCCTTCCGTAACACCTTTTCAGACATACAAATCAAGTTTCCAACAAAAATGTAAATTATGCCTAAATAGTGTGTAAACATGAGAATCACCGCTTATCCCTTTAAAAGATTTGTCACAATTAAAATTCCCCTTTGAATCTAATAGTGTAAATTTTAAAGATGGGATTAAGAAATCCTTACTTTTCAACCTATCTACAAATGCCAAATTACCTACCTAAAATTGGGATGAAGGATAGACTTTGTTAATATCCTTTAAGAATTTCTTATGATGAATCATGGATAAATCGAACTCCTTGAGACATGTTAAACTCAATACATCATTATTTGGACTATTGTCCTCTAAGAATGGAGAGGAATCTAAGAAATCATATAACAAAGAGATATTATAATTATTAGCATATAGAAGAGAATTAAATACCTCACTTTTCACATTGGGCAATTGTTTCTCATATCCTCTCTCTTGTCCTTGGGGATTCTATTGTTCAAGTGTATGGGCTGTTAGGGCATCTTCAACCAACTTAGCTAGTTGTGTTCTGTTAGAGCTCATATGCTGGGAAGATTTATCTTGATACTTAAGAAATGAATTTGTGTTGGCGACAAAAAAATTTATTGAGGGTTCAACTGACGTCTCACAAAAAGCGTCAATCCGAGCTTGCAAAATTAACCAATCTTTGATTACTTAAATTCTTTAGCTTAACTTCGTTTCTTAAGTCCGTTAAGCAATAAAAAATATGAAAACCAATAACATTAAATCAACTCCTAACGTCGTCTCTCAAGTCAATTAGAAGCAAATCTAACTTCATCAATTCTTCCATAATCACAAGTAATCAAACACCAAGAATGATAAGAAAATTAATCAAATAGCTAAATTAATACAAAAATTATGAATTCCAAAGTATTGTCAAATTACAAAGAAAATATTAAATACATCATTATTCTAGAAAAAGAAAACAAAGGTCAAAGAAAGAACTCATAGACAAGCCTCATTCTTCTCCCTTGAAGACTTTTTTGAACAATGCTCCTTGATGTGATGAATTCCTCCTTCAATGAGTAATTTTTTGATTTGATTCCTTGAATTCATATTTGTGTCTTATGTTTTTATTGTGTAAATAGGCTCCAAGATTCTAAAATTCATCCCCTAAGAGTTTGGGCTGAGTAAGGATTGGAAAATATCAAAACTCTTGGAAACTACCAAATCCGCGCAACATTGGAAAAGCTCGCTAACATTGCACAGAGCGTAGGCGGCATTGGCCTGGGGGTCATGACCAGCACCGGCCGTGCTCTAGTCCTACAAAAAATTCCCCTATTCCAGATCAGGGCCAATGCCGACTCCATGGGTCATGGCCGGCGTCGGCTGTGCACTGACGGTGATAGTTTTGTCATTTTTTCAATGTTTTCGGTAATAAAATTTCAAAACACCTTTCCAAGGGTAAAATATCAAATATGAAAGAATATATCTAGTTATTACAACAAATGTATTACAAAGCATTCTCAAATAATTAGGAAAATATAGATGAATTTTATCCCTATCAAGCAACATATTCATAATGTTCTATCGTAATATTAACAGAGATGTGCTGATATACAAGCCTGTAATTTCAATAAGGAATCGTATTCCTTGTGAATAAATATTAGTTATTGTTTGGTCTGCATTTATTGCATAAAAAAAAACATCTCTTAAAGTTAGCATTCAAATAAGTGGAACCAAAAGCCTCGATACTTGCCAGAAGACAACAATGTCTTTGTGTAGTTCATTCATAAAGATATATTAGGTAGAGACTAGAAAGGAAAATTAAAAGAAACAAAAAAATAGGTAAAAAAACTACAAAGTTGCAGTCAAACATAGAAAGCCTTATTTATTTAGTGATTTCTTGTTAAAAGGAAAAACATAATATTAACTACATAAAGTCATTAAATGATTCAATTTGTAATGGTAGTGGGAAGATGCTACAAATGCTAGAGTAAGACAAGGGAATATAGAAATATCCTGAACAAACCTTAATACTTTCTTCAATCCTTCCATAGACAACAACTCTAGTTATGCCAAGGATTTTGTTGGCTTTGATTTGTTAGATAAAAGGTTGACCACATAAATTCCTCTGACTTCAAATGATTCCAAAAGGCTGTTTCTAAGTTCCTGGAATTTTCAAGATAGAAAAGAACAAGTGTAAATAAAAATTAAAGTATATCAAGTATAAACACAAACATATCATATGTATAAACACAAAAATATAGTTCCTGGTGGGTTGGGAAGGTCATTGGATTACATTAAGCAAAAATCATTATAAAAAAGATTCAACACATAATGTGCATAAAGGAACATATGGATTTAGATTTAGAAGATACCATACTACACAAATGGATTTCAACTATGGCAACTAAACACAGCAAGTGCAAAAACAAAAATAGAATAGAAAAAAATTGTTTCTAATTAGAGCACATATTTTCAGACAGCCTCTATGGCTTTTTGCATTACAATCATACAGAATATGTTTCTCAAGGATTTTGAATTTTTGTTAAGAGGACCCTTTCGGGGCATCCAAGGCCTCCTCTTATGTATGTAGGTTGTCACACACTTGACGGTGCAAACCTTGGCCTTCCTCGATTTTGGTTGCTATATATGGTGGTGGGGGGAGGGGAGGGCCACCTTCTTGCAATCACCAGAAATGTAGTCCAAAGACAACGTCTGGGGTATGTTTGATAATGTCCCAATCTCCTTTGATCCTTGCTGCTACTGCTACTACTATTGGTTTCAAATTTTTGATATATCCACCACCCCTACCTCTATGGCCGCTAATGTTAGAGTAGCTAGTAAGACTATAAAAATGGTAGCTAAGGTTATCATATGCATTGGCATGAGATGGGGAGTGGTTTTTTCTTAAAAGAGAAAGGGGAAGGGCCAATAGAAGTGGAAGCTAGAGAAACAAAAGGATAGGGAGTTAAAAAACATTGGAAGAGGAAAGGGGAAGAGATGCAAGGCTCGGATAGGGATGGATTATTTTGTCCAAATGACTAAATCTGAGCCATCAAAATTATTTTAAAAAAAAAGAAGGGGAAATTTTTAAAAAATTATAAATTGACAAACTTACACATGACGGCCAAATAAATTTTAACCATACAAAGAGTAATATGATGTTCATGATATAATTTGAGCCATCGGCTATTAAAATTTAAAATCTAAACCATCAGAACTTAAAAGTATTGATGAGAAAAAAAAAATTTGCAAAAATAATATCTTATGAGAATTCACTCTCCTTTTCATTCTTAGAATATAGATTTAGATAATTTAATAAAATTTTGTATCAAATCAAAATGGGACATTTAATTTTGGATGGAAGGAGTAGAAAAATAAACCTTCCTGATTAAGAAATGACTTGAAAAAAAAAAGAGAAATGAAGGAAAATTAATTTGGTGGATGTTTATCAAGAGAAGTGAATTTTAAAATCATAAAGATCAAATTTATATAATTTAGTGGCCATGATAGGGTCAAAGAGAAAGAATATAACATTTTGCAAGTACATGATAATTCTCGAGAAACGAGAATCATTTTGATAGAAAAAGTTCTAATTAAATTGAAAAAAATTTCCAATTAAATAACTGTCCTACTCTTTTATTAAAAATAGACCAAAAGTGTAAAGAACCCCATAGATAAAAAGTGAGAGAATACGATTGCAGGCATGAACTATAGATTGGCCATACCACATGAGAGGAGGACCTCGGTTGGGTTATGGCAGTGGCCAAGGAGGTAGGTTCGTACCGTGGACTTCAGATGCTCTTGTGCTAGTAGTCAGTATCAGAGCTAACTTGGAGGTCACATGTTTGAATCACCATGGTAGCGACTTGCGAAGAGTCTTACAAATTAAAAGGAAAGAAGATGTTAGGTCTAGACCCTATCTTAACTCCAACATATGGGAGAGTACATAGGTTGGACCGTGGCATGTGGCTAAAGAGGTGTGTTGGAACTGTGGACCTCTAGTGGTCTTGGATTAGTGATAATAATTAAAAGTTTCAATGTTCAAGTCGCTAATACTCTAGATAATTTTTTTTTTTGGGTGATAGTGAAAGGTTACAAGAATATACTCATATTACAACACTTTGCTTGTGCTCACACTAATTCACAAGCACTCTAGCATCACGAGAGCACTTACATTCACAATTGATATTCACTTGAGGACTTGCTATTTTCTAATTCATACAATGGCAGCAAAGTTACATATTTATAGGTGATGTTCACCAACTTAGTGAAGTCATTCATTATTATTATTTTATATACCAATTTTGCTTTCTAGATTCCTATAGATAAATTGGAATATTCAAGACAAAAAAGACTCTAGGATAAGAAGTAAAGATTTGGAGTGTAAAAGAATCTTTTGGAATTTGAGAAAGAAGTCAGTGCTTTTCAATACTCCCCCTCAATGACTACTCTTTTATTATTGCTCGTGTAGTCATACTGAGCTACCTTCAAAATTATTTAAACTTCATTCTATTGAGGCCCTTTGTAAAAACACCAATAATTTGTTCTCCTACCCTCATAAGTTATATACTTCATCTCAATTTTACTATAGAGTACTTTTCTATGGACAAAGTGATGGTGAAACTCCACATCTTTCTTCTTACAAGGAACACTTGATTCTTAGCTTTATGTATCATTGATTGATCCTCTAAGTATAGTTTTACTGCCTCCTTATTCAACGGTAAAAAAGATCGTTAAGAAGTTGTAGTAACCATAAGCATTCTTGGGCTACAACAATGATATTCTGTCTTAATACTAGATAGTGATACTATTGGCTGCTCCTACTATATCATAAGATAACTTTTGATCCAAGACTAAATGTATACCCAGTAGTTGATTGTCATGTATATGGTCACTAGCGTAGTCTGCATCTCATTACCCTGTTAACTTCTTGTACAACAAGCCATACTCTATAGCATCTTTTACATTCCTTAATATCTTGTGCACTGCTTCAAGGTGTGGCATTTTTGTCATTTGCATGAATTAGCTTATAACTCCGACTGTATATGAAATATGTTGCCTTGTTAGTGTTAGGTAAATTAGACTATCCACAAGTTGCCAATACGTCATCACATCTTATGGCCCTTGCTTTCAACTTAGCATAATCAAACATTGACCACTATCAGTATCGAGATTAGCTTGCAATTTATCATGCTATATTTTCTTAGAAGATTCTTAGCATACTTATGTTGGCATTGAAATATCCCATCATTCACCCCTTTTATCTCTAAGCTAAGAAAGTGTTTTAATTCTCCAAGTTCCTTTATCTTGATGTGAATTGATTGATTTGATCTGATCTGTCTAATTCCTTTTTGATAATCTTCTATAACTATTCCTATAACTTGGTACACCAGTACTATTCCTTTATGAAATATCCATTCTATATCAGGAATTCTACAACATTTCCATCCCATGCTTTTCGTGCAAGTGTTTCAATCTACCTTATTAAGTTTGCACATATGCTTCAGGTGTGTCTTATTTGTGAATCGTCTATGTTGTTTCCAGTATATATCTCAATAAAGCTCACCATGGAAGAATACATCCTTGACATCCAACTATCATAACTTTTACAACTTGCTTGCAACTAGGGCAAATAATACTTTCTTGTGAGAAACCTTGAGCCACTAATCGAGTCTTGTATCTATCAATACACCTACCTAGTCTAGTCATTAAGTTGTAGACCCATTTGCTTAGTGGTTTTATTTCTTCTCCCATTGTATTTCTCTTGTGTGGTTTGGTTTATTAATCTCTTGTATTATTGATAAACTTTTTTGTTATAGTTTTATTAGTTTAACAGATAGAGAAAAAATTTAACAAACACAATAAATTATTAATACAGTTTGGCTATCTACTAGCCTATGTTTGTAGGTCTTAGACTAGTAAAAAAATCCACTAAAACATTTCATGAAAGTTATAAAAACATACATATCTTAATCATCAACTGATCCCTAATACACTTTAATAGAACACCATACCAGTGTGCTTTGTCAAACTTGTGAAGATATTTGTTAGACCCAATTATCTCTATTGAACTCTTTTCAACCTTCGTTGCTATAGCACAGCAGTACTTCATTCGACTCCAAGAAACCTTCCCACCAACAATGTATTTACTTTGAAGAAGAATGATTCAACTTCCTTCAAGAAATAATTTACTGTTGTAGCAACTAACTTGAATCGTAAAGTACACTTTAACAATAAAAATCAGCAAACTTTAATAATAGTGTGTGCTTCACAAATGCTCAAAGGATTTGGATGAATTCCTTACTCTAATTTCTCTCAAAGTGCATCAGTTCTCTCTTATGCACCTATTCTAGTTACGTCTTAGACGATATTTAATACTTGTCAATAGAGTAGTAGTTTTCTTATTGAATTAGGAATATGCTAAGGAGATTTATCTCTCTAAATCTTTGCAATTATAATTTCACTCGGATTCCCAAACATCTCAAGTAGAATCTCTCTAATATCTTTACTAGGATTCATCCTAGACGTGCTAGAATTCTTCCCTAATCCAACTTCCACAATTCACGTATCAAATATTGCTAGATCTGAATTCCATATGTGTCATTGTCTATAGTAACCCTGTTGAAGTAGCTTGATAATGAATCTTAACATCTCTATTCCTTATTCTTAGATGCTTCTTCATACATATCTACTCCTTTATAGTAGCTTTTACCAAATCTATGTTTGCATACCATATTAGGTTTCATTGTCATGGACCTCCAAAGTTGTGGCTCTAATTTCTTTTCTTCACCCTTTTCTTTTTGAGTTTTATGAACTCCAGTTTACTATGAACTTTTTAATTTACTTAGTGACTGCCCTTTAGTTGGTGATCTACGTCTCTAGCTACTTCTTGAAATAAAAAAATCCCTTAGATTTTCCAAAATCTCTTCTGAAATTGGTTGCTCCTAAGCTCGGTATAACAACTATGATGATAATTGAACATAAAATTTTGCATATGTAGAATCGACCTATGTCTAGATTATAACAAATTCCTCTATTCCATCTAGGTTCATATACCACAAAGATGCAATAAATTTCTTTCTTATTGAATTAGCTCCTCAAATATTCAAGCACTATCATATAGCATACACTGGAATACTAGAAAATGAGACATCGTAGGTCTTTTCCATTGTTTTTGTGAATTCTTTTAAGATGTATTTGATACTTAAATTTTGGGTATATGAAATCATAAATTTTAAATCCACCCCTTAATCAAGTTTTAATTAAAATATTAATTTCAAAATACATATATGAGTAAGTATACTCATCGCAAACATAGTATAGGGAATTAACGAGTATCGATCCTCAAAGAAACAAGTACACACTAATCACTTTTCTTTCATTGTTTAACCGACCCAAATAAAGTAAGAAAAGAATAAAACGAAAAACAAAAGAAACATATACAACCCAAGGATGTTGATTTATGCAATTTAGACATGTCTTCTAGAAAACATTAGAATGAACCAATTTGCAATTCTCTCAACTAATTATCATCTTGGCATCATGAAGGAATATAAAGTAAAACGCAATCGTCTTACAAGTTATGATTTTACTTAGGTAAATTCCACTTCATTTGTCAATCCATAGAGTCCTATATTTTGATTCATATCAATAGATTTGTCAATTATGCTAACATAACCAAAACATGCATTATGCTCAATTTCTTAACAACATGAAATTAACTAATAACCCTATGTCAAGGTGAAATTAACATAACTTTTGATCACTTAGTTTTCAAATCCTAACTTCATCATTCAAATCTATCAAGATTTAACAAATACGAAATCAATACAACAAAACTCCTAACTAAGTTGTGACGAAGTCAATTAGAAGAACTTGCATCAATAACTAATGAAATCAAGTAATCGAACACTAAAGATGACAAAGAATTGATCAAATAACTAAATTAACCCAAAATCATGGATCCCAAAATAATGTTAAACTATAATAATAACATTGAATACATCATTACTAAAGAAAAAGAAGACAAAGAGAAAAGAAAGCATTCATAGACAAGTCTTTTTCTTCTTTCTTGAAGACTCCCTTTGACAATCCTCTTTAACTTGGGTGAATTCCTCCTTCAATTAGAGAATAAAAATTTTTTCTTTTAATTCACCTCTCTATATTGTATATCTCAAACTCTCGTATTCTCTTATGCTTTTATAGGCCTCTTGGATGTCAATTTCATGGTTGAGGAAGTCTTAGCCGAGTAGGAATAGGAAAATACTAAAATCCATGGATAAGCCCTAATTCTGTGTCCAGAATTTCCGCCTCCAGAGCCTATTTGGCGCGGGGTACCTTTGACCCACTTGGCACCTGGTGCACTTTGTTCTTTCTCTATTTTTACTCTATTTTTTGTCGTATCTCCTTGGCTGACAGAATGGACCCGGCGCCAGGTGCCCTTGCCAGACTTGGCACCAGGTCTGTTTTGGAATTTCCCCTAAAGCTTGCTCAATTTCTGCTGCTGGAGCAGAATGGACCCATCGCCTGGTCCACTGGCTTGGCCTGGCACCAGGTATATTCTAGTTCTGTGCACTTTCTGCTTGATTTTAACTTAAATATGCACATATTTTTTAAAAATATCTTTTACAAGTAAAATGTCAAATAGGAAGGAATATGACTAGTTATTACAATAAATGTATCTTAAAACACCTTAAAATAACTAAGAAAAGAATGGTGATTTTAATCCCTATCACATACCTCCATACTTGAATATTTGTTTGTCCTTAAGCAAAACACTTTAGTCTAAGAAAAATTATCAAAACAACACAAGTTTTTTCCCCATTCGAAAGTTTCTTTATCATAACAAAGATCATGTCTTCTTTTCAAACTTTAGATACAACCCTTGTCATTCATACCCTTTGAAAACAATTTCAAAGTTTGAAACATTGGACAAGACATCACAAAACTCTTGAAGTCAGATTAATCAAGTGTATACCTTAGTCTAAGAAAATTATTTCATTCGCCAAGTAAAAATATAGACAATATGAATCACATAAGTCAAGCCATCTACCAACTCAAGCATTATAAATCTAAAAATTTCACAACTTAAGTACGATGTGAGAAAAGCACTCCATTTTTTTTTTCTCTCAAAATTTTTTCAATAACTTAGGGAATTGATAACCTTAAGTACATGGATTTCTTTTCACACACTGTATTGACTCCCCTTCTTAGTTATCACTCATCAATTTTTTTCTCACCAATTCTTTCTTTTTCTCTTTTGCTCTTTCTTGCCTTTTTGCCTTCGGGATAGCCTCAAGATAGTGCACTGAATTCATTTGCAACTTCACCCTATATTGACCCTCTTTTTCACCTAAAGGCCTTCAATGATCATTAATAAGAGCATTATTTTTTTTAATTCACACTAACAATAGTGTTGTTTCTACTCAGTTGTTTTTTTTTTTTACTCAACTCAAATAAATTTTTTTTTCAGCATTCTCCTCAATATTTCTTCTCAAAGATCTTTTTTTTTTTTTTAACTCACATTTTTCTTTTATCATAACTCAAAGCTAGTAAAATTTAAACTTATAATACAAAAGTTAGCTAATAAACTCTTCCCATATTCATCATATATTCTATATTCCAACTAAATAAGTCAAATAACATTCAAACACTAATGCATAAACATGATTAATCAAAATTCTCAAGTCTTAACAAATATCTTATCAAATAAAACCAATTTCATCAAATCCACCTAATGAATGACAAAACTCATATCTAAGTAAGAAAAAGAATTATAATCTTGCTTAACAATTAAAACCACTAAAATTTTAGAAAAATTTTCACAAAAATGATATAGAAATATTTCTTCAACCTCATTCTCCCTAAATTTATTTTTCAATCAAAATCTTTTAAACTAAATTTTTTCAAAGTATCTCAATACCAAGAAAATACCAAGATACTTAATAAAAACTTAGACAAAGAATATTATTAAACCACTCCCACAGACTTAAACTGGACAATGTCCTCATTGACAAAAAAATTAACAAAATAAAACATCTCCAAAGGGATAAAAAAATAATAAAGGGGTAGAAAATTTAAGCAACACTCCCCAAGTGCAATAAAATACCAATAGATAGCAAAACTGGAAATAGAGAGAAGGGTTTGTTCAAGAGGACTTTATTCCTACCTATCAAAACAAAAATAACAACACAAAAAAATAATAACAAACTAAATAAAAATACTTAAAAATCCTAAAAAAGCAAATAAGGACACAACTTACTCCCCCATAATTAAGATGGAAAAAAATTTCCTTATTTGATAGAGGAAAAATAAATTACTTAACCCCCCCCCCCCAAAAAAAAACAAAAATAAAAATACTTTCCACTCATCATGCTTCCTCATCAAACATTTTGAAAAGAAATTAAAGCTCAAAATAGAAGATGGGCATGATGAATGTAGAAAGAAGAAAGGTTTTTGAGAAATAGAAGGTTTTATGAAAACAATTTTTCTCGCTAAAGCAAAACACATAAACTACTTTCTCTAACATTTCTTTAGACACACAAATATTTTTTTTAATATATAAGTGCACATGGTTTCTAAAGAATGCCTCAAACTTGAAATCACTTTTTAACCCTTCAAAAGATTTGTTACAATTGAAATTTTCCTTTAACTTAGTATTTGAGTTCTCAAAGATGAGCTCAAGAAATCTTTACTTTTTATTATATCTACAACTACCAAGTTACCTCCTTTTAAATGGGGTAAAGGGTAGATATTACCACCATCCTTCAAGGATTTCTTATGATGTAGTGTTGAAAGATCCAACTCCTTGAGGTATGATAAATTTAACACATCATCATTTGGACCCTTGTTCTCCAAGAATTGAGAGGAACCTAAAAAATCATGTGACAGAGAGAGATTAAAATTATTAGCACATAAAGTAGAATCAAATACCTCTTTTTCCATATCGTGCAATTGTCCTTCATAGCCTCTTTTTTTTTTTTTTTTCAATGGTTAATTTTATGGGCCAGCATGAACTCATGAGTCTCTTCAACAATCTTAGCTAATTATGTCCTTTGATTGCACAATCGTTGGGAAGCTTCTGCTTGCCACTGAACAAGCTTGTAACTAAAAACATTAATACTTCTAATGACGTCTTACTAAAAACATCAATATGAGCTTGTAACTTTGTCAACCTATCATCAAGGTAAATCTATTGATCTTGTACCCAAAAATAATTGCCCATAATGATGTCAACCTTGCACTCAAAGAAAAACAAAAATAAAAATAAAAATAACCAAAAATAATAGAAAAACAAAGAAAAGAAAAAAAAGGGCAAAACAAATAATAGAAAAATAAAGAAAAGAAAAACACACAAATTAGATATATTCACAAACTACCTAAATACAAAAGTTAGTGGTATTTAAAAGTACAATATAAACTAAGCTAGTCAATTAAGTCACGCAAGGTTACAAACAATAAGATATAGCACCTATTTACACAAAGAACACATATACATATTTACATATAGACACATAAACATACAAACATGGTTAAATAAAAAAAAAATCTAAACTTTCATGTTATTGTTCCCTGGCAGCAGCGCAAAAAACGTGATGCCAAATCAAGTTTTTCAAAAACACCTCCATGATGAAATAGAAAAATATCATAATCCCCGGCAATGGCGCCAAAAACTTGATGCTTAAATTTTGGGTATATAAAATCATCAATTTTAAATCTATCCCTTAATCAAATTTTAATTAAAATATTAATTTCAAAATACACGTGTGAGCAAGTATACTCATCGCAAGTATAGTACATGGAATTAATGAGTATCGATACTTAAAGGAACAAGTACACACTAATCACTTTTCTTTCATTGTTTAACCAACCCAAATAAAGTAAGAAAAGAATAAAAAGAAAAACAAAAGAAACATATATAACTCAAGGATGTAGGTTTGTACAATTTAGACAAGTCTTCTAGAAAACATGACAATGAACTAATTAGCAATTCTCTTAACTAATTATCATCTTGGCATCATGAAAGAACATAGAGTAAAACTCAATTGTCTCATAAGTCATGATTTTACTTAGGTAAATTTCACTTCGTTTGTCAATCTATGGAATCCTATATTTTGATTTATATTAACAGATTTGTCAATCAAGCTAATATAACCAAAACATGCATTAGGCTCAATTTCTTAACAACATGAAATTAGCTAACAACCCTATGTTAAGGCGAAATTAACATAACATTTGATCACTTAATTCTCAAATCCTAACTTCATCATTCAAATCTATCAATATTGAACAAATACGAAATCAATACAACGAAACTCCTAACCAAGTTGTGTTGAAGTCAATTAGAAGAACTCGCATAAATAACTAATGAAATCAAGTAATCAAACACCAAAGATGAAAAAAAAGTAATCAAATAACTAAATTAACCCAAAATTATGAATCCTAAAATAATATTAAATTATAATAAAAATATTGAATACATCATTGCTAAAGAAAAAGAAGACAAAGAGAAAAGAAAGCACTTATAGACAAGTCTCTTTCTTCTTCCTTGACGGCTCCCTTTGACAATCCTTCTTGACTTGGGTGAATTCCTCTTTCAATGAGAGAATCAAAATTTTTGCCCTTTAATTCACCTCTCTCTGTTGTATATCTTAAACCCTTGTGTTCTCTTATACTTTTATAGGCCTCTTGGATGCCAATTTTGTGGCTGAGGAAGTCTTAGTCGAGTAGGAATAGGAAAATACAAAAATCCTTGGATAAGCCCTAATTTCGCATATAAAATTTTCACTTCTAGAGCTTACTTGGCACTAAGTACCTTGAACCCACCTGGCACCAAGTACACTCTGTTCTTCCTCTGTTTTCGCTATGTTTTTTGCCATCTCTCCTTGGCAGGCAGAATGGACCCGGCGCCAGGTGCACTTGCCAGACCTGGCGCTAGGTCTATCCTAGAATTTTCCCTAAAACTTGCTTAATTTCTACTGTTGGAGTAGAATAGACTTGGCACCTAGTCCACTGGCTTGGTCTGGCACTAGGTATATTCTGGTTCTGTACACTGTTTGATCGATTTTAACTTAAATTTGCACATATTTGCCAAAAACACCATTTACAAGCAAAATGTCAAATATGAAAGAATATGTCTAGTTAGTAAAACAAATGTATCTTAAAACACCCTCAAATAAGTAGGAAAAGAATGATGATTTTAACCCCTATCAGTATTCTATTACTTCTACGTGAAAACACCTTATTTTGCAACCTCTATTACTCTTAATTTCTTCTTGAATTCCTTAAACTTAATTAATGCTTGAGAATTTTTCTTTCATGAAATCAACCTAAATATATATTGAGAATAGTCATTAATAAAGGTTATCATGCACTGAAAACCACTTATCAACTATTGTTTCACTGGTCCAAATAGTCTAAGTGAACTAGCTCCAAAATCTCTAAATTTCAACTTCTCTTATAGTAGTTGATGTGTTTTACTATATTAGGTGACATAATAAATTATGTTAGTCTTGACCCTCTGATTGTGGTAGACCTTTAGCATTTAGCCTTCTTCAATGTAGCTCATGCACCTTAATAAAACATGCCACAAATCTGGTGTCCCATTTTTCTAGTCATCTGAGTATGTTATCTTGGTTGAGATTACATAGATATATTTTAGTCTACATCTCTTATTCATTCACCTACTAGCTTCAATTGGCAATACACCTTCACATTGTTCAGATTGAATACCATATAGTTCCCTATCAATGCTATCATAATACTAAATGCAATACACTATCTAAATCCACCTTAGTAGAGCTAAAATGTGGTACTACTAGAACTTTGTCAATATGTGGGATCGGAATCTTTGAGTCACTACACTTTTTCTTTAATATTTCTTGATGCTATAAAACCTTTTTTTATCTCTAGTTATATGAATGGAGCAACCTAAATGAACTATCCGATCATTTTTTAGTTGATAAATTTATCACTTACCATGGCTAGTGTGTGATCTAATCTTTCTCTATCTCTTAAGTTTTGATATGCGAAGGAAGCCACAAAAATCTCAATCATCTTCACTTGCTTTACTCCACGTAGACATCAAAAAAAATTTCTTTTTGTTTATCTATACTGGTAATCTTGAGCAAAGTGACCTTCCCTTCTACAATTATAACATTTGTCACTTCAATGCAGACTTCTTGAGTTATTGTCACTTTGTTGTGATAAAGCTCCCTCTTGATATCGACTTTTCTCCAAGTGGCATTTTTTCATGGCCCACCTATATTCTTTTTTTTTTTTTTTCATTTGGTCATCTGACATTTTCCTTTCTCTATATGCTTTATCTTTACCATAAGGAGCCTTCCCCTTATTATTTGTAAATGCCCCGGAGGATAGTCTACCTAAAACTTCTTAGCTAGCATATTATCCAACATATTGAGTGTTAGATAGTTTAAGTCACCACGGGTTGCTACTATTGTAATCAAGGAAAATTGTAACACCTCGTCTTAACTACAAGATAAAGCAAATGGATGTCAAGACGGCATTTCTTAACAGTCATCTTAGTGAAGATAACTATATGCCCTAACTGGAAGAGTTTATTGCTAAAGAACAAGAACACATGGTTTGCAAGCTTAAGAAATCTATTTATGGACTTAAATATGCATAAAGACTATCGAACATTTATTTTTGATGAGACTGTAAAATCTTATAGGTTCATTTAAAATGAAGATAAACTATGCATATACAGAAAACTAGAAGACATAAATGTAGTTTTTTTTTTATTATAAGTAGATGACATTCTACTCATTGGTAATAATATAAGGATATTATCATCTATAAATGTTTAGCTTTCTAGTCAATTTAGTATGAAGGATTTGGGAGAAACCAATTATATTCTTGGAATCAAGCTTATTAAAAATAATAAGTAGAGAATATTAAGATTATCTCAAGCTTTATATATTGACAAGATGTTGGCTAGATCCATTATGGACTCATATGAAAAGGCTCAAGTCCCATGTAGACATGGGATATCTCTTTCTTCTAAAAAGTATCCTAAGACCCAAGAAAAAAAAGATAGAATAAGTAAAATTTCCTCTATTTTAGCTGTGAGAAGTCTCATGTATACCATATTGTGTACTAGGGCAAATATTGATTTTGCTGTAGACTTAGTCAGCAGATATCAGTCAAACCCATGAGAGGTTCATTAGTAAGTTGTAAAGCATATACTTAAGTATCTTAAGGGAACAAGGGATTATGTGCTAGTTTGCAAAGCTGATGCCTTGGTATCAACAGGAGATATAGACTCATATTTTCAGACAAATAAGAATAAAAAAATCTACTAGTGGATATGTCTTTATCTTATCTAGAAGGGCTACTCTATGAAGAAGTATTAAGTAATCTTATATTACTGAATCAACCATAGAAACTAAGTATGTGGCAACTTTGAAGGCATTTAATGAAGCGGTCTAGTTCTGAAAGTTCCTTTAAGAACTTAGATCATCCCATAGATAGGCAAACCCATTTTACATTATTGTGACAACTCAGGAGCTACCTCATAATCAAAAGAATTAAGAACCACGAGAAAGGGAAGCACATCGAGAGGAAGTACTACCTGTGATCTAGAAATTTATTTAGAGACAAGAAATCGTGATGGTGCAAATGGCCTTAGAAAGTAATTAAACAGGTCTATTCACAAACCTTTTGGTAAAAAGGACCTCTATAAAACATTTAGATGCTATAGAGGTAGGCACCTATGGGCTTACATAGTCTTAAAGTGTAAGTGGGAGATTGTTAGAATGTATGCTCTCAATGACTATGTCTCAGATATAAATTCAAATTAAAAAATAGACATTTTATTCTCATTGACATTTGTGTTCTTTATTTTAATTTCCAATGCGCAGTTTTTACTAAAAAAACCCATTGTGTTAAGCAATCAATCCATGTGAATGGAAGTGTAACACCCCGCTACTGTATGACCCGAAAAAGGTTAGAGATATCACCCTATCCATAAGAATAGAGTCTTTATAACTAGGTAAAAATAAAAAGAAAGAAGTATTTTAAAACATAATACATCTAATCAACACTTATATATTTATCTTAGAGATTAAAACTTGAAGTATTACAAGCCTTCAACATCAATTCATAAATAAACAATAGAACCTAGATCTTGAACCCTATCAACATCCTATCTTGTTCGGATTAGCACTTCCTGAAAACATGATAGAGAAATATGTGAGAAGAATTTCTCAAAAAGTCCTGTGTGCTCATAAATAATTTGAAATGCTTTCATGATACAGGTTGGAAACTATACAGAAAATGTTGCAAGTTATTGCATATTAATTTAAATAACATAGAGTGGTTACTTGTATATTTTTCTTAACAAAATATATGGTAAAATCATCAAAGAGATTAAATAACCATATTTCATATAATAGACAAACCATTCACTAAACTTTACCGAACGAGTAGACTATGAAACCTTGCATCATTGTCCATTGCCATGAAACCCTGTATCATGGCAATATATTGTAAGACTTTGCCTCATAGTGCAATGGGTAATTAGTCCACCACGTGAAATTCTCCTCCATCTCTCACCCAACTTACCGGTTGTCCAACCTTAGATCACAGTCCCTACATGGAACTGTTGTTAGCTCAGACCGGCCTGACTAACTAGTAATGTTGCCCTTTGCAGAAAGAGATCATACTCTGGAGGTGACCACCTACCAGAGTATTCACCTAATCCCTCAAGGGCTAGTACCAGTAATCTGTCCTTATTGAGTACTCAACGTTATCCTACTTGGAGATACTCTCAACAAACACATTTCAGTCAACTTGAATATACACATATGGTATGGTGAAAGTTTTGCCAAAACTTTATAGTAGAAAACTAGAAATTTCTTTTGAAAAGACTTTTGTGTGATCAAAATGTCGTTTGTGAGATAGAAAGGATTAAACCATGTCTGTATATCAAGTATAAAGTTCTTCCAAAAAAATGATATAAACAACTAATGACTTGCAAGATAAGAATTATTTACAAGAGTTTATGCAAGGACTTACTCGTTCTCGTTTTCAAAAATCCCACTATAGATTTGCACAATGGCAAAAGGATCCAATACTGTCTAAAAAAAGACATAAAGCTCACTATCACAATCCACACTTGATTTATTGAATTGTAAACTTAATGTATGTTCACACGTAATTCACTGTTAAACCATTCTATAATTTATCCTTATTATGGTTTGTAAATGTTCTGACATGTGACACAAGTATAACAACATTACCTTGCAGAAATAAAACTTCATAAGAAGCAATATCTCATAATAACTAGATTGAAATCTATTTGCCAAAATAGTACACATAATATAATAATGTCCATCTAAATTCTATCTTCAAAATCAAAACTCATATTAGATGGAATAAGTCATAGTCAACAAATATAATTTCCAAACAACCCTACCCCAAGTATCCCATAAATACAAATAATAGTCCAAATTACATGGCATGGATAATATCTCCTCATGATATATATAAACCATATATTCATTAAAGTAGAGTCCTAGTTATGAAAGGGTAATATATCAAGATCCATGCACCCCTCTCAAGTTCAAAACACAACACATTAGATATAAAACCATGGAACTAATATTGAAGATAAGGTCGGTACTTACTTGGAGTGGAGATTAGATTTGGCTTGGTTTCAAACAATCTGAGAGAGTCCAACCCTTAAGGAGATTATATGTTACTCTCCTTGTGTTGAAGAGGGGGACAACCATGAGGAAGTGTGCTTGTGTATGTTGATCGCTTGGAAGGATAAAGCCGAAGCTCCAATATAGTGTTGTTTCGGTTTCACTAAAAAAAGGGAGGGATGAGAATGATTTTGTTGTAGCCATGGAGTTTCAAAACCAAGGGATATGGAGGAGAGATTTCTCTCAATTTGTGTAGGAAAAAAAGGGCCAAGAATCTATGATGCTAATGGCTCTTTCGATTTTGAGAGGGAAGAAAGGTGGCTATTGTTTATTGAGTGACAAAAGAGTAAACAAAATGAAAAGAAAAGTGGTTTTGTTTAAGTAGTGAGCAATGCTATCTTGATTTGCTCTACTTGGAGAGACTAAATGGCTAGGACGTGTGTGAGTTTATTTGCTTGGTTATATCGGTAAGAGAGAAGAGAGGGAATGATGCCATGGCTAGTGGTGTGTGTGAATTTCTCGGTCTTAGCAAGGGAAAGATTAGCAAGGAGTTTCTTTGGATAGGGATTATATGGCTTCGGTATTGGTGTGCTAAGAAGAAAGTGACCAAGTAGCTTTGAGAGGTTTAGGAGAGTGTGTTTCATGTAAGTTATGAGGGAAAAAGATGAGGTACTTTGAAATTGAATCAAATGATGATTGGTAATTCTCGTTATTTGGAAAAAGAGTATACCAAATATAAGTTATCAAAATTTGGAGAGAAGATGTATTGTCATGTTTAATTTTAGAAGTTTTCCCTTTCTAATCCTTTCCCCCTATATCTGACTAGCTTATACAAGGAAGCATGAGGTAGAGTTGGCCAAAATTAATGGTAGAGGCAGCCTTAATCTTAGCTGAACATTGGTGTTAACTTGGGAGGGAAAACATAAAAATTTTAAATTTTAAGCTTGGGGAAGAAAAAGGAAAGGTTGGCTGCCTTATTAAATAGAGGGAGAAGATAGCAAGCTTGTTTGTGAAAGGAAACAAGATTACAGGGAGGGACTAAGTGGGGTAAGCTTTCGGATAAAATGGAATGAAATATTATTCTTAGGGATTTTTAAATTTCAAATCTTGTAAAGAAAAGGGAAGAAAATTTTCAGCTTGGGAAGTAAATGAATCTAATCAATCTTGATTGCAAAATCATTTCTGAATTAAGGGAATCATAGGGAAATATGGCCTGTTGCCACATGAAGAGAAGAAGAAAATGGGAAGTATATGCATAGAGGGAAATAGAATATAAGGGAAGAGAATTCAAAGGGATTTAAAATTTCAATTCCAAGAAGAATAAGGTAGGTCATCCAGCTTTGTTAACAAAAGTATTTCCCCCTCAATCTAATTGCCAAATTTGATGTGTAATTGAGAAAAATTAGGCTTGATTGGATTAGTAATTGATTTAGTAGATTTAGGAGTTCAAAATTCAAATGGGTGGGAATTAATGGAAGAATGAATCGGCTATGGTAAGTAGTAAATTCTAAATATCTTAGTTGGCATTAGAAACTAAAATATAGGGATTATAATTGGAATAGCCAGTTGTCATATTGAGAATGGCAGCTTGTCTTAAATTTGGAAACAAGAATATAGCAAGGAATGATATAGGGTAAGCTGGGAATCAAAAAGGAATTAAGAAGATATATTCTCCTAAGATTTTCTACTTTTGAATCCCATAGAATAGGAAATGAAATTCCAGTTTTGGCAAAGGATAAATACCACTAATCTTGCTACCATAACTGAAGAGAGAAATAAAGAAATCAACCCACAATATGGTCCCAATTACTAAAAAGAAATAACCCACAATAAAGAAATCTTGCCTTAGTTAGAGGAAATTACCATAAATGCTAGAATATTGCTAAAAGGTAAGATCCTATTCTGTATAGAGATATTAGGATCAAATCTAAATGGAATATTCCCTATTCTCATTATGGAAATAGTAGCTAGAGTATGCATATACCAGCCAAGAGGAGAGAAAAAGGGAAATGAAAGAGAAATTCATGTAAGAGGTAGCTTTTGAACCACGGCTAACTTACTAAGGTTCTAATGATTTATCCATCAAACCACAAAACTCTTATGTCCACTAATTGCACGAAAATCCTTAAGCATAATAACCTCAAGCTTAACTCTTCCTCATAAAATAAATAATTGGGGTAATCTAGCACCTACTCAAGTAATGTATGCTAGCTAAATAAAGCAACATAGTAATTGCAATTGCTAATCAATCAAATTATACATAAAGCTACACACACACACACACACACAAACATATATTCAAGCACATAGCACATATTATTCAAAATAATGCAATGTATGCCCTTACACTATTTCTAAGGGTAGGTTACGGTGGAATTTTATTGGAGCTCTTTCATAATAAGATATGGGCCATAAGTTACTTAGCACATGAATTAATTATTCTTAACTAGTTGATAAGAATGGGAGTCTCATCATGACAAGGTTGTTGTGCCATGAATTCCAAGTAACGAATGACTTACCTTTAACTAGCGAGTAGTGCTCTCTCACTTGATAGAATAAGTATATTTGGAATACGTTGAACTAAATCTGTAGTAATGGTTTTTAAAAGTACTAAAATGAGAAAAACCCAAACTATTACTATTATAGCGTAGACTAATATCCAATGACTTAAGTATACGTTAGTGGTCTAGTGAAATTGGGAGCATGTATTTTAATGTACTATAGGTAAGGTTCTATTGTAGGTATAATATACTTGTATGTTAGGCATATGTAACCAGTTAGTTAAGACAGATTCATATAAGATGGCTTCTATGCTCTTAATTGGAGATATCGCCCTTTGTAACTGTCCATATGCTCTATAGATCTAGGGCCTTAGGAATATGACTTAAATGTTTTCTTAAGGGTAACTTCTTAGTAATGCAAAAATATTTTAGGAAGTCATAGATCATCGGACTAGTAGTCTAAGGATGATAGAAGGTTATTTAGAGAGTATTAGTACACTATTTTCTTTTTTCTTTTTTTTTTGTGACTGGCATTACATAGAGATGTATTTTCGTCATAACACCTATAGGACAAAGACATTGCTAAATTTAAAATGTAAAATACAACTATTTATATAGTATGGGCATTTTAGTCATTTTAGTAGCAAAAAATGATGTGTCTTTTAGTTCTTGAAATAGCTCATTAATCCTAATTAATTTTTTAACTTAGGAAATGGTCTTGAATAAAGTGGGCTTTCATTTTATTTAGTAAGAATGATTTATTGCTGGGTTGAAATAAAATAAAAGGCCCTAGGGAGAATAAATAAAAGCCTAATTTATTGGTTAATTAATTATTCATGGCTTAAGCTCAACTTGTTAAAATTAGCCTAAGTCTAAACTAAGAAAAATGCTTGAGAAAAAGTTTGGTTCACTTGAGATATTTAAGTAATTGTTTTAGACTTGTTTTGGTCTAGGATTAAATAAATAATTAATAACCTGACCCAATAGCCTGGACTAAAAGTCCAAAAGATAAACCCTAGCCTAGTTGGGCTAGAGAGGCCTAGGGGTAGCTGGCTAGGGTTTTAGGCCTGAGCTAGCCGCCTTTCTTATAGGGAGAAGTGTTTTGGTTAGGTTTTAGTTATCTCGGACAACCAATTATGTATTAGAAGTATTCTGAAAACCCTAGAGTTAAAAAATTCTATGGTGTGTTTCCTCACCACTCTTAGCTACTACACACACACTCTCTAAGAAAGTTTGGAGCTTTCTTTTTAAGTAGTTTGTTTCTCTTGACTTCTTGTTAATAGAAGTTAAAGAGATAGTTCTCTTGATTTTTCTTTCTAATAGTGAGTCAAGAAAAATGCTAAGATCCTAAGCCCTTAGCTTTCGTCGATTAGGAATAGGTAGGATTATATTCTGAAAAACCAAAAGGTTGAGCTTTAATGTGCTAGAGTAGAATGTTGGCAGGATTCGAGTCAAAATCTATAAGGAAAATGCTTGAAGGTCAGTGATGTGCAAATTTTAGATGTATAAAAGTCATTCAAATTTAAATTCATCCTTAATCAAGTTTTAATTAAAATATTAATCTCAAATTACACATACGAGCAAGTATACTCATCGCAAGTATAATATAGTGAATTAACGAGTCTTGATTCTCAAAGGAATAATTACATACTAATTACTTTTAATTCATTATTTAATCGACCCAATAAAGTGATAAAATAATAAAAATAAAAAATAAGAAAAATATACGTATATAACTCAAGGATGCAATTTCATATAACTAGACAATTATTTTGAGAACATAATATTGAATCTTTTAGCATTCATTACAATCAATTGTCATCTTGGCTTCATGGAGGAACTTAAGTAAAATCCAATCGTTTCCCAAGCCATGAACTCACTTATGTAGACTCCACTTCTTTCCCAATCTATAAAATCACTATCACTTGATTAATTTAGCAGATTTTCAAATCAAACCAAAACAACCAAAAGATGCATTAAACTTATACCTCATAAACATGAAATTAGCCAAAGACCCTATACTCTAAGAGAAATATACCAATCTCTGATAACATTAGTTCTTTAATCTTAACTTCGTTTCCTAAGTCCATTGAGATTCAACAAATATGAAATTAATGCAATGAAATTCTAATATCGTTTCCTAAGTCAACTAGAAGAAAGCACATCAATAACCAATGATAACAAGTAATCAAATAACAAGGATGACAATAGATTGATAAAAAAATCCCAATTAACTCAAATTATTATCACCAAAATAATATCCAATTACAATTAAACAATTAAACTCATCATTGTTCAAAAAAAAAAAAAGAAAACAAATGAAAGAGATAAATACCCATAGACAAGTCCTTCAATTTCCAATGAAAACTCTTCCAAAATCAATGCTTCTCAAGTAATTTCTGTAAAGAAAATATTATTAGTTGTGTACTCTAAAATATATGTCTAAGCCTCCACGTGTGCGCACCTAATTTCCTACGTTAATGGACTTTATTTACAGACCAAAAGCTTCCTAAACGCTCAAAATGCAAAAGAAGTAGTTTCCTATTAGGCTTCTAGAGTCTGTGCAAATTGCACTGACATTAAAGTAGAATTGATTGAGCTGGCTATCCTTATTTTTATTCCTTCGAGTGAAGCTAGCCGTGCAAACCTAATTCCCTTTTGTCTTTTATACTGAAGCTACCCAAGCCAGTGGACCAAAGCCTGAGCCGCTAAAAATAAATACACACGGAGTTGCGGAAGTCAAGCCAAGCCGAAGGTGAGCTACTGCCTTTTTCTTCTTCTCGCTAATACGGGCTTCTCCGAGCTGTGAATCTAAGCCCGAGCTAATGCCTTCTTCTTCTTTTGTTCCTTGGTGAGCTACGACTTGGCTTCTTTTGGTTACATCTTCCCGAGGATGCACAACATCCTCCCAAAGGTGTTGCTTTATCTTTTTACCTTTTGTTGCTTTTGTTTTTTTAGTAACCATGAACCACCATTTCATTTTTTCTCTTTTTCCTTTTGTCTTCTTGCTAAGCTGCGTTTAACCAAGTCGTAGTTTCACTTCTTGGAACCTCACATGGATGTAATGCATCCATCCCAGGATTGCACTTGCTATTTCCTTTTCTTTTTCCAATTTTGGTTTCAGCTTCTCTATTTTATGCTATGTTTTGTTCTGTCTCTAGACCTGGCTCGACGCCAGGTCAGTCTTCTTGGCCTAGTGTTGGGTCTTCACTGTAAAATTCTCCAACCAACTTTAAATTCACCTATTTTGTATAAAATCATAGAAAAATGTTTTTATAAGTGAAATATCAAATAAGAAGGAATATGACTAGTTATTATATAAAAAGTGTCACAAAATATACTCAACTTATTAGGAAAATATATGACAATTTAGGCCCTATCACATTCCCCCACATTTGAATCTTTGCTTGTCCCTAAGCAAAGTACAAAGTGGAAAACACAAATTAGCTCTTCAAATTTATCCACAACAAAGTCATTATTTTTTTAGCATTAGACATAAAATTGTCATTCATTTAACCCTTTAAAACCCTTTGTAAACTTATGCATTAAATCAAATATATCAAGTCCCTCAATTGAATTAAACAAGTTCATTCTTTAGTTTAAGAAAATTATTTCACTTTTCAAGCCAAGACATGGATAACACAAATCATACAATTCAAGTCATCTAACCAATTCAAGATTCATAGAAACCAATTTACATAACTCCAAGTAGTGCATAAAGAGACACTCTAATTTTTTTTTTCACATTTTTTTTTTAAATATGACTTAGGGAATTTAGCCTCAAGAAAGTGGATTTCTCTTCACTAACCGTATTGGCCCTCTTTTTGTCATCAACATCTTTTTCAGCATTTTTTTTTTCTTTATTTTCTTGCCTTCTTGCTTTCAGGATAGCTTCAAGAGAGTGCACCAAACAATACTTGCCACTTCTCTCCATATTAACCCCCTTTTTAGCAAAAGGTCTTCCATATTAAAATCATTTTTCAATATCTCAAAATAATGATTTTTTGTCACTCAATTTTTTTTCTCTCTCCGTGTCTTTCAATTTCTCACATTCATTATTCACAATTTCAAGTTGAATAAATTTAGAAAATCATGAATCAAGAATTAATCAAACAACTTTTCCCATATTTCATCATATTATCCATATCTAAGCAAAAAGAGTAAAATAAAATTCAAATACTAAAGTATAACCAAGATTAACTTAAATTTCTAAGACTTAACATATTCAACTTAATACACAATTTTACTCCAATAAAGTCCAACCAATTTGAATGATGAAATCATATCTAAAATGAAAAAGAAAATCATAACCTTATCATAGGCAAAAACAAATTTCAAAAATATCCCCACAGTCATTGAAAATCCATTAAACCTTAAAAAGATGTACTTGAGAAAATATTAAATTCCTCTCCCACACTTAAAATAGACATTGTCCTCAATGGCCTTAAATAGCACAATAAAGCATAACCAAGGGACCAAAAATGTAAAGAGGGAAAAGAAAATAATACTCCCTAAGGCAGATTAGCTCTACGAAAAGAGAAGTTCTCCTTCAAAAAGTTGAAAGAATTATTGTTAGCGAGAGAATGGTGAATAAACCTACCAAAAAAAAAAAAAAAACACACCAAGTAAAAGTATAAAATGAAATTAAAAGAAAAGTAAAAAAATAAAATAAAACAAAATAAAAGCAAACTAAATGAAAAAGAAAACTAGAAAAACAAACAAGGCACTCAAAAGCCTCTAAAGTAGAGCCTCCAAATGGGCTTTTAGGTCCTCTATGTCGATCTCAAAAGTGGCACCAGTGATCATAGTCATCTCAATTGAGCTTGATATGGCACAAAATTACATCGTGTTGCTACTAGTTGGTCATAGACGGTTTTCCTCAAAAACAATAACAAACACAACGCTTAATAATGTAACAACCCCCATTTCTATACTTTAATTGGCTATTACTATGTATAGAATAAGAATTTGCATAAGTGATCAGAACAAGAAATGATTAGTATAATGAGGTGAATATCTTGGTGCAATAAAAATATCTAGGGGGTATTTTTGGAATGTTGAAATTATGGGGACCTAAGCGAAATTTTTTGATTTGTTCTATCAATACCCTAAATATTTAGATTGCGACTACTTTTAATAGAGTGAGAATTTAAGGGTACATCAAGAAAAAAAATTTATCAATGTGATAAGACGAGTATTTTGATATAAATTAAGCTATCGGAGGTATCAGGGGTATTTTCGTAATTTTGACCATAAATTGGGAAGAATTTAGAGAGAATTGAGAATTTTGATTCCTGTCATTGAATTCATTGAAATTTATAGATTCCATTGGTGGAATAAAATATTTTCTCGCTGCGGATTGAAATTACAGTTATTTTTTGAAGAAAATTCTAAAGTGCGGACAACATTAAGACAAGCGGCGTAATATGATTGAAGGATGAAAAAAAGTGTCAAAATACCATTGGGAGAGTAAAATATTTGTGGGATTATTTTATTTCAAAAGCTTATTGAATAAGATTAATAATTAAGGAAATTAATTAAATCAACCAATAGGAAAATGGTTGAAAATTGAATAGCCCACAATGGTTGACATTTTGATTAATTTTGGTCACAAAGTGGACAAAGATTGGCGGTGGAAATGCTGCAGTTACAACTTATAATCGGCAGCCACAAGAACAAATAGAGAAGAAAGGAAAAAAAAAAAAGGAAAAGGAAGGAAAAATAGAGAAAAAATAGAGAGAAATTCCAAGAAGAAAAGAGAGAAGGAGAACTTGAAGCAATTCAATCTTGGAGAATTTGATGCATAAGGTAAAACATCATACTTCTTGAATTAAAGTTGTAGATTAAATTGTGAGGATTATTTTGGTATTAATTTTATTGGGAAATTGATGAGAATTACTTGGACAATTGCTATGTTTTGGGGCTGTTTTGTGTGTGTTGTATACCGGCTGATTAGAGAAGCTATCTACTATGTTTTATATGATCGATGGGGTGTTTTAATGGTGGTTTAATTGATAGCTCATGACTTTACAAGAAGGTGTAAGAAATGGAAAAGAAAGATGGAATTGATTGTTGAAGAAAATGAATTGTTAATGTTGTTGTTTGCATTTGTTTAATTTGATGTTGGAAAATATGATTTTGCTGGGCTAAGTATCTCTAAAAATTAGAGAATTGAAGGTCATTATGATGGAATTTAAGATGCTTTAAGTGTTATATAGTTGTTAGGATTAATGTAGAATAGATGGTGTGAAGAAAGGAAACAAAAACAGAAATGTTGTTTTGAAGAAATCCCGAGAAGCCTTGAAGAACAAATAAACTGTACAAATTGGCTTGTTTATTTGGAATCCCATAACCTGAAACTTGTAGATAAATGTCTTAGAATCATTTTGTAACCAATTTTACATGATTTAGAGTTGTGAATAAAAAGTTATGTTGAAAATACCACAAGCTGCTAAAACAGTAATGGGATTGAGAAGCTGAGATGTTGTAAGCAAAACTGTGTGAAATGAGAATAGAAATCAGTGATTCAGGAATTTAAAATCATAGAAGAATGTCTTGAGGACATTTTGTAACAAGTTTGACATCATTTGGATTTATGAATCAAAAGTTATGATATAAACAAACAAGTGTGACAAGAATGAAGAAATGCATAATTCTATTTGGTAAGAAATAAACTCAAGTATTGTTGTATTGATATTAAAACATGAAAAAGAGATCACAAGAACATATGAAAACCTTGGATATTTGTTTGAACAAAGAGATGGGAAATGAATTAATGAGCCTTTGATCATTCCAAGTATTTATCTTATTTTGGTAGGAAGAAGTGAGAAAGAATTAAATAGAATATTTTTTATTCACATAATAGTTTTGTATTAGTTATAGCTTAGAATAATAAGCGAGGGTTTGAATGACTCTCAATATAGGTCATTTACCTTCGAAGCTTCGTAAAGGACTAAGAATACCATATACACCATCACATTGAGCTAGGACATGGGGTGAGTCCCAATGCTTTTTAAATCCTGTTTTAGCTAATTGTTTTCCTGAAATGATCGTTTCTTTCCTGATATAGTTAATGCTTTCTTGATGTTTTATGAAATGAATGTTACACTTGAGTTTGAAAGCATTATCAAGAACTCGATTTCTTGAATATCCTGGATATGAAATATCTCTTGTGATCTTTTCAATTTCCAACCCAATTTTGGTAAAGTGTTTTTCTAATATAGAAAATAGTTTTCTGATGTGCTCAAGTGCGAGCCTTCTAGATGGATTTGGAAACATGATGAGCAATATGAATCTTGAATTCTTGATTTCTTAAATTTGCCAATCCTCGAATCTAATACATGACTAACTTGAATACTCGGCGTATGCACTAACTTGACTACTTGGCGTAAGCATCGACTTGAATACTTGGCGTAAGCACTAATTTGAATACTTAGCGTATGCAGTAACTTAACTACTTGGCGTAAGCACTAACTTGAATACTTGGCATACTCACTAACTTGAATACTTGGCATATGCACTAACTTGAATACTGGGTGTAAGCACTAACATAATTACTTAGCGTAAGCACTAACTTGATTACTTGGCATAAGCACCGACTTGAATACTTGGCGTAAGTACTGACTTGAATACTTGGCGTAAACACTGACTACACTTGAATTCTTGAATACTCAAATACTTGAATCAAAATATCTTATGCTAGTATTCCGAATACTTGAATCAGTATGTTTTCACTCAAAATTCTTGAATACTTGTTTTGAGGATGTTTTCATACAAGAATTGCTGAACTAGCTTATGTTGAGGATGTTTTCATCTTACAGTTATTTTTTGAAGAAAATTCTAAAGTGCGGACAACATTAAGACAAGCGGCGTAATATGATTGAAGGATGAAAAAAAGTGTCAAAATACCATTGGGAGAGTAAAATATTTGTGGGATTATTTTATTTCAAAAGCTTATTGAATAAGATTAATAATTAAGGAAATTAATTAAATCAACCAATAGGAAAATGGTTGAAAATTGAATAGCCCACAATGGTTGACATTTTGATTAATTTTGGTCACAAAGTGGACAAAGATTGGCGGTGGAAATGCTGCAGTTACAACTTATAATCGGCAGCCACAAGAACAAATAGAGAAGAAAGGAAAAAAAAAAAAAAGAAAAGGAAGGAAAAATAGAGAAAAAATAGAGAGAAATTCCAAGAAGAAAAGAGAGAAGGAGAACTTGAAGCAATTCAATCTTGGAGAATTTGATGCATAAGGTAAAACATCATACTTCTTGAATTAAAGTTGTAGATTAAATTGTGAGGATTATTTTGGTATTAATTTTATTGGGAAATTGATGAGAATTACTTGGACAATTGCTATGTTTTGGGGCTGTTTTGTGTGTGTTGTATACCGGCTGATTAGAGAAGCTATCTACTATGTTTTATATGATCGATGGGGTGTTTTAATGGTGGTTTAATTGATAGCTCATGACTTTACAAGAAGGTGTAAGAAATGGAAAAGAAAGATGGAATTGATTGTTGAAGAAAATGAATTGTTAATGTTGTTGTTTGCATTTGTTTAATTTGATGTTGGAAAATATGATTTTGCTGGGCTAAGTATCTCTAAAAATTAGAGAATTGAAGGTCATTATGATGGAATTTAAGATGCTTTAAGTGTTATATAGTTGTTAGGATTAATGTAGAATAGATGGTGTGAAGAAAGGAAACAAAAACAGAAATGTTGTTTTGAAGAAATCCCGAGAAGCCTTGAAGAACAAATAAACTGTACAAATTGGCTTGTTTATTTGGAATCCCATAACCTGAAACTTGTAGATAAATGTCTTAGAATCATTTTGTAACCAATTTTACATGATTTAGAGTTGTGAATAAAAAGTTATGTTGAAAATACCACAAGCTGCTAAAACAGTAATGGGATTGAGAAGCTGAGATGTTGTAAGCAAAACTGTGTGAAATGAGAATAGAAATCAGTGATTCAGGAATTTAAAATCATAGAAGAATGTCTTGAGGACATTTTGTAACAAGTTTGACATCATTTGGATTTATGAATCAAAAGTTATGATATAAACAAACAAGTGTGACAAGAATGAAGAAATGCATAATTCTATTTGGTAAGAAATAAACTCAAGTATTGTTGTATTGATATTAAAACATGAAAAAGAGATCACAAGAACATATGAAAACCTTGGATATTTGTTTGAACAAAGAGATGGGAAATGAATTAATGAGCCTTTGATCATTCCAAGTATTTATCTTATTTTGGTAGGAAGAAGTGAGAAAGAATTAAATAGAATATTTTTTATTCACATAATAGTTTTGTATTAGTTATAGCTTAGAATAATAAGCGAGGGTTTGAATGACTCTCAATATAGGTCATTTACCTTCGAAGCTTCGTAAAGGACTAAGAATACCATATACACCATCACATTGAGCTAGGACATGAGGTGAGTCCCAATGCTTTTTAAATCCTGTTTTAGCTAATTGTTTTCCTGAAATGATCGTTTCTTTCCTGATATAGTTAATGCTTTCTTGATGTTTTATGAAATGAATGTTACACTTGAGTTTGAAAGCATTATC
Organism: Voacanga thouarsii; assembly: GCA_026120185.1. Classification (NCBI taxonomy): domain Eukaryota; kingdom Viridiplantae; phylum Streptophyta; class Magnoliopsida; order Gentianales; family Apocynaceae; genus Voacanga; species Voacanga thouarsii. The sequence goes on from JANUWF010001392.1 coordinate 6,384,052, forward strand.
AAGAACTCGATTTCTTGAATATCCTGGATATGAAATATCTCTTGTGATCTTTTCAATTTCCAACCCAATTTTGGTAAAGTGTTTTTCTAATATAGAAAATAGTTTTCTGATGTGCTCAAGTGCGAGCCTTCTAGATGGATTTGGAAACATGATGAGCAATATGAATCTTGAATTCTTGATTTCTTAAATTTGCCAATCCTCGAATCTAATACATGACTAACTTGAATACTCGGCGTATGCACTAACTTGACTACTTGGCGTAAGCACTGACTTGAATACTTGGCGTAAGCACTAATTTGAATACTTAGCGTATGCAGTAACTTAACTACTTGGCGTAAGCACTAACTTGAATACTTGGCATACTCACTAACTTGAATACTTGGCATATGCACTAACTTGAATACTGGGTGTAAGCACTAACATAATTACTTAGCGTAAGCACTAACTTGATTACTTGGCATAAGCACCGACTTGAATACTTGGCGTAAGTACTGACTTGAATACTTGGCGTAAACACTGACTACACTTGAATTCTTGAATACTCAAATACTTGAATCAAAATATCTTATGCTAGTATTCCGAATACTTGAATCAGTATGTTTTCACTCAAAATTCTTGAATACTTGTTTTGAGGATGTTTTCATACAAGAATTGCTGAACTAGCTTATGTTGAGATTATACTTTATGAGATCTTTTTAGCTGAAAACACTAGCACACACGGGACTCACTGAGCTCTACACTTACACGTGTGTTACCTCTTTTGAAAAATTTAGAATCAGTGGTGCAGCGAAAGTGCGGTAGATTCCCAGAGGCTCATGCTACATTTGGGACTTGTTATAACCTTAAGTGTATGTATCAGAAGCCAAATTCTTGTACTTTTCTATTTTGGAAAAATTTTCGCTACATATTGAATGAAATTGTTATAAAGACCCTTTGTCTGGACAACTAGATGGGGTGACATCCCATAAGGTTATAGCCCACTACGTTATGAAAATATGGAGTGTTATAAATAAAATTTGCAACAAAGCTCGAGAATACCACTTCAAATTTTTTTTCAAATAACTCACTCTAAAAAAAAAACTTATTTCCAAAACATTTTCTTTTACCAATCCATTCCATAATTATAATAGCACAATTCCAATCCACAATTTCATCAACTCCAACAACAGCATTAAACACAAAGATAATATTACAGTAAGCTCACAAATTAGCCAAAATCATCATGATGTCAAGAATTTCAAAAAAAATGCATAGGCTATAAAAACTCTAAAAGAAATCAACAACGATATTTCCAAGCCGAGTAAATTTTTTTTTTTTTTCAAAATGAAATATAAAAAATTCCAGAAATGCAAACAACCTCAGAGAAATTAAAGAAGACAATTGGTGAAGAGGAGTAAAGAAGAAGGAATGGGGAAGGAAAAGAAAAAGGAAATCGGGAACAAAAATGGAAGTCTAGGCTTCCGTTTTGTTAGTGGCTAGCGAAAGCTAAAGACTTTTCCTTTTTGCTTTTTCAAACAACAAGTAACATCACAAAACAAGGCCTAGGGAGGCTTTGGCTATGATACAAAAACAATCAAAGTCGAGCATGGCTTTATGCAGCATGAGCATGATTTACAACAAAAAAAATAAAAATAAAAAGATAAAAAATAAAATTACACAATAACATGCAAGAAAATAATAACCTAAATACAACAATATATTTTACAATTAATTACATTTCACTTATTATATTTATTGATTAATTTTAACAGAACAATAAAAGCACAAAAATTAGAAACAAAAATTACAAATAAAACTTTTTTTTTCAGTTTTTTTTAAATAGTATGCCGACAACTTTTTTTTCAGCAATAAAAACAACGATACAGTTACATAAATTACAAAGAATTAGTGAGCAATGATATAGCAACATAAATTACAACTAATTAATATTACAATAATACTAAGAAAATAAATACAACAATATATTTTAATTATAGAGTACAAATACAAATACTATTATTATTAGTATTACTACTATGAAATCTTTAACAACTAATAAAAAAACAACAAATATTTTCATAGTACACTAATATATGGTTTATTCACAACAATTTTTTTTTTTCAAAATAAATAAATATATATAATACAAGAAGAAATTAAATATATATATATATATATATATATATTAAATCAAACATATAAAATACAACAATATCTAGGAAGAATAAGGAAAAGAAGAAAAAGTAAAAAGTAAAAGAAAAGAAAAAGAAAAGGTGAAGAAAAATAAAGGAAAAATGGGGTGGGGAATGGCTTCAGTGAAAAAAAAATTTTTTTTTTCTTTTAATATAAAAAAAATAAATACATAAATAAAAATTAATCATAAGTTAATGCATGGGGACAATACATGTAGAATAAGAATGCATAAAACAAACTTCAAACTAAAATTATAAATTATAAAAAAATAAAAATAAAATAAAATGAAATAAATTTACTTCGCCTAAAATATTGTGTCAGCAAAAGTCGAAACCTAAAAATAAAAAGAGTTAGTATTGACTCAAAATTTATGATGTAAAAATCATCAAATAGTTAAATACAATTAATATACATATTTCATATTAATATTAACTTAGTAAAATTAAATAGGACACTATACAATATATGTAACATACAATTGGGACAAGTTAGCAATTATTAACATGTATCTACATATTTACATATTCACATGACTAAATTAATGAAATCCAAACTTTGATGATATTGTTCCCTGGCAATGGTGCCAAAAACTTAATGCGTAAATTTTTTGTGTATAAAAATAATTTAAATTTAAATCTATCTCTAGCCAAGTTTTAATTAAAACATTGATACTAAATTATATATACGAGCAAGTACACTTTTTGCAAGTATGGTATAAAAAATTAACAAATATCGATCCTCAAAGGAATAAGTACACACTAATCTATTTTCATTCATTGTTTAACCAACCCAATAAAGTGATAAAATAATGAAAAGAAAAAATAAGCAAAATATACATATATAACTCAAGGATGAAATTTCATATAACTAAACAATTATCTTGAGAATATAATATTGAATCACTTAGCATTCATCACAATCATTTGTAATCTTGGCATCATGAGGGAATTTAAGTAAAATACAATCATTTCCCAAGTCATGAACTTACTTATATAGGCTCTACTTCTTTCTCAATTCATGGAATCACTATCACTTGATTAATTTAGCAGATTATCCAATTAAACCAAAGCAACCGAAAGATGCATTAAACTCATACCTCATAAACATGAAATTAGCTAAAGACCCTATGCTTTAGGTGAAATTAACCAATCTTTGATCATTTCAATTCTTTAATTTTAACTTTGTTTCCCAAGTTTATTGAGATTTAACAAATATGGAATCAATGAAATGAACTTCTAACATCATTTCACAAGTCAATTAGAAGAAAACGAAAATAGACAATGACAACAAGTAATTAAATACTAAGGACAACAATAGATTATAAAAACTCTCAATTAATTTAAAATTATAATCTCCAAAATAATATCCAATTACAATTAAAGAATTAAAATCATCATTATTCAAGAAAAAGAAAATAAAGGAAAGAGATAAATACTCATACACAAGTCCTTCAATTTTCAATGAACATTCTTCCAAAATCAATGCTCCTTGAGTAATTTTTCTAGAGAAAATATTAATAGTATTGCATTCTAAAATATGCCTAAGCCTCCCTATGTATACACCCAATTTCATACGTTAATGGACTTTGTTTATACCCCAAAAGTTTCCTAAATGCTCAAAATACAAAAGAAGTAGTTTCCTGTTAGGCTTCTAGAGTTTGTGCAAGTTCCACCGACATTAAATTGGAATTGATTGAGTCGACTATCCTTCTTTTTATTCCTTCAAGTGAAGCTAGCCGTTCAAACCCAATTCCCTTTTATCTTTTACACAAAAGCTACCTGAGCCAATGGACTGAAGCCTGAGCCGCTAAAAATAAATACACATAAAGTCGTGGAAGTCGAGCTAAGCCGAAGTCGAGCCACATGCTTTTTCTTCTTCTCGCTGAAACTGGCTCTTCCAAGCCACAAATCTAAGCTCGAGCCTATACCTTCTTCTTCTTTTGTTCCTTGGTGAGCCGCAGCTTGGCTTCTTTTAGTTACTTCCTCCCAAGGATGTTGCTTTATCTTTTTACCTTTTGTTGCTTTTGTTTTTTTAGTGACCATGAACCACCGTTCATTTTTTCTTTTTTTCCTTTTATCTTCTTGTTGAGCCAGGGCTAGCCGAGCTGCGGCTTCACTTCTTGGAACCTCGCAAAGATGTAATGCATCCGTCCCAGGATTGCACTTGCTATTTCCTTTTTTTTTTCCAATTTCGATTTCAACTTCTCTGTTTTATGCTATGTTTTGTTCTGTCTCCAGACTTGGCCTGGCGCCAGGTTAGTGTTCTTGATCTGGTGTCGGGTCTTTATTGTAAAACTCTCCAACCAACTCTAAATTCACCTATTTTCGTATAAAATTATAGAAAGACATTTTTACAAGTGAAATATCAAATAGGAAGAAATATGACTAGTTGTTAGCCCTAAGGATACTCTCCTATGTTTTGATTTATGATAAACATTGATGAAAACTGTCTTGTGTGATCTATATGTGATAGGACATGTTAACCGTAGTCCTTTCAAGGCATGCAAATAAGACTGCTAAGCAGGTTTTAAGCAAATGGAATCCAAAAGAGTGATTGATCAAGTATAACTCCGACTTGAGAGCTCGCATACCGTGAAGACTTTGAGAAAGAACTATAGACTAGAAATCGTCGTTAAGGTATTATTTGTAAATTCCTATATTTCTTTACCTTATGTTCAATTTGTTTTACCTTGAAGCACTTACAAATGATTTCAAAAAGAAATATTTCTAAATATGGATTTTCGATTGAAGTAGTTTTGGATGGACCTTTGAATCCAAAACTCCATCCAATGATCTATAGCATGATTTTCAAAATATATCTTTTAGCTACAATACTATTTTAGACTCATCTTTTGGATGGACATCCTTCTACTTTGTGAATCCAAAACCTTAAGAATCTTGACATAAAGTAACTAGCTGTTACTAGCCGTTGGGACTTCGGGTTTGGCTCCTATAAAAGCTTTTAGAACTCGATTTTGGAGTAAATTTTTGTGCTATCTTTCTCAAAAATATTCTTACACTTTAGAATACAAAAATCTCCATTTTTATTTGTGCTTTAAAGTGAAAAAAATTATTCCAAAAGTAAAAAATATTGGTGTATAGTTGTTCATATCTTGCTCAAATCTATAAGCTATTTCTATAATCTTTCTTCAATCAGCTTTGAATTAAGGTTATAAAGGCAAAACCCAATTGGGGTGAACCTTGATTGTTGTGTTTAAAGAGGTTGGGTGTAAAACCAAGTGTGGTAATCCTCTTATGTAAGATTAGTGCCACCTACCACCATTGATTTGGGAAATAGTTTTAGTGAGTGTTGTTGAAATCCTTAAGTGAGAAGTAGATCATTTAAAGATCGAACCACTATAAATCCTTTAGTCTTCTTGTGCTATTTGCCTAAATTTCTTCACTGATTTTTTTGTTGTCTTTATGTCTTAAATGCTGTATCTTTTTCTCAAAAATCTATGGCTCATTTAAGACTAGTGCATTTTGCTATAAATCTATCTTAGATATCTCAAATACCGGTCTTTATTTGAAACTATTCTCTCACCATTCCGTGCTAGTTTAAAACATTCATGTCTGCATTCTTGAAGTCGTAAAGCAACTCTGCACTCCATTTTTTTTTAAGATATCAAAAATTTTAATTTGCATTTGTTTTTCATAAACCTTATTCACCCTCTCTAAGGTTTATCAATTGGTATCAGAGCATTGGTCTATACTTTTTTCAGTTTAACAACCTTGTAGAAACGATCTATATGGCAAACACATCTGCTCTACCTTATATCGAAGGGTCTTCAACAAATAGACCTCTTTTATTCAATGGAAGCAACTATATATTATGGAAAAATAAAATGAAGATAAATATGTTCTCAATAAATTTTGAGCGGTAGAATCTGATTGAAAAAGGACCATTTGTCCCAACCAAAGTGCTTGAAGGGGAAACAATGCCTAAAGGAAGTGATGAATATAGCAGTGACGATAATGCTAAAATAACCTTAAACTATCAAGCAATAAATATTCTATGATATGCTCTCAATGCGAATGAATACAACTATGTAAGTGATTATGATTCTGCTCATAACATATGAAGATTACTTGAGATCATCCATGAGGGCATTAATCAAGTGAAAGAATTAAAGTTAGGACTTTTTGTGACACCCTACTACCTACATACCCAAATAGGGCGGGATGTCGCCCTGTCTAGTGGACCAAGGGTCTTTATAATGAGGTATAAAAGAAAAATGACTAGATAAAATAAAAACAATAATTGTATTACATCCAAAAACAAAACTTACGAGTCTACAAATTTTGAAACTAACAATCGTCTCTCAAAAGAAATACAAAGTAAAATAAAATAAAAGAAAAAAAAAATAAACTGAACGATCATCTCTTATTCCTTCAACCTGCTCAATAGAAGTATTCCCCTGAAAACATGATATAAAACAATGTGAGATTGGAATCTCAGTAAATTCCGTGTGTGCAGATGTCACATTTAAACATTTTGTGCATGTAAGTTTATCAAAACCACAAAATATGTTTGCAAAGTCAATTTTCGTCAATAAAAAATCATTGAATGAAGCAATGCTCAGCATATTCAAAACAACTCTCAATAGATCATCCATTTATCAATATCATAGTTTCATAAAGAAAGAATTAGTAATGATTCAATATCAATATCAATATCAATATCAATATCAATATCAATATCAATATCAATATCAAGGCAATATTATGACTACCATCATGATAACTCCCAATATAACTATTCAACATTGGGCAGTGGGTGATCCATCCACTAGGGTGAGATACTCCTCCATCTCTACACCTAACACACCGATTGTCCAATCCAGAAGTATAAAGTCCACTTGGAGAAACATGCTAGCTTGGGCCGGTCTAACTAAGTAGTACTGTCACCTATTTAAGCAGAGTTTATCTTATGGAGGTGGCCACCTACCAAAAGACTCACTCCAACTCTCCAAAACTAGTATCACTAGCCTACCCCTATTGAGTACTCAACGCTCCCCATTTAGGGATATAATCATTTCCCTTATTTTCACAATCATTGATTACCTTGTCTTTGTAAAACGTGATTTTTTTTCACAACAAGCTTTCCAAAACATTTTAGTGATAAAGGAAAATAAACGATTTTTTAGTTTGAAAGTTAAGATTTGAAAAAATCATTTGGAGTTTAAAATATCCACTTTCTCAATCCAAGTATCAAAATACCACAAGATTATTTCATCATGTTCAACCCTCATTTCAATCATCATATCAATCATCATAATGACACCATTCCAATACCATTGCACAAAAGACTTTTAAACATGTAATATTTAGCAAAAAGGTTATATAGGGACTTACTTGGATATTCTCAATAATCAACCAAAGCAATGCTTGATCTCTTTTTTACTTTCTTCCTTATCTAGAATAAATGTTTCTATATTAGAAACCAAATATGAATCCACTCATCTTTTCATGCATTAAGAATCTCTATGATCATATTAATTATCTAATTCATCCATGGAATCTAGATGGATTAATGAGTTAAGTAATCTCTATAGCCTCCCATGATCATGCATCCTATCATTATGCATGCTTATAGATAAATCAAACCATCTACATAATGACTTCCCTACTCAATTTCCATTAATTCCATATATTAAGCCTAACTTCATCAAAATATCTCATATTTATTCAACATACCATAGATCTAGATCATCATAGAAATTTTTATCCATATTCAACGCCATATATGCCTAGTTCATTATATTACACCATCAAGCTCATCAATCTAATCAAATCATACTTTCATGCTAGGCTTCATGCAAAATATCCCCATAATATATTCAACCGTAATCTAAATTAGAGGAGTTAAGCCTTGATGCATTTGGATTTGGGCATAAAAATCATACAAAAACTAAGCACATTCACAATCGGGTTTAAATTAAGACGTTGCACCCGAATCACACATATGAGCAAACGTACTCATCATTACTGAGCATAGGGGTCAAACGAGTGTCGATCCTCAAGGAACAAGTAAACATTAATTACCCCACTTTCATTGTTTAACTGACTCAACAAAGTGAAAATCAAATAAAAAGGAAAACTAAAAAGAAAATAAAATAAAAATATGTACATGTCAAGGATGGAGAAGTATGCAACTCAAACCATTGATTAGACAACCATGATCTTCAAGAACTTAACTATTATCATAATCAATCATTCTATTGGCACCATAAAGGATTAAGGTAAATTAGCATCACTTGGTCTGTCTCAACTAATTACTACTTTCAAGATAAATTAGCACTACTTGGTCTGTCTCAGCTAATTCATCCAAAAGATGCATTAAACACAATCCTTAATTAAATTTCCATAGTTTGGCAAATTTAAAACATGAAATTAATCAATGAATCCTTGGTCTGGCAAACATCAATTAACCTTTAATTACTCAATCCTCAGCAAGTAACCTCTTTGGTCTAGCAAGTTAACAGCCAATGAATGCAAAAATTAATCAATTGCAACCATCATCAACCTCTTTCGTCTAGCAAGTTAACAATAGAAACAACCAACTAATCTCGAAATATGCCCAAGTAATTAAATACCAAGAAGAACAGTTAATTAATCAAAAGATCAAATAACTCCAAGAATCATGATTATCTAAAACAATGTCAAGTTACAATAGAACAATTAAAACATCATTGTCAAGCAAAAGAAAACAAAGTAAAAGAAAGAACTCATAGACAAGCCTCATTCTTCTTCCTTTGAAAACCTTCTTGTATAACCCTGCTTGAACTTGAAGAATTCCTCCTTAGACTGAGTGATTTTCTATGATGATCAATGAATTCTCCCATTTTTCCTTGTGTTTTTCATCTATTTATAGGCTTAAGAAGTGCCTAAACTCGTAGGTACAAATTTCTTGGCCGAATAAAAGTTGGAAGATGCTAAAACTCCCCAGATTTCCAAAATGCGTGAAAAGATCGCAGCACCACCTCAGGAACAGACCATAGCCAGCGCCGCCTTGGTCCTTCGGAGCCGGCGCCGCCTGTGTTCTGTTTCTCTACTCGTTTGTCAATTTTTCTCCGAATTTTCCTCATACATTCCAGAATGCAGCCGGCGCCGCCTCCAGCCTTACAGCTAGCGCTGGTTAGGCTCTGTTCTACTCTGCTTCTTCAATTTTTCCATCTCTTTGAAGTCTGTGCATTCAGTGTACAGCCGAAACCGGTTCCAGGCTTCCAGCCGGCACCGCCTCTGCTCTGTTTCGCAACGATTTTGCTTCGTTTTACCCAAAAATCTAAAATAATGACCAAAATACCTTTCTAAGTGTAAAATCTCAAATATGAAAGAATATGACTAGTTATTGCACAAAATGTGTTACAAAAGAGACTCAAATAACTACATAAAATATAACCAAATTAGCCCCTTTCACCCAGCATTGTTCTGTTGAGCACCATCCATTTCGACAACCAGATTCTTTTAAATTGTTCAACGAATTTTAGATAATGTCCTCTCGATTTCAGGGTCAAAAGTGACTATCTCGTCGTTGGATTTTTGGGTCATGTACCATGGGAAATACCTAAGAAAACAAGAAGCAAGTTAGAGGTATAATTATTGGTTAACATACATAAATATAAGGTTACAACGTTAGTAATTTAAACTCAATCTAAGTTAGTTGGTTATGTTAGGTTATGTTACGAGGTTATACAAGAATACACGAAATACAAAAGACAGCACCGTTTTGCAGCAAGAACAAATATACATATTTACATACTTACATAGTTAAATCAACAAAGTCCAGGCTTTCATGCTATTGTTCCCCGGCAAGGGCGCCAAAAACTTGATGTGTTGGGATTTGGGCATAAAAATCATACAAAAACAAAAAACATTCACAATCAAGTTTAAATTAAAATGTTGCACCCAAATCACACATATGAGCAAACGTACTCATCATTACTGAGCATAGGGGTCAAATGATTGTCGATCCTTAAGGAACAAGTAAACATTAATTACCCCACTTTCATTGCTCAACTGACTCAACAAAGTGAAAATCAAATAAAAAGGAAAACTTAAAAGAAAATAAAATAAAAATATGTACATGTCAAGGATGGAGAAGTATGCAACTCAAACCATTTATTAGACAACCATAATATTCAAGAACTTAACTATTATCATAATCAATCATTCTCTCGGCACCATAAAGGATTAAGGTAAATTAGCATCACTTGGTCTGTCTCAACTAATTACTACCTTCTAGATAAATTAGCACCACTTGGTCTATCTCAACTAATTCATCCAAAAGATGCATTAAACATAATCCTTAACTAAATTTTCGTGGTCTGGAAAATTTAAAACATGAAATTAATCAATGAATCTTTGGTCTGGCAAACATCAATTAACCTTTAATTACTCAATCCTCAGCAATTAACCTCTTTGGTCTGGCAAGTTAACAGCCAATGAATGCGAAAATTAATCAATTGCAACCATCATCAATCTCTTTGGTCTAGCAAGTTAACAATAGAAACAACCAACTAATCTCGGAATATGCCCAAGTAATTAAATACCAAGAAGAACAGTTAATTAATAAAAAGATCAAATAACTCCAAGAATCATGATTATCGAAAACATTGTCAAATTACAATAGAACAATTAAAACATCATTGTCAAGCAAAAGAAAACAAAGTAAAAGAAAGAACTCATAGACAAGCCTCCTTCTTCTTCATTTGAAAACCTTCTTGTACAACCCTCCTTGAACTTGAAGAATTCCTCCTTAGACTGAGTGATTTTCTATGATGATCAATGAATTCTCCGATTTTTCCTTGTGTTTTTCATCTATTTATAGGCTTAAGAAGTGCCTAAAGTCATAGGTACAAAGTTCTTGGCCGAATAGAAGTTGGAAGATGCTAAAACTCCTCAGATTTTCAAAAATGCGTCAAAAGATCGTAGCACCACCTCAGGAACAGACCACAGCCAGCGCCGCCTTGGTCCTTCGGAGCCGGCGCCGCCTGTGTTCTGTTTCTCTACTCGTTTGCCGATTTTTCTCTGAACTTTGTGCATACGTTCCAGAATGCAGCCGGCACCGCCTCCAGTCTTACAGCCAACGCCGGTTAGGCTCTGTTCTACTCTGCTTCTCCAATTTTTCCAACCGGCGCTGCCTCTGCTCTGTTTTCACAATGGTTTTGCTTCGTTTTACCCAAAAACCTAAAATAATAACCAAAATACCTTTCCAAGGGTAAAATCTCAAATATGAAAGAATATGACTAGTTATTGCACAAAATGTATTACAAAAGAGCCTCAAATAACTATGCAAAATATAACCAAATTAGCCCATATCAAGCCTCAATTACCTCTTTGATGGTACAACAAGAGCAAAAGTGGTGCTTTTGGTGGTTGCTTAGGTTCGCTTGAGGGAGTGAGTCGATTGTTCCCCTTTGACTTCCTTAGTTCAAAGGTCACCAGGGATAGGGGTAAATCAGTCCCTTTTGATCTAGATTTAGAAGAAGATGATGAGAATAATTGAAGAGGAGTTGATGAAAAGTTGAAGAGTTTCTTATCTTAGAGTTGGTTTTCAACTTTGATGGAGTTTTGGTGTTGTTTTGGCCGAGATGTGGAGGAGGGTTGGCAGCTAGAATTCTGAGCAATAGAGGGTGTTTAGGATTTGTTTGAGCCTAGTTTGTTGAAGGGAATAGGTTAGGTTTAGGTTTTTTGATGTATGGAAGAATTACACCTTATTTTGGACTTTTGAACCAACAAGGGAAAAATGGCAGCTTTTGCTCTTCTTAGTTTGGCTGAGATTGTGCAATGAATAGAAGGAGTTTATGACTATGTGTTAGGGTGCTACTGTGGCCAAAATTTGGGAGGAGAGAAGAGAGAAATTTTTGGTTATTTGCTTAGCTTTAAGGAACTTTGATTGGTTAAAATTACTTAGGGTAGATTCTTATATTTTAGAGAGTTGGAAAGTAATTAAAACAACCCTTACTGGCGGCTAGGGTTTATTATTTTTATAGAAATTTTAAGTAATGAAAATAGGTTATTAATCCAAGAAATAATTTAGTTAGTATCCTAATTTATTTTAGGTAAAAAAAATTAATTAAGGCATAATTTTTTTGGGTGATAAAATCTAGTTTCCAAAATCAAAGCTTCTATATTTTTCTTTCTATAATAAATCTTTTGGATAAGATCTTTAGAAAACTCTAGATGTTGGAATATTTAACTTCCTAAAAGGGTTAGAATAAAATATTAACTAAGCAATATTTGGAATTTAATTTACCATAATTCTTTTTTAGTAATTCCCAAACTAATCACATTCCTTTTTTTTTTTAGGAGGTGGGAAAAATAAGAAGGCAGCAACCCTAGGGTTTTGGCCAAGGGGAAAATAAATAGGGGGAAAAAAGAGTTTAATCAAAGATAAAAAGGAAAATTTTGCAAGAGTTGGGATTCGAACTCAAGTCACCAAAGAATATACAACAAGCTCTAACCATTATTCCACAATAACCCTTTTGTTAATATTCATCAAATAAATTCCCATAAATCTAACTCAACTCACTTCATTCTTTTTTCATTAAATTCGACTCTATAAGAATAAAGACTCTACCACCTCATATAACATTGCAATGCTCAAATAAATAATTCAATGAAACATCAAGCACATAAATCACATAAGCTTCACAAAAATAGTTCACAGTTATCAAATAAAATATAATTGGCTATGCTATGCATGACTTTCTCCATGAACTAATGGTGGTTCAAAACGAGGTATTACACTTTTAGTCGAAGACTATGAATTATTCACTGTGAAGCTAAGCAAGAACATAACTGATATGTTCACTCAATTCACAAATATCATGAATGGACTAAAGGCATATGAGAAAACCTATTCCCTTGGTGAGCAAAACAGAAAACTGCTCGATGCTTTGCCAAAAAGTTGGTAGCCAAAAACCTTGGTTGTAAAGGAATCTAAAAACTTAAATAGCTTACCTACTGAAGAGCCAATCAGCTCTCTCTTGAACCATGAAATGAAACTTAAAAAGTTTCAAGAGCATGAAGATGATGACAAAGATAAACGAGGAACTGCCTTAAAAGCAATTGATGAAGAAGCCAACAATGATCAAACTAATAGTGATGATGGTACTGATTTGGATACAGAAGAATTTGAAATGATTGCCAATAAGTTTATAAAAATGTTTAGAAAAGGCCACCTTAAAAAGGGTGAGAAGTTTATCAAAAAGATAGGACAAACTTCTTCATTCAAGCATCAATGTTTTGAATTCAAAAGCACAGAACACTTCATCGCTAACTATCCAGTAGCAAAAGAAAAGGTGGCTAAGCATTTCAAAAAGAAGAAGAACGACACAAAGATGAAGAAAGGAAAATGGTTGATTGGGACTTGGGATTAAGCTGAATTCGAGACTGAAGAAAGCTGTGATTATGAAGATGAAAAAGCAAACATTTACTTTGTGGCCATGGAGGATAAGGTAAATCCTACTTCTCCAAATTTGATATCTAAATTACTCGATTCTTATTGTGAGAAGACTAATAATCCAAATTAGCCATTTTTTGATATGTTTCACAAACTTAAAAAGCTATCTAGAAGAAACAAGAAAATGAAAATAAAAATTGATTCCTTGTTAGATGAGAATGCAAAGCTATTAAATGAGAACTAAGTCTTACTTGATTTATTTATGTGCTTTAATGTTGAAAAGACGTTATCCTAACTTCTTTACATTGTATGTCTCTAAAAAATAAATGCTTGTGTGATAAAATTCATTCTCTCGAAATCATGGTTAGCAATTTTGATGATATGAAAAATAGAGTCGATGATCTCACCACATGCATTGAAAAGATTACAAATGGCAAAAATAATTTGAAAAAATCACTTGGTGCACAACACATAGCTAGAAACAGAAATGGTCTAGGCTATAAATATGAAATCAAAGCTGGAAATCACAAATCCCACTTTGTAAAAGCTACTTCATCATTTATGACATACAGCTATTGCACATATTGTGAAAAATCTGGACATAAGGCATCCAATTGTCATGTTAGGAAGAATGTGAAATCTGGTATAAAAACAGTTCAGAAGGTAAAAGGAACTATCACTAATCCCTGTAGACCCAAGAAGGCATGGGTACTAAAAATCATTCTTCCATCTTATGTATAGGAACATTTGTAGGACAAGATGAGCTCCACAAAATGGTTTTTGGACAGTGGATGCTCAAGGCACATGACTGAAAATGCTGGACTGCTAGAAAACATTCAAGTTACAAGCGATGGATTTGTCACTTTTGGAGACAAAAAGAAGGGAAAGATTCTTAGGACTGGTAATATCGATAAGGGATCCTCTTCCATAATGAAACAAGTGCTATTGATTGATGAATTAAAGTATAATCTACTTAGTATCAGCCAAATATGTGATAATTGATGCAAAATTATTTTTGAAAAAGATTATTGCATCATCATGGATAGCTTCAGCAATAAGACTATTTTTGTTGCTGACCATGTTGGAAAATGTGTATGTACTTTATCTTGATGATCTAGTGGTTTATGATATTATATGCCTCTCTATGGATGATGATGACAGCTATCTTTGGCATAGAAGGTGATAGGGGTTAAATTCATCACTGTTTTCCTAGTTATAATCTAATTTGAGATACTTTTGATGTAATAACTAGGCATATTCCTTCTTATTTGATATTTTACTTATAGAAAGTATTTTTGATAAATTTGTGCAGATTTAAGTGAATTTTGAGCAAAAAGTGAAAAAAAATTCCAAAGCACACCTAGCGCCAGGTCAGGCAAGTGCACCAAGCACCAAGTTAAATAAAGAAAATAGAGTAGCTTCCAAGAGAAAAACAAAACACACCTGGCGCTAGGTGGGTTGACTGGACCTAGCGCCAGGTTTGGTTTGGAGCAGCAAATTCTGTGTATGAATTTGGTATCTTCTAAACGATTTTAGTATTTTCTGAATCCTACTCGGCCAAGACTTCTCAAGGAACAAATTTGACATCAAGGAGGCTTATAAAAGCAAGAAGAAGAAAAAAAAAAAACACAAGAGAAATGAGTGAATCCAAGAGCAAAACTTCTAATCACTCAAAGAATGAGGAGATTCACCATTCAATAAGGTTTCTTCAAAAGAGTCTTCAAGGGATAAGAAGGAGGCTTGTCTATGAGTTCTTTCTTTTACCTTTGTTTTATTGTTCTTAAACAATGATATATTTAATGTTTTCATTGTAATTTGACATTATTTTGGGAGTCATGATTTTTGGATTAATTTGGTTATTCGATTAATTTTTTATCATCCTTGGTATTTGATTACTTGTTATCATTGGTTATTGATGTGTTTTCTTCTAATTGACTTGCCAAATGATGTTAGAAGTTCATTGCATTGATTTCATATTTGTCAAATCTGAATGGACTTGGGAACCGAAGTTAAGACTAAATGACTAAAGTGATTAAAGATTGGTTACTTTCTCATAGAGTATAGGGTTATTGATTAATTTCATGTTATTATGAGAAATTAAGTTTAATGATTTTTTTTGGTTATGTGGTTTGATTAGAAAATTTGCTAATCTAATCAAAAGATAGTGATTTCATAGATTGGGAATAGATTGGGAAAGAAGTGGAGTCTATATATTCATAACTTGAGAAACGATTGAATTTTACTTATATATTTCTTTATGGTACCAAGATGATGACTAATTGAGATAGTTGTTAAATGGTTTATTATCATGTATTATAGGATAGTTGTCTAAATTGCATATTCCTACATTCTTGAGTTGTACATATTTCTTTATTTTTATTTTATTTTCTTATCACTTTATTTGGTTGATTAAATAATGAATGAAAAGTGATTAAAGTGATAAGTGTGTACTTGGTTCCTTTAAGGATCGATACTCGTTAATTTCCTACACTATGCTTGCGATAAGTATACTTACTCGTATGTGTAATTTGGGATTAATGTTTTAATTAAAATTTGATTAATGATGGATTTAAATTTAATGATTTTTATACACTCAAAATTTACACATCAAGTTTTTGGTTGTTGGGGAACAATATTATGAAGGCTTAAATTTTGTTGATTTAACCATGTTTATATGTTTATATGTGCATATGTCTATATGTAAATATGTATACTTGTTCTTTGCGTAAATAGGTACTATATCTTGTTGTTTGTAACATTGTGTGTCTTAATTGACTAGCTTAGTTCATGTTGTACTTATAAATACTACTAACTTTTGTGTTTAGATAGTTTGTAAATATATCTAGTGTGTGTGTGTGTGTGTTTTCCCTTTATTTTTGATTCTTTGTTTTTCCCTTTTGTTTTTTTCTTTTATTTATTTTTCTATTATTTTTGTTTATTTGTTTATTTTTTATTTGATTTTTAGTTTTCTTTGAGCGCGAGATTGACATTATCATGGACAACTACTTTTGGGTACAAGATAAAATGAGCTATAATGATGATTCGTTGGCCAAGTTGCAAGCTCCTATTGATGCTTTTATTGAGACGTCATTTGAAGCTTCAATCAAATCCTTTGTTGCCAACATAAACACGCCCATTAAGGGGTACGAAAAATCTTCCCAAAGAATGAGCCATCAAAAAACATAACTAATCAAGTTAGTTGAAGATGTCATAAAGGGCCATACACTTATACAAGAGGACCCCGAAGGAGGGGAGAGAGGATATGAGGAACAATTGCCCAATGTGATAGGAAAATTTTTTGATTCTTTTCTATGCTGTCATATTTCTAATTTTTCTTTGTCACATGAATTTATAGGTACCTCTCAACTCACGGAGCCTAATGATGCCATTGATGATGTGTGGAATTTAATATGCCTCAAGGAGTTGAATTTTTCCATAATGTATCATAAGAAGCCCTTGGAGTATGCTAACAAATTCTACCCTTCACCCCATCCAAATGGAGGTAACTTAGTTTTTGTAGACCATGCATTGAAAAGTAAGAATTTCTTAATCTCATCTTTAAGAACTCAGTTGCTAAGTTTCATGAGAATTGTTTATTGTGACACATCTTTTGAAGGCAAAAATTATGGTTTCAACTTTGATGCATTCTTTAGATACCATGTGCACTTATATGTTGAAAATAATATTTGTGTGTCTAAAAGAATGCTTGAGAATGAGGTTCAGGTGTTTTGTTTTACTAAAAAAATTATTTTCATGAACATGACCTTTTTCAAAAACCTCCATTCTTTCTACATTCATCTTGCCTATTTTCTACTTTGAGCTTAAACTTCTTTGACAAGGTTTTGATGAGGAAGCACGATGAGTGGAAAGAGTGTCTTTTTATGTGTTTTGTTTTGTTTTGAATTTGGGTTTCTTTAGGTCTTTCAGTCATCATTTTGTTTTATCTAATTTTATTTTTAGTTGTTAAGTGTTTTGTTGATCCCTCAAATAAGGAAAAGATTTTCCATCTTAAGTGTAGAGGAGTGAGTCGTGTCTTTATTTACTTTGTTAGAATTTTTATTAGTATTTTTCTTTAGTGTATTTTCTTTTATTTAGGTGTGTTTTTATTTTATTATTATTTTTCTTGTACTTTTATTTGTGTTTTCTTTTGCAAGTAGTGATAAAGTCTTCTTAGACTTGCCCTTCTCTCTATTTCAAGTTTTGATAACAATTGGCACTTTATTGCACTTGGAAAGTATTGCTTAAACTTTCTATCCCTTTATTATTTTTGGTTCCTTTGGAGATGCTTTCTTGTATTAATTTTTTGCCAATGAGGACATTGTCTAGTTTAAGTTTAGCGGAGTGGTTTGGTGATATTCTTTATCTAAGTTTTTATCTTGCTGTTTTCTTGGTATTAAGCTACTTTGGAAAAATTTTAAAAATTTAAAAGTCTGGAACTTTTGGAGCTAAATTGAGCTTATTTGTTTGTCATGTAGTTATGATTATCTTTCTTACTTGGATATGAGTTTTGTTATTCATTTGGTGGATTTTTATAGAAAATGGTTTATTGGATAGGATATTTTTCAAGACTTGAGAATTTGGATTAATCTTGCTTATGCATTGGTATTTGAGTTTTATTTGACTCATCTAGTTTGAATATGGAGAATATGATGAATATGAGAAAAGTTTGTTAGCTAACTCTTGTATTATGGGCTTAAATTTTGCTTAGCTTTGAATTGTGATAAGAAATATAAGCAGATAAAAGTTCTCTGAGGGGAAAGATTGTGGAAAAATTGTGAAAAATATTTGTGTGTTGAAAATTAAAAAAAAAGGAGTTGATTGTTGTTTCCTCTTTGAAGGTGAGAAAGTATTGTTTTTGCTTGTTTATGGGAGGCCAATACAGATAGTGAAGAGAAATCCACTTTCTTGAGGCTATTAATTTCCAAAAGCAAAAGAGAAAAAAAAAATGTTGAAAAATGATGAGTATGACTAAAAGGGGGGCCAGTATGGTGTGTGAAGAGAAATCCATGCACTTGAGATTATCAATTCCCTAAGTAATTAAAAAATTGAGAGAAAAAAGATGGAGTGTTTTACTTAAATCACTACTTGAGTTGTGCATAATTAGCTTGACTTGTATGATTCATGTTATCTATGCTTGTAACTTAAAGGGTGAAATAATTTTCTTAGACTAAGGTAAAAACTTGATTAATTTGAATTTAAGAGTTTTACGATGTCATATCACATAGTTCAAAGTTTTAATTGTTTTCAAAGGGTTTGATGAATGGCAAGAGTTTTATCTAAAGTTTGAAAGGAAATTATAATCCATGTTGTGTTTCAAATTTTTGGAATGATAAAAAGCTTGTGTGTTTTCTTGATAATTTTCTTGACTTAAGTGTTTTACTTGAGGGCAGCAAAAGTTCAAATGTGGAGGTATGTGATACGGGCTAAATTCATCACTATTTTTCTAATTATTTGAGGCTAATTTGAGATATTTTTGATGTAATAACTAGGCATATTCTTTCATATTTGACATTTTATTTGTAGAAAGTATTTTTGACAAATTTGTGCAAATTTAAGTGGATTTCAAGCAAAGTGAAAAAAATTCTACAACACACTTGGCGCCAGGTCTGGCAAGTGCACCAGGCGCTAGGTCTAATACGGAAAAATAGAGAAAATAAAACAACTTCCAGGAGAAAAACAGGACATACCTGGTGCCAAGTGGCTCGACTGGAGCTGGCACCAGGTCCGGTCTGGAGCAACGAATTTTGTGCACGAATTTGGTATCTTCCAAAAGAATTTGGTATTTTCTGAATCCTACTCAGCCAAAACTTCTCAAACAACGAATCTAGCATCAAGGAGGCCCATAAAAACAAGAAAAAAAAAAAAACAAGAGAAGTGACGAATCCAAGAGCAAAACTTTCAATCACTTAAAGAATAAGGAGATTTACCATTCAAAGAGATTTGTTCAAGAAAGTCTTCCAAGGAGAAGAAGGAGACTTGTCTATAAGTTCTTTCTTTTACCTTTTTTTCTTGTTTTTGAACAATAATGTATTCAATATTTTCATTGTAATGTAACATTATTTTGGGATTCATTGTTTTTATATTAATTTAGTTATTTGATCAATTTTCTATCATCCTTGGTATTTGATTACTTGTTATCATTGGTTATTGATGTATTTTCTTCTAATTGACTTGCGAAACGATGTTAAAAGTTTATTGCATTGATTTTATATTAGTCAAATCTTAATGGACTTGGGAAACAAAGCTAAGATTAAATGACTAAGGTGATCAACGATTAGTTGATTTCGTCTAGAGTATAGAGTTATTGATTAATTTTGTGTTATTATGAGGAATTAAGTTTAATGCATTTTTCGGTTATATTGGTTTGATTAAGAAATCTGCTAATTTAATCAAAAGATAATGGTTCCATAGATTGGGAAAGAAGTTAAGTCTGTATAAGTGGATTCATGACTTGAAAAACAAATGGATTTTACTTTATATTTCTTTATGACGCCAAGATGATGACTAATTAAGATAGTTGCTAAATGGTTCATTATTATGTATTCTAGGATAGTTGTCTAAATTGCGTATTCCTACACCCTTGAATTATACATATTTCTTTATTTTTCTTTTTATTATCTTATCACTTTATTTGGTCGGTTAAATAATGAATGGAAAGTGATTAGTGTGTACTTATTCCTTTGAGGATCTATACTCGTTAATTCCCTATACTATATTGCGATGAGTTACTTGCTCGTATGTATAATTTGGGATTAATGTTTTATTTAAAGCTTGACTAAGAGATGGATTTAAATTTAATAATTTTTATACACCCAAAATTTAAGCATCAAAAGTCTAGGTCATGTATCTATTGATTTACGAATAGACTATTTTCAAAAGAACTTATTAGAGGACTGCCAGAAATGAGATGTGATGAAAATTGGGTGTGTAATGCTTGCCAGTTTGGAAAATAAACCAAAACCTCTTTTAAAGTTAAGAAAATGATTTCAACATCAAACCTCTTGAACTCATACACATGGATTTGTTTAGACCAATAAGGACCACTAGTTTTGGTGGTAAGAGGTATGCCTATGTATTTGTGGATGAATTCTCAGGATTCACTTGGATTTTATTTCTAGCTCAAAAAATGAAGCCTTCTATGAATTTTCAAAACTACTCAAATGTGTTCAAAATTTTTTTGGTTGAAAGTTGATTTCAATTAAAAGTGACAAGTGTAGAGAATTTCGGGACCATGACTTTACAAAATTCTGGATGAAAATGGTGTTTCACATAATTTTTTAGCAGTAAAAACTCCTCAACAAAATGGTATGGTTGAAAGGAAAAATAGAACATTGCAAGAAATGAAAAGATCAATATTGTGTGAAAAACTCCATTCTAAAATATTTTTGGGCTGAAGTTGTAAATACAACTTGTTGCATTATCAATCGTGTTATGCTAAGACATTTTTTAAGGAAAACTCTTTTTGAACTCATATTTGATAAAGTTCCATCTATCTCTTACTTTAATGTTTTTGGATGCCAATGTTTTTTCCTCAATACTCGTGACAATCTTAGAAAATTTGATAGCAAATCATATGAGACTATGTTTCTTAGATATTCTTTCAACAAAAAGACATATAGAGTGTACAATAAAAGAACTCTATGTGTGGAAAAATCCGTACATATTGTATTTAATGAGTTAAATATATATTCTTCTAGAAATGATGATGATGATGATGATGATGATGATGATGATGATGGTGATGATGATGATAATGATGTAGGAATAACAAAAGATAAGGATAGTGAGCAGCGCAAGGCTCCATCATTTGATATTCATGCCGAAGAAGAAGAATTAGAAGAACAACAAGCTGAAGAAAACAAACGAAGGACTGAAAAGGCCACAAATCAAGATCTGCCAAGAGATTGGAAGTACAAAACTGTCCATCCAAAAGAACAGATCATTGGTGATCCTAGCTGCGAAGTTAAAACTAGACGGTATTTTGTTGATAATTTTGCCTTACTTTCAAGCATTGAACCTAATTGCATTGATGCGGCATTGCATGATGATCTTTGGATTATGGCTATGTAAGAAAAATTAAATCAATTTGAAACAAATCAAGTTTGAAAACTTATTCCTAGACCACTTGATCACTCTATAATTGGTACTAAAAGTCAGATTAGTTGCCCAATAATTCAATCAAGAAGAGGGCATTGGTTATAACAAAACTTTTACACCTGTCGCTCAATTATAGTCCATAAGAATGCTACTTGTTTTTTCATTATTTAAAGGTTTTATGTTTTATCAAATAGATGTCAAAAGTACTTTCTTAAATGGTTTTAGTGAAGAAGAAGTATATGTTGAGCAATCTCTTGGTTTTATTCATGAATATTTTCCAAACCATGTCTTTATACTCTCCAAAGTCCTTTATGGTTTAAAACAATCTCCAAGAGCATGGTATGAAAGGCTTAGTGATTTTCTTCTTTCAAAAGGTTTTTCAATAGGCTTAATTGATACCACATTATTTATCAAAACTGAAAATTCTGATGATATCTTAATTGTGCAAATATATGTTGATGATATTATTTTTGGAGCTTCTAATGATTCCCTATGCAAAAAATTTGCAAAGATAATGCAACAAGAGTTTGAGATGAGTATGATGGGAGAACTTAATTTCTTTCTTAGTTTACAAATTAAGTAAACTAAGGATAGAATCTTCTTAAATGAAGCCAAGTATGCAAAGGAACTACTCAAAAGGTTTGGAATGAATGAAACAAAAGAAATAAGTATATCTATGAGCTCATCATTAAAGCTTGATAAAGATGAAAAAGGTAAGAAAGTGGATGAATCAAAATATAGGGGTATGGTTGGAAGTCTCCTTTATCTTATTGACAACTGACCAGATAAAATATTCTTGGTGTGTCTTTGTGCTAGATTTCAATCATGTCCAAAGGTATCTCATCTATGTGTTGTAAAATGGATCCTTAGATACTTAATTAGAACACATGATTATAACTTGTAGTATCCATGAACTAATTCATTTAATCTTATAGGATACATGTATTCCAACTATGTCGGGTGCAAAGTGGAGAGAAAAAGCACCAATGGACACTGTCAGTTTCTTATATACTCTCTTGTCTCTTGGTATAGCAAGAAGCAAGCTTGTGTATCTCTCTCAACAATCGAGGTAGAATACATTATTGCAGGGAGCTATTGTGCACAAATTTTTTTGATGAAAAATGCTTTGCTTGAATTTGGTTTAAATTTTAATTACGTGCCTATCTTATGTGATAATACTAGTACTATCAATCTGACCAATAATCCTATCTAACATTCTAGAACTAAGCACATTGAAATTAAGCATAATTTTATTAGAGATCATGTGATTAAAGGTGATATGTGCTTGGAATATATTCCAACTGATGAACAGCTTGAAGATATCTTCACTAAACCTCTGGTCGAAAATAAATTTAATCATCTGAGAAGAGGTTTGAGAATTATCAAAATTAAGTAACTAACAATCTTGCCAAGGATTTGTTTGTTCACTTTTGCAGAACTTCTGAAAATACACACTTTCAGATAGTGATTTTGAATGCAATATCTGAGAAACATGAATCCAAAATCGCCTAGACAAAATATCTCTCGATGAGTTTTTGGACGAACGAATTTGGACTCAGTCTGAGTCTAAAATAGTAACAGCCCAGAATCGTGTAAAGCCTAATTAAAAACAGGGGCGGGGGGGGATGAAAAGAGTATGAGTTCAGAGCCCACTTTTTTAATTTTCAAAATGTCCGTGCATTTTTAAAAAAAAAAGGCTCATCCTATCTCTGATGAAATCTCTATTGAAGGTACTTGATTGTACTTATTCACTCAAGTACCTAGGAAATCACAAAAAAGGGGGCTACTTTTCTCTCTCCTTGAAATCTGAAACCGTCATTGGTTTCTCTGCTTCCCTCTCACTTCATATCTCCATCCTCTCTACTGAAACAAAAATCTCTCATCTTCTTCCCACTTCTGTCATGGCAAAACTACCAAAATCTAACAAGGGAAGCAAATCAAATACAAAAAAGAACCCAAAAGGCATGGAAAAGGCGAAAACTAAGTCTACTATCGAAACCCAACCCGCCATCAAACAGAAAGGCAAGAAGATCATTTCTGAAGAAATAGCCTTGCATTCTGACTCGTCAATAGAGCTTCTTGTACAAGAAAGCTTAGTGACATAGGTACCTCGATTTCTTGATTTGAAATATGAATCTGAGTTTAATGACTGGTTGTCAAGAAATAGGACAGTAATAGTTAGATATCAGGTTGATGTTGAGGTATTTTTAATTACTGTTGATATCTTAAATATGTTTGAGACTCTTGGATGCGGGGCTTTGCTGTCAATAGATGAAAAATTATACACCATACTGGTTTGGAAATTTTATGCAAACTTAAGAAAATGAAGGCTTGAAAAAACTGGCGGAGGATTTAGGGTTCAATGATATACCTCTAGAGTAGGCTATGTGAACATGGAGTTTGACCATAGAATGTTAAATCAAATTTTTGGAGTCAGAGATAGAGGAATCCAATTTTTTGAAATGAACAAATTTCCAGAAGAATCAGACTTATTTGATCTGGGACGGTTTGAAGCGAAGTTTACTGGAGGGAGAAGCTTTAAAAATTCAAATGATAGAAATTCGAAGTGGCTGAATGGTTTTGGAAGGATTCTTCACCATATGGTATCTACCATGGTGGCACTAAGCTTTGGGTATAAAACATCCATGAGTATCATGCAAATGATACTAATGTTAGCCCTGTCAGAAGGAAGATTGATCAGTTTTAGTTTTTTGGCTGTGAAGCTAATGCTTCAATCGCGAAACACTTCCAACAATGCCCTACCCTATGGAAATCTCCTGAAAAAGGTTTTCAAATACTTCAATGTAAATCTTAGTGCAAGCACTCCTGGACACCAAAAGATTAATGTTTACAGCATAGAGTCATTTGAGAAAACAAGGTTTGTACAAGTGAACAATGAATGGGTTTTGCTTAGGGATGTTTCTGATGAGGAAAGGGAAAAATTGATCAAAATTAAAGTCGAAGAAAAGAAAATTACATCTGTTGTCTCAACAAGAACACAACAGAAGGTTGAAATAGTAGAAGAGTCCTCAAATAAAGGCAAGCAGAGAACTAAGGAAAATGGACCGATTCAAAGCATCTTGAATGCTAAAACTATTTTTTCTAAAAATGTTGATATATTTAGCACAGAAGTTAATCTGAGTTACAGAATTTGGAAAATAGATTGAGCAATGTGGAGGGAAAGAAAATGGAAAAGACTACTGAAGGAGTCTCTGATGAGCAAGTCATTCCACCACAGCAAAAAGATGAGTCTGCAAAGGATTATGGACACTCCCCTAAAACTGAGAAAGCTTCCACTAAAGAAGTTCCAGCTCCACCCGCCACAACATCCATAGTTGAACAAACTCCATCTCAACTAATTGAAATGGTGCTTGCTGCACCATCTGTTGATCCAGCTACCGCTATAAAGGATAAGCCAATTGACAAGCTAATTCCCCCAGGCAGCTCCTTGGGACGCAAGGTGAAACGTGTGATAGTCAAGAGAAAGTCCAGCAGACACATGGAATTTAAGAGAGGTTGTGTCAATTTAAGTGGTAGCCTATAGACATGTGTCAATTTAAGAGAGATTGCAAGAAGAGTTCATGCATGACACATGGAATTAAAGGATTGCAAAATAAATGAGGAGTTTAATTTTGTAATTGGAACACATCATTTGTGGGACCCTTTGATTAAGGTCTTAAGCAATATAATTGGCTAATATTTAGACCAAGAGAAGATGAATCAATGGCTGAAAATTAGCCAAGAATTTCGTTGGCCATGCAAGGAGATATAAGGGAATTTTTGTTGAGAAAAAAAAGTGGTTGGTGTGTAAAGTTTCTATGGGAACACACCTATGTTGTAACCATGTTATGTTTAATTAAATTAATATTTTCTTGGCTAACTTTCTGATGAAGAATGGCGATGAAGAGGCTGATTTACAACCATTTTTTCATCCAGCCTTGGAGAAAGAAAAACAAGAGAAAATATGAAAGAAAAGGTTGAGAAAAACCAAGAGAAAAAGAAGAAAAAAAAAAGAGCGAGAGAGAGAAAAAAGAAGAAGTGTGTGAGGTCTTGGAGCAAAATCATACCAAATAGCCCCAAATACAAGGTAAAACCCTACATTTCTTGAATTAAAGTTGTTGTTGGGTGAATGATGATTATGATTATGTGAATTTTAACATAAAAACATGACTTTCATATATTAATTTTGGATCAAAGCTGGGTTTGTGAACTTTTGTATATGAGCTTTATATATGCTTGTATATGTGCCAGCTACCTAAGGGCCTTTGAATGATGTTTTGTGTGAGGAAGAACTGAATAATTTTGGTAGCTTAAAGGCTTATTTTCGGTTGAAGAGGTGATCATCAAAGTAGAGTAAAAATGGAATTTACTTGGTTAGAAAAATAGTTCAAACTAGCTTTTGATTAGAAGAGATGAATTTATGTTGAATAAGTGTGACTTTTGTGAGCTACTAGAAATTTGAAAATTTAGAATTAAAGATGATTTGAAAGAGAATTGAATGAATTAATGGTTCTAAGGTGTTAAAGATTAAAAGAGGACAAGGAAAGCATGAATTGTAAAAGTGAGGTAAAACTACTAGGGCTGTTTTTTCCCAGTATCGTACCTTGGAAACTAGAATTCTGGAAAAGGGCTTCTACAGGATTAAAGTTAAGAGTCTTATGGTCGTTTTGATATATCATTGAGCAAATATGGAGTTGTGGATTGAAAGTTATTTCCGAAACAAAATCATGTGTGAAAGTAGCAAAAATTTCAGAATTTTGCTTGGAACATGGACGAATTTAAGGATGATTAATTGTGTGATTTTGGAAGAAATAATTGGGGAAATATGAAGTGAATCCCTTTTTTATGAAGGGAGAAAGTATGTGGAAAAAGGAAAATGAATGAATAAAAAAAATGACGAAAAAATGACGTGAACGAAGGTTGAATGTTTTCCTTAACCGTCGGCCCCGCCAGCTAAACGTCGGTTGGACATCAGCTACTTGTCGGGCACGACGGCCAACCGTCTGCTATTTTTTGGCTGAACACGAATTGAACCAAAAACGAAGTTTGGTATAGGTTTAGCGATAAACGGCCAATAGAACGTCGAAAACGGCAGAGACTGTGATTAAACGGCCGTAAATGGAAAGGGTTACTTAGGACATAAGGTGAGTCCTTTTAATTTCTAAAACCCTTTGAAATTTAGTATGTTTCATTTTTCCATGAAATGCTATGCTCTGTACCATTTTTGAAATCCCTGAATGTGAAACCTGTGAAACCCCACCTAAAGCCAAGTCTAGAGTAAGGGGGTCGGGATGCATATCATATTATTTTGCTTGAATATATATATATTTTGAATAATTTTATGTGCTTTAGAATTATGATTTGTTGGCTAAAAGGCTTAGTTATGCTCATTGAGCAAGAAGGGTAAAATGGTAATTTTACTTGAGGACAAAATAGGAAGATAGCTTGGGGATTAAATAAGAAGAATATTTGGGTGAGGAAATAAGAACAAGAATTGTTGTGGTTTAGTGGTTAGAGCTTTGGAATTAATTTCTAAGGTCTTGAGTTCAAATTCCATCATTTAAGTCTTATCTTGATTTTTTTTTTTTTAATTTAGGGTTAGATTTTCATTTCTTGCATTCCATGAAAAAAGTAGGAGTGTTGTCCTACAGGAGAACTGAAGGGAATGTCATAATCCTATCCTTATGTCCTAAAAAGGATACTAGAAGAATTCTTTGTCCCTCTATTACCTCTAGCTTGTCCTAACCTTTTCACCAATTAAGCTTGTTCAAAATTTATCCAAATCCATGTTTCAATTCCAGAAAAATCAGCAAGGATTATTGGCATTTGAATCTCAAAAATGACTCTTAGACGTTGGAGATTTGACTGAAAATAGGAAAGGAGTTAAGGAAGGTTCCCAAGAGAAATTAATCTCCATGGTTGAGCCTTCAAACTCCACTCCATAGAGTTAATATCCTCCATGAAAGAAATCTGAAATTTTTCCAGATTCTTGAGCAGCCTAGTCTTCAAAAATCTCAACCATCTATCTTAATCAATTGCTGCCAGAAAAATGGCCAATTTATTCAGCTTAAAGACTAAAATTCTTGTGCAAAAACCGGACTGCACAAACCAGAAAAAAATCTGGGCAGTTTCGCAGCATAGCAGGCAGAAATCAAAGCTGTTTCTTCTACCTTCAAATCAGTAAAATACCACTGCTTTTCCTCCATAAACAAGGTTGGAAACCAGCCTTAAAGGATCCTAAAACACCTCTCAAAACCCTCTACAAATCGGCTAGAATATTGCAAGAAAAACTACACAGGAAATTCTATAACCATTCGAACCATAACCAGAAAAATTCCAGCCTTGTTCCCTTCAAGCCTTGGCCGAAACCACCCCCAAATCTCTGTAAGTTAACCCTTGTTCAGCCATGAACGGAACACCATTACCCCCCCCCCCCTCCACTTACCTTGCACAACTGGACTCCATAACCACACCTCAAATTCCTCCTACAATCACTCCCATCAAACTTCCATTTGGATTTCAAAATTTCCAGCATTTGCTCCATGAAAACACCCTTGGATTAGGCTTCATAACCAGAAAATTCTTCTGCTATTGAACTTAGAAATTTGTCCAGACTTAAAGCTCCCTCAACCCTCATTCATTCCAGCAAAACACAAGCAATCCAGTCGGCCATTCACAGCTCCAAGAAACCTCCATCAATCAAATACTATTAACATATCTTTTACCTTAAAACCCTCCTTAAAATTTTTCATTTGAATTTCAAACAATAAGATTTTTCTCTTCCTCGCTAAACTAAAAATCAAAATCCCTGAACTTCCTCAATCATTCAGTCAGCCCTCTTCAGAAAATTTGTCCAGTATTCCCCTCTAATCCTCTCCATTTTCACCAAGAACACACACTACTTTTCTTCAAGCCAACAACCACTCTAAACACCTCCAATCCCTCCTAAAAACTCCAGAACATGCCTACATACTCCCTAGAGTCCATTTCTAGATTTTATAACATCAAATCTCGAAGAAAAAAAATTGACAATCGGATTAAAACTAGAATTTTCCTTGAAGTCTCAAGAACATCATCAAGGTAACCAAGAACAACTTTTGTTCATCTTCTTTCCTTCAACCTTTAACATATCATACTAGTGCTCTCTCTCTCTCTCTCTCTCTCTCTCTGCAGAAATGGTTGCTACAACCATGGCTATTTTTTTTCTCCTCTCTTGGACAATTCAAGACTCTCAAGCACGTGGATCTTCTTAAATCTTCATCGAGATAGTTATCAATCAAGTATTTCTCTTTAACCTTTCTTTTGAATTCTGGATTCATGTCTCGTAGATGTTGATAGAGAGGATAGAATATGAATAGGGGATTGAGTATATGCATATGTATGAAGGGGTTGAGATTGGAACATGAGAATAATTGATCATGATTAAGCTTTGAGAAATTCCATGAGAATCGATGTATGCTCTCCATGTCTTAAGAGATTATGAATGTTTTAAGCATACTAGATGTTATGTCACCTTTGGTGAATAGGATATTATGTTCTTATTTTCATTGAAGCCGTGAGTATGATTATGCTTAGTAGAGATTTGGCCATGTGATAGTAGGATGGATTTAAGCCTTGTTCATGAATAGAATAGTTTGTTGATTAATGCTAGAGTATATGTTCATGATTCTTGTTAGCAATAGGAAAATTATGATCATAACCTTGTTAATCCTAGGCTATTTTGATAGTAAATTTTATTACCCTAATTAAAATTTTTACTATGCTTTTTCTCCAAAGATTTAGAAATTCTTAGGAATTTTTGGAAATGGAATATTCAATGAGATAGTGATATTTTACTAGTCAAATAAATGATATTTTTTATTTAAAAAATATATATGTATTTATATAATAATAATAATAATAATAAATAAAACCTTTTATATAAATAATAATAAGTAAAATATTAATGACCTTGTAGAATATTATTTATATTTATTTATTAATCAAAATTTAATAAAATTTATTTATTATTAATTTTAATACGTATTGATTATTAGTTAAGAGAATAGTAATAATTTATTTTACTATTTAAGAATTACCATATTTTAATATCACCTAGGACTTAGGATTCTTCATCAATTAAACCCTAATTTATTTATTAATATCATCACTCAAGATTTATTATTTGAATCTATAAGTTATTAGTAATTATTTTACAAACCCTAGTTATTTTAATTTATTAAGCTAGACTTATTTTATAAAATCCTCTATTATATAGCCTTAAAGCTTAGGACATTAGAGTCATGATTATAATAAGTTGAACTAGGATTATTTATATAAGCAAATATAGCTTGAGTATAACCTTATGATTTGTGTTTACCCCAGGCGGGGTTAAGTTAGCTTTGGAAGATTTTTGAATTTGATCGAGCAAAGGATTATATAAGCTCCTGCATAAACTTATTTGAAGACAAAAGGTTACTATGGCAAGCCAAATGCGATGTGTATGGACACTCATTTTGTAAAGGCAATTAAGGACTATTTCTTTTTTATTTCAGTGAAGCTAATCATTTGAAAATTTAAACAAGCAGTTTTGCACAAATACTAAACTCTTTCTAAAACCTAACTTTGACAAGAATTTTAGAAACCATTAATTCTTATTTCCAAATAAAGCAATGTATTATTAGTTTTCTCCCCAAGTGGGGCAATCAACGTTGAGTACTTAATAAGAGTAGATTACTAGGACTAGTCTTTGAAGGTTTAGGGTAAGTCTCTCAGTAGATGGCCACCTTTGAGGGGTGAGTCCTTCCAGGATAGGATGCCAGTCCAGTAGGTCATGCCAGTCTGAGCTAACAAGTTTCAGTCATGTGGATTGTGTGTTTCCGGAGTGGACAATCGGTAAGTTTAGGTGTGGAGAAGGAGGAGTATCTCACCCGGTGGGCCGTACACCTACCTTTTGTCAGTCTGCACAAAGTGTGGCATTCTGACCGTTATATGGTTATAGGGCCTAACGTGCGGTAACCCATGGCTACCCGTTTGAGTGATTGTATTTATTGTACACATGTATGGTTTGAAAAGTAAAACGCCACTCTTTATTTTAACACTATTTCATGCTTGCCAGTACTTTTTCTTTTGCAATTTTTACAACTTGCATACATGAATTGTTTTACCTGAAACGCTTAAAGTACACACGGGCTTACTGAGATTTTTATCTCATCACCTTTTATGCCATGTTTTCAGGTCGATCCTGCTATGGAGATGAGTAGTTAGATTTGTTGCCTGCTTTGAAGACTTTATGTTATTTATTTATCTTATGTGTTGTTTCGAGAGATAGTAGTAATCAATTTATTTTAGATTTGTACCTATATATATATATATATATATATATATATATTGGGTTGTAATAAGTTCAATTTTAAAATATTACTTTTATTTTCTTTTGTGTGACCTAGTTATAAAGACTCCTTGTCCTATGGATGGGGCGACATTCCCAACCCTATTGGGCTTAGGTAGTGGGGTGTTACACTGAATATGTGTAAGGTTTATCTGGGCAAGAATTATTTTATACCATTTTGGGCTCGATTGAACATCATAATTAGCTTGGAAACCTTACTAGATGATTAAAGTATGAATTTTGTGAATTTAGTCCTTTTTTGATTAAATATTTGAAATTTTCAAAAAATGATAAATTTTAGAATCGGGTATTCATAAATTGATTGAAATGCCCTTATTGAAACATTTTATGGAAATGTATTTGGAAACTTTGAATTTAATCCTCTTTTGAGATTAGAATTCCGAATTTCTTGAAATGAGTTCCTTTTGGAATCGAGTATTTGGAAAGTGATCCAAATGTCCTTTTTGGAATGTATATGAAAGCTTTTGGAATCGGGTATACGACGAAAGACCGAAATACCCTTATTGAAACTTTTGTGAATACTTTTCAAATCGGGTAAGGGTAAAATAGCCTGAATACCCTCGAAAAGTCTTTTGAAATTGCGTATGGGTAAAATAACCTCAATCCCCTTGGAAGTGACTTTTGTGATCGAGTACGGGAAAAACGATCCGAATACTCTTAGAAATATGTTTTGATGTGTGAACAGAACACTTTATCCTGTTTCAACATGATTTTAGAAAATGATCTCTTATGATGAGATCGACTTTTGGAAAAAGATGTTTTGATCCCTGGAATTATTTTATTGGCCTGATATGCCATGGAATGAATTGATTAGCTCTGCAGAGTCTATGTGAATGATGATCTGACTTACGAGTCAGTGAGATCAAATTCTAGAAAGTGTTATTTTGCCCCTAAAATGTTATGATTTGAAAATCCTCTCAGTTCAGATGACCCTCTGGCCTGATCAGTCAGACTGGTTGGTATTGTTAACATTGAGTACTCAGTAAGGACTTTAATCTTTATACTAGCTCATGTTAGAGATAGATGACCCCAAGTAACCCGATCAGTTCTGAAGATTGTCTTATTCTAAACAGGGCGACTATACATTGAGATGAGTCATCCTAGCTAGCCGTCTAGAGCCTGGCAATTATCGTGCCTTATGTGTACTTTGTGACTTGGGTTGTTCACGGGTTGGGCTGGACACCTAGGGTTGTTCTAACCCCTTACTGCCTCAATGGTGATTGATATCAGGATTGGGACCCTTAGCTTATAGTAGCAAGTAAAAGATTTTCCAACGATGCACATATCGAGTATTGGAGGTTGCAATCTTAGTATGATAATACGTGTAAGTTAGTGTGCTTATCCAGCGATACACGGATTGAGTACTGGAGGATGCAGTCTTAATACGATGACACGTGCAAGTTGGTGTACTTATCCGATAATGCACAGTTGAGTGCTGTAAGGCTAAGTCCCTAGTATAACAGGATTGTGATACCGAAGGCGAAGCCTTGTGAGCTTTGCATACAAGCCAACCTTCCGTTGGAGAAGCACCTGTGATTTGGAAATCGGGGTAATGTGTCGAAAGTAAAATATAGTTTTCAAAAAATGATTGAGTTTTGGATAAACTCTTCTTTAAAGAGTTTTGGAATGGTTTTCAGTGAACAAATAATATGCTATTCCACAAAAGTTTTATGTACCCTATTCTCTCATAAAACACTAGCACACACGGGACTCACTGGGTGATTCATCACTCACACGTGTCTTTTATCTTACCTTTAATAGGATCTAGAGCTGAATGGACCTACGGATAGAAGGACGATACCACAAAGTCGGCAGTTTAGGTCTGGACAGTTTTCCTTTTGATCATGTACTTTATTCCGTTGCAAATAGAGATGACATTTATAAAATTCACTGATGTATGTATATGTATAGTTATCAGTGTGGGATATTGTTGAGTCTGGGCTTTATATATGTATTTACTTTGTTATTTCTATTATAAAGACCCCTTATCCAGGAAACTTGACGGGGTGACAACAGGTGTTGATATGCTTCCATTGTTATCTTTAGTAGGAGTGTTACAATTGGTATCAGCGCCTAGTTTTATAGAACTGTGGTATCGTCATAGGAATTGATAGAACCCTTTTACTATATAGGTATGGTAGATAGGAGTGATAAGGGCAAGCACCTAATGTTCGAGCGTAATGATGACGGGAAGAAAGAGACAGGTGAGAGCTCGGGTATGGAGAGAAAACCTACTCCTGAGAGGATATTGTCGCCACTGGAGGAGGCAGGTGATGGCTCCGATGAGGTCGGTCGTGATATTGAGTTGCACTATCAGGACAATGATAATAATGAGGAGGATAGCATCTCTGATGGTGCAATACTATCTAAGAATGATGAGGAGGTGTTTGGTGGGGATTTACTCAGGGTACTTGAAAAGAAGATACTGGATTTGGAGGTTGCTAATGCGGGAGAGGTCCAGGAGGTACCCGAGGTGGAGGTACCTGTAGTTGAGGAGCCTGAAGAGGATTTAGATATAGACCCAGATCTATTGGCTTGGTTGTAGCCAGATGCGGACAACGATGAGGAGGTTGATACAGCGGAGTCTTATATAGTCTCGACTGATTCAGGACCTCCTATATTAGACAGTGAGGATGATGAGTAGAAGGGTGAGATGTTTATATATATATATATATATATATATATATATGATATGTATAGTTCGACTGGTGTATATGCCTGTGTGCTTGGCATACAAATTTTGTACTGACTTTGTGATAAATGAGAATGAACATGTGTTATGTTTTGCTAATTACGCTGTGCTTATTTGATGACGACTTTTGAGCTATGGTACATTTGTTATACCGGCAAAATCTTATGAGCTATATAGCTGCCTCCTAAAAGGACCTCTGGACTATCATCGTGAGTTATTCAAAATAACCTTGAATTAATGGTGGAGGAACCGCAAGCGAAAGGTCCCCACCTTACAACTTTGGATCACCCCATATTTCAGACCTTCCAAAAGATGGTTAACACGATACAACAAATAAATGAGAATGCTAGGGTAAATGAGGGTACGAGTAGGGAAAGTCAGCAAAATAAAATC
The DNA here is from genome assembly GCA_026120185.1 of Voacanga thouarsii. Lineage (NCBI taxonomy): Eukaryota > Viridiplantae > Streptophyta > Magnoliopsida > Gentianales > Apocynaceae > Voacanga > Voacanga thouarsii. The sequence goes on from JANUWF010001392.1 coordinate 6,418,203, forward strand.
GAATCAGATTGAGCCCTTGACCGCTTTTTGAAATTTCACCCTCCACAATTTCAAGGGTGGCCTGATTCAGAACAGGAGGCTAAAAATTGGATTGAACAGATGAAAAAGATCTTTGTAGCCTTGAATTATTTGTAGTTGAAAGGACCTGGCCAAGATTGGTGGGCAAGGGAGATGAATCAACGAGAATGGGAGTGGACAGATTTTAAGGCCAGTTTTAAGAAGGAATTTATTCCTATTTGGGTAGTAGAGAAGAAGGACGATGAATTTTAAGCTTTTCAGCAAGGAGGCTGTACGGTGGGATAATACGCTGCTGAATTTATGAGACTATCAAAATATTGCCCACACTTAGTCTATTTAAAAGTAAACAAGGTTAGACGTTTTGTGAAGGGTTTACGGCCAGAGCTGAAAAGAGTATTAGCAAGTATGGCTCCCACTAATTATAACGTTGCAGAAGAAATGGCATAAAGAACAGAAATGACTGACATTGAACAGGCAGGGGAAAGGAACCAAGGCAAATTTTGGGGTGTGAATTAGAAGACACCTGGAAGGTCTCGATGGCGGGGAAAAAGGAATATGCAAATAAGGGGAGGTACGACTGGCCCGATGGGAAGACTGTCATTCTTTAAATACTTCAATTATGAGGAAATAGGGCATAAGATTTTAAATTGTCCTCACCCATGAAAGATAGGATGATGGAGCTAACCTGGATATAACAGCCAAGAACAGAGGTCAAGATTTGGAAGAGGAAACGCAAGGCAGGCTTCTATCTCCAGAACTGGACCCTTGAATTGCAAGCAAACGCTCAGGTGATTGTTAGTATTGTGCTCTAGAGGCAATCGCGTGTACCATGTATATTGCATATTAAATTAATAAGAGGCATTCTTTATCTTTCAGTTTGATTATTATATCTAAATATGTATACAAACAGTTAGATAAAGTCCCTAGTACAATACAGTGTTAAGGAAATCATGATAGAGATCATGATGTGAGATTCCTACTACACTATGCAGTGTTTGTACTTAAATAATCCCCAGTCATAGTATTAATAAGATGGGACATTATTAATACGCCAAGACTGGCACGTGTTATATCTCTTGATAGGATCAAGCGGTGGTTTTCATATCCGTGAGTATTGGGATACTCAGGATTAACGTGTGGATGCTTGTTTTGGAACAAGTTCATTGGATGACCTAGCTACGAGATAATCACTTGGATAACTATTTAGTGCCAGTAATAGAATCTCATTATAGCAAGTGTGCAAGTATCCTTAGACTTGAGATCTCCAAGGTACTTTGTTTAACGAGCGTTGTACTTTGATTCTAATCTTTGGAGTCTTATCTAGGACTGCCTAAGGGATGGATATTGGGTACAACGTAAAGTAAACAAAAGTAGTTGAGAAAGTTAATAAAGGATTCACCACTCCTAATAGTAGGAGAGTATATCTCAAGGCCACTTGTAGAAATCATTACTCATGAAGTCCTTGGCCAAGGCGACTATGTGATGGAAATGGTTCCAATTTATACACATATCGAGTAATGGATTTCTTGAACAAGTACTAAAATATTCGGGCCAGAATTAATAATATTCTGGAGGGAGTTGGCACTAATTCCATGCTCTACACCGAATGAGATATTGTATGGTGAAAGGAGTATATTGCACTGATAATTTGCTATTGAAAGGTTCATGTCAAGCCACTTGAGTTTCTGGACTTTTGGGTGGTCAATAGTCATTTCTAGATGTCGCTCTTGATATGCTAAATATGGATTTATTAATTAGAGAATTAATAAATTTAATCCTTTATTTTATTAAGGATTATTAATTCTAATATTGTTAGAATTAATTCATATTATGCTACCAATAAGACCAGGAAACCTAATAGGTCATACACAATAATGGTTTGAATGCTCAAATATATTATTTGATAATATTGTGGGGTTAATTAAGAGAAGGGAATATATTTATAGGTGAATTATAAGTTTGTTATAATTCATGAGACCTAATTATAATTAAGTAAACTTCAAGGACCAATTTATTGACAATTGGACGTTGAAGGACTAAGTTATAATTTACGGTAATTATAAATCTATAAATATAAGGAAACAGTTTCCTTAGGGTAAGAGACACAGACTATTCACACAATAATAGAGAAACTGTTTCTTTGCCTCTCTCTTGATCAAACCCTAGCCGTCTCTCTCTTATTAATCAAACCCTAGCCTCCTAAATTCTACTAGCATAGAATTGTGAGATTGTGAGCGTTCGATCTTATGTGGATTATCATTAGAGGGAGTTCTTTCTTGGACTTCAGTTGAGCTGCTGTGAACTGATTTTGTGATCTGGATCGCGCCTGCATTCTTGGAACAAGAAAATTTTAAATTCCGGCTTCAAGAGGTAATAAGCGTGATCTTCTCTTTTTCCCGTTTCTACTGCAAACCCGTGATCCATGGCTTGGATTTTTTGCTATTTTCCGTTGCGTTTAATCTGTTTAATTAATTTAGAAATCCTACAATGATGGCCTTAGAGAAGCAGATAATCAGACTGCAGTGGTGGAAAGTACGCTTCTTATTTTTTTTATCATACTGCTAAAGTATTGGTAGATCCTGATTCTACGCATTCCTTTGTTGCAAATTTATTTCTTGATTCTATGGGGATAAAAAGGGAAAGAAATTTCATATAAAATGATTACTAGTACCCCAGTAGGAAGGCAAATAGATAGTGAGAAAATACATAAGAACTGTACGATCTTGGTAGAAGCTGAAGTATTGGAAGGAAATTTGATATGTTTACCCATAGAGGATTATGATGCCATCTCGAGTATGGATTGGTTATCTCAGTATCATGCTCAAGTTGATTGTAGTCATAAAGTAGTACGTTTCCATCAGCCTAGGAAACCTATATTGGAATTTGTAGGTGAGGCTGCAAGGAAAAGTAATGCTTTTGTATCAGAACTTAAGGCCCGGAAGATGATGAGGAAAGGGTGCACAGGATACTTGACTTATGTAATTAATAAGCCATAAGAGGTTAAGAAACCCGAAGACATTCCTGTTTAAATGAGTATTTAGATTTTCTTTCACCGAAATTGAAGGAGTTACCACTAGAGAGAGAGGTAGAGTTTTCTATTGAGTTAGTGCCATCGATAGAACTAATTTCAAGGACCCCTTATAGGATAGAACCTACAGAATTGCAAAAGCTCAAGAAACAACTACAAGAATTAATGGAGCCAAGGTTTACCCGACCAAGTGCTTCACCATAAGGGAGTACTTGTATTATTTGTTAAGAAGATAGATGAGTCATTGTGGATGTGTGTAGATTATTGAGGATTGAATGCTGTAACATTTAAGAATAAATATCTGTTGTCATGATTGATGAACTGTTTGATCAGTTTCGAGGAGCTGGATGTTTCTCGAAATTAGACTTGAGGCAAGAATATTACCAGGTTCGGATTCGAGAAGAAGATATACCGAAAACTACATTTAACACTCGATTTGAGCATTTTGAATTTGTGGTGATGTCATTTGGTGTTACTCACGAGTAACGCCCTTGCCATTTTTATGGACTTAATGCACTATACATTCTGCCTGTACTTTGATAATTTTGTGGTCATAATCATAGATGACATTCTGGTATACTCTAAAAATCCCCAAGAACATAGGCAGCATCTCTAGAAAGTTAAATGAGATCAAATTATATGCAAAATTTAGTAAGTGTGTGTTTTTGTTGCAAGAAGTAGTATTCTTGGGACATGTGATATCTAAGGATGGGATTATAGTAAATCCTGCAAAAGGGTGCCAAATTGGAAATGTCCCGAGACTTTGACCGAAATCCGAAGTTCCTTGAGATTGGCAGGATATTATCGAAGATTTGTTGAGGAAACTCTCTAAGATAGTTTCATCATTGACTCGACCCGCCCAAAAAGAAGTTCTTTGTGTTGGTACCAAGACGCATGAGAGAAATTTCTAGGAGTTAAGAGAAGAATTAATTTCTGCTCCTATTCTAATATTGCTAGTGATGGAACTAATTACCGAGATCGGTATTGTATCTTGAAACAGTATGCGATAAGATGAGATGTTTTAATGAAGACACTTTGAAGTAAGTATACTATCCATTCAGGAGCCGTAAAGATGTATTAGGACTTAAAATGACATTATTAGTGGATTGGTATGAAGAATGATATCTCAGATTTTATAGCTCGATATTTAACTTGTCAGCAAGTAAAAATCGATCAGCAATAACCTGAAGAGTATTGTCACTGTTACCCAAATCCATCATGGAAATGTGATGAAATTACTATGGATTTCATTACAAGATTACCCATAGCAGTAGGACAGCAAGATATTATATGAGTGATAGTGGATCGATTGACGATTGACTAAGTCTGCCCATTTCATCCCTATGAATCAACGGGATTTTCTAGAGAAGTTAAGTAAAATCTATATGGAGAAATTAATCAGACTTCATGGAGAACCCTTCAGTATTATGTTGAACCGAGACCCCAGACTTACTTCCAAGTTTTTGACTAGGTTATAATAGAAATAAAGGACAACATTAAAATTCAGTGCAGCAACGCATCGACAAACGGATGAATAGACAAAACGAGTGAATATAGCTTTGAAAGATATGTTGAGGGACTGTGCTTTGGATTTTAGAACTAAGTGGGTTGATAATTTAGCGTATGCAGAATTTGCATATGAATTAGAATGACCCTGTTTGAAGCTTTATATGGAAGAAAATGTTAGTTCCTATTATATTGGAAAAGTTTAGGATGGAGAGCGGGCGAACAATATGCTTTTGATATTGAAAAGGTCTGATAGGTTGTAGAGATGATCAAACCAAGTTAGAAGTAGCGTAGAGTAGACAGAAAAGTTACGCGGATCGACATAAGAGAGATTTGGAATTTACTGAAGGGGATCATGTATTCTTGAAGTTGGCTCCACAATGGCAATTGGGAATCAAAAGAACAAGAAAAGAAATTGGCATTTAGGTACGCTGGATCATTCCTTATTGTCGAGATGATTGGAAAAGTAGCCTATAGATTGGAATTACCAGTAAAACTTTAAGGTATTCACGGCGTGTTTAATGTATCCTAACTTCGAAAGTATGTGGCTGATCCTGCCCACATTTTGAATGAGGAACCCATTAAGATGACTCTAAGCTTGAAGAATGAGAAAAAACCTATTAGGATTTTGGAGTATGTTGAAAAGGAATTGCGGAATGAGAGAATTCCACTTGTACAAATATCGTGGAATCATCATTCTGTATAAGATGCAACTTAGGGAAAACTAAAGCAAAGATGTTGAAAAAGTACCCAGGTTTATTTCAAGTGTAAGCCAATTTTGAGGACGAAATTTGTTGTAAGGAGGGGACAATATAACACCCCACCTTTCTACTTTCGATTGGCTACTATTTGTAATAGGGTAAGAATTTGTACCGAAGTCTAGAACAAAGTTGATTAGTGTAATGAGACGGATATTTTGATGGAATAATATTTTATCAGGACTTGTATGTAATTATTGAATTTGTTCTACCCGTATCCTTATTTTTTGAAAGGCTATTATCATTAACAAAATAAGAATTTAAGGGTACTCTGCCAAGAGAAATTGGTCAGTGCGGTGAAACGCACGTTTTGGTGTGAAATATGCTACCCGGGGTATCGGGGGTATTTTCGTCATTTTGACAGTGCCGTGACTTTGATGGTAAATTTGACCAAGTAGAATGTTTGGAGTTGAATGGTAAAATAAAATATTTTTTCATTACGAACCCGATTTCGGTCATTTCTGAAGAAAATGAGAAATTGCGATTAAAAATGGTGCATGAGGCATTTTGTAAGTGGCGGCCCATGAATATGTGTCAATTTAAGAGAGGTTGCATGAAGAGTTCATGCAAGACACATGGAATTAAAGGATTGCAAAATAAATGAGGAATGATGTGTAATTTTGTAATTGGAACGCATCATTTGTGGGAGCCTTTGATTAAGGTCTTAAGCAATATAATTGGATAATATATAGACTAAGAGAAGATGAATGAATGGTTGGAAATTGGCCAAGAATTTTGTTCGCCATGCACGGAGAAATAAGGGAATTTTTGTGGAGAAAAAAAAGTGGTTGGTGTGTAATGTTTCTATTAGAACACACCTATGTTGTAACCATGATATGTTTAATTAGATTAATATTTTCTTGTCCAAATTTCTGATGAAGAATGGTGGTGAAGGGGCTGATTTACAGCCATATTTTCATCTAGCCTTGGAAAAAGAAAAACAAGAGAAAATAAGAAGAAAAAAAGGTTGAGAAAATCCAAGAGAAAAAGAAAAAAAATGAGAGAGAGAAAAAGAAGTGTGTGTGTGTTCTTGGAGCAAAATCACACCGAATAGCCCTAAATATAAGATAAAACCCTACCTTACTTGAATTAAAGTTGTTGCTGTGTGAATGATGATTATGATGATGTAAATTTTAACATATAAACATAACTTTCATGTATTAATTTCGGATCAAAGCTAAGGTTTGTGAACTTTTGTGTATGAACTTTATATATGCTTGTATATGTGTTGGCTGCCTAAGGACCTTTGAATGATGTTTTGTGTGAGGAAGAACTAAATAATTATGGTAGCTTGAAGCCTTATTTTCGATTGAAGAGGTGATGATCAAAGTACACTAAAAATAGAATTTACTTAGTTGGAAAAATGGTTTGAACTAATTTTTGATTAGAAGAGATGAATTTGTGTTGTGAGCTACTGGAAATCTGGAAATTCAGAATTAAATATTATTTGAAGGAGAATTGAATGAATTAATGGTTTTAAGGTGTTAAAGATTAAAGGAGGATAAGGAAAGCATAAATAGTAAAAGTAAGGTAAAACTATTGGGGCTGTTTTTGCCCAGTACTGTACCTTGGAAACCAGAATTCTGGAAAAGGGCATAAACGTAATTAAAGTTAAGAGTCTTATGGTCATTTTGAAATATCATAGAGCTAAAACGGAGTTTTGGATTGAAAGTTATTTCCAAAACAAAATCGTGTGTCAAAGTAGCAAAAATTTCAGAATTTTGCTTGGAACATGGATGAATTTAAGGATGATTAATTATATGATTTTGGAAGAAATAATTGGGGAAATATGAAGTGAATCCCTTGTTTATGAAGGGAGAAAGGAAATGGAAAAAGGAAAATTAAAAAAAAATCGAACAAATGACGTGAATGAAAGTTATACGTTTTCCTTAACTGTCGGCCGCGTCGGCTGTCCGTTGGCTATTTTTTGGCCGAACATAAATTGACCCGAAAATCGATGTTTGATATAGGTTTAGCAATAAACGGCCAACAAAACATCAAAAACAGTGGAGACGGTGATTAAATGAAAAGGGTTACTTAGGACATGAGGTGAGTACCTTTAATTTTTAAAACCTTTTATAACATTGTGTGCTTCACTTTTTCATGAAATTCTATGTTTTGTTCCATTTTGGAAATCCCTAAAAATGTTTAAGGTTTATTTGAGCAAGAATTATATTATGCCATTTTAGGCTCGATTGAACATCATAATTGCCTTGGAAACCTTACTGGATGAATAAAGTATGAATTTTGTGAATTTAGTCTTTTTTGGATTAAATATTTGAAAAATGGTAAATTTTAGAATCGGGTATTCATAAATTGACTGGAATGCCCTTATTAGAACATTTTATGGAAATGTATTTGGAAACTTTGAATTTAATCCTCTTTTGAGATTAGAATTCTGGATTTCTTAAAATGAGTTCCTTTTGGAATCGGGTATTTAGAAAATGATCCAATTGTCCTCATTGGAAAGTTTATGAAAACTTTTGGAATCGGGTATATGGTAAATGACCGAAATACCCTTATTAGAACTTTTGCGAATACGTTTCAAATTGGGTAAGGGTAAAATAACCTGAATACTGAAAAGTGTTGTTTTGGAATTGATTGGCTCTGCTGAGTTTATGTGAATGATGATTTGACTTGCGAGTCAGTGGGATCAAATTCTGAAAATTGTTGTTTTGCCCCTAAAATGTTATGATTTGAAAATCCTCCAGGATCAGATAACCCTTTGGCCTAATCAATCAAATGGAGTTGGTATTGTTAACGTTGAGTACTCAGTAAGAACTTTGATCTTTGTACTAACTCGTGTTAGAGATACATGACCTAAGTACCCGATCAGTTCTGAGGATTGTCTTACTCCAAACAGGGCAAAAGGACATTGAGATGAGCTATCCTTGTTAGCCATCTAGAGCCTGAAAATTGTCATACCTTGTGTACACTTTGTGACATTGGTTGTTCAAGGGCTAGGCTGAACACCTGGCGTTGTTCTAACCCTTTGTTGCCTTGATGGTGATTGACATCAGGATTGGGACCCCTGACTTACGGTAGCAAGTAAAAGATTTCCTAGCGACACACGGATTGAGTACAAGAGGCTGCGGTCTTAGTACGATGACACGTGCAAGTTAGTATGCTTATTTGACGACGTACGGATCGAGTACTGGAGGCTGCGGTCTCAGTACAATGACACGTGCAAGTAGGTGTACTTATCTGGCAATGCATGGTTGAGTGCTATAAGGCAAAGTCCCTGGCACAATAAGATTGTGATGCCAAAGGCAAAGCCTTGTGAGCTTTGCATACATGTTGACCTTCGGTTGGAGAAGCGCCTGTGATTTGGAAATTAGGGTAATGTTTGGAAAGTAAAATATAGTTCTTCAAAATGATTGAGTTCTAGACAAACTCTTCTTTAGAGAGTTTTGGAATGGTTTCCAGTGAACAAATGACATGCTATTCTATAAAAGTTTTATGTACCCAATTCTCTCATAAAAGCACTAGCACACACGAGACTCACTGGTGATTCGTCACTCACATATGTCTTTTATCTTACCTTTTATAGGATCCAGAGCTGAACGGACCTACAAATAGAAGGATGATGCCACAGAATCAGCAATTTAGGCCTGGACAGCTTTCCTTTTGATCATGTACTGTATTCTATTATAAATAGAGATGACATGTATAAAATTCTCTGATGTATGTATATGTATGGCTATCAGTGTGCGATATTGTTAAGTCTAGGCCTTATATATATATTTACTCTGTTATTTCCGTTATAAACACCCTTTGTCCAAAAAATTGGATGGGGCGACACCCGGTGTTGATATGCTTCCGCTGTTGTCTTTAGTAGGGGTGTTACAGCAACAGTACATTAATTTAACCTCAAATAGCTAGAAAAATTGTGATGAATTTAACCCTTACCACATACCCCTACACTTGAACTTTTGCTTGTCCTCAAGCATATAAGAATTAGACACTAAGCATGTAACACCCCCTACTAAGTGGCCTAAATGACCAGGGAATGTCGCTTCGTCCTCTCAGACAAGGGGTCCTTATAATAAAAGAAGAAAAGAAAGCAATAAGGTATAACTAACATTAACTTCAAAGTGGAAATTGAATTACTAACTAAATAAATCCCAATACAGACTCACAAGAATAAAACTCTACAAGCTAAAAGAAATCTTTATGCATTATCACTAGAGTATTGGTAGAATAGTATCAAAACCTAATCTATTACAAAATAATCTTCAGTACTTGGTCTTGATAAACATACACTACCTTGAAAATTGTGGTTAGAAAAGTCGTGTGAGATTATAAATAAACTCAGAAAGTCCGCAATGTGTGAAAGTGATAGTTACAAAATCAATGACATGATGCATGCTTATGAAATAAATCAAACGAATGTAATAATCAGAAAATTTGCATTTGTCCCTCTCAAATCCTTTATCACATTTTCGGAGAGAAAATTACAAGTACGATTAATTATGAAATATATATAAGAATTTTGTTAGGCAATCAATCCAAGTCAAAATTCCCGGAACAAAATTTCATTTCAACAAAAGTCTTGAATTTGTCATCAACCAACCATATCGCGTATCGAGACTGTAGATTATTGATACCATACAAGCATAACCACGACATACACAATGCTGAAAAATCACATGTCGGCAATCAACCTACAGAGAGAATGCTCCTCCTTCTTCTCTCTCACAAATTTGCCTCAGGCCCGGCTGTCCCACGTCCGTCCATCAAAGTTCTCAAAGCTCTGCTCCTAGCTAAGGACCTGACTAAACTACTAGGACTAACACCATGTTTGGAAAGGATAGTTTCCCTGTGACGCCCTATCAACCGGAACTCTCTCCTAGTCTAACGAAAGCTAGCCCTATAGCTTCGCCCCTTGAGTACTTAAGTCTTCAACAAAGCGATTCAAGAGATTCCCATTCCAGTTTGGAATATACAATTTCATTATCAAAACATTGTTCCCATCCCTAAAACCCTATTTGGTTTAAAATTCAGCCCAACCCAAAACCACAATCGTATATTCTCTCCTAAATATTTCCAAAAATAGAAATCATCTCATCCGTTCTATCCAAATTTGCTCAAGGCACAAATAAATCAAATCAGTTCATATCTTGTCTCAAAGGTGATATTGTTAGGAGATAAAATCTCATGCTATGATTTTCACAATTATATGCATGAAGGAAAAATTGCCATTAGATAAAACATTGATGCATGTCTCCTAATCATATCATAGCATTCATAAGAAGATTTCCAAAATTGATCATGCAAATTTTTCCCAAGTGGAAATCGTAAAGTGCTATGAGTGACACCAAGTGCCATAAAATAAAACTCATAAGTGAAATTATATCATGTGCTTCCTGTGACATACACATATAAATATGATCATATGAACTTTCTATAAAATTATTTTGCATAAACAAGTCATGAGATGCAAGGACTTACCTTGTCCAAAAGCTTAGCATAAGAAATCTTTTCAAAATTTTCAAGCCTTCCTTCCTCCAAAATCCGACTCCAAATCTAACATAAATTATACAAGAATTAATCTCTTGATCACAAGTCCTTAGAGATCAAAGCACATAAATCCCTAAGGAAAAAGAGGTTACTTATACTCCAAGTAATCGCTTATATCTTCTAACACTAATCACAATTGCCTATTCTAATCTTATTAATCCTAAACCCTTAATCAAGCAATCAATCCATGTAGGTTAGGACGGACAGCATCTCATCAAGTTAAAAAGAACAAATAATTTAAACGATGAATAAATAGCTAGATTGATAAATAAATAAATAAATAAATAAGCCAATGAATAAATAAATAAATAATAAATAAGTAGACAAATGAATAGATAATAAATAAGCAGATAAATAAATAGTTAATTAAATAAATAACTAAATAAATATGTAAATAAATAGAGTCACGAATAAATAGATAGTTAACTAACTAAATAGATAAGCAATTATCTTTAAGACTTTGTACTTAAAGATTTCTAAGATAGAATAATTATTTAAGTATAAAAATCATAAGAGATATTTTTCCTGAAAGTCAAAATATTCCATAAACTTTATGTAAATTCATTTCAATCTAATTAAAGAAAATTTCAAGGCAAAATTCATATTTTAAACCCTTAGTGTAAAATTTTGTTTGTGAAGCAATTTAGAGGCCTCAAAAATTGATTTAATTATCTAAGAAAAACATTTTATTTCTTGCTCAAAATTTTTAGAGTAACAATCCTATATGTTAAATGAATTACCATGCAATCCCTTTCCCAAAACTATTTGAAAAACTAGGTTAATTAAATTTCTCAAATATCTCGCCATAAATGCGACCACACTGGAGCAACAATTTTCAAAAATTCATAACTTTCAAAATACCAGGAGTGTTTCGATGATTCTTGAAACATAATTTTTCTAATATCCCCTAGTTGTTACAGTACAAAATTCAGCCTAAAAATCCAACAATAAGTATGTTTGTCGGTGGTTCAAAGTTGGGTCTCTGAAGAGGAGTTTTCTGGCAGTAAACATATACTCAACAAAATATCAAAATTTTCAAACACCAAACTCTTGTAAATACTCAAAAATGTTTCCAAAACACCCTAGATCCTACAACACATCATATACAAGTCACATGATCACCATTTGAATCAAATAAAACAACATCCATATCACAATCCTCCATTTCCAGCAACACCTCTGTTTTTTTCTTAAACAATACTTGAGCAAAACAACATCAAAATCCTACCAATAATCCTAATACACATATCATATTCATAAGGCATCATTTACACAACATAAATACCACACTATGCCACCCAAATTCATGGGAAATAATCATCCAAACAAAGCTTCAAGCCATAAAATGAAAATCTGGGCAGCAGCACCTATTTTCAGTATTTTATGTTCTATAAAGGAGAAAAATGTTTTCTTTGCATACAGGACTTTACTTTACACATCACACAACATCCCTTAACATAAATTTTAACATTTCCTTCACAAATCACCATCTAAAATGCTTAACAAATTAAAAATGAAAATCTGTCCAGCAAGCTAAAAATTTTGGTCAGCTTGAAAATAGGAGAGAAAATAAAAACTTTAGTTACCTCTTTGAAGCTTTACACGTAAACAAAGAAAGGTAGCAAGGTGGTGGTGTGTTCTTCAAGCTTTTATCTCTCTTAAAGAGTGTTTGCAAGGAGATAAAAAAAACAAGATGAAGAGAGAATGAGCATGGCTGCCTTTTTCTTGCGAGAGAAAACAATGAATGAGAAGATGTAAATGTTACCTCCACAATCAACCCAAAGTCACAAAAATGACTTCTTCAACCTCCAAGAAGTGTGTTAGCTTGAGAGAAGGTAGAGGGAAGCTAGAGAAAAAATAAAAACAAGGGGGAGAGAGGGAGGGGATTTTGGCCACAAGAGGAGGGAAATGGAGACAAATTCTTATTCTTCTAGGGTAGATTTTAATCCAATGGTGGAGGAATTTTTACTCTAATTTCAAAGGCCAAGGTGAAGAGTGTTTAGTTAGATTAAAAAGATCCATGGATCCAACAAATGGGTCTTGTGTCAATTGCTGAAATCAATTCAAGGAGTCAAAATTAGATTTGACCTAAAATTTGACCAAGATTATTAGCATGGGAAACAAGGCCATAACCCTAATTAAAAATGAATTTGTTCAAGAGTGTACTTTGCACAAGAGAAAGATCATTGGAATAATTTTTTTGAAAAAGTAATTCTCAAGTTAATTTCACTAATTAATTTGCTACACATAATACATATATGCCTAAAATAAACAATTACTTACATGTAAATTATTTACCATGCCCAAACAAAATAATTAACTTATCAAACACATTTTCCTTAAGAGAATACATATAGAGAGCACATAAAATAGCCACATATGATGCATTTAATTTATGATGCAATCTCAAATAGCCATATAATTAAGCTTCCAAACTCTCAATTAAATGGGGTGTCACCTACTCCCCTATTTAAGAAAATTTTGTCCTCAAAATTATACTATGTCGTAGCTCTCATCAGATCAAGGTATTTCCTCCTCATCCACTCCTCTGTCTCCCAAGTGGAATCTTAAGCTCCATAGTGTTCCCATATTACCTTGACCATAGAGATTTTCTTATTTTTTAACTTCTTTATGCTTCGCTCTAGTATCTTAACCGGCTTCTCCACATGTGACAGATTCAGTTGCAAATGTAATGGCTCATCGTTCAGGACCTGCGTCGAATTTGGGTTGTATTTCTTTAGTTGGGATATATGAAATACGTCGTCGATATCCATTAATCTATCCGGCAATTTCAACCTATATGCCACAGCTCCGATTCTCTCAATGGTCGGGAATGGTATAATCCATCTGGTAGTTTTAACCTGTATGCCACAGCTACGATTCTTTCAATGATCAGGAATGATCCAATGTACCTTGGGCTAAGCTTTCCATCCTTCAAATGACTCAAAATCCCTTAGCTAGGGGTTAATTTCAGAAATACCTCATCGCCCACTTTAAACTCCAATTCTTCTGGCGATTATCCGCGTAGCTTTTCTGTCTGCTCTGAGCCGCCCTTAGTCTACCTTGTATCAGCTTAACCTTATCGGCTATCTTTTGGATATTTATTCCCCCTTCTTTATCGATCTGACTGTCTTCACTCCATCCCTAATATAGTAGTGTTTGACATTTCCGCCTATACAAGGCTTCATATGGTGCCATGTCAATAGAAGCTTAGTAACTATTGTTGTAGGCCAATTCCACAAACGGGATACTATTAATCCATCGGTCCCCAAAGTCTATCATACATGCCCTTAATATATCCTTAAGAATAGGTATCCCACTCTTCGATTGTCTATTTGTCTTAGGGTGGACAAAAGTATTAAAATTGAAAATTGACCCCATAGCTTGAAATTTTGTCCAAAATCTGGAGGTGAATCGAGGATCTCTATCTGATACGATGCTTGTCGGTACTCCATGTAATCTTACAATTTCCTGAATATAAACCTGAGACAACTTTTCTATTGAATACCTCACGTTTACTGGGATAATATGTGCAGTTTTTGTCAATCGATCTACAACTACCCAAATAGCATTCTTCTGAGTCTTACTTATTGGCAGTCCAGTAACGAAGTTCATCGTGATATATTCCCATTTCCACCCCAGTATTGGCAAAGGTTGTGGTAATCCCCAGCTTTCTTATGCTCTGCTTTAACCTTTTGACAAGTAAGGCACACAAACATATATTGTGCAACATCTTTCTTCATGCCCGGCCACCAAAACATTTACTTTAAATGTTGATACATCTTGGTCTCCCTGGGATATATGGTGTACCGGCTTTTATGAGCTTCTACTAGAATCTTCTTCCTTAACTCATCAATATTTGGTACACACAATCCATCCCTAAAATACATTATTCCTTGGTTATATATTTTAAAACTTGAATTATCCATTCCCAGCTCTTTTTCCTTAAAACTCTGAAACTCTAGGTTATTTGTTTGGGTCTCGCATATTTCTTTCTGCAGCTCAGTGATCACAGTTAAATTTTTTATCCAAATTTTATCCTTTCTCACTGTAGCTTCCTTTGTCAACACTTCCTGTATCTCATTTACTTCTCAAACTCGTAGTCTCACTAATCTCACATTTCTGCTGGACGCATCTGCGACCATATTGGCCTTACCCGGGTGATAAATGATCGGACAACAATATTCTTCCAAAAATTCCATCCATCTTCTCTGCCTCAAATTCAAGTCCCTTTAGGTGAATATGTACTTCAAACTTTTGTGATCTATGAATATTTCATATTCTACTCCATATAAATAGTGTCGCCATTTTTTTTAGGGCAAACACAATAGCTGCTAGCTCCAAGTCATGCATAGGATAATTCACCTCGTGCGGCTTAAGCTTTCTCGAGGCAAAGGCCACAACTTTCTTCTTCTACATCAGCACTGCATCTAATCCTTCCTTTGATGCGTCTGTATATAAAGCATAGGGCTTCCCTTCTTTTGGCAAGGTTAATACATGTGCCGTCATCAACCTCTTCTTCAACTCGCGAAAGCTCTTCTCACTTTTTTCACTCCAGGAGAATAGCACGTCTTTAATAGAAGCCTAGTCAAAGGTGAGACAAGGGTTAAAAACCCTTTGATAAATCGTCTATAATACCTCGCTAGACCCAAGAAACTCCTAATCTCGGTGACAGTCTCAAGTTGTCTCCAATTTTCAATGGCGTCTAACTTGACAGAATATACTCTAATTCCTTTCTTGGAGATAACATGCCCCAAAAATGACACTGTATCTAGCCAGAATTCACATTTACTGAATGTAGCATAGAATTGATACTCCCTTAACTTTTCCAAAACTAATTTGAGGTGTTCTGCATGCTCGTCAGGGCTCTTAGAGTAAATCAATATATCATCGATAAGATTACAATGAATTTGTCCAAATAAGATCGGAATATTTAGTGCATTAGATCCATAAAGGTTGCGGGGGTATTTGTCAATCCAAATAGCATCACCCCAAACTCATAATGCCCATATCGGGTATTGAAGGTAGTCTTAGGGGTATCTTCTACCGAATCCTTACTTGGTAATATCATTGCCTTCGGTCGAGCTTAGAATAACAACTAGATCCTCTTAATTAATCAAATAACTCATCAATAAGCGGGAGTGGGTATTTATTCTTAATTGTCAAATCATTTAACCTATGATAGTCAATGTATAGACACAGGGTCCCATCCTTCTTTTTTACAAACAACACCGGTGCTTTCCATGGCAAAGTACTTGGCTTAATGTACCCTTGATTTAACAATTCCTCTAACTAATCCTTCAACTCTTTCAGTTCCGTAGGGCCCATACGATATGGGGTTTTGGAAATTAGTTTGACTCCAGGCACTAAATTAATGGTGAACTCCACTTCCTGCAATAGGGGTAAGGTTGTCAATTCTTCAGGAAAATCATCTACAAATTCGCGCACCACAACAGTGCTCTCCAAGGAACTCTCGTCCGAGGGTTGATTAATCAAATAGGCAAAGTAACCTTGACATCCTTTCCTAAGCATTCTTTGGGCATTAGTTTTAGAGACTAAATACTTCAACTCTTTCACTTTGACACCCCAAAATTCTAAAACATCCTTTCCCAACCTAACGAACTGCACATATTTATTTTTGCAATCTACCCGAGCACCATGCCTCGCCAACCAATCCCTACCTAGAATGATGTCGTAATCCTCAAAAGGCATAATAATAAAGTCCCCAGGTAGTTTTTCTCTCCCTAATTCAATCTCACACCCCTTAATAACATCCTTTGCTTCCACTGACTTCCCCAAAAGTGTACTAATCAAAAGAGTATAGGGTAACTCTAAGCCAACAAATCCCATCTTATTTGCACAAAATTTATTCATATATGAATGGATGGAACCCGGATCTACCAACACATTTACTTTGCAATTTTAAATAGAAAGCATACCTTCAACCATTGCAGAGTCAGCTCCTATTTTATGGTAGTTTAGTGAAAACACTTTGTCTTTCACTTGTGGCTTCTGGTTGTTCCCTTCATGGACTGCATCATTACCACAATTTACTTGGTGCATTGGTGGAGCAGGATTACCACGGGTGTTGAACTGCAGTTTTGGACACTTATCACGAAAATGGTTGGGATCCCCACAATTGAAGAATCTTTTAGTTGCATCCTTATGCCAACAATCCTTCTTCTTGTGTCTCTTCCTTTCACAGCAGTGGCAAATCACTTCATTCTATCCAGTCTTGATAGGGTTCGTACTTACTTGTTTTCCTTTGTTTCTCCCTTGCAGTCCAGCTGGCCTTTTCATGGGAAACTGTTTGTTGGGTGGGAAGGTCCTCACATCAAGTCAATTCTTGTCCTCATTTTCTGTTCTTGTGGTAGCATCTAAAACAGCAGCATAGGTGGTCAGCGGATACAAGGCTAGGGCTCTCCTTAGCTCTTGCCTCAAGCCCTTGATGAATTGGTGAGTCTGGTTTTGTTTTGTGTCCACCAAGTGACGACAGTACTTCGATAATTTACTAAACTACGTTGTGTATTGTGCCACTGACATGTTGCGTTGCTTCAGGTTCTGAAATTTATCTTCTCTTTTCTCAATGACCCATTGTGGGATGAACTCTATTCTTGATCAATTTACTCCCAAACTTCTTGGATCCGCATCCACTAATCTCGAGCCAATCCTCTTAAACGAAAGGCTGAAAATCTCACCATCCTTTCCTCTGTGTATTGCAAAGTGTAGAAAATGTCTTCCATCTGTTCAATCTATATTTCAGCCTTCTGTTCCTGTTCGGCCTCTCCAAAATATTGCGGTGGTTGAAACTTAAGGAACCTCTCAAGTGCCTCATCGTCGCCTCGTGAGGCCCTTCGCTTAGTCAAATTTCGTAGTATTTTAGTCATCCTGCCAAAGGCTTGAGCAACAGTGACCTCTTCGGGTACCTCGTCCTCGGGAGCGTCATTTTCAGATTCCATGTCTTCAGCTCTTAGTCCCTTATTTCGTTCACTTGATGGGAGATTTGGAGTAGGGAGATTATCATGGGGTGGCAGTCCTTCAGCCGTGTCATCCATAAGATGAACCATATGTCTTTGTTGTGGCAGTATAATAGCTCTTTATTATGCAAACAGTGCTATTAGCGAGTTGTGCAAGAATTTTATATTGCTAAAGGCAGTGCATGCATGATATGTGTGTGCAGAAAGTATTAAAGTGCAATAAATAAATAAGCATAGAAGCCATTTCCAATTCCCAATTGACCATCATCATGTGGTCATACATCCCAAATATGAACCAAAAGAGTAATGGTGATTAAATCATCCATACAAATATGAGCCCATAACAGGCAATTTTCCTAACTACCCAATTTAGAAATTGAGCACATAGATTAGGAATCCAAAATAAGTATATTATATATAACCAAAATATGCTAGTTTCCTATTCCCAACTTTCTCTCAGTCCTCTCAATCAGTAGTCTAATATTCCTCTAAATCACTAGCAGTGTCCTCCTCAGGCTCGGAGTCCTCATCAACCCTAACTCTCTTTGCAAGTCTTCTTTAGTCTCTTCTTTGGGCTACTCATACTCTATCTCTCTAAGTCCCTCACTCCTAGATACTGGGAGTTCATTAACTACCGCTATATCAGGTGGAACTGCTATCGCCTCCACTCTCTCGGAAGATACCTCTATAATCTCAATCATGTCCTCTTCTTCAAATTCTGAAGCAGATGAATTTGAAGAGTCTAGGTTTACAACCTTTGGTGGTGGTAGTCGCCAACAGTATGGGTTCATTGTCTTACAAGCGGTATGTAGCATCCTTGCCATCCTACAATAATGATCATTTGCTTAGTCCCAAAAGATTTTTCAAAATAAATCACTGAATAAGTCATGTCTAATCTATTCTTTAAAAATATCCGTTTAGGATCCTTAATAAAAATGTTCCAAACTTATACCAATCTGGAATAATCCTAACTCTTTCAAGGTCTTAATCCAATCCTAAGTTTCTAAGTCATTCCTAGGCATAATCTAATCCTAGGCTTTGATACCAATTGTAACACCACTTCTAAGTGGCCTAAATGACTAGAGAATGTCACCTCATCCTCTCAAACAAGAGGTCTTTATAACAAAGGAAGAAAAAAAAAAAAGCAACAACGTATAACTAAAATCAACTTCAAAGTGGAAATTGAATTACTGACTAAATAAATCCTAATACAGACTCACAAGAATAAAACTCTGCAAGCAAAAAGAAATCTTTATATATCATCACTAAAGTATTAGTAGAAGAGTATCAAAATCTAATCTATTACAAAATGATCTTTGGTCTTGATAAACATACACTATCCTAAAAATTGTGGTTAGAAAAGTTGTGTGAGATTATAAATAATCTTAGAAAGTCCGCAGTGTGTGAAAGTGACAGTTACAAAATTAATGACATGATGCATGCATATGAAATAAATCGAATAGATGTAATCATCAGAAAATTTGCATTTCTCCATCTTAAATCCTTTATCAAATTTTTTGAGAGAAAACCACAAGTACGATTAATTATGAAATGTATATAAGAATTTTGTTAGGCAATCAATTCAAGTCAAAATTCCTGGAACAAAAATTCATTTCAGTAAAATTCATACATTGCGTATTGAGACTGTAGATCATCGATACCACACAAACATGATCACGACATACACAATGACAAAAAATAACATGTAGGCGATCAAGCTACAGAGAGAATGCTTCTCCTTCTTTTCTCTCACACATTTTCCTCAGGCCCAAATGTCCTACATTTGTCCGTCAGAGTTCTCAAAACTTCGCTGCTAGCTAACGTCCCGGTTAAACTACTAGGACTGACACCCCGTTTGAAAAGGATAGTTTCCCAGAGACGGCCTATCAGCCAGAACTCTTGCCTAATCTAACAAAAGCTAGCCCTATAGCTTCACCCCTTGAGTACTCAAGTCTTCAACAAAGTGATTCAAGAAATTCTCATTCCGATTTGGAATATACAATTTCATTATCAAAACATTGTTCCAGTCCCCAAAACTATATTTGGTTTAAAATTCAGCCCAACCCAAAACCACACTCGTATATTCTCTCCAAAATATTTCCAAAAATAGAAATCATGTCATCTGTTCTATCCAAATTTGCTCAAGGCACAAATAAATCAAATCAGTTCATATCTTGCCTCAAAGGTGATATTGTTAGGAACAAAAATCTCATGCTATGATTTTCACAATTATGTGCATGAAGGAAAAATTGCCATTAGATATAAATATTGATGAATGACTCTTAATCGTATCATAACATTCATAAGAAGATTCCCAAAATTGATCATGCATACTTTTCCCAAGTGGAAGTCGTAAAGTGCTAAGAGTGATACCAAGTGCCATAAAATAAAACTCATAAGTGAAATCATATCATGTGCTTCTTGTGACATATACATGTATACATAATCATATGAACTTTCCATAGAATTGTTTTCCATAAACGAGTCATGAGATGCAAGGACTTACCTTGTCCAAAAGCTTAGCAAGAGTAATCTTTTCAAAATTTTCAAACCTTCTTTCCTCCCAAATCCGGCTCCAAAACTAATATAAATTATACAAGAATTAATCTCTTGATCACAAGTCCTTAGAGATCAAACTACATAAATCCCTAAGGAAAAAGATGTTACTTATACTCCAAGTAATCTCTTCTATCTTCTAACGCTAATCACAATTGCCTATTCTAATCTTATTAATCCTAAACATTTAATCAAGCAATCAATCCACATAGGTTAGGACGGAAATCATCCCATCAAGTTAAAAACAACAAATAATTTAAACAATAAATACATAGCTAGATTGATAAATAAATGAATAAATAACTAAATAACTAAATAAATAGGTAAATAAATAGACTCACGAATAAATAGATAATTAACTAGCTAAATAAATAAGCAATTATCTTTAAGACTTTGTACATAAATATTTCCAAGATATTTTTCAGAAAGTCAAAATATTCCATCAACTTTATGTAAATTCATTTCAATCTAGCTAAAGAAATTTTCATGGAAAAATTTGTACTTTAAACCCTTAGTGTAAAATTCTGTTTGTGAAGCAATTTAGAGGCCTCAAAAATTGATTTTAGTATCTAAGAAAAACATTTTATTTCTTGCTCAAAATTTCCAGAATAATACTCCTATATGTTATGTGAATTAAAATGCAATCCCTTTCCCAAAACTATTTGGAAAACTAGGTTAATTAAATTTCCCAAATATCTTGCCAGAATCGCGACCACACTGGAGCAACAATATTAAAAATTTCACAACTTTCAAAATACCAGGCATTTTTCGATGATTATTGAACCATAATTATTATAACATCCCTTATTTTTTACAGGACAAAATTCAGCCTAAAAAATCAACAAGAAGTATGTTTTTCAGTGGTTTAAATTTGAGTCTCTGAACAGGGGTTTTCTGGCAGCAAACATATACTCAACAAAATATCAAAATTTTCAAATACCAAACTCTTGTAAATACTTAAAAATGTTTCCAAAACACCCTAGATCCTATAACACATCATATACAAGCCACATGATCACCATTTAACTCAAATAAAACAACATCCATAACACAATCCTCTATTTTCAGCAACGCCTCTGTTTTTTTTCTCAAACAATACTTGAGCAAAACACCATCAAAATCCCTCGAATAACCCCAATACACATATCATATTCATAAGTCATCATTTACACAGCATAAATACCACATTACGCCACCCATATTCATGGGAAAAAATCATTCAAACAAGGCTTCAAGCCATAAAATGAAAATCTGGGCAGCAGCACCTATTTTCAGTATTTTATGTTCTATGAAGGAGAGAAATGTTTTCTTTGCATACAAGACTTTACTTTACACATCACACAACATCCCTTAACATAAATTTTAAAATTTCCTTCACAAATCACCGTCTAAAATGCTTAACAAATTAAAAACGAAAATCTGTCCAGCAAGCTAAAAACTTCGGCTAGCTGGAAAATATGAGAGAAAATGAAAACTTTTGTTTCCTCTTTGAAGCTTTACACTTAAACAAAGAAAGGTAGCAAGGTGGAGGTGTATTCTTCAAGATATTGTCTCTCTTAAAGAGTGTTTGCAAGGAGATACAAAAATATGATGAAGAGAGAGTGAGCACGGCTGCCTTTTTCTTGCAAGAGAAAAAAATGAAAGAGAAGATGAAAATGATACCTCAACAATCAACCCAAAGTCACAAAAATGCCTTCTTCAACCTCCAAGAAGTGTGTTAGCTTGAGAGAAGGTAGAGGGAGGCTAGAGAAAAAATAAAAACAAGAAGGAGAGAGGGAGGGGATGTCAGCCACATGAGGAGGGAAATGGAGAAAATTTCTTATTATACTAGGATAGATTTTAATCCAATGGTGGAGGAATTGTTACCCTAATTTCAAAGGCCAAGATGAAGAGTGTTTAATTGGGTTAAAAAGATCCATGGGTCCAAGAAATGGGTTTTGGGTCAATTGGTGAAATTAATTCAAAAGGTTAAAATTAGATTTGACCCGAAATTT
This sequence comes from Voacanga thouarsii, assembly GCA_026120185.1. Taxonomy (NCBI): domain Eukaryota; kingdom Viridiplantae; phylum Streptophyta; class Magnoliopsida; order Gentianales; family Apocynaceae; genus Voacanga; species Voacanga thouarsii. The sequence goes on from JANUWF010001392.1 coordinate 6,440,560, forward strand.
GACCCAGATTATTAGCTTGAGAAACAAGGCCAAAACCCTAATTAAAAATGAATTTGTTCAAGAGTGTGCTTTGCACAAGAGAAAGATCATTGTGATAATTTTGTTGAAAAAGTAATTCTCAAGTTAATTTTACTAATTAATTTGCTACACATAATACATATATGCATAAAATGAACAATTACTTACATATAAATTACTTACCACGCCCAAACAAAATAATTAACTTATCAAACACATTTTTCATAAAAGAATACACATAGAGAGCACATAAAATTGCCACATATGATGCATTTAATTTATGATGCAATCCCAAATAGCCATATAATTAAGCTTCTAAACTCTCAATTAAATGGTGTGTCACAAAGCATTTTAAACAAGACAAACCAAATTAGCAAATTTTTCTTTAGCAAATTCATCCATAGTGAAGATATTACCTTCTTCCAACCTTAAATATAAATTTGTCATTTATTCAACCCTTTCAAAATCTTATAAACTCATGTATTAAATCAAACAATCCCAAAGTCATCAAAGTTAAGTTAAACAAGCTTATATCTAGTATAAGAAAATAATTCTACTCTTTAAGCAAAATTATAGATAATATAAATCATACAAGTTAAGCCATTTAACCAATTCAAGCATTATAAACTCAATTTTTTAAAACTCAAGTTCGTGAAACAAGGAAACAGTTCACTCTTTTTTTTTTTTTTAATGACTTAGGAAATTGATAGCCTCAAATGATTGGATTCCTCTTCACTCACCTTATTAACCCCCTTATAGTCATCATCATTTTTTTCAGCATTTTTCTATTTTTCTTTCTTGCCTTCGGGATAGTCTCAAGAAAGTGCATCGAACAATACTTGCTACTTCTCTTCTTATTAACCCCCTTTTCAAAAAAATATTTTTTTTCTCAAAAGATGTAAGCAAATGTTTTGCAACTCTATGTTTTTTTCCAACTCACATTTTTTTTTTCACTCAATTTTTTTTTTCTCGCATTCCTTATTCGCAACCAAAAGTCAAGCAAACTTTAAATCTATAATACAAGAATTAGTCAACAACTCTTCTCATATCTCATCATATCATCTACATTCAAACTTAAAGAATAAAACAAAACTCAAATACCAAATATAATCAAGGTTAACTTAAATTCTCAAGATTTAGCAAAATCTAACTTAATACATAAGTTTGCCTTTTAATCAAAATCCAACCGTAATGAATGACAAATTCATATCCAAAGTCAAAAAGAAAATCACAACTCCATTATACATAAATAAACTCAACTTAGCTCCAAATCTCCAAACATTTCAAATTGTTTCAAATTTTCAAAATTTTCTCCAAACTAGTTGTTCAAATTGCAAAATTTTCAAATTTTTTCAAAGTAGCTCAATACCAAGAAAACACCAAATACCATGGAAACACTAAGATAATTGATAAAAACTTGGACAAAGAACTTCCCCACACTTAAACTGAACAATGTCCTCATTAGCTATAAATTAATACAAGAGAGCATCCCCAAAGGGACCAAGAAAGATAAAAGGGGGGATAAAGTTAAGCAATACTCCCTAAGTGCAATAATACTCCCATAAATATTAAAACTTGCAATAGAGAGAAGAATTTGTCCAATAGGACTTCATTTCGATCTACAAAGGGAAACACAAATAAAGCACAAGGAAAATATTAATAAAATAAAAAAAATAAAGACCCAACTCACTCCCCCACACTTAAAATAAAGACACAACTCACTCTATCCATTAGCCAAGTTTTAATTGAAACAATAATTCCAAAATACACATACGAGCAAGTATACTCATTATAAGCATAGTAATAGGAAATCAACAAGTATCGATTCTTAAAGGAATAAGTACACACTAATTACATTTCATTCATTGTTTAACCAACCCAAATAAAGTGATAAAATCAGAAAAATAAAAATAAAAAAATCTATACAACTCAAGAATGTAGGAATATGCAATTTAGACAACTATCCTAGAAAACATGACAATGAACTATTTAACAACTATCTCAATTAATCATCATCTTGGCATCATGAAGGAATACAAAGTAAAATTCAATCGTTTCCCAAGTCCATTAAGATTTAACAAATATGAAATCAATGCAATGAACTTCTAACATCGTTTCCAAGTCAATTAGAAGAAAACACATCAATAACTAATGATAATAAGTACTCAAATACTAAAGATGATAGACAATTGATCAAATAATGAATCCAAAATAATGTTAAATTACAATGAGAATATTGAATACATTATTGTTTAAGAACAAGAAAACAAAGGTAAAAGAAAGACCTTATAAACAAGTCTTCTTCTTCTCCCTTGAAGACTCTTTTGAACAACTCTTCTTGAATGGTGATTCTCCTCCTTATTTAAGTGATTGGAAGTTTTGCTCTTTAAGTAATTGAAACTATCTTAATTAATCATCATCTTGGCATCATGAAGGAATATAAAGTAAAATTCAATCATTTCCCAAGTCTATTAAGATTTAACAAATATAAAATCAATGCAATGAATTTCTAACATCATTTTCTAAGTTAATTAGAAGAAAACACATCAATAACCATTGATAACAAGTAATCAAATACCAAAGATGATAGACAATTGATCAAATAACTAAATTAATCCAAAATCATGAATCTAAAATAATGTTAACTTAGAATGAGAACATTGAATATATAATTATTTAAGAACAAGAAAACAAAGGTAAAAGAAAGAACTTATAGATAAGCCTCCTTCTTCTCTCTTAAAGACTTTTTTGAACAACCCTCCTTAAATGGTGAATCTCCTCATTCTTTAAGTGATTGGAAGTTTTGCTCTTGAATTCACTACATTTTCTTGTGCTTTTTCTTACTTTTATAAGCTTCTTTGATGCTAAATTCGTTGCTTGAGAAGTTTGCCCAAGTATGATTCGAAAAATACCAAAATCATTGAAAATTTCGCTTGTCTAGAGTTGACTTGGCATTGGGTCCCTTTGATCCACCTGGCGCCAGGTCCCTTCAAGCCATCTGGCGCCGGGGCGTTCTGTTCTTCCCTGAATGTTTTCTCTATTTTTCTTTAGTTGGCCAGAATAGACCTGGCGCCGGGTGCATTGGCTAGGCCTGGCAGTAAGTCTGTTATGAAAATTTCACATTTTTGCTCGGAATAACTCAAATCTGTACAAATTTGTCAAAAACACTTTTTACAAGAAAAATGTCAAATAAGAAGGAATATGCCTAATTATTACATCAAAAGTATCTCAATGTAACCTCAAATAACTAGGAAAATAGTGATGAATTTAGCCCCTTTCAGAAATTAAAATGTATAGATGATTATGATGAAGAAAATCTTGATATTGATTTGGGTCCATTATTTCTAAACAAAAACAATCAATTAAAATTCAAATAAAAGTTAAAAAAAATGAAATAAAGTATTAACAAATAATGAAATAAGAGAATTGAAAAATATAAATAACTTGTAAATTAACTTAAAAATTAAACAAATAAATAAAATAAATAAACAATTAACAATGCTAAAAAATAATAATGTAAGATTAAGAAACACAAACTAAGTTGATGGCCAAGAACAATAACACTTTATGGAACTTTACTTCTTGTCTTCTTCAAGATTTGAACTATCTACTATTCCGCCGCTCGATAATCTTCCAAAATATGAAGACTTTACCTGAAGAATTGAAAAAAAAAAATCTATTTTAACACTTTTTGTAGAGAAAATAAAGATATTTGAGGATTATGAAAGAAAGATGAATAAAAATAAGAGAGTTGGAGGGAACTGGAAAGATTTAGAGAGTGTTTTGTGAGTTTTTTGGGTGAATTGATGAATGAAAATAAGAGAAATGGAGAGAGTTAGAGAGTGTTTTGTGAGTTTTTGGGGTGAATTGAGAGGTGTTTATAGAGTTTTGGAGGTTATGGGGAGAATATAGCCGTTGGGGGTCCAAAAGTTAAAAAAAAAAAAAAAAACCTTGGATTGGCCGCCCACAGTGTGGCCGGGCTGTTGTGCTGAACCGGCCCACATACCAATGTTTAGTTCCTCCAAACTCTTAGGCTGAGTTCAAGCACGTTTAGGGTTTTGTCTACATGAAAAGGGCATATGTCCATTATCAAACCTAATTCTAGGTTTTTTGTAATTTAGTCATTGGAAGTGGTTTTACACTTTGTGCGGTTCACGAGAAAGAAAAAAGAGGAGGAGAAAGAGAAGGAAAAATAATTAGGAGAAGTAAATGAAATTTATTTTCATCTTATTTAATTCAAGTAGAAAAGAAGTAAAAGAAAGATTTTTCATTGTATTAAAGTTAGGATTGTCCATTATATTTTTTATTTTAATTATTTAAAAGTATTAAAAAAGGATATATTTATCTTTAAACCATATTTACTTCTCAATCCTATTGAAGTAGAAGATTTACAATTGTTGAGGGAAAATAGTTAATTTGTTATCCTTCCATGTTTACCTATTATGAAAATAAATGAAGGGTTCTAAAGCTACAGTATTTGTAACTCTTATTTTTAAACTAACTTCAAGTTTGAAATCCTCATGTTGAAATAAATTTCAATATTTGTAACCCTCATTTTAAAATTATTTGTAACTCCTATTAAGTTGTGTAACCTCCGAATTTAAATATTTGATTCAAATAATTTATAGCCTCTTGTATATTAATATGTAACTCCTAAAATATTTGGAACATTCTATTTAATTTTGTAACTCCAAATTATTAATGTGAAGAGGGCTATGAAACACATTGCACCACAATAAAAGGAGGGTGTAGAGAAGACTTGGAATGATCTTTGACAAAAAGAAAGACTTGCTACTCTTTTTCTCTCTCCCTTATATATATATGTGTGTGTGTGTATGTGTGTGTGTGTGTGTCTGTGTCTATGTGTGTGTCTGTGTGTGTGTGTCTGTGTGTCTTATATTCTAAATACTCAATGGCATCTTGAATGGATAAGTTCATAGTCTTCCACTACATGTACTCATGGTAGAGACAAGAAAAGCTACAACTGGTTTTATCTTGGAGTCATAGTAGACCACTATTACCTATACGTAAGAAGGTCATCATGTCTTTAGGATAGTGACTTTGTTATAACTCCCACAGACCAGATTTCTTTCTCCTTTTACTCATATATATATATATATATATATATAGTATCTATAAGCAAGCATGTTTTACCTTTTTGGAGTACTGGAAAGGAGGAAGATCTTCTTGTAAACGCCAGCCGATAGCCTAACGATGATTTTTTTTATTTTTTTAGCTTAAGCCATGGTGGTGGAGCAGCTTACTTCTCCGTCGCCACCCGCCTCTATCACTGAATCTTGCTGGGGATGAAAATCCTTTTCCTCCCTTTTCGCCATGCCTGATGCTACCATGCCTGCATAAGAGGGAACCAGCTGTCAAATTCACCAAGGCTGAGATATCTTCAATGGCAACTCCTTTTTCCTTTCCTCTAGTGGGATCATTTTATTAAGGTAAACCCTTGATGGAGGCTATATGTAAGGAATTCCACATTATGAGAGGTTTCTATTGGCTGGTTAGATAGCAAACATGTTCTTATTCGACCCTCCTTAGAAAAGGATTATCTTAGACTATGCTTAAGGGGCTTTGGTATTTGTTAGGTTTTCCCATGAAGATCTTGAAGTGGACTCCAAATTTTAAAGTCACTTCGGATCCCTCAGATGTGTCGGTGTAGCTTGGTTTCGAACACTTGCCCATCGATTTTTTCAGCAAATCCTCACTATTTTCAATTGCTTTAACTATTGGTAAACCTCTCAAGATTAATGAAGCAATTGCTACACTCTCAAGGCCAAGCATAGAAAAAATATGTGTTGAAATGGATTTGTCTTGTCCGGTTCCATGGCGTATCTGGATTGGAATAGATGATGACGGTTTCTTTCAGCCGGTGATCTATGAAAAATCTCCCACAATATTGCATGAGTTGCAATCATCTAGAGCACCCCCTTACTATTTTCCTGAATTTAATGGATAGAGAACTAAAGCCAAAGGTAGATTTTGGTCGATCTAATGCGCCGTCCAAAACCTCCGAAAGTTGCGTTGCAAAAACTAGTGTTCCCCCCAACCCTTTTTTAGCAACTACTAATTCTGATCAGCATGATGGATCCTCGCTACACCATAATGCCACTACAACGATGGAATAGCCTCCCTCACCTTTGAATGGATAATAGTGACAACACAATGCCATGGTAATGATGCAGATATGCCATTGCACTACAAGAAAAGGGTAAATTTGTGACCGCAAAATAATCTTGCAACCGAATTGCTACTACACAAATTCGGTCACAAATTGCAACTGAATTGCAATCGAACAAATACGGACGCAGATATACCGACATAATTGCGACCGATAAGTCCAAGGCCATCAAAATTTTGGTAGAAATTTGGTTGCAAATTAAAAGGCAACTGAATTGCTACTGATTAGGTACCAAAATTTGTGACTAGTATTCGTGTAGTCGCTAATCAGTCACAAAACCCTATACCATTATTTCGGATCTGCCAAACCCTGAACCCTAAGCAATTATTTGTCCCTAGTTGGTCGCAAAGGTAGTTGCAAATTGGTCACAATTTAATTGTATAACCTATTATGTATTTTTTATAATTTGAACTGTAGTGAAAAAAAAAAGTGATCCAAAATGTAGCGGGCTCAAATAATTTGTAAACAAAATTTATAATTTGAATGTGAATAGCTTATGTTGTAATGAATCACAGTTGGTATATATTACCTAGAATGCTTAAAATATCATAATTCTTGAGTCGAATGTCTATTCGATATAAATGACCGTATTTACATATTTGTATTTTCCTAACTTTGTTGTTGTTGTTCATTAATTTGACCCAATAACAAATAAAAAATTAGTGTTACCAGAGTTTATTATAACTTACAATTACATATAACATTAACTTATATATTAATTATTCTAATAACAAATAATTAATAAAATTTGAATGGTTATTAACTATTTTTTCTTTTAATGTGTATGCTCAATAGTTTTTTAAATCTTTAATAAGTATTATATTTTATCAATATTCAATCTATTAATAAAATAAATAAATTTAAGAAAGAATAAATTAATATTTTTTAAATTAAATAAAAACTTACATTATTATTAATATATATTTTCACAAGTTTTATAAAATATGAAAACAAAAAAAAACTTTTAATATATGAATATATTGTCGTATAGATTCATCTTTAAAATAACAACCATTTTTTTTCTTTCTCTCAGTTGCAGTTTAGCTAGTATTGATAAATAATTGATTCATTTAATTATTAAATACACCAAAAAATGTTATAATAGATAATTACAAAAATAAAAATAAAAAAAGAACCCATTGCAAAAAGGGAGGGTTACCCACCAAAAAAAAAAAAAAGTCCGGGAGATTGAAAAAAAATTAGGAGCTTGAAAAAGTAAATACAGTTTGGAAATTTTTAGGTGCATTTGGTGCATGTGAACTTATGTGAAGAAAGTTGTACTACATGTAGATGAAGCTATACACTCACAAAATGGTACAACTTTTATAAGGGTTGGTACAATTACCTAAGCACCTACTGCACTTGCAACCGATGCACTAAAATCTTTCCCAAACAGCTTTAACATTATTTCAAGCCAAACCCATCCCTTTCATCATACCACCTTACTGGTGATAAAGGTTTACTATTGGAAGGTTTCTCAGCATACCCGGTGCACAGCTTTCCCCTTTGGCAATCTGAAATCATTCAAATACCCACCATTTCTGGTTCCTCATCATTGCTTGACCCTCTCAAGCCCATCATTTTCTTCAACGAAAACCCCCTTCTCCCTATCAGAGTTCGCAACCTTACAACCCTCTAATCGAGAGTTATGGAAATGAAGTGAACAAAAATCTAGAGAATGTGGGAATTGCAGATTTTCGTTGGAGTAGTTATAGCCTGAGCAAAGATCTCCTGCAAGCATCGCCCTCCCCTAACCAGAACTACCGGCTCTGTAAGAATGCCGCTCCTCTTTGTTCCTCTTCTCAAGGCTTCCCATTAGATTCAACAATGATTTTGTTTGTTAATAATGTGTCTGACAATTGTGAATTTAGGGGGAAGATATATGCTTGGCTCTCTGTGATTTATGGTTTCTGCGTCAACAATGTACATAAAGTCCTTTATTTTTTATTTTTGTTTTAGAAGTCCAACTGTGAATTGACTAAAATGAAGTCCAACTGTGAATGTACATGAAGTCTAACTGTGAATTCCTTTATTTTTTATTTATGGTCTTTGTCAATATTAGAAGCATACTGTCAGTTTGTTCTGGATTTGGAATCACAGAATTTGTCTATGGAAATTGTATTGTCAGTTTAATGGTGGAATATTAGTAGCAACCTAGATATATATTATATGCTTTTTGGTTCTTCTGGAACATGTACACTTCTACAAGTTTTGTCATCATATAGTTTTTTGTTTGCACATTTTTCCTTTCCATTTACCTTTTTTAACAAAAAGAAGAAGAAAAACTAAATTAGAATTGGATTATTACAGGCTATTCATTCTTTTACAAATTCATTTCTACATCTCTTCAGTGGTAAATACAACCTGCATTTCTTAATTCCTTGTGCAATTGATTAGGTAGAATTTCTTGCTTAATTCTTTGTGCAAGCAGATACATCTCTTCCTTCTGCATTGCTTCAATTGATCAGGCTTAATTCCTTGCTTATTCCTTCTTTATTGAGTATAACTACTCTGCTGGACTGAATTGTTGTAGTGATTGCCATTATTAATCTACTTGAGCCTTGAGTTGATTTTTTTGAAGTTGTCTAAAAAATAATTGGGGACTTGAATTTCTTGTATTGAACTGAAGTTGACTGATTTAAATTGGGTGTGATATTGGCCAACTGGTTGTGGTGGAATTAGTATTTAGAAAAAGGAGAAAAGTTGGTGCAGTTGATTGTAGGTTGACAGTGGATTGTTGAGTTAGTTGGTTTGGGTAATTGTGGTTTGTGTGAATTGAAGTAAAATTGTTGAGGGGATTATTTGAGAGTTGATTGCTATGTTGTGGTGTACTTGGATTGTTTAAGCCAATTTTTATTTTGTTTTATTCACATGAGTCTGCCATAGCTTTTTTTAGCTTGGGCCAGCTTTCCTTCAAAATGCAACTACTGGCCACGGCTTTTATAGCCAGTCCTTAGCTTACTCTCTCTCTTCTCTTTTTCTTTTTCACATAGTCGGCCATGGCTTTAGTTGAGCTGGAAAGCACGTTTTCTTTGTTTTTACCTGAAATCAACCTTAGGTTCATTTTATCCAAGCCACGATTCTCTTCTAGTTCCCTTTATGACTGGCTTTGAATTGCTCTATTTCAATGTCTCAAAAGCCTTGATTTGCTTCATCCTTGTTTTAGATCCTTTTCACAAGCTTTTATGTAATCTTTCACCAATGTTCATCGAACTTTAATCCTACACTTTGCAATGTTGGTGACTTGAATTGTTAAAATTCGTAGCGTATTATTCACATATAGAGAAATGCAGGGTTGCAAGAGTAATATGACTTTAAAGTACTGGAAAGTTGGGGAACTTGAGTATGTTTATATATAGGTTCTATCTTAGAGAATCTGGATTTTTTTTTTTTTTTTTTTTGTTTTGGGATAGCATCATGACTTTTGGAGTGTGTAATATATGAGTTGTATTTCTTTGGGAAGTTTATGACAAGAGTGAATTGTATGCACATATCAGAGTAAGAAACCTAGAAGAATAATATTAGGCACATGATTGATTATTTAAGGTTGCATTTGATCAATTACTTGGGAAAACTATGATTAGTTTTTTTTTTATATATATATGTATATAGATGGAAGTGTTGAATTTGAGTATGAATACGTTATTGTGAGACCAATTAGGGTAGTAATTGATTATGTTTTATAATTTTCTATGATAGAAAGGGAAGGTTTCCAAGGTCAATGAGCAATTTGTTAGACTTGGAATAGTCACCTAAGTTGGGAAGGTAAGTCATTACATTAAATTTCTTTTATAGAGTAACTTTAAGATTTTGTAAATCTATATTTCTCGGAAACATTTTGTATAGAACTATTTGCAGAAACACTTTGTGATTTTATGTGAAATATTTTGTAATTCTTTTATGTCATTCTATCTATGTATTTGATTTTCATGCATGAACATGGTTATATAAGCCATAGCACGAATTTGACATCTTTAGCTCCTAATTTATGATATTTTGATAAAAGATTTTTGTTATGGAAATGCAATTGAGCTAATAGTGTATGAATGCCTATAGAGATTTATCCCTAAGTAGGGTGATGAAACGTTGAGTACTTAATAAGGGCAGACTACTTGTACTAGTTGATAGGGCTTAATTTCACCTATGTTTTCATAGTAATTTGAGTACATTGACTACTCATTCCCTCTATTTTATGATATTTTGATGTAAATTTTTTGTAAAAGAGTTTTCCTTAGAAATTAACAACAAAAAAATACGAGGAATCAAATATTTTCTTGTATGGATGTATTTTATTTACAAACTTTATTTAGTTTCCTTATTTTAAGACTTGTATAAGTATTTAATCAATTGTAATAAGTTTAGATTACTTTATTTACATATGTTTAGTAATGTTGCTATTTTGGAATTCAATTATGGCTTTCTTTATATAAATATGGGAAAAAAAAAGTCTATTCAGAATTTAGATAATACATTATTTTGCTATCTTTCTGTAGTTGATCTTTAAAAGTCTATTAGCAAAATAGATATGGTGGTGGAGAGATTTCAATATACGTTTGTACAACTTTTGATAAATTTATGCTGTACATATCTTACATCACCATATAAAAGTGTTACTGAAGGTGTAAAACTACTAGATTTTATTGACTAGGTTTATTACCATTACTTCTACATCTTCTTGATTTTAAGAGCTTTATTTCACTGTTTTGAATTTCTTCTCCAAATTTTTAGCAGAAAATTGTTTGCAAGATTCCATACACTGAATAAACTGCAATTTCTTGTGAGCAATAATTGAAAGTTTAAGATTGTATTGGGTGAGAATCATATGGAGAATAAGAGACTCTGGATAGAGTATGTAGAAAAGTAAAAAGTTTTTCTCCAGCTTCATAATAGTAACTTTAAACACTTGTTGCAATTGAGTAAAATCAGTTTATGATCCATCTTAAGTTACAAAGAATTTAACAAGTTTTATTCTTTATATTACTTAAATATTTTAGCAGTTATATCATTAACTGTAGCACCATTGAAAATTTGAGAATTTCGTAAGGTATTGATATGACTTTGAGGTTCTATCATATGGTTTTATTTAACTTGGGGTCTTACTGTAAGGATTTTTCTTATAGCAGTTGTAAAAGGACTTTTGTAGTCTTTGGTTTTTTAAAAACCTGTTAGACCTATTAGATTATGATTATGATGGGATTTAAAACTATGGGGATCTGATTGAACTATTTTTGTGGGATTCTCCTTGACTATTGGAGTGCAAGATCTGCTATTTTTTCTCTCTTCTAGTTACTGAGCTTGTGAATATGTACCATGCACTGAAATATTCTTTTGTATATGGTATATGCTGGAGTTGACTGATTGTGTCCTAAGTATATTGGGCGTCTATATAAACATAATTGGGCAACCATTCCATGTGTTTGCGACGATGGTTTACCATCAGAAGCCCACGTATGATCCATAATGTCAGAAAACTTCATAACTCTATTTTTGACATTTAAAAATTTCCATAGTTACTAAGCTTGTGAATATGTATCATGCACTGAAATATTCTTTTGTATGTGGTATATGCTGGAGTTGACTGATTCTGTGCTAAGTATATTGAGTGTCATATAAATCTGATTGAGCAACCATTCCGTGTTTTGCGATGATAGTTTACTATCAGAAGTCCACGTATGATGCACAATGTCAGAACTTAATTTACTTTTGACATTTAAAAATTTCTATAGTTACTAAGCTTGTGAATATGTACCATGCACTGAAATATTCTTTTGTATATGGTATTTACTGGAGTTAACTGATTGTGTGCTAAGTTGATAGGAGCTAAATTAGTCATACTTTTCCTAGTTATTTGAGGTTCTTTTGCAATACATTTTGTACAATAACTAGTCATATTCTTTCATATTTGAGATTTTACCATTGGAAAAGTATTTTGTTCATTATTACAGATTTTTAGGGAAAAACGAAACAAAAACATTGCGAAACAGAGGAGAAGCGGCGGCGGCTACGGCCCTAGCACCGGCACCGGCCATGCACTGAATTGCACGAGCTTCGAAGCAACAAAAAATTGCTGAAACAGAGTGGAACAGAACCAAGGCGAGGCAAGCTGTGAAGATGGAACTGACGCGGGCTGCATTCTGATACGTTGTGTAAAATTCAGAGAAAAATTGGCAAATGAGTAGAGAAGCAGAACACAACCAGCGTCGGCTCTGAGAGCCAAGGTGGTGCCGGCTGTGCCCTGAAGATAAGGCGGTGCTTGATTTTTTCTACGCGATTTTTAGTAATCTGTGGAGTTTTAGTATCTTCAAACTTCTACTCAGCCAAGAACTTTGTACCTACGAGTTTAGGCACTTCCTAAGCCTATAAATAGATGAAAAACACAAGGGAAGAGGGGAGAATTCATTTATCATCATAGAAAATCACTCAATCAAAGGAGGAATTCTTCAAGTTCAAGGAGGGTTGTGCAAGAAAGTCTTCAAAGGAAGAAGAAGAAGGCTTGTCTATGAGTGCTTTCTTTTACTTTGTTTTCTTTTTCTTGAACAATAATATGTTAATTATTTTATTGTAATTTGACATTGTTTAAAATAGTCATAATATTTAGAGTTATTTGATCTTTTGATTAATTGATTGTTCTTATTAGTATTTAATTTCTTGGGCATATTACGAGATTAATTGGTTATTTCTTTTTATTAACTTGCTAGACCAAAGAGATTAATGGTGGTTGCAATTGATTAATTTCATATTTATTGGCTGTTAATTTGCTAGACCAAATAGGTTAATTGCTGAGGATTAAGTAATTAAAGGTTAATTGATGTTTGTCAGACCAATGATTCATTGATTAATTTCATGTTTTAAATTTGCCAGACCAAGGAAATTTAATCAAATATTGTGTTTAATGCATCTTGTGGATGAATTAGTTGAGACAGACCAAATGATGCTAATTTATCTAGAAGGTAGTAATTAGTTGAGACAGACCAAGTGATGCTAATTTATCTTAATCCTTCATGGTGCCAAGAGAATGATTAGTTATTATAATGGTTAGGTACTTTAAGATCATGTTTGTCTAAACAATGGTTTGAGTTACATACTTCTCCATCCTTGACATGTATAAAGCCCAACATTATCCAAATGGTGCAAAATATGGTTCAATTTGACGGGCTACCGGAAGAGGATCCCAATGCTCACTTAGCTAGTTTTCTTGAGATTTGTGATACTTTCAAAATGGATGGTATTTCTGAAGATGCCATTAAGTTAAGGCTTTTTCCTTTTTCCTTGAGAGATAGAGCTAAATATACCTACAAGTTCCATCACAACTTGGAATGCCCTAACTGAAAAATTTTTGGCCAAATATTTTCCTTCAGCTAGGACAGCCAAACTTAGGAACGAAATCTTCGCCTTCCAACAATTAGATTCTGAGCCCTTATATAAAAGTTGAGAAATATTTAAGGAGTTGTTAAGAAAATGCCCGCACCATGGATTTGAGTTGGGAATGCAAATGCTTATTTTCTTGAATGGCCTCACGTTCGCATCATGGCAAGTGGTGGACTCTTTTGCAGGGGGTTCCATCAATCATAAGACCCCGGAATAGGTATTTGAACTTATTAAAAATTTAGCTTCTAATAACTATTCTTGGAGAAGTGCAAGGTCAAGAGCTCGTGTGCAAGGAGTGCACAAAATGGATGTTGTGGCAGCATTAGAGGCTAAGGTAGATACCTTAACTCAAAAGATGGAACAGTTGGTGATGCCTTAAAGCCAAGTTTTAAATGTCAATTGTGATTTCTGTGGAAAATGACACCCCAATCATGAATGCCAAAAGATGGGGTTAATCCAAGAAACTTCAGAGCAAGCGGCCTTCGCAGGTAACGTCCGGCCAGGTAACAATCCATATGGCTCTACCTATAATCCTAGCTGGAGAAATCACCCTATTTTCTCTTGGAGCAATGGGAATCAACCTAGGCAAAGTTCTTTCAATTTTGGTGGTAACCAAAGGAACCAAAACCCCATGAACAACACGGTAGCACCTCCAAATCAACCACTGGAAGAGTTGATTGGCCAATTGGTAAGTACCACGGAGACTAAGTTCCAAGGAGTCAATGCAACAACAAGAAACTTAAAGGCTTCCATGCACAATTTGGAGAACTAAATTAGTCAACTACCAAACTTTTGGGAGATCGTCAAGCAGGGACACTACCAAGGAATACTGAGGAAAACCTACGGGATCACAGCCGTGGAAAACCTTGAAGCATTTTTATTTTTTTCTTTATTTTCCGTTTTTGTGATGAAGATAATTTTCTATTTATGTCATTTCGATGGATTACTCTTATTTCGTTACATTATTTAGAATTCGTGTGTTTTCTGCATTCTTATTAATTAAAAAAAAAAGTTTTTGGAGAACCGGACAGAATCTAGCCGGCGTCGACTCTAAGAGCCCGGACCAGCGCCAGTTCCTGTCGGGTGGAGCACAATTAAAGGGTCATTTTGGCCACTTTTTCTTCAAAATCTCCATTCTCCCTCTCAAATTCTCTTAAGCCTGCACCGACTTTATATCCCTCATCTTCCAAAATTTGATTTTTCAACTCCTAAACACCTCCATAACATCTATTGACGTCTTTTTTATTGATCCTACGGATAAAAAATCTCAAAAGCTTCAATTTTTCACAACACAATCACATTCAATCCACAAGCAAAGAGAGTAGATTTTTACAAAAAGCATGCATCTTTTGCTTACCCATGCATACAAGAGCATAAATGTATGATTTTTATTTACTTCCTACAATTAAAATAATGGAGTTGATTTTTTTTTTTCTAATTTTAGGGTTTTTTTTTTTTTGGGGCAAAAAATTAGGATTATGTATGCTAGGATTAGATTGTGCATTACTCCTTGAAGCTTCATGAGTTGAACTAGATTAGGAGTTAATCATTCTTTGATACTTGATTCATGCATATGATTATTAGGGGTTTTAGGCATATAGCTAAGGTTAGAATTATGGTTATTTGTGATAGTTGACTATATGGAACGTACATTGTTTATGCAATGGTGATGCCTTCATTAACATAATCATGTCTACTTGCATGCATTGAAGATATTCACCACGTTTATGCTTTACAGGGAATTTTACATGTATTCTGCAGGTTGTGTTGAATTGATTGGAGGTGATTGATTGAATTGGTGGACTGGAGGGGATATATATTGACGGAGTTTGGGTTTTGTGAATTGTGAGATTGGTTGAGGGTTGAGTACAATTTGAAAAGTGTGTTTGAAAAGGTAGTAGCCCTGTTTTTAGACTTGGAGCTTACTTGTTCTCTCTTCCTATTGCACCCATTCCTTACTTGACCATGTCTAGAGCAAGGAGTCAATCTTCTAAAAAGGGCGAGAACTTCCTCGTCCTCAATCCCTTCATCAGTTGATCATTTGCCTCTTAGACCTACTGAGTTTATTGATGCCTCTTGTGAGGAATGGTACAGTAAGAGAGCATCTAATAAGATTATTGTCGAGCATACTTTCTCACCCACCTTAGACCGTGCACTCAAACTGGGAATGATGTTTAGACGGCTAGGATGGGGGTCGATAGCACAATTGAAAGGGAAGTATGGTCCAGTGTTTATTAAAGAATTCTATGCTAATATGTCTGATAAGGGCAATAAACATCTTCCACATATTGAAACAAGAGTGAAAGGGGTCCCTATTATCATCAGGCAAAACTAATTAGCTAACCTCCTCCATGTCTTTGACGATGATACTTGGCAAGGGATAGATGTGAATAATCAAAAGATTTTTTCAGACCCGAATTGGGATGTTAGAGGGACTAGAGCTACCCTAGGCTTATATAAGCATAATGCCTTCTAAGCTAATAGCTTATATTCCAACAATGACTTGGCAGCCAACTTTTGAGCTCTAGTTTATATGTTTGGGTTTAATGTTGTACCCCGTGCTAGTGGTTTCAATGAGACTAGACTGATTGGTACTTATATTTTGCATCAGATGATGAACACATTACCTATCCCTCTTGCCCCCTTGATCATCTAATCTATTAGGGAGGTTGTTCATTACCAGCTCTCCACAAAAGCCTTTATTTTTCCCTTGGTTATAATGAAGATTCTAATGGACTTTGGGGTGAGTCTTAAGGGAGAACTCATGGAGTCTATCACTGAGCACGATATGGTTACTAAACAAACTCTTATGAGTTGCTGGTACAAGTACAACCAAGAGTTGAAAAAGTGGATAACTCCCTTTGAGGTCCGACATCCCGGTCAGGTAAGGCCACCAATAGTAGAGGAGGAGCAGCCACCACCACCGGCACGTACTAGAGCTAGCAGTTCTTAGTCCCACTCCCGAACTGACTTTGAGACAACCATGCTGGGGCGCCTTGACCAGCAAATGGAGGTGCTCCTATGCTTGCAGGGTACTATGGAGGACATGGCGAGATGTCAAGCTACTATGCAGTAGCAGTTGGCCGAGTTGAGGCAGTATTCTTCTAAGCCACATGGTGGTGCAAGCGCCTCTACACCAGCTGATGATGAGGATGATGATGATGATGATGAGGACTGATGATGCTTGTCTATATTTTCTCAATCACTCTTGTTTTCCCTTTCTCTTTTCATGTTTTTTTTAGTTAGTTTTACTTTCCTTTGTTGTACTATTTTCTTTCTTTTGTTTTTGCTTTATTTTCTTTTCTAGTTTTTATGCTTTGGTGTTTTCTTTTAGATTTTTCTTTTGTTAGGTACTTTGATAATGCCTCATTCTTCAAGCTTCAGCTCTTGTACAACACAATGCCAAATGAATGGAAGTTTGTTTCTCGTATCTCTTCTCCTTTATATTTTTTGTCCCTTGGCATGGTTTGTTCTTGTTATATTTCTTTGGCCATTGAGGAAAATGTCCAGTTTAAGTGTCGGGGAGTGATTTGATTGACAAGTCTTCTATACATATTCTTTAGCCTTCTTGGGAGAAAGTTTTGAGGAGCAATTTTTGAGCGACAATTTTCAAATTTTCTGATTTTCTGTGCGATTTCAAGCTATATTTTTTAGTGCATGTCTTTATGATAAATTCTAAGGCATATGTTCTAAATCATTTATAGCTTATGCACGACTTTTTGCACTCACTTGGACAAGGTAGTTCTTGATCAAATGCTTTACATTGTTCTTAAACCTATTTTTTCTCTAAAATTCATAGAGTATTCTAGAACTTACTTGAATACCTCTCGAGGCGAAATAAGAAAGACGATCATGATTTAACTTAGGAATGACGGTAATAGGCCTTCTTTGGATAGTTTGAGCTTTTCAAGCCTACATATTTTCATAATATCCCTAGTGCCTATTTTGAGCCTAAACTATTGATTTCTTTCATTAAAACCCGTCACAATATTTAGTCCATTGCTTGTGCGGAGGGTTTCAATAATTTTCTAAATATTTATGCTTTTGATGGTTGAAAGTATATGTAAGAAAATGCTAAGGAAGAATGGTGGGATAAAGATCGTGACTTGTTACTTTCAGTCATGGATCAACAACAAGTTAAGCTGGAAAGAAAAAAAAAAAGAAAGAAAAGAGCAATTGTGAACAAGAAAAAAGGAAAGAAAAGAGAGAGATTGAAAACAAAGAAAGAGAAGAAGAATAGCAGTAAGAGTGGGATAAAAAAAAAAGAGTTGAAAAAGAAAGGAGAGACTGAAAAAAAATTGAAAGAGAATAGAAAGAGGAGAAAGAAAACAAAAAGCTACTAGGAAGAATGAAAGAAGAAGTGAAAGGAAAAAAACGATAGCAGTGAAAGAAAAGACAAATTGAAAGAAGAAGTGAAAGAAAAAAAAAACACAACAGTAGTAAGGAAATAGAGAAGAGTTGAAGAAAAAAAAGAGATACAATGCAGGACTTGCTTGAAGTGCATAAGAATTGCTATATAAGGTTATGGTTTGATCGATTCTTGGCTAGGAGAGCAAGAAGAGTTGGAAATTATTGATTTATTTTGTTTATCCTTTTCTTGCGAACTCTCAGTTTTTCTTTGATTTTTGATTCTCCTATATCCTTCATTTGATAAGCTACATTACAAACTTTTAGCCTTACATTACAAGCTTAAAAGTCCTACTTGATCTAAATAGAATCATGATATGTCTCGGATTAGTGGAGAAAGTGTATGAAGAGTAAGCCTATGGAATGCATATTCTTTTTGAGCTAAATTCTATCCAATGGTTTGAGAATATTGTTAAGTATTGTGATGGTTCTACTAAGTCATTTATCACTAACACAAGTCGTGCATTGGTTGTAAAAGATTTAGTATCATATGTTTTATGTTCTTGAATGAAGTAAGCATTGAGGATATGGGTTTGAAATTGATTTAGTGATTTGTTAAACCTTGTGTTGTCTTACTTGTTCTTGATACTTTGCTTGAGGACAAGCAAAGAGCTAAGTGTGGGGGAATATGATAGGAGCTAAATTAGTCAAACTTTTCCTAGTTATTTGAGGTTCTTTTGCAATACATTTTGTGCAATAACTAGTCATATTCTTTTATATTTGAGATTTTACCCTTAAAAAGATATTTTGTTCATTATTATAGATTTTTAGGGTAAAACGAAACAAAAACGTCGCGACACAGAGGAGAGGCGGCGCCGGCTAGGGCCTTAAAACCGGCGCCGGCCATGCACTGGATTGCAAGAACTTCGGAGCGACAAAAAATTGATGAAATAGAGTGGAACAGAACCAAGGTGGCGCTGGCTGCATTCTGGATACGTTGTGCAAAATTCGGAGAAAATTTGGTGAACGAGTAGAGAAGCAGAACACAACCAGCGTCGGCTCCGAGAGCCAAGGCGGCACCAGCTGTGCCCTGAAGATAAGGTGGTGCTTGATTTTTTCTACGCGATTTTTGGTAATCTGTTGAGTTTTAGTATCTTCTAACTCCTACTCGACCAAGAACTTTGTACTACAAGTTTAGGCACTTCCTAAGCCTCTAAATAGATGAAAAAGATAAGGGAAGATGGGAGAATTCATTGATCATCATAGAAAATCACTCAATCAAATGAGGAATTCTTCAAGTTCAAGGAGGGTTATACAAGAAAGTCTTCAAATGAAGAAGAAGGAGGCTTGTCTATGAGTGCTTTCTTTTACTTTGTTTTCTTTTTCTTGCACAATGATATGTTAATTGTTTTATTGTAATTTGATATTATTTTAGATAGTCATAATATTTAGAGTTATTGGATCTTTTGATTAATTGATTGTTCTTATTGGTATTTAATTACTTGGGCATATTACGAGATTAATTTGTTGTTTTTTTTCATTAACTTGCTAGACCAAAGAGGTTGATGTTAGTTGCAATTGATTAATTTCATATTTATTGGCTGTTAACTTGCTTGACCAAAGAGGTTAATTACCGAGGATTAAGTAATTAAAGGTTAATTAATGTTTGTCAAACCAAGGATTCATTGATTAATTTCATATTTTAAATTTGCCAGACCAAGGAAATTTAATCAAGGATTGTGTTTAATGCATCTTGTGGATGAATTAGTTGAAACAGCCTTTCATGGTGCCAAGAAAATGATTAGTTATGATAATGGTTAGGTACTTTAAAATCATGTTTGTCTAAGCAATGGTTTGAGTTACATACTTCTCCATCCTTGACATGTATATACTTTTATTTTTACTTTATTTTATTTTTCTTTTTATTTATTTTTCACTTTATTAAGTCGGTTAAACTATGAAAGAAAGGTGATTAATGTCTACTTATTCTTGGAGGATCGACACTCGTTTGAACCCTATGCTCGGTTAATGATGAGTACACTTGCTCATATGTGTGATTTGGATTGAACGTTTTAATTTAAACTTGATTAGGAATGTGCTTAGTTTTTGTATGAGTTTTATACCCAGGTCCGGACATAGCATAAGTATATTGGGCATCTATATAAACATGATTGGGAAACCATTTCTAATTTTGCGACGATAGTTTACCATCAGAAGCCCACGTATGATGCACAATGTCAGAAAACTTGAATTTACTTTTAACATTTAAAAATTTTCATAGTTACTAAGCTTCTGAATATGTACCCTGCACTAAAAATATTCTTTTGTATGTGGTATATGCTGGAGTTGACTGATTTTGTGCTAAGTATATTGGACGTCTATATAAACATGATTGGGCAACCATTCCATGTTTTGTGATAATGATTTACCATCAGAAGCCCACGTATGATGCACAATCTTAGAAAACCTCATAACTCCATTTTTGACATTTAAAAATTTTCATAGTGACTAAGCTTGTGAATATGTACCATGCACTAAAATATTCTTTTTTATGTGGTATATGCTGGAGTTGACTGCTAAGTATATTGGGTGTCTATATAAACATGATTGGGCAACCATTCCGTATTTTGCAGTGATTCTTTACCATCAGAAGCCCACGTATGATGCACAATGTCAAAAAACTTGAATTTACTTTTGAAATTTAAAATTTTCCATAGTTACTAAGCTTGTGAATATGTACCATGCACTGAAATATTCTTTTATATGTGGTATATGCTGGAGTTAACTGATTCTGTGCTAAGTGTATTGAGCATCTAGATAAACATGATTGGGCAACCATTCTGTATTTTGCGACAATGGTTTACCATCAGAAGCCCACGTATGATGTACAATGTCAAAAAACTTAAATTTACTTTTGACATTTAAAAATTTCTATAGTTACTAGGCTTGTGAATATGTACCATGCACTGAAATATTCTTTTATATATGGTATATACTGAAGTTGACTAATTGTATACTAAGTATATTGGGCGTCTATATAAACATAATTGGGCAACCATATTGGAAAAATCACAAAGAATGTGGTAAATCAATAAAAAAGACTAATCGTAGTGTTCATATCCAAGCACAATCCAATGTTTTCCTGATATATGACTAAATTCTTTCCTGATAATGTGTATGTTATAGATGAAAAATCGCAATTGGATGTATAAACGTTATGACTCTCAGGGACAGGGGCTTAATCCAGAGTTTATTGAGGGAGTATATAAATTCATTGAGTTTGTATCATTAAATGCTCCTCCAACAGACAAAGGTTAAATTAGATGTCCTTGTTCAGCTTGTAAGAATGAAAGGTTTTATTCTAAAGAAGTAATTATATCCCATTTGTATCAGAAAGGGTTTGTATCTAATTATACAAACTGGATTTATCACGAAGAAACATTGGTCCGAGCTACTCACAGGAATTACCAAGTCGTATCCTTTGTAGAATTAACATCCGAAAACCCATACCGTCAGATGATAATTGACGTTGTAAGACCAAGCTTTGACCCAGATACTCAATCGCGAGCCGATGAATCCTCTAATCTAGATGCATAGAAATTGTACGACATGTTAAGCGCTACTGATACACCAATATGGAATGGATGTGCTACTCATTCACAGTTATCTATTGTTTCTCATTTGCTAAATATTAAGTTCGAAAATAATATGTTTGAAAATTGTTTCAACTAGATTGCCCAGCTTATGAAAGAAGTTATGCCACCTGGTAACTAGATGGTGGAAGACTTCTATCAAACAAAGAAGTTGGTAACTGGACTTGAATTACCAGTGCAGAAAATCGATGTTTGTGTCAATGGTTGTATGCTCTATTTTAAAGATGAAAGTAATAGTAGAGTGTGTAAATTCTGTGGCCATGAACGCTGTACGCATAAGAAGAAGATTGGAAAGAATAAATTGTGGAAAGAGGTTGGTTTTAAGAAAATGTATTATTTTCCAATCACTCCAAGGCTACAGAGATTGTATGCATCTAATACTATTGCAGAGCATATGAGGTGGCATGCGGAGAGTGTAAGTGAGGATGGTATTTTGAATCATCCACGAAATGCAAAAGCCTGGAAGCACTTTGATGCTTGCTATCCTAATTTTGCATCAGAGACTAGAAATGTTAGACTGGGCTTGTGCACAGATAGATTCTCACCATTTGAAATTTTAGGAAAATGGTACTCTTGTTGGCCCATCATTATGACACATTATAATCTACTACCTTGGATGTGTATGAAAAATCCCGTTATGTTCCTAACTATCATTATTCCAGGACCAAAAAACCCAAAACATAAGGTAGATGTATTTATGCAGCCATTAGTGGATGAACTTAATTACTTATGGGCATCCGGAGTCGTGACATATGATATTTCAAATAGGCAAAATTTTCAAATGCGGGCTGCCATTCAGTGGACAATCAATGACTTCCCTACTTATAGAATGTTAAGTGGGTGGAGTACATCGGGGAGGTTGGCTTGTCCGTATTGCATGGAGCATACAAAAGCATTTTAATTGCCTTCTGGAGGAAAGCAATCATGGTTTAATTGCCATCGTCAATTTTCACCTATTGACCACCAGTTTCGAAGAGACAAAAAATCGTTCAGAATAGACAAATGTGAAGATCTAAGTCTACCACCACCTCATCTTACTGGTGACCAATTATGGAATAGAGTTAAACTATTTCCAAAGATAACTGAAACTGCAACTGAACTTTGGAAACACGATGGCAAGGGTGATTACCATAATTGGGCAAAACGAAGCATATTCTGAGATTTACCCTATTGGCGAGATAATCCTATCGGCCACAATATTGATGTAATGCATAACGAGAAAAATGTGTTTGATAATGTATTTCATACAGTGATGGATGTGAATGGTAAGACCAAGGACAATATTAAGGCTAGACATGATTTGGTCATGTTCTGTAATAGGCCAAAATTAGAAATTCGTCAAGTAGATCGGAAGAAAGGTTTCGAACCTAAAGCTTGCTACTCATTTACAAAAGAACAAAGGAAGCTTGTACTGGATTGGGTTAAGGATCTTAGGCTTCCAGATGGGTATGCATCAAACTTAAGGAGGTGCGTTGATTATACAGATTTGAAAATGTCTAGCATGAAGAGCCATGATTGCCATGTGTTCATGGAGAGATTACTTCCAACTACCTTACGGGAACTACTTCCCAAAAAATATGGAATGTTTTAACGGAGTTGAGCCTCTTTTACAGAGACTTATGCTCTCAAAAGTTGTTCGAGTCACACATGTACAAACCAGAGGAAGATATTGCTATTTTGATTTGCAAGCTAGAGAGAATCTTCCCACCGGGTTTTTTTTGACGTAATAGAACACCTTCTACTTCACTTACCTTATGAGGTAAGGGTTGGTGAGCCTGTGCAATATAGGTGGATGTATCTATTTGAACGGTATGTCTTAATCACTCACAAATGTGATTGGTTAGTTTTGGTTAAATATTTTTTTTATAACATTAAAAAGTTTTAATACTATGGTTATGGTAGGTTCTTGCATCATCTTAAGAAAAAGATAAAAAAAAACAAGGCAAGGGTAGAAGGGTCAATTTGCAATGCTTACCTTGTTGAGGAGGCATCAATATTCTTCTCCTACTACTTCAAACTTCACGTGGAAACAAATAATAGAACATTATCTTGCAACGAATAATATGTTCCCAATTCAACTGAAGATGTTCTATCAATATGCAAGTTAGTGGGGCAGAAAATAGGTGGAGCAAAAAGCAATATTTGAAGGATGAAGAGGTGATTGCAATTACAAATTATATATTACGCAACTGTGAAGAGGTTGAACCATATGTTCAGTAAGTAATATACATATATTACATATCCTTGATAATGTATTATATGCAATTTAGAGATTCATTAGAAAGGTTCATATATCATAACACTATGATTACTTGTGATGTTTCTAGGAAATTCAAAGACTATTTGCGATTCGAGGAACTAAATATCACAGATCTAAACATTGACCTAAGATTTGACAAAGATCACTCAATGGTTTAGGGAATTTGTAAGTGTAGAATCCTTTGCATCCGAATTGATTTATTGAGTTCAATGTAATATGTTGTTATTTATTCATATTCTATCAACTGCGTCTACAAGTTAACAATAGCTTGAATTATGTTGATAACTAGTGCCTAAAGGCTATTTCTTGGGGACCATCTTGAATTGTGGAATCCTTTAAAGGATACTTTGTCAATAGATAAACGTTTCATACACATTCACACACTACAAGAAATCTGCCAATTTACCATGGACAAATTCGTGGCTAAATTGGAATTTGCCACGGATTTGCGACGGAATTGGTCCGTATCAAATACCTTCGTCGCTAAGCATTTTTCGCGAAAGAACATTTTTTTCTTGGCAATTTTTTGCCATGGATTGTTAAAGTTGGTAGCATCTGGTACAAAAAATATTGCGAGGGAACCGTGACAAATCCGTAACAATTTGCCACAGATTTCCCACAGAAACAATATGAAAATAAGCTGTCGTGGCAAATTGCCACGGATTTGCCACGGTTACTTTATTTAGAAATACTTTCCGTGGCAACTCCATGACAATTTGTCATAAATTTGCCACAAATACTTTATTTAGAGATCTGCCACGGATTTGCCTTGGATACTTCATTTAAAAATTTGTATCATAGTAAATTCGTGATAATTTGCCACGGAAACGTTATTTTTTTCATTGTAAATTATCACGGATTTGCCACGAATTATTAAAAATTAAATTTTTTTTGAATTTGACCCTGCACACGTTATTTTTTTATTTGCATTTGACCCTGCACGCGTACAATTTCCTTCCAAACACAATAGAATCAACTCATTCAACACCAAATATAATAAAACACAATTTTCTCATTGCCAAACAATTCAAAAGCAATATCCTCAATAATCAAAGCATAAATAATTTACAAAGTCCCAGGATAAATAATATCCTCAATTTCTCAAATATTCTACATTGCTGAATAATGATCTCAGTGAACAAAATGAAAATAAATATGGGGATGGCGGTACAGTTGGGGGATTTTGAGTCGAAGGTTTCGGAACATAAGACAGGCATATCTTTAGTCCTTGATTGCAATAGCTGCTAAAATTAGGTAAAGAGGCGCAAGAGCACTATTTTCTACATGGACCAGGAACCACATGGTTGAAAACCGTGGAATTTGAATCTAACATGTCATTGCCCCAATATGACAAGGAAAAGTCATGTGTTAAAATCCCATAGAAAACATTTTTTTTTTCTTTTTTCTTCAATTGAGATGAATGACGTCTCCACTAATGAAGCAGGCAGACCATAATTGTTCGCGCCCCAGCAAACTACTGTGTTATTAAGCATCAATGCACAAGACCGGTTTTCACCCAAAGCAAGCGACGTGAAAACACCCGGAGGTTTCACACTAGCCATTTCCCCCCAACAATCAAGACTACCATTCAAGGAAATAGCATAGGTATGGTGAAATCCAGCTAGAACAAGACTATAATTCCCTTTGGGAGAACGATTCGTTACCCGAGTATCACTTCCTAAACATAGAATCTGCCTTGATTTATCCAACCCACAAACAAAATTTTCCCTAATAGCAAGACTTGAAGTGATGGAACTATTACCGTTGTGAACAAACTCCCACCACTGTCAACATTGTAGTCGATTTGTCCCATTGGCAAGAGCACAAATGTGGGAATTTCCAGAATCGACTTCGTTAACAACTGGGCTGATATAAATCCTTTTATAACTCATATTAGTACCATTGGCCTCAAATCTCTAGCAAACTATGATTGAAGTAGAGGATGAAGATGGACTCAAAGCACAAAAAAAACCATTTCCACCCACAATGCCAGTGAAAGATAAGATAGAACAACTCACTGGAATTCGAATTCCTTCTGGAAAACTAGTGCAATTAATGTATGATTCTTGACTAGAAAACTGTATCAATGCACAAACCAACGTCTAGTTAGAAACTTGAGAAATGGATATAACATTAGGTTGGACATAACATTAACCTGGCTGGCAAGGTTTCTTACATCAAACCCAAAATACAGGGTAATTGGACGTTGAATCTAATTACAACACACTAAAGACTATAAATATTTTTGCAATAGCCATAAAAATCACATAAAGCAGATGACATAAAATAACATAGCATTATCATGTCCTCAATTTAGACTGAAACAAACAAAACCTCCAAGCACGAATTTGACAGCTGAAATATTAAATAAGTACGACAACATTTTTTGAAGCAGCGTAATCTCCAACACAAATTTGATAGTTTGTTCTGCTAATAGACTAGGTTACTGTGATTATAACTCCTAAAAGCCAGTTCATAGAAAACTGAATAGAGAACTCAAAAATTGAATAGAGAACTGAACAGAGAACTCAATAAGAACAGGAAATCCCATATAAGAACTGAACAGAGAACTCAATAAGATGGAACTCAAAAATTGACTTTTCCCCTTCCTTCTTGTCTCTTTCTCTCCTCCTATATTCCCGCACATAGCTTTTCATCTCTCTTTTCCCCCTCCTCCTTGTCTCTTTCTCTCCTCATCTCCCTTTTCCCCTTCCTCACTGTCTCTTTCTCTCCTCAGTCATCCCTCCCCTATTCCTGCACAAAACTTTTCATCTCCCTTTTCCCCTCTCTTTCTCTCCTCAGTCATCCCTCCCCTATTCCTGCACTTAACCTTTCATCTCCCTTTTCCCCTTCCTCCTCATCTCTTTCTCTCCTCAGTCATCCTTCCCTCCACCTGTCATCTACCTCTTCCCATTCCTCATTGTCTTTTTCTCTCCTCAGTCCTCCTTCCCCTTTTCCCGCATAGATATATATATATCCCTTAGTCATCAGTCATCAATAGAAACCACAAAGGCACCAGAATTTCTTATTCGGTTTTCTTTCTCGTAATTTATTTGAGAGGTTGTCAAATTTTGAATTAGCTTCCAATCAAGAAGATTTTGATGTGTTTTCCTTTCCAAGCCAACCACTTCCTCTTAATTTCAGGTGAGATACTTTTAAGGCCTTTTTTGGGGAGGGGGTTCACCGGTCTTCTTCATCTGGTTTGGTTTGTTGTGTTATGAATTAGTGAAAATTATGAACATGCTGCTTTAGATTTCCAATTTGATCTACCTGTTTAAGAGACTATTTTTTATATTGTTCCTTTGATGGATAGTTGTAATTCATTTGAGAGGTAGTTAAATTTTGAAATAGCTTCCAATCAAGAAGATTTTGATATGTTTTCCTTTCCAAGCCAATCACTTCCTCTTGATTTCAGGTGATATACCTTTAAGGCCTTTGGGGGGGGGGGCTTCACCCATCTTTTTCATCTGGTTTGGTTTGTTGTGTTATGAATCAGTGAAAGTTATAAACATGCTGCTTTGGATTTCCAATTTGATATACTTATTCAAGAGACTATTTTTCATGCTGTTCCTCTAATAGATAGTTGTAATTCGTTTGAGTGGGAGTCAAATTTTGAAATAGCTTCCAATCAAGAAGATTTTGATGTGTTTTTCTTTCCAAGCCAACCACTTCCCCTTGATTTCAAGTGAGATACTTTTAAGGCCTTTTTTGGGGGAGAGGGGGGGTTCACCCCGTCTTCTTAATCTGGTTTAGTTTGTTGTGTTATGAATCAGTGAAAGTTATGAACATGCTACTTTGGATTTTCAATTTGATATAACTATTCAAGAGACTATTTTTTTTGCTGTTCCTTTGATGGAGAATACGCTTGTGCATGATCCTGTCTACTCCCTAATAGATTTTGAACAAAGCCAGAACATGATTCCTGTGGAGGAAATGCCTATTGAAGGTATCACTTCAGACGAAGTTCCTGTGGAGATGAAGGTAATCAGGAAGCAGTGAAAGGAGAAGGGCATTAGCTCCAAGATACTATCAATAACAACCATTTTGAAGTACTTTTACATGACAATCACTCAGATGGACAAAAAACTGAATGTTTGCCGAACTGGTCTCAAGAAAATATGTAGGGAGTTGAGAATTCGTCGATGGCCTTACAAGGAGTTTATGAGCTTGGAGACCATAATCAAGAATGTTTAGGTTCTTTCTCACACACAATTGTACATGAAGAACTAATAAATATATGTCCCCAAAGTTGACAAAGAAATACTTCCTATTGAAAGCTTCTATTTGGATTTGCAGTGTTTGCGAAATGAAGAAGAAGAAATACATATGGCTGAGAAGAAGTTGAGAATGGCCATTGAGATACTGGATATGAGAAGAAGTTGATGGAAGAAATCCCTAATGAGAAGTTGGAAGGCCAAACAAAGAGACTGAGACAAACAAGTTTCAAGGCCAAATATGAGAAGAGAAAACTCAGGGATCTGGAAAAAATTTTTGCTATTGGTTTCTAAATTTAAGTTAATTTTGTTTATTCTTTAGTAGCCTTTTCAAATCATAATACTAGTAATTGTTTATTAGAGAAAACTCAGCAATTGCTTATTCTATTGAATAATATTAAGCTTAAGGGTAATCAATTTTTTGGAGTATCAAGATGACAAAAAGGGGGGGGGAAGAGTTTCCCTATATACTGGACGTTTCTAGGCACCATGCCACCATAAAATCAGCAATATTAAAAAAGAAAAAACATTAACTGTCATAGCAATTATTCAATAGAACTAATATAAGGGTAATCTGTAACACCCCACGACTACGTACCCTAAAAGGGCGGGGATGTCGCCCCGTCCCGTAGGACAAGGGGTCTTTAGAACGAGGTATAAAATATAAAGGCAATCTCCAAAAAGATCAACTTAGATAAATGAAGAAATATTCTTATTACATCAGGCTCAACTTGGAGCAAAATGGAATAAAACAAAATATTGTTTAGAAGCATAAGCAATAAATGTCTCCTAGAACGGATAGAGTAAATAGCAAAAGCTCCAACTATTACATGCCCTGCTGACTCAGCACAATCTATCTCCTGAAAACATGGTGTAAAACAGTGTGAGAATAAATCTCAGTAAGTCCTGTGTGTGCACATGGTGTTTTTAAATAATTCGTGTATGCAAAGTGTAAAACATTCGAAGAAATAATTTGGCAAGTCATAAACAATCTCTTTTCGCAAGGAGTGGGTTTTCTCAATGTTCACTTTGTACAAAATAAATCCTCCACTCGGATAAAAGTCATGTCACCACACGTTGGGCTCCATGAGAACAAGTTGGCCAAGGCACCACACTTTGTGCACCTTGTCCGGACCAGATTACCACACGTTGGGCGTTCTGATCAAGGTGAGTGTACAGCCCACCGGGTGAGATACTCCTCCATCTCTACACCCAACAAAACCATCCGGGTGTCCATGCCGGGAATATAAATAATACCTTTCAGGTATAATGCTAGCTCGGACTGGCCTGACCAACCAACACTGTCGCCTTTTCAAGCAGAGTTCATCTTCTGGAGGTGGCCTCTTGCCAGAAGACTTACGCTAGCCCTCCAAGACTAGTATTGTTAGCCTACCCTTATTGAGTACTCAACGAACATATCCGTCAATTCCTAATTCAAAATATTTTCAAACCTTGGCTTTGCAAAATGTGGTTTTCTTTAAAAGTGATTTCTAAAAATTTAAGGAAAAGAATAGTTTTCTTGCTAAAAACCGTTAGTTTGACAAAACCGTTTAAAGAATAAATATCCACATTTACAACCCAAGCAAACAG
Organism: Voacanga thouarsii; assembly: GCA_026120185.1. Taxonomy (NCBI): domain Eukaryota; kingdom Viridiplantae; phylum Streptophyta; class Magnoliopsida; order Gentianales; family Apocynaceae; genus Voacanga; species Voacanga thouarsii. The sequence goes on from JANUWF010001392.1 coordinate 6,470,200, forward strand.
AGTTTAACAATAGCTTTACAAAGCTTCACAACATGGACTTGCCATCACAACATTTAACAAAAGAGTTTATAGAAGGACTTACCATCACAACATTTAATAAAAGAGTTTATGCAAGGACTTACTTGATATGCCTCAGATAAATGCGATAAAAATCACCGCTGGCTTTCCTCAATTATCCTCCTGATCTAAACCATATAATATCATGATCAGGGTCTCAATTAATTCAAACATGCTCTAATCCCATTTATTTCCATAACAATTCGCAATCTCCTATTTAATTCCAAGTAAACTATTCAATCCCCAAAGATCAAATACTACGACCACATGTTTATCTCGCTAATAAACACCATTAAACTTTACTTTCGACATCAAGGGAGGGTATTCCCTTACCTTGCAACTACCGGGTAATGAGGTCTCAATGCTCCTATGGTGATCGTCCCGAGTTCGCTTGAAAAAAAGAGAGAAGCTACCTCTTTTGCTTCACTTGTCCAAAAATTAAGGAAGAAGAGGAAATCAGCCTCTATTGGGCGTGATTTAAGGGTAGAAGAAAGAGAAAAGAATCATTAGAGAAAACGGCATTAAGAGGTTGAAAGGATTTGTGCTTACCTTAAGTTGTGTTTGATTTTTGCTTGGAACAACTCTTGTATTTTCGAAAATTTGCAGAGAGAAGTTGCTGAAATTTTCATGTAGAATGGAGAGGGTAAATGGTGGTTATGATTTAAAGTTGGAGAAGATTGGTTTAGGGTTAGATGGTGATGTTTAGATAGACTCCTAATGGCTTTAGGTTTCTTGGACAGCAAAGGCGAAATTTCCAGCTTGCGCGCGCCTCCTTGCTGCCGATTTTAGGGGAGTTTTATGGAGGGAAAAATTCTACAATTTGCTCCTCTAAGCTGGCCGAAACACTGCTCAAAGGAAGGGCTGAATGTGTTCAGAATTTTGGGCCAAACAAGGAAGAGTTTGAGTGAGTTTTGGTGACTGAAAAATCCTGTGCAAGTGCTGTGAAAATTCTGTGCAAGTGTAGCAAGTTTTGGACTGGTTTGGCTGCTATAATTCTACCGAAATTTCTAGAGAAAAATTGAGGGTTTTGGGCGCTGAAAATAGCTTCTTCAGCTGGGGTTTTTCAGTGAAGGATGTGTGCAGAATTTCGGTTGAAGTAGGAACATAAAGCTGGCCGAAAATCCTGCACAAAGCTGTCCGAATTTTCTGTGTATATGCTGGACGAATTTCAGTGTTTTTGTGTGAATAAAATTCTGATTTTGTGCAGCTAAGGTAGTTGAATTGTTAAGGAGTATTCTAGGTGGTTTGAGCTAGGATTTTTAGAGTTGGATTGTAGCTAAAGATGGCTGAAATTTCGGACAGCTTATGTAGATTCAAAGCTGCCGAAATTCAGCTAGGAAAAGGAAGAAATCCTAGTTGAATTTGGATTGAAATAAAATCTGGTTTTATCAAGGATTTGGATAAGATTTCCTCTAGTCCTGGAAGAGTTTGGATTGAGCTAAAGGTGCTCCAAGGTGGCGAACAAAATCTGGAAAAATTTCCAGAATATTTCCAGCTTATGGTTTCCGAAAATTCAAGGGAACAAAAGCTGAAAATAAAACAAATTTCATCCTTAGCTAAAATCCTTGAACTTAGGAGTTAAATATAGAGTCTTACTCCTATGGAAGTGGCATTTAAACCCAAAGAAAATATCTAAGACTTTAGTTAAAATATTTCTCTAAAACAATTAAATAAACAAAAGGATTATGGCTAGAATTCTTGAAGAGGTAAAATAAGATTTTTCCCTAATATATTCCCTAACTCTAATATTCATCAAGAAGAGTTTTATACCACTTGAAATTCTTCAAAGTGGCTCCTAGCTAGGTTTTTTCGAAAATCCTAAGGAACACAAGCTGAAAATTAAAGGTGAACTTTATTCACATCAAAGCCCTTGAATTTAGGAAATAAATATAGAGACTTATTTCCTTGGAGTAAAAATACTAAAATTTCTCTAGGATAGCTAGATTCTTTTTCGGCCAAGATAAGAAACGGTCTAAAGAAAAGAATTTCAAGAAGAGAAACTTACTTCACAAAAGGTAGGATTCGATCTCGGGTCACCAAAGGAAATCACTAACCTCCCCGCTATTCCAAAATAACTCCAATGCTAATTTTTCTACAAGAAGTTCTTACCACCCCAATACTCATCCTTCCAAATCTTCGACCAAACCTCCCTTAACCAAATCTTTAACAACACAACTATTTCACGTCAATTAATTCAAATGCAATAGTAACGGAAAAATTCACATGCATCCATGCAAATAAAATTATTCTAGCTACCACATAAAATGTAAGATGCTATGCAATGCATGACTTTTCCCCATAGTTAAAGGTGGTTTTGGGCGGGGTATTACATAATCACCTATTACCCATGGGAAATGATCACCCATCACTCACGGGGATCCATTCATATAAGTTAAGCATATAATATTTTAAATTGAAATTTATAAACCCATGTACCTTTTGACTTGATGAACAAAGCTAATGACAAAGTAGCTCAATAAAAAATAGAGCTTGTAATATCAAGCACAACATTTTAGACAATAATAAGTTTAGTTCTTGGTCTTCAAATCTAACATAGTACAAGAGAAAAGGAATATGAAATTGTGTAGAAAGTTTCCTCCAATAAAAAAATCAACACCAATCTAACTCCAGACAATAAATGTAAACCCCAACACCAATCCTCCAATGCAACTACACTCCACACAGCCACAACCAATCCAAATCACAACCCAAACTCCAATTCAACTATAGTCCCAACAATCACCAAAAAATCCAAAAACCCATTAACACACAATGCATTCATCCCTCACAGTCTCAACCCCCAAATGCTATAATAGCTCCATATATTCTCAAAATAAGACAGCTTGGAATTTATCAACTAAACTCCATTTAATACAAATAAATTAAAAAATAATAAGCTCCTCCAAACTAATTAATAGTCCCAAAAATTTAACAAGTAAAGTAAAGCTCAGTAATGCCACCATGACAATTCATTCCACAGAGTTCAAACAAAACCCATCACAAATAATCACCAAGTAGAATCCCAAAAATTTTATGTGTAAAAACCGAGACAATGAAGTAAGGGAAGAAGAAATTCACTGCCACTTTATGCAAGTGAAATGAAAGGGAAGCTACTCTTGAAATTTGCCTTCGGTGGTAGTACATGACCTCTATGGCGGCAGTGCTATCGTACCTCCGCAGTGGGGGGTGCCAGGTGGGTAGCTCGGGACGAGGAACCATGTTACAAATTTAAAATCATTTTTACTTATAGAAGATAGCATATATATATATATATATATATATATATATATATATTGATATACAAAAGAAAAAAAATGCCGTGGCAAATAGCCATGGATTTGCCATAGAACACACAACAAAAATTTTCAATGATAATATAGTTCTTCAAAATAATTTTCAATGGCTTTTATAGTCAAAATAAAACAAAATTATATTGTTTCTTTAATTTTTTTTATTTTAGTAAAAACGTGTATTTCGATACTAAAAAATAATACATCTTATTTTCAATTCCATTTCAAGAATGAACGCATTATAAAATAAATAAATCAAGATACTTACAAAATATTTCATCGTTGTTATTTAAAATACATGGAATAAAAATTAATATAAACTAATATAATTAATAAATTAGAACCAAAAAAAATGTTGTGGCAAATCCGTGGTAATCTGCCACGGAATTGCCACGAATTAGTAGCAATTTTGTGATTCCATGGCAAATCCGTGGCAATTTGCCACGGATTTGCCACGGAACACATAACAAAAATTTAGTCCTTTCTTTTTATCACTAATTTGCGTAACATACTTTTTTGTATACTCTCAATAATAATATAGTTTTTCACAACAATTTTCAATGGCTTTTACAATCGAAATAAAATAAAATTATATCGTTTCTTTAAAATTTTTAATTTTAATACAAACGTGTATTTTAATACTAAAAAATAATACATCTTATTTTCAATTCCATTTCAAGAATAAACGCATTAGAAAATAAATAAATCAATATACTTACAAAAATATTTCGTCGTTGATATTTAAAATGTATAGAACAAAAATTAATACAGACTAATATAATTAATAAATTAGAACAAAAAAAAAGAAAAAATTGTCGTGGTAAGCCCGTGGCAGATTGCCACGGATTAGTGGCAATTTTGTGATTTCGCAGCAAATCCGTGGAAAGCACAGAACACACAAAAAAAAAAATTTAGCCCTTTCCTTTTATCACTATTTTGCGATTTCGTGGCAAATTCGTGGATAATGTTTGGCATAATTTTGCCACAGAAATGTTTCCATCGTAAATCAATGGCTAATATTTGGTGTAATTTTTTGGCGCCTTTTTTTGCTATCAATTTGCGACGGAATATGTTTGCATTACTACTTGCTTCTATTTCCATCACAATTCCGTGGCAAATAGCCACGGATTTGCTATGGTATTTTTTCCCTCGCAAGTTGCTTGTATTTTGTTGTTCTGTGGCAAAATCCATTGTTGATTGCCACAGAAAATTTTTCATTGTAAAAGTCCGTGGCAGATTCACAGTTTTCTTGTAGTGACGCAGTGAAGGGGAAAAAAACATGCAATAGTGGAATTTGTGTCAAAGGAAGTGATAACAATTTAGCTACTTTTGATTAATATGGAGTCTTGCAAGAAATCATTGAATTTGAACTCCCTCTTACTCCTGTTCAAAAAGTGGTAATGTTCAAATATGATTGGTTTGATCCAACTAGTAATCGGGGAGTGAAAGTTCACCCATAGTATAAACTTGTGGATATCAACCACAAAAGAAGATACCCCAGTTATGACCCATTCATCTTGGCCCATCAAGCTATTTAAGTTTACTATAGCCCTTATCTCGGAGTTAAGAGATAAAAAAGTGATTGGCTAGCGGTGCAAAAATGTAAAGCTCGCCATGTCATTGACGCTCCTGATGTTGAAAATGCATATCAAGTGAATGCAATTGATGTAGAATTGGCTATTATGACTCATGGGGTTGATGATGTGGGATTTTTGTCTCATGAATCCGGTGATAAAGAAGTGGTAAAATTGTTTGTTGAGTTACCACGACTTGAAGAACAAGGAGATTTCGAATTAGGTGAAAATGATGACGAAGAAGGGGAAGAAGAAGAATGGAATACAAGTGAAGAGAGTTTAGAGAATGAGGAAAATGAATTGTTAGAAGAATTCGATGAATCTGATGAATAAAAATAGTAAGTCCAACGAAACAAGCTATCAAGCATTAGTGAAATATGTTGTTAAGCATTCTCTTTCGTATATAGCCTCCAACAAGACGTCAAGTATTCATTTGCTTCTTCTATGCAAAACATATTTACATTAAATAGGATATTACATGATCTATAATTGTGTTTTGATCATAACTTGTACTTTGATTTTATTTATTTATATATTTATTTTGTTGCTTCTTTTGCAGTGATGGATAATCCAAATATTATACGTGCATCAACCAATAGGGTCAACAGTACAGACCACGTTTTCGAGGAGTACCGTTCTCAGTCTTCTTCTAGTGCTACTTCTCAGCCTTCTTCGGCCTTAGGCAGTCACCCTTCACCAGTGCTGTTTATTTGCACTTCTCCTGCGATAGGGTCATAGTCAGGGACGGAGGCTAATACTCTAACTAAAATAAATATACCATCTGCCTCATCCGATGTACTAGATGCAAGGACATTCATGGAACCATATAGTGATACGTAAATATAGCACAGGAATTTGTGTTTTTCATTAGATTCATAATGTTTTTTATGTTTTCATATGTTATTTGCCTAAGTTATTTTTATTCTAACTTTTAATGTTATAATACCATGTACATGAAACAAGATGACTTTGCAATCAAAGTTTGCATTGTCCATCAGTGATATCATTCATAAGAGGTATTTTGGACCATATCTCAGCTTTGCTAAAGTGCCTGGGGACGTTGAAAAAGTGTAGTGGGGCAAATTCATGGTACTTTCACCTGCTCCAAGTTCTTGGATAGCTGTTTTTTTTTTTTTTTTTATGCCATGAATGCCATGTATGGTTTCAGTAGTCTCTCATATAATTCAAGAAAATAAATTACATATTTCAATTCATTTGGACATGTTCTATTCAACTAAAGATGTAACAAATGCCTCATTTTATGTTTATTCTGCTTTAAAATATACTTGCATTAAATTCCTTTTTAACTTAATCAAACTGCTCCTTTTGCAGAAATTGTATAGATGGGATCCTATACATAAAGGGAGTATTCAGAGGGCATGGGAGGCTCGTTGTGCAAGTAGATTAAAAGATCACTTGCACAGAATCCACAAATCCCAGCGAAAACTACATTGGATCTCTGATACTGTTTATCAAAAGTTGTGTGAAGAGTGGGCTAAGGAAGATTATATGAAGAAAGGCAAGCAAATATCCTTAAATAGGACCACGTGCAACGCTGGACGAGGTGCATCCAGACACTTTGGTGGATTCATCTGCTTTCTGGAGTATGAAGCTAGGATGGTATGATCAAATTCCCAATTTTTTTTTTCTAGTTGCCACTTCTACCATCCCATTATTCTCAGTCCTACTACATCACTCTAATATTATTAATGCTTTTCACGTTTTTACATTTTTGTACAGAGAGATAAGATGGGGGATCAATTTGCATACCATAAATGCTAGGAACAACTCCATACTGTTCAGAGAGATTGTCCTGAAAAGGGACAATTCGTAGACCCTAAATCTAAACAAACTGGGTAGATATTCTCTTTCTTATTGATGTTTACATTTTCTTCTCCTTCATCAACATAAGATTGAATGTTCTAATTTATAATGTCTTGTTTATTAGGAAAATTTTGGTTCCCTTGTTGAGCACCAAAATCAACAAACTCAAGACTCTTCATGTTCCTCACAATCCATGGATGAGAAAGAATTGTTTACTGTTGCTATAGGGGCACTAAATAAGGGTCATGTGTATGGGATGGGCTCCGAAAGTAAATGAATCGAAGAAAAAAAAATTGCAAATTGGTGCATCTCAGTCCCAAGCTTCTTCCGCAGAAAGGGAGATAATTACTAACCTTACTTCCAAGCTTAGCGAGGTGGAAAAAAAGTTGGCCACTAAAGATGAGCAAATTCAATTTTTGATAGACCAACAGAAGAAGATGCAACAAACTTTAGATGAGCTACAAGGAAGCAATAGGAGTATTTGCATGAATGATGTTTCTGCTGTTGGTGACTTAGGATCCGATGACAATGATTTGACTTGATATATTTCGTATTCTTTCCTATCCATCTGTGAATGAATGGTTATGTTTTATTACTCGTATCACAATTTCTGGAACATTTAGATTTAATGTGAATGAATGCTTAAGTTTTATGTTCATTGGAACACTAATTTTCTATGTGAAGCACTTGTTATATGCTATTCGAATTGCATGTGTTTTCAATGTTGAGTTGTTGTTCATGAAACATGGGATGTTGAGTGGTTGTTGTTGAATGGAAATAGGAGATTTGAATGTTGAGTGGTTGTTGTTGAATGGGAGAAATGTGTTTTTGTGACAAGGCATTTCTAGGTTGTAATTGTGATATGCTGAGTTGTGGTTGTTGAATGTGTGAATTGAGGGCATTTTTGGGTTGTAATTATGATATGTTGTATGGTGGTTGTTGAATGTGTGAATTGAGGGCATTTCTGGGTTGTAATTGTGATATGTTGAGTGGTGGTTATTGAATGTGTGAATTGAGGGCATTTTTGGGTTGTGTGAATTATGTTCTTGTAACAGGCATTTCTGGATTTTTAAATAGATCACACTATGTGGTTGCATGTTTGTGACCGATTTGTAATCGAAATGGACAATTAATCAAATAAAAATTGGAAAACTGCGGTTGCAGATTGGAACCGATTTGCGATCGAATTGGCATTTTACAAAAAATAAAAATTGCGTCACGCTGTCGCAATTTAGTAGCAAGACCTTAAAATGTGACACAACACGGAAACGAAATTTGCAACGCTTCTATGACCACATTTCGGTCACAATTTGCGACCGAACATCTATCGGTCACAGATTTCATTTTTGCTACTACTCTAGCGTGTCTGGGATTAATCGGTCGCAATTGCCATTTTTGCGACCGAATTGTGACCAATATCGTGGTCGCAATTCTGCCATTTTCTCGTAGTGTTGGTAGCTCTTATAGAAGACAAGGTAACTTCTGCACAAGGACTGGTGCAAAAATTGCCCAATTCAGAACATAGAATTCAGTGTCAAACGGCAATGATTGTTGTGAAAACACATCCCTCCAAGGCACATGGTCTTGCTGCATCAAGCAATGATACGGATAGCCTTCAAGTATCAACACATCCCTAATACTACCTTTCGCGGCATAAAATTCGAAAGATATAAAACCACAGAATGTTTTTGAGGCAATAGCATTGCACGGTCCTTATCAATATTTTGCTAAATTATTGGATTATCATAACAATTAGCTCCATTGTGGTGTAGAAACAGTGCAGGATTACATTTAAGAGACTGATTCTGAAGTTTTGAGGCCAGACTTTCAAGAATGGATAATTATTCAGCAGAGAAAATGTAAGAATAAGGCAAAACCGGACGACACCAGAAAGAGGCAATTGGGATGTGATCTCAACCTCCTAGGCTTGCTAAGATTCCAAGTCGCTATTCTCCCTCTCTACGTTAAGTTGAACATCCTAGTGTGGAATATAAAAAGGATTGCTGCCCAATTTTCGTAGAGGCACCTCAGAAAATTGGTCTGAAAATATTCTTTGTTTTTTGTTGTTTTTTAGAGCCTTTTGTTGATTTTGGTATAATTAGCAATTATGCTAGGTGGTTGCATTTTCAGAAGTTTTACTGTAATTGCAATGGGAAATTTTGGATTTTCTGGCGTGACTTTGTTGACACTGTTGTTCTACAACAGTCCGAGAATTTTGTTCATTTAAGGGTTTCTTTGCCAGATGGAAATTCTATTTTTTGTGCGATTATTTATGCTGGTTGTTCTAGGGCTTCTCGCATTCCATTGTAGATAGATCTCATGCATATATCTACTTCCATATTAGGGCCTTAGCTTTTAGGTGGAGTTTTTAATGTCATAGTTGATACTTCTGAGTATATTAGTTGGGACTGCTTCTCCTAATTTGCTTGTGATTCCTGACTGTGTGTCTTTTTGACATTTATCTTTTTCAGTCCTCCTTTTAAAAGTAGTAAATTTACATGGCATTTTAATTTCTACACTACTTTCTAGAATCTAATTTCTAAAGACTTACATCAACTAGTTTCAGATTCCTTTTCGTGGGTACCATTCCCGAGGAACTTCACAAGTACTTTCTTGGTTTTGATACCTAAAGTGTCATTTCTTTTTCGAAATTCTGACCTATTAGCTTGTGCAAGTACTACAATAAAATTATCATCAAAGTTCTTGCAATAAGGTTGACAGATCATCTACATCATATTATCTCTTTGAATCAATCTCACTACAGGAAAAATCGAGATTTGTGACGAATTTTTTGCAACGGCTTCAAAACCGTCGCTAATAGTGACCAATTTGCGATGATTTTCAATTAACTTGTGAGTTGACCAACACCGTTGCAAAACCGTCGCAATTTGCAACGGTTTTGCGACGGTCAAAATACCCGTCGCAATTTGTAGCAAAATCGTCGCTATTTGCGAGGGTTTTGCGATGGTCTTTAAGCCCTTGCAAATTGCGAGGGTTTTGCGATAGCCATTTATTTTTTAAAAAAAAAATTCAAACAAATTTTTGAACGTCCATCGCAAAACCCTCGCAATTTATGAGGATTTTGCTACGGCTAATAAACCCTCGCAAATTGCGAGGGTTTTCCGACGATCAATTATTTTTTAAAAAAATATTTTTAAAAAAATTAAATGTCCATCGCAAAGTCCTTGCAATTTGCGAGGGTTTTGCAACGGCCAATAAGCCCTCGCAAATTGCGAGGGTTTTGCGACGGCCATTTATTTTTAAAAAATATTTTTTAAAAAAATTTTTAAACGTCCATCGCAAAACCCTCGCAATTTGTGAGGGTTTTGCGACGACCAATTGTTTTTCTAAAAAATATTTTTAAAATTTATGAACGTCCATCGCAAAGTCCTCGCAATTTGCGAGGGTTTTGCGACGGTCCTTAAGCCCTCGCAATTTGCGAGGGTTTTACAACGGCCATTTATTTTAAAAAAATATATTTTTCAAAAATTTTTGAATGTCCATTGCAAAACCCTCGCAATTTGCGAGGGTTTTGCGACGGCCATTTATTTTTAAAAAAAATATTTTTTTAAAAATTTTTTAATGTCCATCGCAAAGTCATCGCAATTGCGAGGGTTTTGCAACGAAGTAGAAACTCTCGCAAATTGCGAGGATTTTGCGACGGTCGATTATTTTTTTAAAAAAATAATTTTAAAAAATGAATATCCATCGCAAAGCCCTCGCAATTTGCGAGGGTTTTGCGACGGTCAATATTTTTAATTAAAAAATAAATAAATGAAAATTTTTTTGGAAAATCTGAAAACCCTAATTCGTTGCAAATCCATCACTAATTGCGATGAATTTGAAAGGGTTTTGCGACAAAATAGGGTTTTAATCTTTTTTTATTTTTAAATTTTTCTTTATGTGTTTGTGTGGTGGTGTTTTTTGACAAATTTACCGAAATATTTTTAATAACATGTCTCAATTAGTGCATTTTATTATAATTTTGTATATGTAATTATGTCATGTTATACACCTAATGTATTGCATAAGTAAATATATATAGTTAATTATGTTAAGTTATGTACTTACTCTAATATATAAGTATATGTATACAATGTATATAAGTATCTATTTAGTTTAATATATATATTGTAACATGTACGTATATATATACATATGTCTAATTTTTTTAATCTATCACTTTGATTTAGTAGTGTATAAAGTAAAATATATAAAGAAAAATAATTCAAATACTTTATTATTGTTGATATCACTAAAAAAAATGGTGAAATTTATAATGTAGAGTTCAATTTGTAATGTTCTTCGTCTCCTACATGTTTAATATATATTATACTATATAGCTATGTATATACATATGTCCAATTTTTTAATTTATCTATTTGGTTAAGTGGTGTATAAAGTAAAATATATAAAAAAAAGAATTCAAATACTGTTATTATTGTTGAGATGACTAAAAAAATAGTGAAAATTATAATGTAGAGATCGATTTGTAATGTTATTCATCTCCTACATATTAATATATATTATCCTATATAGTTATATATATATATACATATATCTAATTTTTTGATCTATTTATAGGTTAAGTGATGTATAAATTAAAATATATAAAGAAAAATAATTTAAATAATAATATTATTAAAATTACTAAAAAATAATAAAAATTATAATGTATAGATCGATTTATAATGTTATTCGTATTAATTTATGAAAAATTAGCGAGGGTTTTATTTTTTCGTCCCAAATTGCGACGAAATAGCTTGGAATTTAAAAAAAAACTAAAATTTTCCAAAATTTTTCACTCCCTCTTTTTTTTTTTTTTTTTTTCCTTCTTCTTCCTCACACCCTTCTTCCCTTCCCACACGATCCGCCACCCCCTCCCCTTCCCAAGCTCGGCGCCGCGCATCTCCCCTCCCCATCCCTCCCCCGCCCCCCCGCCGGCGACCTCCCCCGCAGCTCCCCCATCCCCGCGCCCCCTCCCTCAACTCCCCCCATCCCGACCCCCGCACCCCGCCAAGCCCCTCTCTCCCCAGCACTCCCTCTCCCCCAAGTCCCCTCTCCCCGACGCTCCCTCCCCCGCGGCGCCCCCCTCCCCGTGCCCCCCCACCCGCAAGGGCCCTCCCCCGCAGCTCCCCCCTCCCCGCGCCCCCCACCCCGCGTCAGCCCTCCCCCACAGCTCCCCGCGCCCCCTCTTGTAGATCCCCCCTCAGCCCGCCCCCTACCGCCAAACTCTTCTTAATACCCGCATCTGTGACCCATCCAAACCATAAACTCACAACTACTTCCCTACCGCCAGAAGTTTCAGTACCGAAGGCCGAAGGCGGAGACTTTTGTTTCCCATGAAAGTACTGATTGACTAGTTTTTTCCCGAGTCGTCCGAGGCTCAGGCGAACTGCAAAAGGTTTATTTTATTGCTTTTCTCGTAATCCCTTGTCTACTATTTCTAATCAATTCGTGAGTTCATGTAAATTTTATACCTTCTTTCTCTGTTACGTTTGTAGTTGATATTTGATTGAGGATAGACAGAACACAGAAGAAAAGCACTATAAGAATAGGCCACTCTAATCTGGGTGATTGACTGATTCATACTTTTAAATAGAAATTATAACATATGGATGCTCAGGGAAACCAGATTAAAGGAATGTGGCCCGATTTGTTTGGTTTCTAGATTAAAGGAATGTGGAGACTGGGCACACTTAAAATAAAAAGTTCATAACTCAAAGATAAATTATTAGTTTCAGCGGATTGATTGTGGTAATTGTGTTTTTCTTTACATACATAGCATTTCTTCTGCTTATGATAATTCATTATTATTATTTTTAATTTTTAATTTCTTATTTTCAGATTTTAAGTGCAACCTCTTTGTTATTAAATTATTGAGAAAAAATGTCATCTCAAGGTAGTGAACTTGAGTCTCATGAGGAATGCCAGATATCTAGATGCTCAAACCAATTCTCAACTTGTACCTCTAGTCAAAATGCAAAACCATCAACTCTAACTCTACAATGTGCTCCCAAGGGCATCAATATTGATTCCAACTGGACCAACTCAATCCCTGGATATGAAAACACTAGTATAGTTTAGTATGAGAGAAAATTGACTAGTATTTTTTGGGATCATATGTAGGAAAAAAAAAAGAAAGAAAATTGGAGTTGAAATTTAGGTGATTATTTGTGAATGAGCAGAGTTGGAATTGATGTATAAAAGTTGTATTGATGTTGGGGTTGAATTTGAGGAGATTGGAAGTGATATGATGGTGGTTTGATGTTGGATTATTTATTTAAATTTGGAATTGTGAACTGGAATTGTTGAATTGTTAATTGGAATTGTTGTCCTTTTTTAACATTCATGGTGTTTTAATCTGTACTTATATATGATATACTTTGTACAAAGTGCACTCTCTTTTACCCTATTATCGAAAAACTACTACTTTGATCAAATTATATGGAAACTATGTTTTAGCTATATAAACCCTTATAAATTAATTTGATTGGTTATGATGCCATAATAGGAAGGTTGATATCTGATTAGTTTAGTAATCTTATTACTTGATTATAACAATATATTAGTGTCTCTCAAAATAGTTAGTTTTAAGAAAATCATAGAATAAATGCATAAAATTGAAAAACAATATATATTTGTTCTTCTCGTTTTCTCTTAAATTATATGATCAAAAACGAATATGAGACACAAATGTATCAACACTATATTTAGTAGATATATTTTTCTAAATTTTAGTTTAGGTAAAGATAATTTAGCTTTAAATAATACCTTTCTATAAACGATAATTTAATGTATACTAACAGTAACAAGTGTATTAAGCGTGTGAATAAAGATTTAACTCTAGTGGAATGCTTTGAAGGCTCTTTTATGTGAGAAATTCGTTTCCTTGGATTATGAAGATGTAAGAGTAGCGTGTTGTTCATATAAATTGCCTTTGTGTTGAATTTAAATGTTGGATTCCCCGTGAGTAATGGGTGATTACTCTTCCTGGGTAATAGGTGATTACCCCTAGTTATCCTTTTATTTTTTTTTTCTATAAATGAATGATCTGTCTTTGTTGTTTGCAATTGCATTTTGATTGTCAAATTTTGAGGTGGCCCTGTGCCTGGAAAATGTCCAATTACAGGAGAGACTCTGTCAAAAAAATTTTCAAAATCTGCCACTATTTACTGTGGAGTAGAATAACTACCCTTATATAGTGGTGTGTGCATGGAAGGGATTGGAAATGACGCATCAGGACCTGATTCCTATTGAGTGTTAAGTGAGATTATTGAAGTGCAATTTCCTGGTAATCCACAGCAAAGCGTTGTTCTTTTTAAATGTCACTGGTTTGATCAAACATTGAATCGTGGTACCAGGGTACATCCGCAGTATAATCTTGTAGAAATTAACCACAAAAGGAGCTATGCCAACTATGGTCCATTTGTTCTAGCTCAACAAGTTAGCCAAGTGTATTATGCATCATATCCAGGGAGTAAGAGGCCAAGATCTAATTGGTTGGCAGTTTGTAAAACTAAAGCTCGACATATAATAGATGCACCTGTGGTTGACAGAGCTTATCAGGAAGAAGTAGATGCTACTGACGAAGTCAGCATATCGTTATTTTTTTATCTTGGTATTCTGATGCATGAGAATGGTATGAATGAAATGTTGGATGTTCAAGATGAGGCTATAACAGCAAGGGAAAATTCTCCTATAAATGAAGAAGAAGATGATGATGAAGATGAATGGGAAACAAATAGCGATACCTCAGTAGATGATGATGAGTCTGTATCGGAGAATGATTCTAGTGAATAGGTCTGATTTCAATTCATTTACAAACAATATAGTTAATGGTGAGGGATTCCTGAAATCTATTGCATCATTACTATCCCATGTCAAATTTTAATTTACAATTTATTTGTTGCCTGATCTAAATTCATTTACAATTTATTTGTTTCACATTTCAAAATCTTTAAATTTTTTTTTATTATGAAATTACATCACGTACAATTTTGTTTCACAATTATGTCTAATTGTCGGGAATCTCATGTCCCTCTTTTTTTGCAGGAATTGTCCCTCGTTTAGACTTGTACAGCCTGGAGGAATTGTCTCTCGTTTATATTCTTTTGTGGTGTAAACAACAAGGTAATTTATATAGTGTATTGTTGCTGTATTGACAGACAATTCACAAGGACAGAGGCATTTGTAATTTTTAGCTTGATTTTAACTATATCTAACATTTTAATTGGAACCCCGTGAGTGATGGGTGATCATTTCTCTTGGGTAATGGGTGATTACCCCTAGTTATCTTTTGGATTTTTCTATATTTGAAAGATCTGTCTTTATTGTTTGTAACAGCGTTTTGATTGTCAAATCTTGAGGTGGCCTTGTGCCTGGGAAATATCCAATTATAGAGGAGACTCTGTCAAATTTTTTTTTTAAATTCAATTTACAAGTACAATGTTTATTTTGACATATCCATCATTACCATACATATTATTGTATTGCTTTAAACTAGCGAATAGATATAATGTTTCAATGTTATTATTCTTTTATCATTTTTATTCACGGTTATTTGCATCCTTCTTTTGAAGTGGGCTTCGTCTTTATTGGTTACTCATTTTTCTTTTTTCATCTCCTTTAGCAATGTCTTCTAATGAAGGATCATTGAGGAAGGGGAGTCAGGAGGGTCAGGAGCCTTATACTCCATCCCCCACTCAGCTACCTCAGCTTTCAGTGCCTCGTTCATTACATGGCTCTATTAGAGATGAGGGAGTACCATCCCCGGCTATTCAATCATCTGCTGCTTCAACTTCGCATTCTGTTAGGTTGCAAGTTACGGACTCCCGACCTTAGATTGTTCCACGGGGAAACGGGTAAGTAATATATTCATACTTTGTAAGATGTTAATTATTAGTTCAATTACTATTGTTATTTTTGAGATTAACATAACAATATTGTACATTGTCTTTGCACCAAAAATAGGTTTGTCGGCTCGGACAAATGTGTCCGAGAAATTTCGAATATAATACAGCAGTACTACACTGGTTCATATCCGACATACACGCACGTCCCGATAACCGTGCGAGACTTATGGTTTCAAGAATTTGGGGTAAGCAATTTCTGAGTATTTTTTGTCATTTAAGTACTATGTTATATGTTAATCAGAAATCTTAATCATGATCATGTAGAAATATTTTCAGTGGAGGGAAGAATATGCTTCCCAAATTCGATCAACTTGGGAAAAGAAGTGTCGGACGCGATTTTCGGACATAATGTCTAGGTTGAGGAAGGGGGATGATTGGGTATGTCCTTATTGGATAGAGGCACAGTATTGGAATGAAATTTGCGAGTACTGGAGATCAGAGAAGTATCAGAAGCTCTCATCCACCAACAAAAAGAATCGTGGAAATAGCTGCACCCATACTGGAGGATCTATTTCATTCACAGAACACGAGGACCGTTTGGTAATTCATTTTCACTTAATTAATTATTATTCTAAATTGCTTTGAAACAAATTTATATAAGAATGTAATAATTGTGTTTTGTTAACATAAATGTAGCGGGCCAAGGAGGGGAGTTCTTTTAGCTACACAGACATGTTTGAGACATTACATGTCTTTCAGAGTGGGCAGAGTGGGCCACAGAAGGGTCAGTTTGTCAATGAGCGATCTCGCCAGACATTGGTAGTATATAGATTAAATATGTTGAAATTCTTTATACTGCGTAGAATTTGTATTTTAGTTTGATAATTACTATTGACAATTCTTTTTTTTTTTTTATTTTTTATGATGAGGTGGGAAATCTCATACAGAGCACTCCTCAGTCTGAGTCTAGTGACTCCGTAAACTCTGTTGTTCCTTTTGATGAAAAAGCCATGTTCGTAAAGGCACATGGCGGGTTCAAAAGGGGACAAGTTTTTGGCTTAGGCTTAGAGACGACATATGTTCGAATTAGACTGTCTCAAAGTGGACTGCATGCATCTTCCACTACACCAACTGGTATTGGACATCTAGTAGAGCAAAGAGTTCAACAGGCTGAGCGGAGGTTCAATCAACAAATAGACTTGTACCGGGATTTCATGAGGCAACAGCAGTCTACATTTGGTGGTTGGATGGCAGCTATGTCAGACAAGATGGGTATTCCTGTACCATCTATGCCATCCATAGAGGAGATAGAAGTGCGCATAGCGGCTGCTAATGCTGATGATGAAGATCCAAATGCTGACGATAGATTTGATCCAACTGATGAGCACCCGGGCCCACGTAGGGACTCTTGTTCCCCTCCTCCACCCCCTTCTGCAGTTGCTCCTTCATTAGTTACATAGACTTTGTTATATTTATTTTTATACTCTTTATACACTATTACTTATTTCTGTGAATTATTTTACTTTTTTAGATACTTATTATGTATTTATATTATATTACATTTTAGTATTTTAATTATATTTATTCGGGCTATTTTTAATTTTTTATAGTATTTTTTTGGATTATGAACATAGTTTTGGCATTTATTTGTATAGTGTTTCAGAACTGATTTACAGGGAATTAATAATTTAAAATAAATATAATAATAGAAAAATAAAAAATCATCGCAAAATTTTCGCAATTTGTGACGATTTAACGAGGGCTAGAAAATTTCATTGCAAATTTTGATGATGTAATTAGGCAAAAAATTCCTTGCTTTGCGAGGGCCACGGCTTGGGCCCTCACAAAACTCTCGCAAATTGCGAGGGTTTTGCGAGGGCCCAAAATGACCGTCGCAATTTGCGACGATTTTGCGAAGGTCAAGACTAGGCTAGGCGATCATTTTGGGCCCTCACAAATTGCGAGGGTTTTACGAGGGTCAAAAAAGACCCTCGCAAAACCGCCGCAATTTGCGATGATTTTGCGAGGGCCACAACTTGGGGGCCCTCGCAAAACCCTCGCAAGTTGCGAGGATTTTGCGACAGCCATGTCCCTCGCAAATAGCAACGGTTTTGCAAGGGCCTTTGCCCTCGCAATTAGCGACTCTCTGCAAAGACCCTCGCAAAACCGTCGCAATTTGCGAGGATTTTGCTACGATTCAATATTTTTCGTCGCAAAACGGTCACAAATTTGCTTCTTTTGGTGAAGTTTGACCAAAAATATTCGTTGCAAAATCCTCGCAAAACTGTCACAAATAGCAACGGATTTTTTTTTGCCCTCGCAAAATCATCGCAAATAGCGACGGTTTCCCTTGGCCGTCGTAAAACCGGTCAGCGACGGTTTTGCGACGTTTTTGGCCGTCGCATATCTCGATTTTTCTTGTAGTGTTAGGTTTTGTGAAAGACGGGACATTGCTAATAATATTTTGTTGGCCTCAGAGTTAGTGCAATCTTTAGATTGCAAAACTACTTGGAACAATTTGATTCTAAAATTGGATATAGCAAGGGCCTTTGACAGATTGTCATGGCCAACTTTGCTCAAGGTGTTGAGCCGTTTTAGTTTTGATTCACACTTCATCACTTTGATAAGACGCTGTATCTACAACTATTGGTTTTTGGTAATTGTTAATGGAGTATCTAGTGGCTACTTCAAGTCATCAAGGGGGTTCACCATGGGGATCCTTTATCTCCTCTTCTTTTTATCATTGCAGAGGAATTACTTTCCAGAGGATTAAATTTGCTTCATTAGCAAGGCAATTTCATTCCCTATTCAGTTTCATCTTTCGCTTTGCATGTTACACATTTAAGTTTTGTGGATGATACTATAATATTTACCACGGTGTCTAAGAATAATTTGCAGTCTATTACTAATTTTTTAATTGAATATATATCAACTGATTTCTGCTCAGCAGGTTAATTATGGCAAAAGCTCCTTTGTCGTGTCTAAGAAGGCCCCTTTCTCTCGGTGCGATTTGATTCAGTAAATACTTGGTTTTACCAAGAAATCACTACCCAGTACCTATCTTGGCTGCCCCATCTTTAAAGGGAGAAAGAAGAGAATCTATTTTCAACCTTTGGTGGAAAGAGTTCAGCACCGAATCCAATCTTGGAGGTACAAATTATTATCACAAGCTGGTCATCTACAGCTCATCTTTTCAGTGCTTTCCGTAATGCTGCTTCATGTCCTTCATATTATGGCTCCTTCTAGGGTTGTGCTCCATGACATCGAAAATCACTTTGCAAATTTTTTTGGGGGTTCATCAGATTTTGGTAACAAAAGACATTAGAAGAACTAAAACACTCTTTCTTATCCGAAGTAGCCTTTGTGTGCGTAGTCTGGATGATTTTGCCAAATATTTTGCCTATATGCAATGGTGGCACTTTCGAAGGCAGGAATCATTGTGGGCTCGATTCATGCAATCTATGTACAACCCTCAGTTACTCCACCCTTCCAAGTTATTATTGCATTCTAATGCAACACCCTCTTAGAGATTGCTCCTTTCAATCCGGCATGAAGTTAAGTAATGGATTGCTTTCCGCGTACATTCTAGATCAGCAAGTTTTTGGTTTGATGATTGGTCTGGGTTCGGGCAGCCTTTTTAACTAAATTCCTCCATTCATTTTCTTCAGCTACGGTCTCTGATTTCATGTTAAATGGGTTTTGGAATTCAGCCAAATTACCTCCGGCTATGGATCTCGATTTTGGCCTTTCAAAATTTAAAGATTCTTTCTCCACAGGCTTTAATAGGGGCAAAATTTATTTATATTTTTCAAGTTATTTAAGGATATTTTGTGATACTTTGATATAATAACTAGTTGTATTCGTTCCTATTCGATATTTTACTTTTCGAAACGTATTTTGATTATTTAATGTAGAATATAATGAAAAACAAAACAAAACCGTTCGGTGCAAAGAGCACAGCCATAGCACAATCGATACTAGCCCTTCATTGGGAAAACAATGCTGGCTCTGAGGCATGGCCGGTGCTGGCCATGTGCCGACCTATGGCAGGAGGTTTCCTTTTCCAAGCGAATTTTGACAGTTTCAGTTGGATTCTTTTTGGAACTTTTTTAACTACAGAAAATGACTCTTGTAGACACTTTTTGGCTATTAGAACTCTTATAAATACAAGAGAATAACATTGTATAAAGTAGTTTTCAATTTTTCAATGCTATATCTTTAGAAAATTTCTAGAGAAACACCAACACTACAAGAAAAATCACAATTTGCGACGGCTATAGTACCGTCGCTAATTAGCGACGATTTTGTGATGATTATTGATGAATTCATGAGTTGACCAACACCGTCGCCAAATCCTCGTAATTTGCGATGGCCAAAATAGCCATCACAATTCGTAGTAACACCATCGCTATTTGTGAGGGTTTTGCGATGGCTAGAATGCCCTTGCAAAGCCCTCACAAATTAGTGAGGGTTTTGCGTAGTTAATTTTTTTTAGAATAAAATATTTAAATAAAAAATAAAATTGTTACAAACATCACAAAATCCTCGCAATTAGCAAGGATTTTGCAACAGATTTTTGATAATTTAAAAAATGCAAAAATAAAAAGTCTAGTTAGTGGGTCGTCGCAAAACTCTCATAATTTGCAAGGGTTAATTTTGCGACGGAGGGTTGTTTTTTGAAAAAAAATGTTTAAATGAAATTTTTTTTGAATGCCCATCACAAAACCCCCGCAAATTGCGAGGATTTTGCAATGGACTTTTCATATTAAAAAAAAAAAGAAAAGTCTATCAATTGCAAAACCCTCGCAAATTGCGAGGGTTTTGCGAATGTTGGTTGTTTTTAAGAAAAAATATTTAAATGAATTTTTTTTTTTGAATGTTCATCGCAAAACTCTCACAATTTGCAAGGATTTTGCGATGGACTTTTCATATTTTAAACAAAGAGAAAATCTAGATTGTCGCAAAATTCTCGCAAATTGTGAGGGTTTTGTGACGGATAAAAGCCTCGCAAATTGTGAAGGTTTTGCAACGGTTGATCGTTTTTATGAAAAAATAATATTTTAATGAAATTTTTTTTGAATGTCCATAGCAAAACCCTCGCAATTTGCGAGGATTTTGCGATGGAATTTTCATATTTTAAAAAGAGAAAAGTATATACCGTCACAAAACCCTTGCAAATTGCGAGGGGTTTGCGACGGAGGGTTGTTTTTATGAAAAAAAAATGTTTAAATGAAAATTTTTTGAATGTTCATCGCAAAACCCTCACAATTTACGATGGACTTTTCATATTTAAAAAAAAAAAAGAGAGAGAACATCTAGACCATCACAAAACCCTCGCAAATGAAAATCCTAGCAAATTGCGAGGGTTTTGCGACGGTTGGTTATTTTTATAAAAAAAAATATTTAAATGAAAAAAATTTTGAATGTCTGCGTTGGACTTTTCATATTTTAAAAAAGAGAAAAGTCTAAAAAAAATATTTAAATGAAAAATTTTTTGAATGTCCATAGCAAAATCCTCGCAAATTTGCGAGGATTTTGCGTTGGACTTTTCATATTTTAAAAAAGAGAAAAGTCTAAAAAAAATATTTAAATGAAAATTTTTTTTGAATGTCCATAGCAAAACCCTCGCAAATTTGCGAGGATTTTGCGTTGGGCTTTTCATATTTTAAAAAAGAGAAAAGTCTATACCCTCGCAATTTGCAAGGATTTTGCAACAGACTTTTCATATTTAAAAAAAAAGAGAAAAATCTAGACAGTCGCAAAATCCTCTCAAATTGCGATGGTTTTACGACGGCTAAAACCATCACAAATTGCGAAGATTTTTCGACGGTTTGTTGTTTTTATTAAAATATATATTTAAATAAAAAAATTTTTGAATGTCCATCGCAAAACCCTCGCAATTTGCGAGGATTTTGCGACGGACTTTTCACATTTTTAAAAGTGTCTGGGCCGTCGCAAAACCCTTATAATTTGTAACGGACTTTTCATATTTAAAAAAGAGAAAAATTTAGACTATCACAAAACCCTCGCAATTTGAGAGGATTTTGCAACGACTAATTGTTTTTAATGGAAAATAATATTTAAATGAAAATTTTTTAAATGTCCGTCACCAAAATTGTCGTAATTTGCGAGGATTTTGCTACGGACTTCTTATATTAAAAAAAAGAAAAAGTTTAGACCATCACAAATTTGCGACGCTTTTGCGATGAAATTTTAAATTTTAAATTACCCGCCTTTCCATAAGTAAAATTTTTGGATTGAAATTTTGAATTTTTGCACAGAATGAATTGAATATTCTTTTCTGCTGATTTTTTTGAATTTTTTGCACAATGAAAATTTGAATACCCTAATTCGTCTCAAATTCATCACTAATTACGATGAATTTGCTTCTTTCCTCAAAAATTGCAACGGTTTTGCTACAAAATAGGGTTTTAATCTATATTTTTCTTTAATTTTTTAATTTTTATTTATGTGTTCGTGTAGTAGTATATTTTGACAAATTTACTGAAATATTTTTAATAACATGTCTCAAATTGTGCATTTTATTATAAATTTGTATATGTAATTATGTTATGTTATACACCTAATGTATTACATAAGTAAATATGTATAGTTAATTCTGTTATATTTTATACTTACTGTAATATATAAGTAAATGTATATGTTTATGTAGTATACAATGTATATAAATACCATTTTGGTTTAATATATATATTATAACATGTAGGTATGTATATAAAGAAAAATATATAAAGAAAAATAATTTAAATACTATTGTTATTATTGAGATCACTAAAAAATGGTGAAAATTGTAATGTAGAGATCGATATATAATGTTCTTTGTATTAATTTGCGAGAAATTAGAGAGGATTTTATTTTTTTCATCACAAATTGTGACGAAATAGCTAGGGATTTTAAAAAAACCTAAAAATTTCTTAGAAAATTTCCACTCCCTCATTTTTTTTTTTTTTTCATCCTTCTTCCTCACACTCTTCTTCTTGGGTTTTTTACCAGAATGGGTCAAAACCCATTTTCCACGCATTAATGGGGCGGATTTCGTGGGCGCGGCACAGAGGGGGTACCTCGCGTTTCGGAAACGCGAGGTTGCCTCCTGACAGGTTCTGAATGAGCCACAGAATTTGTGGCTGAAAATATCACCTCGCGTTTTCTAAACGCGAGGTGTACCTTTTTTTTTAAATTTCTTTTATTTTGTGAGTTTTTGTTTTATTTTTTTATGAAATTACAAATTTTTATTAAAAGAAATTCATATTTTTTAAATAACACAAAATTATATATAAATTTAAATAATACACAATTATAATTTATATTTGACCATAATAATATACGTATTTTTATCATAATTAATTTTATTTATAATGAAGTTCAAAAATAATTATTTTTTACGGTTAATTTTATTTATATTAAAATTTAAAATAAATTTTTATTTTTAATTTAAATTGAATTAATTTATAGTTAATTCAATTTCAATATAAATATTTTAATTTTGATATTTTTAATTTTAATATTTCTATATTAATATTTAAAATATAAATATAAATATTTATAATTTTATTATTTAAAATATTTTTAATTTAAATATTATAATTTTGATATTTTTAATTTTAATATTTCTATTAAATATCATTAAATATTTAGCTAATTTAAATACTAAATAAATTTAAATAATTAATTTATAATATTTAATTGTTGAAGAAAATTATAAAAATATAAATTCTCAACTATCTAAATACACTAAAATTATAGTGTTAACTATTTAAATAGTATTTAAATTTAAATCTCAACTATATAAATTTTATAATCCACTTACATTTCATAATTCAAATAATTTATAATTTAATTGAACTCGAATAATGTGTGAAATGTTACAGTTTTAAAAAAATTATTTAAAAAAATTATATTATATTTGTCTTTAAATTTTTTTTATTATTTTTATTAAATGGCCAAAATAAATTGAACTTATTGTTCTCTCTATAATTTTTAAATATAAATTATATAGCACATGTGCACTTGCTTTTCACGAGGTCTCTTTTTTTTTTTGAAATTTCTTTTTTCTTGTATTATGCATTTTATTATTTTGTGACTTTTTCTTCTCATTTTTTATGAAGTTACAAATTTTTATTAAAAGGAATTAATATTTTTTAAATAACACAATTAATATTTTTTATGAGTTGACAATATTTTAAATATTTAACTAAATCGAACTTATTGTTTTCTCTATAATTTTTAAATATAGATTATATAGAAAATTGGATAACGGTATTTTATTAATGCTACTTTGATTTTAAATTTGAATGTAAATATGACTGTTAATGAAATGTAATTCATAATTTCATTCACATTTAATTATCTTACTTGATCTATTTGGTATTTACTAATTTATTGTATATATATTTTAATATCGGTTGAGTTGAGTTTTTAACATTGTCCCCAAATCTTTTGTGATTTTATTATATTAATAGGTTATCATGCATGATTGGGAAGACATGAACTTTAAAACGTGATACAAACAATAAATAATAAACTTTATTACACATTAAATAATCTAAAAAAAATGATGAAAACTAGTCCCGCAATGAAATCCTCGACGGTTCCTTGGAGGTTGAACTCGTCTCCGAGGCTGTTCTTGTTGTTGTTCTTCGGGTGGTTCTTCTGGTTATACTGCATCTTGTTCCTCATAACGGTGGGATGGACTGGGAATATCTATAGAATGCCTGTGCGGTATCTGAGACCGTCCAGTAGATGGGCCGGCAGCAAATTCATCGACTGAAGATAGGTATCTAGTATCGAAGACTAGGTGCTGTGGAGTAATAAAATCAGCTTGCCTATCTTCAACTACTGCAGGATCACCATGTTCATAATTGTATTCTTCGCCGTGCACTGGTGAGTAGTGATCCTGCACAGGAATATTAGGTACAGCACGTCTGCGTGCCCGTCTACCCCCTCTCCGCACCGGTGGTACTTCGCGATTGACTTCTTGCGGGAGTGGAGATATCGGATCAGCAGTGTAGCTTCGTCTGGCTGGCTCGTAGGGTGGGTGGTTCAAACGACTTGCCTCACCTGCGGCAGTCAGCGAACGAGTAGCGAGATCCGTTATTGATGCAAACACTCGTCTACTCACAGCATCCGCATTTTGATATCCCTCATTGCCAAGATACAATATCCGATGCATCAAATCAGCCTATATATATTTCGAAATGTCAATAAATTATTTGAGTGTAAATTTTATATTTTTTAATAATATGTATAAAAAAATTACATACCAATATTTCTGTTGCTCCACTGCTCGATTGGTAGCCCGAATGATTAGGTTGCGTTATAGTCGGATTACCAATCAGTCGCCTAGTGTGAGTCCAATACCATGCTGCATAGTCAGGCGAAACTATATTCTGATTGTAGCTGAATTGTCCAACCATTACTGTTGAATGTCTATCAACCCACTTTGCATAATGTATTGAATCAATCTCAGACCACCCTGCACCCGTAGTTCTCATATCACGGCATGCAAATTATCACCAGTGTCAATCGCAATGGTATTATCTCGCACCAATCCAAACTGTCGCATGACTCTATCTGGGCGATGCACTTCTATTGTTTCCCAACAAATTAGGGATGTGATAGATACCCAGATGCGTCGTCCATGAGTACAATATGGTGGTAAGGTAGCCAATATGTGCTCATTATAAGGCTGCCAGATAAACTGCATGAACATAAACTATTAGTATTAATAATAAATAACGAACTTGTAATTAGTGTTGAAAGCAAAGTGGTTGGAGTAATACTTACATGATCATGTTGCATCCTATCCAACTGATCCCTATAAGTAAGAAGCACATGTGTCGGAGTGCGGGAAAGCTCTAATGGTCCCTCCCATGCTGATCCTCTCGGGGCCTGTGGGTCAACATCCTCAACTGCACGAACTCTAGAAGGTCTGATAGTAGGGATACGCTCCCAAGCCCACAACTATTTCAACATTAATAACCAATACTTAGGGAAAAAAATATCTATTATATTTTTAAAATACTAATAATATTTTCCTTTTAAAAAAATATGCGTTTCATACCTGAACCAACAATAACGGGCCACTGATAGTGTGTGCTCTGTAGGATGTAGCATTGCACAAACAACGATACAAATGAGGTAATGCTGCACTTCCGCAACTAAGAGTGCCGGATACCTCTAAATCACTAATGTATTTTAAGAAGCGTAGATGTACTCTGTTGCCAGATTTGTCCGAGAACAGAAAGCCGCCAATGAGCTACATAATACAACAGCGTGTATGCTGGCCTATCATTTCTGGCGTCGCACCTACAGGTAGTGGCTGGCTCAAGGCTCTTTCGAGTGAAATGATCTTCAATCTATATCCATCTAGCTCTGTCGGAGTCGGTTGAAATCCTAATAACTCGTCGCACAGGTCAATCAACTATAAAGGTGTATGTACGAACCGACTGTTACAGATTAGATCACCATCTACACGTAATCCAAAGAGAACCTCTATGTCCTGTAGGGTGATAGCAGCCTCTCCAACTGTAAAGTGAAATGTATGCGTCTCCTGGCGCCATCTTTCCACTAATGCTATAATTAGTGGATGATCGATCCTCATATAACATAAACGGCGCAGTCCGCCAAAACCAACCATGTCCATGAGCTGCTCAATACGGTGATCGAATGGTTGAGCTTCCCAAAATATACTATCATTCCTCTTCGCAGTAATAACATCACTGTATAGCTGTCCTGCCCAAATATGTGATGACCTGTGTTTATGCTGCAATCTCAATACGTCCGGTATAATAGGACCGGGTCCACTCCGTGAGAAGTAGGCTCATACATTTTGTCCTAATTAATAGAACCGATATATAGAAGTTAAAAATAATTTAATGATATATAATCAACATACCAATTAAATGCAGAAAAAAATTTAAATACAAAATTAAAGATAAATAATTCGAATGACAAATAAACATTATTATCTAAATGAATTTAGGTAACAGATAAACATTGTATCTAAATGAATTTAGCCAACATGATACAGAATTAATCAGTGGTTTTTTCATTCTACAGCACCGTGAGTGCAATTTCTCCTATTGTGTCCACTGCGATGACATAAGCCACAACGAGGTGGTGAATCAGGATTGCATTCGTCCATCTCATTCCGAATACGTGCCGTCCGCAATCTGCCCCTCTGACGGTTCTTGAATCGGCGAGCAAATGGTGCCACGCTGAAGCCAGGATTACGCCAATAATCTTCATGCGGAATAGGTCCGAACTGTGCTACATAAGTGACTCTATAGGATAGTGTCGTGTTTTCTGATGACACTAAATCCCCAGGATTCAAACCCAATTGCTGACATGATGCAAACGCATGCGAACAAGGTATTCCATATATTTCCCATTTGCAACAGCTGCATTTCCTGGCCCCAATATCCACCTCATATGAATTATTTCCCTTTCTATGCTCACGATGTGGTGACACAATATTGAAAATACCGTGATCCCTATTAAAAGCCAATACATGGTGTGTTCTTCCCTTCGTCTCATTTTTCACAAATTTGGCCCATATCCTAGAAGGAAAGTGATATCGCCCATGGTTAGCCTCCTGCCTATGGTCGTTGAAGTATTTGACTGTTTTTTTGAACGAAGACTCCACAATCACCTTGATGGGTAGGGCACGTATCCCTTTGACGACACTGTTAAAAGATTCTGCTAAATTGGTTGTCATGTTACCACACCGATGTCCACCGTCGTAAGCAAGAGTCCATTGCTCTTTCGGAATCAAATCCAACCATGCCTTCGCTTGGGGACTTAACAAATTAATTTCATCCATAATCTTCAAAAATTTACGCTTTTTGCTTTGATCCCCAACTGCGTACATCAACTTCTTTAACTCATGCATTTTGAACTTGCTATTGAAGTTACTCCGAACATGTCTAAGGCAAAATCTATGCACTGCCATTGGCTCCTGCCAGAGGGGTAGTCGATGAACTGCATTTACAATCCCAATGTGTCTTTCAGATATTAAACAAACTTTTTGGTCCTTTAACACATGTTCTCTTAGTAAGGACAAAAACTATCCCCAACTGTCATTCGTTTCTTCGTCAATGACTGCAAATGCTAGGGGCAATGTATGGTTATTAGCATCTTGACCAACTGCTGTTAAAAGTTTTCCCCTGTATATACCCCTCAAGAATGTGCCGTCAACGCTGACCACCGGTTTCAAATGAACAAATGCATCAATATAGGGTCCGAACGCACAGAAAATATATCCAAAAGTCTTGGCTGCATTGCTATCCATAGGTAAGAAGGGCCACGCCACGACGGTACCAGGATTCGCATCTTGTAAGGCTAGCATATATCGCGGTAACTGTGCGAACGAAGAAGGCCAATCCCCATAGATCATCTCAATAGCGTGCCTGCGTGCATTCCATCCTTTCCTGTACGATGTAAAGTGCAATGTGTTATGAACATGACTATTTATTTCGTTGACTTTTATCTCCGGATTATCATGAATCATTGAAATGATGTGTTTCGCCATGAATTTTGCACTGATGTTTCGATGGTTCCCGTCGACTGTCCGCACTAAACAAATGTGCTCTCCATGCCATTGAGTAATTTGCCACAAGCCACAACCTTTACCAAGGTGAAATCAACGCCACCATTGCCAAGACTTCAACTACCAAAGCAACTGCAGAAGACAAATATTCTTGAACTCCATTGGAAAGACCGAAGGGTATGTCTTAATTTTAAATTTGTTTCTTTTGGTGACGATTAAATCTTAATAATTATGACGGTTGGCGGACTACTATTTGTACATTTGCTAATCCCATTGATTATAAAGTTGGAAATTGTGGAAGGACTGCATAATATGGAGATGGCTTTTAATGTAGAAGATTAGCTAGGTCCTCTGTGAGATAGCACCAGCAAAAAAAAAAAAAATATTGCTGTTGATGAAGATATATGTACTTTCTATACAGTTGTTAACATAAACATGGCTAATATACATAACTGCATTGAAGCAAGTTAAAATAGATACGAGGCCAACTTCTACTTATAAAATTTCATTTCTGTATGATTTAGATATGCTTCACGAACATTAATGAAGTATAAAAATAGCAATGGAGCTCAATCAGTTCCTCTTCCAATTAAGATCTTGCATGTTTTTTGAAAGGAATCGAGGTGTTTCTCCTATTGTCTGTTTTGTGAAAATGACGAAGAGAGCCCAAAATCCAAAACTACTGTGAGGAACTGCTAAAAGATATAATCTTAAATACTTTCTAGACCACCAATAATGATCTCTTCCGTTTTCTGAAGGATTTCTAAGTTTTCACAATTGAAAATCTATTGGATATAAATGCTATTAGTCACCAAACTAAAAAAAGAAAGGAAGAAAGTTTAATTGCTGGCCATCTTTTGTTCACAGCCACATGCAGGCACTTCATTTTCTACACCAACAGGGTATGGTTCAGGAATTCTCTATATGGGAAAGATCACATTTTTGGAGTGCTATTAGTTTGCTTTCGTTAGGGCAATTATTAGACTTTTACTGACTGTTATTTTGCCATGTTAGGGTAGATCCTTGTTGTTACACTTCTGAATAGTCATTACTTGAGTAGAATTTGGTTACTAATATTGTGTTGTTCTCTACAGCCTTTTTCTATTGGCTTTGTGGCACTTTTTTTTTTCTCGTTTTTTCTCGAGTACTACATGTCCATGTTTTGTTTCGCAAAAAAAATGTGTTTCGGCTCTACATTCATTTGAAACTCAAATTGATGATTTAACTGGTATCTTGAAGCAAATCACTGGTGCCTATTGACTGTCTGCCCTTAAGTTGATAATATCTTCCTCTTAAGGACGAAATCAAGAACTTGAGATTAGAGGACAAGTTATATAAAAGGAAATATTATAAGAACAATACTATAATTTGTGAAAAATTATTGAGGGAGCGAAATATAACATTTTAAAATATCTTCTTAAAATTTTTAGGGTAAATTATGAAATTTAAAAAATAATAATAATAATTGGAGGGCAGGTTCCACCCCGCACCCCTCCCTCTTTCTTAAATCCATCTCTGCTTCCTTTGCTTAGAATAATGATTTGACCTACAAAGGTCAGAAATTAATAGACAACTAATGTATTCCCATTGGGAAAGTTTTGGATTAGTAGATAATTGACTTGGAAATCATTCACAAATGGGAAGTGGGAAAAATCTACTCTCATCTTTACAAAATGTTATAGGCTCACTCTTCAAATAGCATTTGGATGGCCAATCATGAGGATAGCGTATAATTTTCATTCCAATTGGAAAGTGAATAATTGTTGGAATCAATGTTAGTAGGTGTCGTGCCAAACTGCTAAATCAAAATATCTGTCCTTACCACACCTCCATGTATATAGCATGTATAGCATATCTATCCTTACCAACCATCCTTATCATTGTTAATAGGATGAAAAAACGTAGTAGGAATAATTGGAAGTGGTAAGCACATGTTTCTTTTGTGTATTTTTAATAATTGGAACCCTATGAATAATAGGTAATTACTCCTCCTGGGTAATAGGTTATTACCCCTAGTTTCCTTTTTTTATTATTATTATAAATGAATGATTTTTCTTTGTTGTTTGCAATTGCATTTAGATTGTCAAATTTTTAGATGGCCTCGTGCTTGGAAAATGTCCAATTATATGGGAGACTTTATCAAAAAAATTTCAAAATCTGCCACTATTTACTGTGGAGTAGAATAACTACTCTTTTCCTAAAGTGTGTTATTCAATTGAACATGAGTATATATCCCATAATAATAATAATAATAATAATAATAATAATAATAATAATAATAATAATAATAATAATAATAATAATAATAATAATAATAATAATAATAATAACAGTAATAATAATAATAATAATATTATTATTATTATTATTACTGTTATTATTATTATTGTTATTATTGCTAATAACAATAATAATAGGACTAATAAAATGGGTAATAATAATAATGTTAATAATAGTAGGAATAATAAAATAATGATAACAATTTATGTATCAAAAGTAATAATAATATTGCTATTCTAATCATATGGTGCAACAATCTCTTCTAATCATATATTCACAATCCATAACGATTATCCCATCCTCCTTTTGAGTAATATAAGTGTATATTCTATGTTTTGGACCTCTTTTTGTTAGATAATGGAAAGGAAAATGTAATTACTCATTTTCACTCATGTAGTTCAAGGGGTGATTTTAATTAGTGAATGGATTGTTCTTTTTTTCTCGGTTAGACGTCATAGAGGATCGAATTTGGATGTATAAAAGGCACACTTTAGGTGTAAAAGGGATCACTATTGAATTTCAGGAAGGGGTTAAAACTTTTTTGACATTTGTCTTATCAAATGCAATATCAAGCATAATTAGATGTCCGTGTGCAAAATATAAGAATAAAAAGTATCTAGATCCAGTACAAGTTAAGCTCCACATATGGAAGTCTAGATTGGTGCTAATTATTACTGGTGGATATGTCATAGTGAGCCATTCGAGTATATCTCAAGCGTGTCTACCTTAATCCCAGAAGTTGAGTCATATCAAGGAAATCTGTCTCGCGAAATGGTCTTAGACATAGCAGGTCCTAACTTTCCCCCTGAAGCTCTATCCGCAAAAAAATTTGAAGAACCACCTAATGTGGACACACAAAGGTTTTAGGATATGTTAAGGGCTACAGAGACTCCAATATGGGATGGTTGCAGTACACATTCGCAGCTTTCACTTGCTTCAAGGTTATTAAACATTAAGTCTGAAAATAACCTCTCACGTAAAGCCTTTAACGATGTTGTGCAATTGATGAAAGAGGTTGTGCCTAGCAGTAATACAATTCCTGATGATTTCTATCAAATGAAAAAATTAGTGGCTGAGTTGGGTTTGTCAGTACAAAAAATAGATGTATGCATCAATGGATGCATACTTTACTGGAAAGATTATATGAATTGTGGAGAGTGCAAATTTTGTGGCCATCCTCGATATGCACAGAAAAATGTTGGGAAAAACACAAGTAGGAAGGAAATTTCATTCAAGAAGATGTATTACTTCCTGATAACATCGAGGCTACAAAGATTGTATACTTCTAAAATAACAGCTGAACACATAAGATGGCATGAAGAGAGCAGATCGGAGGAAAGCACCATGAGTCACCCTCGTGATAGTGAAGTGATGTGTTCGGACTTGGGTATAAAAATCATACAAAAATTAAGCACATTTCCAATCAAGTTTAAATTAAAATTTTAACCCAAATCACACATATGAGCAAGCGTACTCATCATTAACCAAACATAGGGTTCAAACGAGTGTCGATCCTCAAGGAACAAGTAGACATTAATCACATTTCTTTCATTATTTAACCGACTCGATAAAGTGAAAAATACATAAAAAGAAAAATAAATAAAAGAAAATCAAAATAAAAATATGTACATGTCAAGGATGGAGAAGTATGTAACTCAAGCCATTGGTCAGACAAACATGATCTTGAAGTATCCAACCTTTATCATAATTAATTATTCCCTTGGCATCATGAAGGATTAAAGTAGACTCACTTCGATGGTCAATCCATGAAATCACTATCTTTTAGATAAATTAGAATCACTTAGTCCGTCTCAACTAATTCATCCCAAAGACGCATTAAACACAATCCTTAATTAAATTCCCTTGGTCTCGGAAGACATCAATTAACCTTTAATTACTAGTTCTAAGCAATCAATCCTCTTTAGTCCAGCAAGTCAATAGCCAACAGAATATGAAATTAATAAATTGAAAGTACCATCAACCCCCTTTGGTCCAGCAAGTCAATGGATAGAACCAACCAACTAATCTCGTAATAAGCATAAGTAATTAAATACCAAGAATAATAACCAATTAATCAAAAGATCAAACAACTCTAGAAATCATGAATATCTAAACGACGTTGAATTACAATAAAACAATTAACATATCACTGTCAAAAAAAAGAAAAGAAAGTACTCATAGACAAGCTTCCTTCTTCTTCCTCTGAATACCTTCTTGTACAACCCTCCTTGAATTGAAGAATTCCTCATTTGATTGAGTGATTTTCTATTATGATCAATGAATTCTTGTAACACCCCGCTACCAAGGCCTGCCAGGGTCGGGGATGTCGCCCCGTCCAAAGGATAAGGGGTCTTTATAACTAGATCACACAAATGAAATAGCGGAATATAAATGATACTTGAACTTAAAATTTATTACATCCCAAAATAAATATCAATCCAAGAATAAATCCTAAAATACCAAAAACAAATCCGTAATAAAATTTATCCACTCTCATCTCCCCAAAACATTACACAAAAATAAATCATCAAAAAATATTCTGAAGCAAGTATAATATAGCTACTCATCCTCACAGCAGGATCGACCTGAAATCATGGTAAAATGGTGGTGAGACAGAAATCTCAGTAAGCCCCGTGTGTGAGTTAGGCTAAAGAGACAAAACACTTTTCATGAAGCATGCACTAACAGTATATCAAAAGCTTTGTCATGCCTTCTTTACAAATTTAACTCTCACTTCTTGAAAGATAGTAGTGAGAAGTCATGAAGCAAAATGCTCTTAAATTATTCTATTCGGAAAGATATGAATAATTAAAAGATTTTGAGCTTCGATTAAAATTCCAATGACACTTTAGAACAGTCCCCTGAAAATAGCTCAACAATTAAAGCAACTAAGTTAATCTGACAGGGAACAGCAGTGGCTCTCACACCAAGTGAAGCACTTGACCCCCGACAGGTGGTGAAAGGGCACAGAGATGGCTCTCACTCCTGTGAAGCACTTGACCCCCAACACCTGATAGGTGTATATCCTACTGAGTGAGATACTCCTCCCTCTCTCACTCAATACAAACCGGTTGTTCCACTTCCGGCCGTCGGTTCTACTAGAACCCCGTCGCTAACTGAGGACGGCTCAACATTCTATACTGACGCCCTGATCGAAAAGAGTCAACCTCTTGGAGGTGGCCACCTGCCGAGAGATATCCCCAGACCAACCAAATGTTAGTATAAAGGCCTAGCCCCCATTAAGTACTCAACGTTATTCGATCTTCACAATTCATAAGGCTCCAAGGTGGAACCTACAAAATTAGCTCAATACAGTTCCAAACAACATTTTTCAACTCGTACAAAAAATTTAGAAGGCATGGTTTTAAGTCAATAATTTATTCCACAAATTCATAGTGGAGGAGCCACATGCTCAAATAAGTCATGCTGTGATTTTCAAAAACTAGATGCATGCCCAAAAATTTATCTCTTGCATATTCAAAACAAATCAAAATGTTTGATGCTTGGCTCCTAAGTCATGCCTGACACATTTTAAAAATTTATAAATCTAGAAGTTTCTAAAATTAGAAGTTTTCCAAATGTAGAAAGTTTCCAAAATAAGAAGGTTCCAAATATAGAGGTTTTCAAAATTAGCTACCGTGCTAAAATTTCATATTTGCAAGAGATACTCACCAACCTTACTTTCAAACCAAGATAATAAAATAAAATCAATTTCTTGAATGTAAGGGAACTTACCTTATCCTTAAGCTTAGGGTATGAACTCTAGTAAATTGGTCCCTACCCTTGACAATCTTCTAAATCTAGCAAAGAGTTCATATAAATTAATTACAGCACTTTCTAGATCATCCCAAAAGAAAATCAAGTCCAAAATCGACTTTCACAAATAAAACAAACTCAACTCACTACTACCATGATGCTAGTGTCCCAAGCTTTAAGGCCAAATAATAAATAAAAAGGTTTGTAAGCTAAGTCTAATTTGATATTTAAAATAATTAGTGTTTTGGAAAATCGGTACTAATAAGTTGAAGATTTAAATCTCGCTAAAATAATTTAGAATTTATTTGATAAAGGGTCATAGGTTATATTAGGTAAAATAATGATGTATTAATAATTAAGTTGTTAGAAAATAATTGATAGCTAAAATTAGTTGAAAATAAATTTAATGAGTCTAGCTCGAAAAATAATAAATAAATTCTTAATGGGTTTTGATTAAAAGATAATAATTAAATTTTTAGTAATAAATATTTTACTAATTATAATTATTTCCATAAAAGCTTTATTTGATTTCATTATTTTAAATAACATCTATATATATATATATATATATATATATATTATTTTCTACCAAAAGCTATTATTTATTTGACTAAAATATCCTTATTATATATAATAATCCAAATCTATCCCTCCTAGGGTTTTTTTTTTTTTTTGTTGAAATTACTAGCAAAATCATATTAGGAAATATTTTATTCATGAAATAAAAATTAGCTTATGGACAACTAGGTCATGATCATATTTCTATGGCTAACCACAATCATAAGCATATACAATCCTTCAATTCATCAAATCATCCAAATCATGCATATAAGCATAGATCTAGACTTACTACGGCATGATCTAACTATTACTAGTATAAATATAATCATAACTTCAATAATCACACAAGAATATAATTCCTATTCATCATAGATGACATAATCTCTAGCATACTTGATCATTGAGACATACATCAAACCCTAGAACACCATATATTCAACCAAGATAAGCAATTCATGCAAAAATCCCATCTCCTTCATATTCATACATATATTCATGCTTCAATCTCAACTCATCACAACAATATATACTCAACCCTATTCATGATTCATCTTCTATCAACATCATCCTAGAGACATGAGTTTAGAATTAAAAGAAGGGTTAAAAGAAAGCTTACTTACTTGATGAATTCCCTTGAAGGAGTTTTGAATAAGTCTCAATTCCTAGATGTCTAAATCCGACCAAAGAAGGTGAAGGAAGCATGACCATTGGAGAAGAAACCATCCGGCCAAGGAGGAGAGAGATTCGGCCAAGAGAGAGCGAGAGAGAAGGAGAGAGAGAGAGAGACCATTAGTGGGTTTATTCATATATATATTCATTAGAGATCATGATTAAAGATGATGGAGTTGTTAGAACAAACCTACCTTGATGGTGTTTTTGAGCCTTCAGAAAATTTCTGGTTTTTTATCCAAAAGAGCAAGTTGGATTTTGGAGTTTGATGTTAAAAATGGTACGGATGGACTCACAGCAATGAATAAATGAAATCTGAAATTTTTTAGAGGTAGTTTGAAGTCATTTGGAGAGGTATTAGGTGAAAGGAAGGAGTAGGTGTTCTTGGTGTACTATGTGTTCTTGAGGGTTGAAGAGAGTAGAAAGCTTTTGGATAAGAGGCTACCGAAATTCTGAAGAGATTAGGGTTGCCGAATTGTTTGTAGGGTTTAGGAAGATGATTTTCTGGTTTGGAAGGAAAAAGGAAAGGCTAGTTGTTGAAATCCTTAAAGAATATTTTTGGGAAGCAAATTTGGAAACTAAATATAACAAGAATATCTTTGATTATTGGAGGGCTTTTGGGAATCTGCCATGGACGAATTTTGGAGCAGTATTTAGGCTGAATGAAAGATGGTTGAAGGAGGCTAAGGGTAGCTGAAATTAAGGAGTATAATGGTGAAGGGAAGGTCTAATTGTTTGATGGATATTTTATAGAAGGTTGCTAAATCATGGTGGCTGGAATTTTTGGTATCCAAATCAAGGCATGATTGCAGAATTTTTTTGAAAATATTTTATGCAGGCATGACTGGATTTTTGTACAGAACTTAGGGAGGACAATGGAGTTCAGTTAATGAAGGTTTAAAGGTTATTTTTTCAGAAAAATGATGGAGTTTCGGGTAGGGTTGAATTAGGAAACAAAGCTGGACAAAATTCTGCACAGCATTTTCGCAAGGCTGGAATTTTCTGGTCAGTTTTCGGCTGCCCTTTTCCAGGCAATTTGCAGAGGCTTTGAAGGGGAATTTCAGGGGCTTTCAAGGCTGGTTTCCAGCCTACTTCATGGAGGAAAAACATGGCTAAGGTGCTGAACAAAAATTGAAAGAAAACAGCTTGGTTTCGGACCACCAAAGCTGCGATTTGCCCAGGAATTTTTCTAGTTTTGCATAGTATTTGTGCAGTCCAAAAATGGCCAGGAAAATTCAGATTTCAAGCTGATCAAAAGGGCCATTTTCTGGTAGCATTTGGGAGGGAATAATGGCTAAGAATTTCGACACCTTGAAGGCACAAGAAGCTGGAAAATTTCAGTTCAATACATGAAGGGAAATGAACTTAGCTAGAGTGAATTTTTAGAAAGTTCACTAAGGAATTTAATTCACTTGAAATCCTTCCATTGTTTCGGTTCATAAGATGTATTTTACTAATATATTTTGAACCTTCAAAGCCACAGCACATTATTGGAATTTTTTTAGAATAAAATTGGCTTGAACAAAATGAACAAACTAATGAATTGAGAAATAGGAAAAATTAAAGATCAAAAGGAAATGAATTCCTCTTAGAAATTTTGTGTAGAGCAAAAGAGTAGGATTTGAAGACTCCTATCATGTCTCTCATAGAACAACATCTCTACCCTACTCCAAATACTACTAAGGCCGACAATGATACTTCCCAAGCAAAAATAAAATTTAATCATGCTATAGCTCTAATGATGGAATTTGAACCCAAGACCTCAAGAATTAATTCCAAAGCTTTAACCACTAAACTACAACAACTCTTGTTCTTATTTTCCCTCTAAAAATATTTTTCCTATTTACTCCTCAAGCTATCTTCCTATTTTCACCTCAAGTAAAAATTACCATTTTGCCCTTCTCACTCAATACTCACAATCAAGCCTTCGAGACAATAAAACGCAAATCCAAAGCACATAAAATCATATAAAAACATATTTAAACATGCAATAAAATATGATATGCATCCCAACCCCCTTGCTTTAAGTTTTGTTTCGATTGGGGTTTCACAATTCTCCCCTTTTTTCCTTGTGTTTTCCATCTATTTATAGGCTTAGAAAGTGCCTAAACTCGTAAGTACAAAGTTCTTGGCCGAGTAGAAGTTGGAAGATACTAAAACTCCTCAAATTACCAAAAATCGCGTAAAAAAATCACATCACCGCCTTGGCTTCAAGGCACAGTCGGCACCGCCTTGGCTCTCGTAGCCGGTGCCAGTTATGTTCTACTTCTCTACTTGTTCACCAATTTTTCTTCGAATTTTGTACAATGTGTTCCAGAATGCAGCCGGCGCCGGTTCTAGCTT
Organism: Voacanga thouarsii; assembly: GCA_026120185.1. Taxonomy (NCBI): domain Eukaryota; kingdom Viridiplantae; phylum Streptophyta; class Magnoliopsida; order Gentianales; family Apocynaceae; genus Voacanga; species Voacanga thouarsii. The sequence continues at coordinate 6,507,977 of JANUWF010001392.1, forward strand.
CACAGCCGGTGCCGCCTTGGTTCTGTTCTACTTTGTTTCAATAATTTTTTTGTCGCTTTGAAGTTCGTTTCAACAATGCATGGCCAGCACGGGTTCTAGAGCCCTAGCCGGCGCCGTCTTTCCTCTGTTTTGCGATGTTTTTATTTCGTTTTATTCTAAAAATTTGAAATAAAGAACAAAATACCTTTCCAATGGTAAAATCTCAAATATGAAGGAATATGACTAGTTATTGAACAAAATGTATTACAAATGAATCTCAAATAACCAGAAAAAATATGACTAATTTGGCCCCTATTATATTCCCCCACACTTAGCTCTTTGCTTGTCCTCAAGCAAAGTATCAAGAACAAGTAGGAAAACACAAGGTTAAATCAGTCACTCAATCAATTTTTAACTATATCTTCAATGCTTTCTTTATTCAATAACATAAAACACATACTACTACATCTTTCACAACGAATGCAGGACTGGTGTTAGTGATAAATGACTTAGTAAAACCATCAGAATACTTAACAATATTCTCAAACCATTGGAAAGAATTTAGCTCAAAAAGAATATGCATTCTGTATGCTTACTTTTCATACACTCTCTCCACTAATCCAAGACATATCATGATTCTACTTATCAAGTAGGACTTTTAAACTTGTAATGTAAGGCTAAAGGCTTGTAATGTAGCTTATCAAATGAAGGATATAGGAGAATCAAAAGTCAAAGAAAAACTAAGAGTTCGCAAGAAAAGGATAAACAAATTGAATTAATAATTTCCAACTCTTCTTGCTCTCATATTTCAAAAATCAAACAAACCATAACCTTATATAACGATTACAACTCCACTCAAGCAAATCCTGCATTTTTTTTCTCTTTTTCTATTAACTCTTCTTTTCATCAACTCTTTTCTATTTCTTTCACAAGATCACTTAAATTTTCCAGCAATGGTGTCAAGTACTTTATATGAACTTTAACTTTTTTTTTTTCTTAGCTCAATCAACATTCCTTTTGTGATCTTTTCTTTCTTCTTTCAGTAAGTTTTTTCTTCTTTCTCTTTCTTTCTTTTTCTTTTTCAACTCCTTTTCTTTCTCACTCTTACTGCTGCTCTTCTTTTCTTTTCTTGTTTTCAATCTCTCTTTTCTCGCAGCTATTTGTTTTCTTCCCTTTTCCTTTCCAGCTCAACTTGTTATTGATCCATGACTGAAAGTAACAAGTCATGATCTTTATCCCAACATTCTTCCTCAACATTCTCATACATATACTTTCATCTATCAATAGCATAAAAATTTAGAAAATCATTCAAACTCTCAGCACCAAGCAATGGACAAAATATTGTGACGGGTTTTAATGAAAGAAATCAACAATTTAGGCTCAAAATAGTCACTAGGGATAATATAATAATAGGTAGGCTCGAAAAGCTCAAACTATCCAAAGAAGGCCTATTACCGTCATCCCTAAGTTAAATCATGATTGTCTTTCTTATTTCGCCTCGAGAGGTATTCAAGTAAGTTCTAGAATGCTCCATGAATTTTAATAGAAAAACAAGGTTTAAGAACAATGTACAGCATTTGATCAAGAACTACTTTGTCCAAGTGAGTATAAAAAGTCATGCATAAGCCATAAATGATCTAAAACATATGCTCTATAATCCATCATAAAGACATGCATTAAAAAGATAGCTTGAAATCTCAAGAATTTCAGAAAATTTTGAAAATTTTCTCCCAAGAAGGTTAAAGAAGATGTATAGAAGACTTGTTAATCAAATCACTCCCCCACACTTAAACTAGACATTGTCCTCAATGGCCAAATAAATATTACAATAACAATAATACCATGGGACCAAAAATATAAAGGAGAAGAGATAAGAGAAATAAACTTCCATTCGGTTGGCAATGTGTTGTACAAGAGTGGAATGCTTGAAGAATGAGGCGGTGCAAAGTACCTAACAAGAAAAATAAAAAGAGCACACCAAAGCATAAAAACTAGAAATGAAAATAAAGCAAAAACAAAAAAAGAAAAGAAAACGGTCCAGAAAACAACTGCCGCTTTGATAAACCACACAGTTCTATGTGGTTTCGTCAAAAAGCATCTCCACCGGCTCGGGATGTGGAAGACCTCCACCCACATAGCATTTCACCCTATTGCTATTGACTCTGAAAGTGCCCCGAGTGGGGTGAGTAAGTTCTAGGGTGCCAAAAGGGCCGATCTTACTTACCGTGAATAGTCTCAGCCACCGGGATTTCAACTTTTCGGGAAAAATTTTTAAATGAGAATTGAATAACAACATTTGCTCGCCTTTTTCAAATTCAGGTTGGTAAGCGATATGCTTATCGTGCCACTATTTGACCTTTTCCTTGTATCGCATGGAACAATCATAAGCACCCTCACGCAATTCCTCCAAATCTATGAGTTGGAGTAACCTTGACTTTCTAGCGTCCTCAAGATCCAGATTAACAAGTTTAATTGCCCAATAAGCTTTATACTCAATTTTCAAAAGTATTTCAATAAACTAACCGAAAAGGAGTCGTGCCAATGGGGGTCTTAAAAGTTGTCCTGTATGCCCAAAGAGTGTCATCTAATTTTGGACTCCAATCCTTCCGAGTATGGCTAATAGTCTTTTCCAAGATTCTTTTAAGCTCCCTATTAACCACTTCAACTTGACCACTCGTTTGGGGATGGTATGCGGTAGCGAATTTATGGTGTACTCCCAAATGTTTGAGAACATTGTCCAATTAAGTATTACAAAAATGAGTACCTCTATCACTAATGAGAACCTTAGGGACACCAAAATGGGTGAAAAGGTTTTTTAGGAATTTTACCACTGCCCTTGCATCATTGGTTGGTAAAGCTTGTGCTTTGACCCATTTAGACACATAGTCTGCTGCGACCAATATTTATTACCCAAAGAGCTAGGAAAGGGTCCCATGAAGTCTATTCCCTAACAATTAAATACTTCACAAGCTTTGAAAGATGTGTAAGGGCCGCTCATTTGATTTAGAAAGATTACCTGTGCGTTGACACTTATCACAACTTTGAACAAACCTGTGGGCATCTTTGAACAAAGTGGGCCAATAGAATCCGGAGCCGAGCACCTTTCGTGCAGTGTTGTTGGCTTGGTAGTGACCTCCAGCAAGTCCTTCATGACAATGTCTTAGAATATCTTCACCTTCCGTAGAGTCCATGCATCTCTGAATGGTTTGGTTCGCACAACACTTAAATAAATAAGAATCTTCCCAAAAGTAGTGCCTTACGTCGGAGAGGAATTTCTTCTTTTGTTGCATTGTAAGAGCAAAATCAAGTAATTAGCAAAATTAGCGAACCAAGGGATGTTTGGTAGCTCACCTTCTACGATCAAGAGTTGCTCATCCGGAAAGGCATCATCGATGTCCTCTTCCATCAATGATTCCAAATTTGGGTTATCCAATCTTGACAAGTGATCCGCAGCCAAGTTTTCTGCACCCTTTTTGTTCCTAATCTCCAAATCAAATTCCTGTAATAATAGAACTCATCGTATCAATCTTGGTTTGGAATCATGTTTGGTTAGTATGTATTTCAGGGCCGAACGATCCGTATGGACAATGACTTTGGACAAAATAAGGTAAGAATGGAGTTTATCAAAGGCAAACACTATGGCAAGCAGTTCTTTTTCTGTTGTTGTGTAGTTTTCCTGGACATCTGTTAAAGTCTTGCTTGCATAGTATATAGGTTGGAAGTGCTTAATCCGTCTTTATCCCAATACTGCACCAACTGCAAAATCACTTGCATCACACATTAGTTCAAAGGGAAGAGACTAATTAGGTGCAATTAGAATGGGTGAATTAATCAACTTCTCTTTAAGTATGATAAAAGCGTTGAGACATTTTCCATCGAAATTAAACACATCATCCTTTTCAAATAAAGAAGTAGGAGGTTTTGAAAGTTTTGAGAAGTTTAAGATGAACCTCCTGTAAAAACCTGGAAGATCAAGAAAGTTTCTTATCACTTTTACCGAAGTAGGAGGAGGCAGCTTTTCAATTGCTTCAATTTTGGCCCTATCAATCGCTATACCCTTTCTTAAAATTTATGCCCCAACACAATACCTTCTTGCACCATAAAGTGGCATTTTTCCCAATTAAGCACGAGGTTAGTCTCTTCACATCTTGTTAGCACATTTTCGAGATTAGATAAACACAAGTCAAACGAATCATCAAAAACTGAAAAATCATCCATAAATACCTCCATGATGTCCCCTACGAGTCCTTCAAATATCGCTATCATGCATCTTTGGAATGTTCTGGGACCATTGCAAAGACCAAATGGCATCCGACGATAGGCAAAAGTACTATATAGACACGTGAAAGTGGTTTTTTCTTGGTCCTTCGGAGCTATGGGAATTTGTAGGTAGCCAGAAAATCCATCTAAGAAACAATAATACTCATATCCAGCTAACATTTCCAACATTTGGTCAATAAAAATAAGAGGGAAGTGATATTTTCTAGTGGCTTTGTTAAGCATCTTATAATCTATGCAAAATCGCCAACCAGTGACCAATCTCATAGGGACTAACTCATTTTTATCATTGGGGCTCACCGTCATTCCCCCCTTCTTTGGTACCACTTGAGTAGGACTCACCCATACACTATCAGAAATAGGGTAAATGATGCCTGAATCTAAGAGCTTAACTACATCACCTTTTACCACTTCACTCATATGTGAGTTCAACCTACGTTGGGGTTGCACTATGGGTTTTGCACCTTCTTCCATCAAGATCTTGTGCATGCAAAAGGATGGACTAATGCCTTTAATATCAGTGATCTTCCAAGCTATCACTCCCTTATATTTTCCCAACATACTTACCAGCTTGGTCTTTTGTTCTGGATTGAGATCTTTGGCAATGATGATAGGCAACTTACGTTCTGTAGCCAAGAAAACATATTCCAAATGCTCGGGTAGGTCTTTTAAGTCCAATTCGGGAGGATCTTCTATAGATGATTTCATTCTCCTTAAACTGCTTTTCTCTATTTCCAAATTCTGCATCCCATCCTCATTGTGAAATTCCTACAAATACACCATTGATGTTTCCATCAATTCCTCCTCAATAGATTCTTGCATCAACTCAAAAATTGGTTCGTCAAGAATATCAACTCTTAGACAAGAATCATCAGAAGACACAGGGTGTTGTATACTTTTGTGGATTTGAATGACTACTTCCTCATCCCCAACCCTAAGTGTCAACCTCCCCCTATGAACGTCAATTAATGCTTTTGCTGTAGCCAGGAAGGGTCTACCTAAGATTAAAGGGACTTTGGAATCTTTATCCATGTCAAGAATAACAAAATCCACGGGAAATATGAATTTATCAACTTTTACCCACACATCTTCTATTATGCCCCTAGGATATTTGATAGATCTATCCACGAGTTGAATACTCATCCTAATGGGCTGTGGTTCTCCGAGGTCTAGCCTTTTGAATGTTTTATATGGTAAGAAATTAATGCTAGCATCTAGATCAGCTAACACATTACAGACATGAAGAGTGCCAATTAAACTTGGAATAGAGAAACTCTCTGGATCTTTTACTTTATGTGACAAATTTGAGTTGTCCTGCAAGATGGCGGAGTATTCTTCGTTGAGGACTACTGTAGACAACTCTTCGAATCGCTTTTCGTTGACGAGCATGCTTTTGAGGAATTTGGCATATTTGGGCATGTGGATTAAGGCTTCATTGAGGGGAATGTTTATGTGCAATTGTTTAAACACCTCAAGAAATTTGTTGAATTGCCCATTTTTTCGGGCCTTATGTAGATAAGTAGGGCATGGTATGTTAGGCTGAAAAGTAGATTTTTCAGAAGGTGGACAGGGGATAGCCGGCGCCGGTTCCAATACCTTAGCCGGCACTGGTTCAATTCTGTGTTTTGTAGTCTCAGGTTTTCCGGATAGCCGGCGCCGGTTCTCTTCTTCCAGCCTGTACTGGTTGTCAACTGGACTGTCTGGTAATTCTTTTCCACTTCGCAATATGATAGCAGCTATTTCCTCACTGGCTATTGGGATTACGTCGTGGGATTTTATTATCATATCCGTAAAAAACCAGATTTGTCGTTCCATTTTGTGGATCATTGCTTCGAATTTCTCAAATGTGGAGTCGATTTCTTGGAAACGCCTCGTGACATGAATAGCAAATTTTCCAATTAAGATTTCAAGCCCTACTGATTCTGGTATTGTAGGTGTCATCTTAAGAGTGCAATAGTGGTACTGCCCCTCATTAGACTTCCTCGGATTCTAGTTCGGCATTTCTCCTACACATAGAGGCGAGTTAGATACGGAATTACTGATGAAAAAAAAATTACAGGATTACAAAGTTAGTAGGTTAGGTTAGATTATAAGGGTGTACAAGAATACATGAAATACAAAAAATAGCACCTTTTTTTGCGAAAAGAACAATTATACATATCTTACATATTTACATATTTATAGGGTTCAATTAACAAAAACCAAGCTTTCATGCTATTGCTCTCTGGCAACGGTGCCAAAAACTTTATGTGTTCAAACTTGGGTATAAAAATCATACAAAAACTAAGCAGATTCCCAATCAAGTTTAAATTAAAACGTTCAACCCAAATCACACATATGAGCAAGCGTACTCATCATTAACCAAACATAGGGTTCAAACGAGTGTCGATCCTCAAGGAACAAGTAGACATTAATCACCTTTATTTCATTGTTTAACCGACTCGATAAAGTGAAAAACACATAAAAAGAAAAACAAAATAAAAGAAAATTAAAATAAAAATATGTACATGTCAAGGATGGAGAAGTATGTAACTCAAGCCATTGGTTAAACAAACATGATCTTGAAGTATCCAACCTTTATCATAACTAATTATTTCCTTGGCATCATGAAGGATTAAAGTAGACTCACTTCGATGGTTAATACATGAAATCACTATCTTCTAGATAAATTAGAATCACTTGGTCCGTCTCAACTAATTCATCCAAAAGACGCATTAAACACAATCCTTAATTAAATTCCATTGGTCCCGAAAAATTCAAAGCATGAAATTAATCAATGAACCCTTGGTCTCGGAAGACATCAATTAACCTTCAATTACTAGTTCTAAGCAATCAACTCCCTTTGGTCCAACAAGTCAATGGATAGAACCAACCAACTAATCTCGTAATAAGCATAAGTAATTGAATACCAAGAATAATAACCAATTAATCAAAAGATCAAACAACTCTAGGAATCATGAATATCTAAACAATATTGAATTACAATAAAACAATTAACATATCATTGTCAAGAAAAAGAAAACAAAGTAAAAGAAAACACTCATAAATAAGCCTCTTTCTTCTTCTTTTGAAGACCTTCTTGTACAACCCTCCTTGAATTGAAGAATTCCTCCTTTAATTGAGTGATTTTCTATGATGATCAATGAATTCTTCCCATTTTCCCTTGTGTTTTCTATCTATTTATAGGCTTAAGAAGTGCCTAAACTCGTAGGTATAAAGTTCTTGGGCGAGTAGAAGTTGGAAGATACTAAAACTTCTCATATTATCAAAAATCGTGTAGAAAAATCACAGCACCGCCTTGGCTTCAGGGCACAGCCGGCGCCGCCTTGGCTCTCGGAGCCAGCGCCGGTTGTGTTCTGCTTCTCTACTCGTTCGTTGATTTTTTTTCGAATTTTGTACAATGTGTCCCAGAATGCAGCCGATGCCGGTTCCAACTTCACAGCCGACGCCGCCTTGGTTTTGTTCTACTCTATTTCAACAAATTTTCCGTTGCTTCGAAGTTCGTTTCAACAGTGCATGGCCAGCGTCGGTTCTAGAGCCCTAGCCGGTGCCGCCTCTCCTCTGTTTTGTGACGTTTTGTTTCGTTTTACCCTAAAAATCTGAAATAAAGAACAAAATACCTTTCCAAGGGTAAAATCTCAAATATGAAGGAATATGACTAGTTATTGAACAAAATGTATTACAAATGAATCTCAAATAACTTGGAAAAATATGACTAATTTAGCTCCTATCACGAAGCATGGCAACACTTTGATCGGATGCTTCCTGAATTTGCAAAAAAGTACGGAATGTCAAACTTGGTTTATGTACAGATGGATTCTCACCATTTGGGATGTCGGGTAAGCAATATTCATATTGGCCTGTTATTCTCACACCGTATAATCTCCCCCGTGGATGTGTATGAAGGATCCGGTTATGTTTTTAGCAATCATTATCCCCCCAAAATCCAAAGTATCAAGTGGATGTTTATTTACAACCCTTGATAGATGAAATAACCCAATTATGGTTTGAAGGTGTCACCACTTATGACATATCGAAGAAACAAAACTTCCAACTACGGGCCGCACTTTTGTGGACTATTAATGATTTTCCTGCATATGGTATGTTAAGTGGTTGGAGCACAACTAGGAGACTGACTTGTCCATATTGTATAAGCAATACAAAGTCTTTTCATCTACAAAATGATGGAAAACAATCATAGTTTGACTATCACCGTCGTTTCTTACCATCGGATCATTCTTATAGAAAGGATACAAGATCTTTTAGGAAGGATAGATGTTCTAAGACATCACAGCCTGTGCAATACCCTACTGGTGAAGAAATATGGGGTAGTTTGCCTAACTATGAAAAAATCACAAAAACAGGCAAAAAATTGGAAGGAGTAATGGCAGGGGGAAATCTCATAATTGGGCAAAAAGGAGTATTTTATGGATTTACCATATTGGTATACTAATTTGGTCCGACATAATATTAATGTAATGCATAATGAGAAGAATGTATTTGAGAATGTTATGAACATAGTTCTGGAGGTAAATGGTAAATCAAAAGATAATTTAAAGGCTAGACGTGACTTAGAAATATATTGTCATAGGCCCAAGCTGCGTGCCTCGAATGTGGGAAGAGGAAAGGTGGCTATACCTAAAGCTTACTACTCGTTGACATCAGAGCAAAAGAAACTTTTACTTGAATGGTTGAGGGGATTGCAACTCCCAGACAGATATGCTTCAAACATTGGAAGATGTGCTTATTTGAATGAGTTGAAGTTATCCGATATGAAATCACATGATTGTCACGTATTCATGGAAAGACTACTTCCCATTGAATTGAAGGAATTTCTCCCTTCTAACGTATGGGGTGTTTTGACAGAATTAAGCCTTTTTTATTGGGATCTATGCTCTCCTAAGTTGAGTATAGCTCATATGGCTAAATTAGAATCTGACATTCCTTTGTTATTATATAACTTGGAGAAGATATTTGCACCTGCATTCTTTGATGTAATGGAACACTTATTAATTCATTTACCTTACGAAGTAAGAGTTTGTGGCCCTATTCAATATAGGTGGATGTCCCCATTTGAACGGTAATTCAATCTAATTCTTTTCATGCCAGGTACGATATAAGCGTGTGTGATTGAACTTGAAATTTTTTTTAAATGACAGGTATTTGCATCAATTGAAAATTAAGGTGAAAAATAAGGCAGGAGTTGAAGGATCAATCTGCAATACTTATCTCGTTGAAGAAGCATACACCTTCTTCTCTTATTATTTTGAGCCATATGTACAAACAAAACATATAAATATGGCGCGTAATAAAGAGGGAGAATGATTGGAGAGGGTGCAAGAACTTGGGCTGTCAATCTGCAATGTTCAAGGAAGGCTAGTATGACGAATTCGAACCCAGTTTCTTACCTCTGAAGAATTCATTGCAGTAAGAATTTACATGTTGCTTAATTGTGATGAAGTGCAGCCATACATTGAGTACAAGCTATTGCTTTATATATCTTATACGATAAATGAAGATCTCGTAATGATTTTGACATATTCATACTTTAACGCATTACAAGGCATTCACTGCCCACTTACGAAGATTAGCTCAGACTATATTAGAGATAGAAATCAATAGAAGATTAAGTCTTAAATTTACAAAATGGTTTAGTGGATATGTAAGTTACATAAGTTAATAACTTGCATTTAGAACTCTATTGGGGATTCAATCAACTTCGTAATGCTACAACTTTCATTTTATGTAACATTAACTTGTTTCATTTTTTTTAGGTACAAGACCAGAAAATATGGTTACAAATGAATGCTTAAGAAACTTTGCTTGGGGTCTATCAAGGCTAGTGAAATCATATAGTAGGTCATAGTCAATGGTTACCGGTTTCACACTAATGATTATGCAGAGGGAAAGAAAATAGTGATAGTGGTGTATGCATGAAAGGGATTGGAAATGACGCATCAGGACCTAATTATTATGGAGTGTTAAATGAGATTATTAAAGTGCAGTTTCTTGGTAATCCATAGCAAAGCGTTGTTCTTTTTAAATGTCACTGGTTTGATCAAACATTGAGTTATGGTACCAGGGTACATCTACAGTATAATCTTGTAGAAATTAACTACAAAATGAGCTATGCCAACTATGATCCATTTGTTCTAGCTCAACAATCTAGCCAAGTATATTATGCATCATATCTAGGGAGTAAGAGGCCAAGATCTGATTAGTTCGCAATTTGCAAAACCAAGCTCGGCATATAATAGATACTCCCGTGGTTGACAGAGCTTATCAGGAAGAAGTAGATGCCACTAACGAAGTTAACATATCGTTATTTGTTGATTTTGGTATTCTGACACATGAGAACGGTATGAATAAAATGTTAGATGTTCAAGATGAGGCTATAATGGGAAGGGAAAATTCTCCTATAAATGAAGACGAAAAAGATGAAGATGATAGCGATACCTCAGTAGATGACGATGAGTCTGTATTGGAGAATGCTTCCAGTGATTAGTCTTGATTTAAATTCATTTACCATTTATATGGTTAATAGTAAGGGATTCCTGAAATCTATTACATCATTACTATCCCATGTCAAATTTTAAATTTCATTTATTACAGAATTTCAATCCTTATTATTATTTGTTTCACATTTCAAAATCTTTTAATTTTTTTTATTTTAAATTCCATCACATACAATTTTTTACACTAATTTTGTATAATTGTCGGGAATCTCATCTCCTTTTATTTTTGCAAGAATCTTTCGTTTAGACTTGCACAGGCCGGAGGAAATGAGATAGATAAAACATAAGGTGGCTATATCTATATATAGTGTTAGACAAATGTCATTGTTTTGGGTATATGGTGTATCTATATGCATGCTTGCTATCCATATGATTTTGTTATTAGTCCTTATTATATTCTTTTGTAGTGTAAACAACAATATAATTTATATAGTGTATTGTTACTGTATTGACAGACAATTCACAAGGACAGAGGCATTTATAATTTTTTACTTGGTTTTAACTATATGTAACATAATAATTGGAACCCCGTGAGTGATAGGTAATCATTCCTCTTGGGTAATGGGTGATTACCCCTAGTTACCATTTGGATTTTTCTATATTTGAAAGATCTGTCTTTGTTGTTTGTAATAGCATTTTGATTGTCAAATCTTGAGGTGGCCTTATGCCTAGAAAATGTCCAACTATAGGGGAGATTCTGTCAATTTTTTTTTTTAAAAATTTAATTCACAAGGATAATGTTTATTTTGACATATTCATCGTTATCATACCATTATTCTATTGCTTTAAATTAGCGAATAGATATAACGTTTCAATGTTATTATTCTTTTATCATTTTTATTCACGGTTATTTACATCCTTCTTTTGAAGTGTCCTCGATCTTTATTAGTTGCTCATTTTTCTTTTTTCATCTCCTTTAGCAATGTCTTCTAATGAAGGGTCATTGAGGGAGGTGAGTCATGAGGTTCGAGAGCCTTATACTCTATCCCCTACTCAGATACCTCAGTTTTTAGTGCCTCGATCTTTACATGGATTTGTTGGAGACAAGGGAGTACCATCCCCAGCTTTTCAATCATCTGCTGCTTTAGCTTCGCATTCTATTTGGTGGCAAGTTTTGGACTCCCGACCTTGGATTGTTCCACAAGGAAACGGGTAAATAACATATTCATACTTTGTAATATGTTAAGTATTACTTCAATTATTATTATTATTATTATTATTATTATTATTATTATTATTATTATTATTATTATTATTATTATTATTATTATTATTTTAGATTAACATAATTCTATTGTACGTTGTCATTGCACCAAAAATAGGTTCCCCAGCTCAGACAAATGTGCCCGAGAAATTTCAAGTATAATACAACAGTACTTCACTGGCTCATATCCGACATACATGCATGTCCTGATAACCGTGCGAGATTTATGGTTTCAAGAATTTGGGGTAAACAATTTTTGATTATTTTTTATTGTCCAAGTACTATGTTATATGTTATTAATCAGAATTCTTAATCGTGATCATGTATAAATATTTTCGCTAGAGGGATGAGTACGCTTCCCAAATTCGATCAATTTGGAAAAAGAAGTGTCAGACACGATTCTCGAACATAATGTCTACGCTGAGAAAGTGGGATAGTTGGGTATGTCCTCATTAGATAGAGGCTCAATATTGGAATGACATTTGAGAGTATTGGAGTTCAGAGAAGTATCCGAAGCTCTCAGCTACCAACAAAATGAATCGAGGAAATAGATGCACCTATATTGGAGGGTCCATCTCATTCACAAAACACGAGGACTGTTTGATAGTTCATTTTCACTTAATTATTTATTATTCTAAATTACTTTGAAACAAATTTGTATAAGATTGTAATAATTGTGTTTTGTTAACATAAATGTAGCGGGCCAAGGAGGGGAGTTCTTTCAGCTACACAGATATGTTTGAGACATTACATGTCTTTCAGAATGGGCCACAAAAGAGCCAGCTTATCAATGATCGATCTCGCCAGACTTTGGTAGTATATAGATTAAATATGTTGAAATTTCTTTATATTGCATGGAATTTGTTTTTTAGTTTGATATTTACTACTGACAATTCTTTTTTTTTTTTTAGGATGATGTGCAAAATCTCATACAGAGCACTACTCAGTCTGAGTCTAGTAACTCCGTAAACTCTATTGTTCCTTTTGATGAAAAAGCCATGTTCGTAAAGACACAAGGTGGGTTTAAAAGGGAACGAGTTTATGGGTTAGGCTGAGAGGTGACACAGGTTCGATCTAGGTTGTCTCAAAGTAGACCACATACATCTTCTACTACACTAGCTAATATCGGGCATTTAGTAGAGCAAATGGTTCAACAGGCCGAACGGAAGTTCAATCGACAAATAGACTTGTACCGGGACTTTATGAGGCAACAACACTCAACATTTGGTGGTTGGATGGCAGCTATGTCAGACAAGGTGGGCATTCTAATATGGCCTAAATTAGTCATATTTTTCCTAATAATTTAAGGCTATTTTGTGATACATTCCGTTCAACAACAAGTCATATTCTTTCATATTTGAGATTTTACCTTTGGAAAGGTATTTTGTGCATTATTTTAGATTTTAGCAGTAAAATAAGACAAAAATATCACAAAACAAAACAAAGGCAGCGCTGGACAGGACAGGGGAACCGGTGCCGACCATGTGCTGCTGGCACGGATTTTGAGGCGATGGAAAAATCGTTGGAACGGAGCTAAACAGAACTAAATCAGAGCCGGCTAGGAGGCTAGGAACCGGTGCCGGCTGCACTCTGGAAAAGATTGCAAAAAAATCAAGAAAAATAGGTGAACAACTAGAGAAACAGAACACGACCCTCGCCGGCCCTAGCTAGGATAGGCGACGCCGGCTGTGACCAAATGTTGAGGTAGTGCCTTGATTTTTGTACACGTTTTTTGGCAATCTATAGAATTTTATTATTTTTTTACTTCTAATTGGCCAAAAACCCTACACCAATGAATTTAGGCACTTCCTAAGTCTATAAATAGATGAAAAACACAAGAGAAATGGGGGAATTCACAGGTTATAACAAAAAATCACTGAAATCAAAGGAGGAATTCTTCAATTTAAGGAGGGTTGTGCAAGAAGGTCTACAAAGGAAGAATAAGGAGGCTCGTCTCTGAGTGCTTTCTTTTACTTTGTTTTCTTTTTCTTAAACAATGATGTTTTAATTGTTTTATTGTAATTTGATATTATTTTAGGTATCATGATTTTTAGAGTTATTAGATCTTTTGATTAATTGATTGTTATTTTTAGTATTTAATTACTTTTGCGTATTACGGGATTAATTGGTTGTTGCTTTCCATTAACTTGCTTGGAAAAGGGGTTGATGGTGGTCTCAATTTGTTAATTTCATATTTATTGTCTATTAACTTGTTTGAAAAGGGGGTTAATTGCTAAAAATAGGTAACTAAAGATTAATTGATGTCTACCAAGAATGGATTCATTGGTTAATTTCATATTTTAAGTTTGATAGAATATGGAAATTTAATCAAGGATTGTGTTTAATGCATCTTTTGGGTGGATTAGTTGAGACAGGAATGTGATGATAATTTATCTAGAAGGTAGTAATCTCATGGATTGAAAAAGAAGTAAATCTATATTAATTCTTCATGATGCCAAAAGAATAATTAGTTATAATAACAGTTAAGTGATTTAAGGTTATGTTTGTCAAAATAATTGTTTTAAGTTACATAATTCTCCATCCTTGACATGTATATATTCTTTTATTTTATTTTATTTTATTTTTTCTTTTTATTTCATTTTCACTTTATTTAGTCAGTTAAATAGTGAAATAAAAGTAATTAATGCATATTTGTTCCTTGAGGATCGATACTCGTTTAAATCCTATACTATGTTTAATGATGAGTATGCTTGCTCATATGTGTAATTTAGGGTTAACATTTTAATTTAAACTTGATTGGGAATATGTTTATTTTTATATGATTTTTATACCCAAAAAAATACACATCACATTCCTGCACCATCTATGCCATCCATAGAGGAGATAGAAGCGCGCATAGCAGCTGCTAATGCTGAAGATGAAGATCCCAATGCTGACAATGGATTTGATCCAACTGATGAGCACCCAGGTCCACGTAGGGGCTCTCGTTCCCCTCCTCCACCACCTTCTATAGCTGTTCCTTCTTTAGCTACATAGACTTTGTTGTATTTATTTCTATACTCTTTATACACTGTTACTTATTTCTGTGAACTATTTTATTTTTTAGATACTTATTATGTATTTATATTATATTATGTTTCAATATTTTAATTATATTTATTCGTGCTTAGTTTCAATTTTTTATATTATTTTTTAGGTTATGAACATTGTTTTGGCATTTTCTTGTGTAGTGTTTCAGGATTGATTTACAAGGAACTAATAATTTAAAATAAATATAGTAATAGAAAATTAAAAAAATAATCGCAAAATTCTTGCAATTTGTGACAATTTAGCACGAGCTAGAAAACTTTGTCACAATTTGTGACGATTTTGCGAGGGCACCCCTCGCAAAACCCTCGCAATTTTGGAAACAAAAAATCCCTCGCAAAACCTTTGCAAATTTGGGAGGGTTTTGTGAGGGTCGAAAAAGCCCTCACAAAATCGTTGCAATTTGTGACGATTTTGAGAGGGCCATGACTTGGGAGGTGACCACTTCCCTCGCAATTTGTGACTGTTTTGTGAGGGCCAAGTCCCTCGTAGTTTGCGATGATTTTGCGAGGTCCTAGTTGTTTATGTTATGCCCTAGAGGCAATCACTTGTACGTTATATATGATACATTTTATTTTAATAAAAGACATTATTTATCTTACAGTTTCTTTTGTTTACTTTTGTGCAAAATAACTATTAGATAAAGTCCCTAGTAAAACACCGTATTAAGAAAATCATGATAGAGATCATGATATAAAATTCCTACTACACTGTATAGTGTTAGTACTTAAATAGTCACTAGTCGTAGTATTAATGAGACAGGACATCATTAGTGCATTAAAACTAACATGTGTTAGACTTCCTAATTTGATTAGGCGGTGGTTCTCATATCTGTGAGTATTGAGATACTCAAAGTTAACACATGAATGCTTGTTAATGGAATAAGTACATTGGATGACCTAACTATGAGATAATCACATAGATAACTATTTAGTGCCAGTGATATAATCTTAATATAGCAAACGTGCAAGTATCCTTAAATTTGAGATCTCCAAGGTACTTTGTTTGTTGAGCATTGTGCTTTGATTCCAATCTTTGGAGCCAAATCAAGGGTTGCCTATGGGATGGATATTGGGTACATTATGAGGTAAACAAAAATAGTTGAGAGAGTCAATAAAGAATTCACCACTCCTAATAGTAGGGGCGAATATCTCACAATCACTTGTAGGAATTACTACTCGAGAAGTCCTTAGCCATGGCGTCTGTGTATTGAAAATAGTTTCAATTGATACATATCTAGAGTAGTGGGTTCCTGGTGCAAGTACTATTATATTCGGGCCAGAATTAATATATTTTGGAAGGTGTTGGCACTAATTTCGTACTCCAAACTAGATGAGATATTGTATGGTGAAAGGAGTTAATTGCACTGTAGTTTGTTATTGAAGGGTTCATGTCAATCCACTTGACTTCCTGGACTATTGGGTGGTTATGATGTGTTGCTAGGTACCATTCATGATTTGGGAATATAGATTTATTAATTGATGAATTAATAAATCAATCCTAATTAGAATTAATTATGGATTATTAATCTCAAAGACGTTTGGATTAATTCATATTCGCTACCAATTGATTGGGAAACCTAATAGGTCACACACAATAGAAGATTATATACCCAAGATGTTATTTGATAACATAGTAGGGTTAATTGCGAGAAAGAGAAGTTGTTGTGGCCAAATAATTAGTTATAATTTATGGTTCAAATTATAATTGTGAGAACTTGATGTTTCCAATTACAATTAGAGAATTCTAACTGTTTTAGAATTCGCAGTTGGAGTATTTTTTCAGTAGATTTTTCGTGTAATATATGGTAGATATGCACGAAATTCTACAGAAAAAAAAGACACACGAAATACAACTCCTAAACCCTAGCCGCCTTATTTTTCTACTAGCACAGAAAAATCTATGTGCTTGAGAGTGTTCCTCATATAGATTTCTGTTAAAGGTAATCATACACTGTGAAGAAGAATCTCGTGGTGTTTGATCAAGAGGATTGCTGGATCATGCCTCGACTTGAAGAAGAAAAATTTTGTTCTTCACATGATCAAATAAAGGTAAAAAGCTGTTACCTTTGTTCTCTTTACATCTTGTTTTCCACACATATATGGATCCTGAGTTGGTATCTCGTTCTTTTTTTTTCGCTGCGCCATATATGATATGCGTGAGAGATACCCAAAACTAGTCCCTCACAATTTACGATGATTTCGCAAAGACCCTCGCAACACCGTCGCAATTTGCGGGGATTTTGCGACGGACCTATGCATTTCGTCGCAAAACGGTAGCAAATTTTTTGCTTCGTCAAAGTTTGACCAAAAATATTCGTTGCAAAACCCTTGCAAAACTGTCGCAAATGGCGACAGTTTTTTCTTGCCCTCGCAAAAACCACCGCAAATAGCGTCCGTTTGTCTTTGCCATCGCAATTAGTGACGGCATTTTTTGCGACAGTCAAAACCATTGCAAACCAGGTAAGCGACGGTTTTTGGCTATCACAAAATGGTAATTTTCCTGTAGTGCAAGATTTAGGAGGATCAAAGAGAATTCTTAAAGAATAAGAGGAGATTGCTCAAGAAGGTTTCAAGAAAGAAGAAGAATGCTTACTTGTCTATGAGTGATTTTTTTTTCTTTGTAATTTATTGACAATTTAAGATTAATATTTTAATTATCTTTAGAGGATATTCTTTTAGATTCATAATTCTATATCGATTTTAGTTCTTTGATCAATTGATTAATCTTCTTGGTATTTGATTACTTATTTTAATGGTAAAATATGCTAACTACCTTTGAACTTTCACAAATTTTTATTTCTACTCTCAAACTTTAAAATATATGATTTTAGCCCTTAAACTTTTGAAACACCTAAAAAATAGCCCTTTCAACAATAAAAGCTTAAGTACAATACAAAATCTCCATATTTTAGCTCTCAATCTCCCATTTTTTATTTCTAAAATATTATTCTTTAACTTTAATCTTGATTTCTTCTTTTTGAATTTCTTCATTTATCAACAACAATTTTAAGATCTAACTTCAAACCTTTTATGTGACTTAATAATCTTGAAATTACTTTTTCGCACTTTTTCGAATCTAGTCATATAATAAAAATAACATATTTTACCCTTTAATAAAGAAAACTAAGACATAAAGATGAAGAAGAAAAAAATCGATTCAATTCTTGACGAATAGTAATTTTCTTAGTATCTCTACAAAAAGGAAGAATAAATTTGAAAGTATAAGTGAATTACCAAAAAAAAAATAAAAATCTAAAAAGAGAAGTGAGAGACGCGCATGTCATAGTAGTCTTTTCCTGTCATATATAAAAGTTACTTTGTAAGAATTAGAATGATGGCACCACATTGTGAGAGTTAAGTGAATGAAAATACCTATAAAATAGGTCATGTTGAAGTCATGTGATGAATTGTTGTGAGTACTTAATAGTTTTAATTGATAAAAGAGCTATTTTTTAGATATTTTAAAAGTTCGAGATCTAAAATCACACATTTTAAAATTCGGGGGTAGAAATCAAAATTTGTGAAAGTTCAAGAATGGCTAACATATTTTGCCCCTTGTTCTTCTTGTTAACTTACTCGAAAAAAAGGTTAATTAGGGTTTTAATTTATTCAATTTCATATTTGTTATCTTGCTTGAAAAATGAGTTAATTGTTAAAAACTTGGGTATTCAAAGATTAATTGATAATTGTTGGAATATAGATTCATTGACTAGTTTTATGCTTTAAATCACCTAGAATATAGGGATTTGTGTGAGGATTGATTCTAATGCATCTTTTGGGTAAATTGGTTGAGATAGAATATATTCACTGATTTAACTAGAAGATAATGATTGCATGGATTGCAAATGAAGTGTGTCTATTTTAATTTTTCATGATGCTAATATAATATTTAATTGAGAGAATAGCTAGTCAATCATTATTGTGTATTCAAGGATTTTTATCTATTTATATGTATTTTCTCCTTATTCTCACTCCTTGATTATCCTTATGACTTTTCTTGTATGACTTGATTTTCTATAGTATATTAGGTTAGTGTTTTATTTAATTATATTTCTTTGTTTTGTTGATTAAATAATAAAGATTTGGATAAAATAAGGTGGGAGCCTAAGTTCTCGTGGATTCGACACTTATTATTCACTATACTATATGATGGGTATACTTGTCCATATGTGTGGTTTTAGTGGTTAGCATTTTAATTAAAAATTTGATTGATTATGGACTTTGTTGCTAATATTTTCTACACTAAAAAACGCGCATAAAATTTTTAGCACTGTTGCAGGGGATGGGCACTATCAGAAACACTCGAGTTTTGTTGATTTAGCCTTTATTGTATTTGTAAATATCACTAACTTTTTTTAGGTACTTTGTGAATATTTAATTAATTTTTTAATAGTATATGATTTTATTTTTTATTTATTTAAAATTTTGTAATTCCTTATTTTTCTTTTTGATTTAATCTTTGTTTTTCTTTAAGCGTGAGGCTAAAATCATCGTCATAGACAATCAACTATGGGAATATATATATGGCCATGGACACAAATTCAAATGATCCATAATGACGAGAATTTGGTAATCGCCTAGAGTATATGGTTGTTGATTAATTTCATGTTTATGAGAAATCGAGTTTAATGTATTTTTTGGTTATGTTGGTTTGAATGAAAAATCTGCTAATTTAATCAAGAAATAGTGATTCCATGGATTGGGAAAGAAGTGGAGTCTATATAAGTGGATTCATGACTTGAGAAACTAAAAAACCTTAGAGTGGGTGAATAAGGTTTTTGGCAAACTAAAATTTTTCAAGAAATCTATTTTACAGAATATAAATATTCTTCAAGTTTCTTCGACCAACTTCACAGCAACAGAGAAAGTAATCTAAGAAATTTTGAGAAATATCTAGATTTAGACTAAGGTAAGAAGCATAATGCAATTAAAGCTATATGCAGAGAAATAAGACACGGAATATATAGTGGTTCGATCTACCAAGATCTACATCCACTACCTCAAGCTCTCACTTAAGGATTTTCAACCAAATTTCATTTATCCAACTTAATGGAATCAATTTGTACTAAATACAATAGAAGATCACCACACTTGGTTTTCCAAAACCTCTCAATCAACCAACAAATTAAGGCTCACCTAAGATGGGTTTTACACCACAACCTTGATTTACAAAAGAGATTGAATATCAATGGAATAGCAAAAGCTCACTTCTTTCAGCAGATGTGCACCAAAAAAAAAAAAACACAAACATTTTTACCTTTAAGATACAATTTGAATTCACTTTGAAGCACTTTGATAAAGGAGATTTTTGTTTTCTATAGAGTAAGAGTGTTTCTTAGAAGGATAGAGCAAAAAACTACAGTCAAATCGAGTTTAGAAACCTTATATAGAGACATAATGTGAAGTACCAATAGCTATAAAACAACTATTATTCACCGTTAGATTTACCCGCGTTTTGGATTCATGTTTTGGACGACGATGCATCTAAAAGGTAAGTCCAAAATGGCATTTTTTTAGGCAGAAACGATTTGACACTGTTTACGGGATTTTGGATGAATCTTTTGGATGCAAAATCATTCAAACTACTCAATCCAAAATTCTGAGATTTAAAACTTTGAAATCTTTTTGTTTGTGTGCTTCAAGGTCGAAATAAATTGAATCATAAGGTAAAGAGATATAGGACTTAACAAGAAATACCTTAATAACGATTCTTAGTCTAAAGTTCTTCCATAAGAATTTTTTGGTATGCAATCTCTTAAACTTGGTCTTCTACTTGATTATCCATTCTTGGATTCCATTACTCAAGAGTTGCTTAGTAATCTTATTTGTACACCTTAGAAGAACTGAGGTCAAACATATCCTATCACATATAGAATACACAAGTTAGTCCACATCAATATTTATCATAAGTCAAAACATAGGAGAATGCCCTTAGGGCTAACAATCTTTCCCTTTTTAAGTGATGACAAAACTTATGGGATTGTAATATATAGATATAAAAAAAAGATATATACAATAGGAACATATTAGACTGAGAGAAATAAGAATATTTTTCATTGAGATGCAATCTCTCATTATACCACTTAAAGAGTGCTTATGAGATTAAGATTAAAGCATATACTCACAAACATGGCTCAATAAGCCTATGACCCAACCTACCTTCATATCCTTCTTCCTTCCATCTCATGATTATTCATTAAAGGAATAACTATTACAATGATTTTATAAACATATATAGAAGAGAGTTATAGCAAATAAGTCATGAGATGAGATGCTCCCTCTTAATATGTGCATATATAGTATTTGTAAATTAAGAGAGAAAACTAGAGTCAATTTTGTACGTCCAAAAAGTTCATCCAAAACTAGGTGAAAGTGAGTATAGAACTTTTTGAAATTTACATTTTAGATGTCCAAAAGGTGTGTCCAAAATAGCATGAAGTTTTTGAAGAACATATTTTTTGCACAAGACTTTTGGATCAAGAAAATATGAGTCCAAAACTCCCCTTGTCAAAATGTAGAAGATAATGGATTTTTTTTTTTTTTTTAGAATTTTGATTAGTCCTGGTTTTCTCAAAGAGTTTTGATCATTAAGGAGGCTATCCAACTATCTGATATTTTTATCAATGAATATGTCATGAAATCATGTCAATAACTTAAAAACAATTTTACCAATAACTCTAGTCTCAAATATACCTTTATTCTTGAAGAAAGTACTTTTGGACGATATTCAGGATACCAAACTAGTGTCCTTTTTGGACATTAGCAAACTGAGATCACATATGATAAATTTTCGTATCAAGCAGTTTATCCAAAACTTGTCATGAATTTCATAGAAAGAATTATAGGACCTTAGCTATATTTAGAGGAAATATGCTAGTGCAAAATATCAATTTTAGAGCACAAAGTTTCCCTCATATAAGTTTACGACTCAAGGACTAACAAGCATACTGTCAAGCAGTTATTCATTAGTTCATTATTAACAATTAGCAATGGAGAGCATAGCACACTACCACATCGATGATCAAATAAATTTGTCATTCATTCCTAATCAATATAAAAATCATAGCACAGAAGAATAATCACAGCCCAATCAACGAAGCCAGCACGGTCACAAACATAAGCAGAAACTTATCCCAACATTGCCCAATCACATTAGGTAGGTATAAATAAAATTAATCCAATCATAAACACAATCAATCTAATCATATGGCTCACAATCCAACGATAATATCAGTCAGTTTTCTCCCCCTTTGTCATCAATAAAAAAGAGGAATAATATAGATGAAGCAGAAAAAAAAAGGATATATATAGATATGAAGCATTCATGAGTTAAGTAGATAGGCTTGTTCACAAGTAAAGACAGAAAATAAATTGTTCAACTACAAAAAGAGAAATTTAGAATTGTTTAAGATAGCAGAGAGAATTGAGGTTAGTCGGGGTAGAGGTCAGTTGGAGTGCATTTTGCTAATCTGGTCACTCAGGAGACGTGAATTGTTTCAATTTTTGACCCTGTACCTTTTCAGGAGTGTTGATCAGCAATCCTACTTGATTTCCTCTTAACCACAACATGTTTCTATCTCTTCCCAGATGAGATACGAGGTTCAGAGGAAGCAAGGGGTGCTACAGCTTTTTGAAGCGGGGATTTTTCTTTGTCTTGTATAGTAACTATCACTTCCTCAACAAGCTGGTGTTGTCCAATTTCTTCCTCAGTGACTGGTTCCTCAACTATTGCCTTTGCTAGAGCAGGTGCTGCAGCAGCAGATACCAGTTCATCTGTTTTTGCTTTCTTCTCCACTATAGTTAGTCTATTTCTAAGATTTTGAAGTTCTAAAATAAGGCCATCCAATTTAACAGCCAAATAATTGATGGCATCCAAAATGGTTTCAGATAGTCCTTTGTCCTGAGCCTGTTCTTTTCCTTTAGTAGAGGATGCTTCATGAGGTTCTACCTCAATTTTTCTTTTGGCTCCAACAAATGGGGCATTCTTTCCTTCAACTTTTATTTTCAACAATCTTTCCCTTTCCTCACCATATGTATCATGGAGCAACTTCCATTCATTTCCCATCCTCACATATCCTACGCGCTCAAAGGACTCAAAGCTATAAATATTCATTTTTTATGGCACACAAGGGACTGAATTTAAATAAGCATCAAAATATCTGAAGACTTTTGTTAACAGATTTTCATACGACAAAGCCTTGCTAGAGGTGTTTCTTGTTTGCAACATCAACTTAGCACCCAAGAACCCAAAACTAATTTGCCTTCCCTCAGCCAAGACTAACATAATTACCATCTGCATTATATTAATAGAGGTTTTATGACCAAAACTTGGCACCACCATGGTAGAGACCATATAGTGTAAGATCCTTCCTTCTCCATTTAGCCATTTGGTGTTTCTGTTATTGAAATTCTTGAAACTCCTTCCACCAGCAAACATTTCTTCAAATTTCTTTAACTCAAACATGCCAATTCCCTCTGAAAATTTATTCAGTTCAAAATATTGAATCCCTCCATCTCTTACTTCACATATTCTATTCAGCAAATGGTAATCAAACTCAATATTCTTCCCTCCAACTCTAGAAGTATACTATTGAATCATAAGCCCTCCCCCGGTTTTCTCAAGACGACATTTCCTTAGATTAGCGTAGAATTCCCAAATGAGCGAGGTAAATAATTTTTCATTGACAGATAGTAAACTACCCCAACCAATAGACTCAAACATATTCAACACATTGGAGAAATTCAAGAAAGACGATGGATTTACTCTATACCCAATAATCGAAGTTCTATTATAATCAGACTCACTTTTTAAATCTATAAATCAAAGTACCTGAGTCTCAGAACTCTCTTGTTTCGGTGATGATATTGAGGAATCATAATGGGAGGCCAAGAAATCTAGTGCAGTTTCTTTCCCTTTGTTCGTTGCTGAAGGCTTTTTCTTTGTCTTTAGAGAAATTTTTCGCACCTTCTTTGGTTTCGATGTGGCTGATTTCGTTTTTACCATTGAGAAGATAAGGGCTTTGACACTCGATTGTTCAAAAAGGAAGAACTCAGAGAATTCTAGGAAGATGAAGTGAGTATTCATTGGTTACAGAGTTGGGAAGAGAGAAAGAAAAAAAGTCCTTTGAATACCGAGAAAGCTGCTATAGAAAGCGCACATTGAAAAGGCCACTATACTTAGAGATTTCAAAAAGCCGTATAGAGAAAAACGCGAGCATTTTGAAATTCAAATATGAAAATATGGAAGTAGTTATTTCAAAAGAAAAATACGAAGCATTAAAGATAATTCCGTTTTGGATTCTAACCTGATCCGAAATATACATCCAAACGGAACTTCTTCAGGGATGCGTTTTGGAGGTGAGTTTTGGACTCAAATATTGCGCCCAAAAATTTTGTCTTCACTAATTCTACAAAATAAAGAAAACTTATGCAACCAAGTCAGTCATGTGATTTTTGTAATTCCCAAACCTCTTCTCAGATTGTTAAATCTTTCTTCGGCCAAAGGTTTTGTAAAGATGTCGGTAAGTTGTTCATCAATTGAAATATATTCAACACACACATCGCCTTTAAGTACATGATCACGGATAAAACGATGTTTAACTTCTATATGCTTGGTCCTAGAATGTTGAATAGGATTTTTAGTTAGATTGATAGCACTTAAGTAAAGAAGTCGGCAAGTTGTTCATTAGTTGAAATATATTCATCACACACATCGCCTTTAAGTACATGATCACGGATAAAATAATGTTTAACTTCTATATGCTTGGTCCTAGAATGTTGAACAGGATTTTTAGTTAGATTGATAGCACTTGTATTGTCACATAGTATAGGTACGCAATTAAAGTTAAGACCAAAATCAAGAAATGTATTTTTTATCCACAAGATTTGTGCGCAGCAACTGCCAGCTGTAATATATTTAGCCTCGGTTGTGGATAAGGATACACATGCTTACTTTTTGCTGTGCCATGATACTAAAGAGTGTCCAAGAAATTGATAATGGCCACTTGTGCTTTTTCTTTCCACTTTACATCTCTCATAATCTGCATTAGTGTATCCTATAAGATCAAATATGTTAGTGTGAGGATACCATAAGTTATAATCATGTGTGCTGATTAGATATCGAAGGATGTGATTTACTACATATAAGTGTGATTCCTTTGGACATAATTGAAACCGGACACAAAGATAAACTGAAAATATAATATCAGGCCAGCTAGTGGTAAGATAGAATAAGCTTCCAATCATACCTCTATACTTATGTTCATCTACCGTCTTACCCTTTTCATCTTTGTCTCTATTTATAGAAGTACTCATAGGTGTGCAGATTTCTTTGGCTTCGTTCATACCAAACCTTTTGAGCAACTCCTTGGGATACTTAGCTTGATTTATGAAGATTCCATCCTTGGTTTGCTTAATTTGCAATACGAGGAAGAAATTTAGTTCTCCCATTATCCTTATTTCGAATTATTGCTGCATTGTCTTAGCAAACATCTTGCACAAAGAATCATTAGTAGCACCGAAAATGATGTCATCAACATAAATTTGAGTAATAAGTAGATCACCAGATTTATCAGAATTGGTAAACAAAGTGGTATTGATCAAGCCTCTTGAAAAACCTTTTGAAATCAAGAATCCACTAAGCCTCTCACACCAAACTCGTGAAGCTTGTTTTAACCCATAAAGAGCCTTAGAAAGTTTGAAAATATAATTTGGAAAGTGCTCATGAATAAAACCAGGAGGTTGTTCTACATACACCTCCTCCTCAATAAAACCATTTAGGAATGCACTCTTAACATCCATTTAGGAATGCACTCTTAAAAGCAAGAAGCATTCTTATAGATTCTGGTCTAGCAACGAGAGCAAATGTCTCGTTATAATCAATGCCCTCTTTTTGATTGAATCCTTGGGTGACCAGTCCAGCTTTATTTCTAATGACAGCTTCGTTTTCATCAAATTTGTTTTTAAATACCCACTTAGTACCAATAACCGGACGATCAAGTGGTCTAGGAACAAGTTTCCAAATTTGATTTCTTTCAAATTAGTTTAGTTCTTCTTGCATAGCAATTATCCAAAATTCATTATGTAGTGTTACATCAATACAATTAGGTTCTATACTTAAGAAAAGAGCAAAGTTATCTATGAAATGCTGTCTAGTTTTAACTCCATAGTTTAGATCAGCAATAATTTGGTCTTTGGGATAACCTGTTTGTATTTCCAATCCTTTGGTAATTATTGATCCGTGGAATTTTTAGTTTGTTCCCTTCCTTATTCAGCTTGTTGTTCATCAATTTCTTCTTCTTTTGCACGAGTATCTAGTGGTGGAGCTTTAAGTTGGTCTTTTCTTACTTCCTTTGAACCTCTTACATCATCATCATTTTTCATTGGAGCATAAATGTTAGTTTCATGAAACACAACATGTACGGATTCTTTCATACATAGAGTTATTTTATTGTATACTCTATATGCCCTTTTATTGAAAGAATATCCAAGAAATATAGTCTCATCGGATTTACTATCAAATTTTCCAAGATTGTCTTGAGTATTAGGGATAATATACTTGCAGTCAAACACTTTAAAATAGGTGATTAATGTAGTTTTGTCAAACATAAGTTCAAAGGGTGTTTTTTCTCAAAAACGGTCTCAGTATTACTCAGTTTACAATATAGCACGCTGTATTAACAGCTTCAAACCAAAAGTATTTTGGAAGGGCATTTTCACAAATCATGAATCTAGCCATCTCTTGCAAGTTCGATTTTTCTTTTCAATAACACCATTTTGTTGAGGTGTTTTGGCTGTTGAAAAATTGTGAAATATTCCATTTTCATCACAAAAGTGTGTAAATTCATTGTTGCAAAATTTTTTACCATTATCACTTCTAATAGAAATTAGTTTGCATTCAATAAAGTTTTGGACGCATTTGATCAGTTTTGAAAATTCAGAAAATGCTTCGTCTTTTTGTCCAAGAAATAAAATCCAAGTAAATCTAGAGAAATCATCAACTAACACATATGCATACTTTTTACTGCCAAGGCTAACAATCCTCATTGGTCCAAACAAATCCATTTGAATTAATTCAAGAGATTTTGAGGTTGAAATCATTTTCTTGGGTTTAAAGAAAGTTTTGATTTGTTTTCCAAGTTGGCATGCGTCACAAATTTTTCTTTTATCAAACTTCATTTTGGGCAATCCCTTAACAAGCTCTTTTGAGGACAGTTTATTTAGCAAATCAAAAGAAACATAACCTAATCTTTTATGCCAAAGGTAACCATCATTGTCATGTACGGAGAGGCATCTAATACCATAAGCTATAAGGTCATTTAGATAGAATACATACACATTTCCAACACAGTTGGCAACAAAGATTGTTTTAAAATTTGAGCTATCTATGATAGAGCAAGAATCCTTTTCAAAAATGACTTTGCAGCCGTTGTCACATAGTTGGCTAATGCTAAGCAAATTATATTTTAGATCATCTATTAGTAATACTTGTTTTATAATGATTGAGGAACCTTTATCAATGTTACCAATGCCAAGAATTTTTCCTTTCTTCTTGTCTCCAAAAGTAACGAATCCTTCATTTGTGGTTTGCACATCTTTTAACAAGGCTGCATCTCCAGTCATATATCTTGAACAACCGCTGTCCAAGAACCACTTGGTGAAGCTCATTTTCTCCAAAGAATATGCCTATACATAAGAAAGAAGAGTGATTTTTCACAATATGTGCATGCTTTGTGTTCATGTAACATGAGGTAGCTTTAACAAATCGAGGCTTGTGAATTTTGTCCTTATTCTTATATCTATATCCTAAGACATTTTGATTTCTAGCTTGGTGTTGAGTCCCAAATAATTTTTCCAAGTTATTTTTCCCATTTGTAAATTTCTCAATACATGTGGTAAGGCCATTAACTCTATTTTTTATGTCATCAAAAGTGCTAACCATACTTTCAAGAGAATGAATTCTATCATACAAAATTCTATTTTCTAGAGATACATACTGTAAAGTAGTCATGTTCACATCCTTTTCCATAATAGCATATATGTGTGACTCAAGAGACATTTTGTTCTCACTCAACAACCTTTTGTTCTCATTTAACAAGCAATCAATCTTTAATTTCATTTCTTTATTTTTTCTGGATAATTTTTTAAGTTCATGGAACATATCAATTAGCAACTCATTTGGATTATCATGCTTTTCAGATTTAGATATATGCAAATTAGACATGAAGTTAGTAGTGGTAGAGTTTACCTCGTTTTTCGTGGCCATAAAGCATATGTTGGCAGTTTCGTTCTCAAAATCTTCTTCTTTAGACTTAGACCCATTTTGGTCCCAAGTCCCCATCAATCCTTTGCTTTTCTTTTCCTTCAGCTCCTTCTTCTTTTTAAGCATTCTGCCTTCTTTTCCTTTTGCAACTGGACAATCAGCAATAAAGTGTTCAGTGCTTTTGCATTCAAAACATTGAGGAATGCTGAGGATTGTCCTTTCCTTTTTGTGAACTTCTTTCCTCTTTTGAAGTTCCTTGTTGAATATCCTTCTAAATTTCTTTGCTATCATTGCCAGATATTTATTTTCTACTTCAGTTTCATCACTACTGTCAGATTGACTAGTTTCTTCATCATATTTTTTAACTTTCAGTGCTATTCCCTATTTACCTTTATCATGATCATCAGATTCCTAAAACCTCTTGAGTTTTATTTTATGTGTTAGAAGAGAGCCAATCAACTCTTTAGTTGGTAAGGATTTTAAATCCTTGGATTCTTCTACAACAAAAGCTTTAGGCTGCCAGCTTTTAGGTAATGCATCCATAATTTTTTGGTCTTCGGTTGGTAAGGATTTTAAATCCTTGGATTCTTCTACAGCAAGAGCTTTAGGCTGCCAGCTTTTAGGTAATGCATCCAGAATTTTTTGGTTTTGTTCCATAAGGGAATAAACCTTCCTATCTCTAAGAGCATTTGAGATATTTGTGAATTTAGTGAACATATCAGTAATGCTTTCATTCGGCTTCATTGTGAATAATTCATAATCATGAATTAGAAGCCCAATTTAGATTTTTTAACTTGATTTGTCCTCTCATGGGTGACCTGAAATAATTTTCACATATCATGAGCTGAATCACAACTACTAACTCGATTGTATTCAGTGGCATCTAGTGCACAGCACAAAATATTCATAGCCTGAAAATTCAATGTCATCTTAGCATCGTCTTCAAAATCAAATTCAACATTTTGTTTAGACATTTTTATGCCATCAACAACTTTTGATGGAATTGATGGAATAAAAGGACCCATCTCTATCAAATTCCACAACTGAGCACACATAGATTGTTATTCTATTTTTCCAGAATGTGTAGTTGTTTCCATTGAACAAATAAGGTCGATTTGTTGAAAAACCTTTAACATCTAGAAGAGAGGATGAGTTTGCCATGAGGATCTTTTGTACGAGGTTGTTAGACAGAGAATACGTAGACCAGGCTCTGATACCAAACGAAAAACCTTAGCGGAGGTGAATAAGGTTTTTGGCAAACTAAAAATTTTTAAGAAATCTGTTTTACAAAATATAAATGTTCTTCAAGTTTCTTGGACCGACTTCACGGCAATAGAAAAAGCAATCCAAGGAAATTTTGAGAAATATCCAGATTCAGACTAAGGTAAGAAGCACAATGCAGTTAATGCTATATGCAAAGAAATGAAACACAGAATGTATAGTAGTTCAATATACCAAGATCTACATCTACTATCTTAAGCTCACTCTTAAGAATTTTCAACCAGATTTTATTTACCCAACTTAATGGAATCAATTTGTACCAAATACAAGAACGGATCACCATACTTGGTTTTTCAAAACCGCTCAATCAACCAACAAATCAAGGCTCATCCCAAATAGGTTTTACACCACATCTATGGTTTACAAAAGAGATTAAATATCAATAGAACAACAAAAGCTCACTTCTTTAAGCAGATGTGCACCAAGAAAAAGCACAAACACTTTTACCTTTAAGATACAATTTGAATTCACTTTGAAGCATTTTGATAAAGGAGATTTTTATTTTCTATAGAGCAAGTGATGTGTCCGGACTTGGGTATAAAAATCATACAAAATTAAGCACATTCCCAATCAAGTTTAAATTAAAACGTTAAACCCAAATCACACATATGAGCAAGCGTACTCATCATTAACTGAGCATAGGGTTCAAACGAGTGTCGATCCTCAAGCAACAAGTAGACATTAATTACCCTTCTTTCATTGTTTAACCGACTCGATAAAACCAAACCGAAACAAAAGAAAACAAAAATCGAAATATATACACGTCAAGGCTGGAGAAGTATGCAACTCAAACCATTGTGTAGACAAACATGATCTCAAAGTACCTAACCATTAGCATAACCAATCATTCTCTTGGCATCATGAAAGATTAAGGTAAATTAGCATCACTTGGTCTGTCTCAACTAATTACTACCTTCTAGATAAGTTAGAATCACTTGATCTATCTCAACTAATTCATCCAAAAGATGCATTAAGTACAATCCTTGATTAAATTTCCTTGGTCTGGCAAATTTAAAACATGAAATTAATCAATGAATCCTTGGTCTGACAAACATCAATTAACCTTTAATTACTCGATCCTCAGCAATTAACCTCTTTGGTCTAGCAAGTTAACAGCCAATAAATATGAAATTAATCAATTGCAACTACCATCAACCTCTTTGGTCTAGCAAGTTAATGAAAAGAAACAACCAATTAATCTCGTCATACGCCCAAGTAATTAAATACCAAGAAGAACAATCAAGTAATCTAAAGATCAAATAACTCTAAAAATCAAGAATATCTAAAACAATGTCTAATTACAATAAAACAATTAACATATCATTGACAATAAAAAGAAGACAAAGTAAAAGAAAGCACTCATAGACAAGCCTCCTTCTTCTTCCTTTGAAGACCTTCTTGTACAACTCTTCTTGAACTTAAAGAATTCCTCCTTGGACTGAGTGATTTTCTACGATGATCAATGAATTATCTCATTTTCTCTTATGTTTTTCATATATTTATGGGCTAAAGAAGTGCCTAAACCCATAGGTACAAAGTTCTTGGGCGAGTAGAAGTTGGAAGATACTAAAACTCCTCAGATTTCCAAAAACGTATAGAAAGAGCGCAGCACCGCCTCAAGGACAGGCCACAGCTGGTACCGCCTTAGTTCTTCAGAGCCGGCACCATCTGTGTTCTGCTTCTCCACTCGTTCGCCGATTTTTCTCCGAATTGTGCGCATAAGTTCCAGAATGCAGTCGGTGCCAGTTCCAGCCTTACAGCCGGTGCCGCTTAGGTTCTGTTCTACTCTGTTTCTACAATTTTTCTATCGCTTTGAAGTTTGTGCAACTAGTTTACAGCTGGCGCCGGTTCTAGGGCTCTAGTCGAAGCCGCCTCTGCTCTGTTTCGCAATGGTTTTACTTCGTTTTATCCAAAAATCTGAAATAATGACCAAAATACCTTTCCAAGGGTAAAATCTCAAATATGAAAGAATATGACTAGTTATTTCACAAAATGTATTACAAAATAGCCTCAAATAACTAAGCAAAGTATGACCAATTTAGCCCCTATCAAATTCCCCCACGCTTAACTCTTTGCTTGTCCTCAAGCAAAGTATCAAGAACAAGTAGGAAAAACACAAGGTTTTAATCAAATCACTCAATCAATTCCAAAATCATATCTTCAATGCTTTCTTTATTCATGAACATGAAACACGTGATACTAAATCTTTCACAGCCAATGCAAGACTTGTGTAGTGATAAATGACTTAGTAGAACTATCTCAATACTTCACAATATTCTCAAACCATTAGAAAAAAGTCAGTTCAAAAAGAATATACATTCCATATGCTTACTTTTCATACACTCTCTCTACTAATCTAAGACATATCATGATTCTACTTAGATCAAGTAGGACTTTTAAGTTTATAATGTAAGGCTAAAGGTTTGTAATATGACTTAGCAAACGAAGGAGATAATTCTCAACTCTTCTTGCTCTCCTATTCCAAGAATCAATCAAACCATAATCTTATATAACAACCCTTATGCACTTCAAGCAAATCCTGCATTGTTCTTTTTTTCTTTTACCTCTTCTTATCATTAACTCTTTTCCTCACAAGATCACTCAATTTTCCAGCAATGGTGTCAAGTGTTTTATATGAACTTACTTTTACAGTTCACTTACCATCGCTTTTGTGATCTTTTCGCTCCTTTTTTCTTTTCTTTTTCAATTTTCTTTTGATTCTCTTTCAATTCTCTCTTCTTTTATTCCTCTTTTGTTTTCACTGTTGCTGTTCTTTTCTTTTTCTTCACTTTTCTTTCTAGGAGCTTGTCGTTTTCTCTTTTCAGTTCCTCTCGTTTATTTTCTTCTTCCTCATCTTTTTCAGCTCAACACTCTTTTCTTTCTCAATTTTTTCAACATCTTTCTTCCATTCTACTTCCTTTCTTTTCCCAGCTCCACTCGTAATTGATCCATGACTAAAAATAACAAGCCATGATCTCTATCACTACATTTTTTTCTCAACATACATATACTTTCATCCTTCAAGAGCATAAAGATTTGGAAAATTACACAAACTCTCAGCACAAGTAATGGACAAAATATCGTGACGTGTTTTAAAGAAAGAGATCACCAATTTAGGCTCAAAATAGGCACTAGGGATAATATAACAATAGGTAGGCTTGAAAAGTTCAAACTATCCAAAGAAGGCCTATTACCGCCATCCCTAAGTTAAATCATGATTGCCTTTCTTATTTCGCCTCGAGAGGTATTCAAGTAAGTTCTAAATTTCTCCATGAATTTTAGAGAAAAACAGGTTTAAGAATAATGCAAAACAGTTAATCAAGAACTACTTTGTCCAAGTGAGTGCAAAAAGTCACGCATAAGCCATAAATGATCTAGAGCATATGCTCTATAATCCATCATAAACACAAGCACAAAAAATACAGCTTGAAATCTCTAGAAAATCAGAAAATTTTGAAGAATTTCGCACCAAAAATTGTTTACTCCCAAGAAGGCTAAAGAATATGTATAGAAGACTTGTCAATCAAACCATTCCCCCCACACTTAAACTGGACATTGTCCTCAATGGCCAAATAAATATAACTAGAACAAACAATACTATGGGACCAAAAATATAAAGGAGAAGAGATAAGAAAAACAAACTTCCATTCCAAATTAGCTCCAAAAGTTTCACTCTTCTAAATGTTTAAATTTTCAGAACTTTTAATCCAATTTTTTCTAAAGTAGCTCACTACTAAGAAAACACCAAGATAATTGATAAAAACTTGGACAAAGTATATCACCAAACCACTCCCCCACACTTAAATTGGACAATGTTCTCCTTGGCAAAAGATAAACACCAAAAAGCATCTCCAAATGGACCAAAACTAATAAAGGGGTAGAAAGTTTAAGTAATACTTTCCAAGTGCAATAATGCTCCAATAGATGGCCAAGCTTGAGGTAAAGAGAAGGGCTTGTCCAAAAGGACTTTATGCCTCCCGTTGAATGGGGTGAAGGGTAAAAATTTCCACCATCCTCCAAGGATTTCTTATGATATAGTGTTGAAAGATCCAACTCCTTGAAGTATGCTAAAGTCAACACATCATTATTTGGACCCATATTCTCAAAAAAAAAAAAAAGAGAGGAACCTACAAAATCATGTGACAAAGAGAGATTTGGATTATTAGCACATAGAGAAGAATTGAATGCCCCCTTCCCACATTGGACAGTTGTCCCTCATAGGATCTCCCCTCTCCTGGGAGATTCTCTTGTTCAAGTGTATGGGCTAGCATGAACTCATGAGTCTCCTCAACAATCTTAACTAATTGTTTCCTTGGCTTGCACCATCGTTGGGAAGCTTCTTCATGCTACTGAACAGATGCATTTATATTAGCAACAAAAGAATTTACTAATGCTTCTAATGTCGTCTCACAAAAAACATCAATGTGAGCTAGTAATTTTGCCAATCAATACACTAATGTTTTTTTCTTTTTTCTCTCTCTTTCTCTTTTTAACAACTAAAAACTATCCTAATTAAATGCATGACCACGATACATTTAAAATAAGAATTCCTAAATTAAAATAAAAGTAAAAATTGCAAATAAAGAAACAACTAATAAAATAGTTCGTCTCCAATATCGTGTAAGCTTAAGTCTAAACCTGAAAATAAAAAGAGTTAGTATTGACTCAAAATTATAGATGTAAAAATCAACAAATAAAAAATATTATTATTACATATATTCTACATTAACATTGGGTTAGTAAAATTAAATAACTAAATATACAATTTATTCAAACATACAAAAACAAGTTAATTATTGTTAACATGTATCTCTCTATTTACATATTTACAACATATAGTGAAAGTAAAATACAATTATACAAACAACAAAATATGGCACTTCTGTATACAAGGAACATATATACATATTTACATATTTACCTATTTACATGGTTAAATCAACAAAACTAAGCTTT